>OW052079.1:13137500-14337500 GCA_932526445.1 Phragmatobia fuliginosa | reverse complement strand
CATCTATTTTCTCTACAGCTAAAATGTTGTGGTACATCCGGCCCAGAAGCATATATGTTCCTAGATGGGGTCTCGAATGTTCCACCCACGTGTTGTGAAGTTCAAAATGACGAAACATCATGTGTGATGGAAAACGCTTACCAACAAGGCTGTGCTACTCTCATTGGTGAAGCTGTACAATCATGGAGTATATACTTGGGCTATTTATTAATATTTGTCATTGCTGGAGAGGTGAGCTCTCGGACATATAAAAATTACAATATTATTGATTTGACTGCCTCGATGGAGAAGTAGTAGCTTATGCGACTGCTATGCTTGGAGGTTTCGGGTTCGATTCCCGGGTCGGAGCAAATGTTTGCATGCTCTACAAATATTTTTTCGGAGTTTGGGTATTTTCTATGTATACTATGTATGTACTTAAAAATTATACATTTATATCAGTTGTCTAATACCCATAATACAAGCTCTGCTTAGTTTGCAACTATATGGCGTGGTGGCCTCAACAAGGTTTGATGAAAAAAAAATTTTTGAGTTTCAGTTCCAAGTATGGGGACCCCCAAAATGTATTGCTTTTTTTCTATTTTTATGTGAAAATCTTAATGCGGTTCACAGATTACATCTACTTACCAAGTTTCAACATTATAGTTCTTATGGTTTCGTATGCGTTACGTATGCATAGTAAAATTTGTTCTTTTTTTCAGATGGTAACACTTTCCGTAGCGTGGTATATCATCAACATTGTTAAACAGAAACTGTTATAAGATTAAAGTATATTTTTCTTTCAAATTTAAGGTCCTTATTATCAAACCGCGGCCGTGATTCGCGGATAGTTGCCCCACTTTTTGAGAAAGCTTTATATTTCAAAATATGAAGTTGCTGATATTTATTTTGTATGTATCGTAAAACATAGGTCTTTTATCTTCTAAAATAGTCTATTTTTGTATACATAATTAACAATGGTTTTGGATAAATAATGTTTTATTTCACCTCTCAAAAAAGGGATAGTTGCCTACTATGGCGGATATTAGACTGGCGTGGAAAATGCTTACGGGGATACTTGTCTCGTACGAGGATAGTCACCTCAGTATGATTTTTATTTTGGGTTAAACTTAACTTAAATTACAGTAGTTTCACAGTTATTATGTCTTGTGACTGGGACTGTTGTTTCGACAATTCAAAAGTGCCTGTAACTTTCCTACTTGAAATAAATGCTTTGATTTGATTTGATTTAGTAATTGTTAGGAACTGTGTACCCAAGCTTTAAACGCCGTATCAATTAAATTGTCGTAATCTATTGAGTAGTTTGGTCACTCGTGTCTTTACTACCATCTGTGTAGTATTCAGTAGGTTGCTGTATCACTCAATATCTCTTGCGGTTGATGCTCCTTCCTGAATATTAATTAATAATGGATCTAATGATAGTGACTCTGAATCCACGTTCCGTTGGATAGGTTCCCCGTCCCTGGAGTGAATTATGGAAAAAGTTGGTGGTTCTGATTAAGAGCTGCGTGAACTGGTTGGCCTCTGTTGTTGTAGTGGTGATGGAGACGTTGGTAAAATATACGTTCGAGGTGGCGAAAAATATTCAGGAGTTTCTGATCGAGCTATCAAAATAGGGCGGGGGATTGTAATTCTTTGCTTCGATTACGACGCCTAAACATCTGATAAATTTCACATACAAACTGCTCTCTTTCATCTTCAGGTAACAATCTCAATTTTTTGGCAATTATTTTACCATGTAAGTCACATTCATCATCTTCCTGGGGCTGCGGAGCACTTAATGCCGTTTTGAGTGTCAAAAGACAATCCTTAATTATTTCTTTAGCAATCAAAAGCTCGGAGGGGTTTTTACGGCGATGAATCGTTTTAGACATTATTTTTTCATTTCTATTATGACTCGGACTCTGGACGTTAGTCCAGAGCCTCCTTACTTGTTTCATTGTTTGCTGATTCTTCCTGAAATATAAGGAAAAACAATCAATTATAAAATACGATTAATAGGCGAGACAAGTATTAGAGTAGCAAGTCGGTAATATAAACGTATTTAAATATTTAATATATAGTATATATAATATATAGATTTTTGTTAGACCATAAATAGGTATAAGATTTTAATATGTTTATTATTTACCAAATAAAACATACTCACAGTATTTATCGTTTTATTACATGCTTCTCCTTCTCCAAGAAATGAATCCAAGATTTCATAACCGAACTGGCAGTTCGCACACAACTGCGAACGTACCCGAGTGTGGATGTGGATGCCTTCGTGACCGGGTATGTCCCGGCCTGCAAAAATGAAAATTTCGATATAGAAAAAAAATATATTGATAGATCTTAATTAGCCCTTTCGCACTACGTTCATTATTTTAAGAGCCCCTCTTTCGTTTTCCCAGGAAAAAACAAAATATCATTTGACTTTTTTCAAATTTTCAAATACTCGTATCTTTTTCAAATATGGTTATTTTTTAGTCTACCAAGCGTAGAAAAATTGCCCCTGAGCTGATTTAAATTGCCCTCACGTCAATTATTATAAATGTTTAATAATAATCCTATAAAAACAAAAAAACCGTAATGGGATTTATTTGCGCATTGCGCATGCGCGTTAGAAAAACGGCAACACTGCTCTAGTGGTATAAGGGCAGCATAACAACAAAATATCAAAATATACAGAGTTATATGAAGCTGATGATTAAAGTTATATTTCAATGTCAAATGTAAGTAGTGTTATTATTACTAGATTTTTATTATTTATCTAAAAATTCACTATTTCTTGAAATATTGGAATTATTAGGTCCTATACTCATGTTTTTACTGTAAACGGGACTTATTCGCGATAATATTAAAGGTTACGATACCTTCTATTTTCCGACGTTTCGAAGGGGTTATACCGCTCGTGGTATAACCCGTTCGAAACGTCGGAAAATAGTTATACCGCTTAGTTAATTAGTTACTAGTTAATTAGTTATACCGCTCGTGGTCACGGGTAGACTCAGTCTACCCGTGACCACGAGCGATATAGCCCGTTCGAAACGTCGGAAAATAGAAGGTATCGTAACCTTTAATATTATCGCGAATAAGTCCCGTTTACAGTAAAAACATGAGTATGTGTAAAAGTCGCGAAAGTTTAAAAACAGTAATTATTAGGTCCGTCATGGAGACTTCACCTTAGATTATAAAAAAAAGTGTAAAATAGGATTTAATTTTATTAGGTACTAGCTGACCCGGCGAACTTCGTACCGCCTTAGAATTAATTCATATTATAGCAGCGCCATCTATTGATTACTTACTCAACCCAGTCGAAAGGTATCGACATCTGTTAGAATCATTTGGAGTTAACAGATAATTGTGACTGTCAAATAATAACAGACAATAATTAGCAATAAATTAAAATTGCGACTATAATTTGAGATTTAAACTATCCTATCTCTCAAGTTAGATCGAACTGCACATGGTGTGCGAATTTTATTATAATCGGTTAAGTGGTTTAGAAGTCCATTGAGGACAAACATTGTGACACGAGATTTATATATATTAAGATTAAGACTAGCTGATCCGGCGAACTTCGTACCGCCCGAATTTGAAATCTCATAGCTTGTTCGCAGCGGCACCTGCCGGGTACTATAATTTGAGATTTAAACTATCCTATCTCTCAAGTTAGATCGAACTGCACATGGTGTGCGAATTTTATTATAATCGGTTAAGTGGTTTAGAAGTCCATTGAGGACAAACATTGTGACACGAGATTTATATATATTAAGACTAGCTGACCCCGCGAACTTCGTACCGCCTTAGAATATTAATTCTTATTAAAGTATTTAAACTATCCTATCTCTCAAGTTAGATCGAACTGCACATGGTGTTCGAATTTTATTATAATCGGTTAAGTGGTTTAGAAGTCCATTGAGGACAAACATTGTGACACGAGATTTATATATATTAAGATATATAAGAATAACAAATTCAATAAAAGAAAGTTATTAAACTTATAAATCAAAATAAAAATGTACTGAGATACAAGTTAAAATTGAGGTTAAATTCGACGTAAAAAAAATAAAACAATGTTTTAATTTTCATTGTCAACTCACGTTTAACTCAAGATTATCCCCACAATATACCTAATGGTAATAAAAATC
Source organism: Phragmatobia fuliginosa (assembly GCA_932526445.1). Lineage (NCBI taxonomy): Eukaryota > Metazoa > Arthropoda > Insecta > Lepidoptera > Erebidae > Phragmatobia > Phragmatobia fuliginosa. The sequence goes on along the minus strand of OW052079.1, from coordinate 14,333,364 downwards.
TAGTAATAATAAAACTACTTCCATTGAAATATTACTTTATTAATCAGCTTAATTTTTTATTATGGCTTACGACGAGAATATTTAACTTATTATTCAAAATAAATACTGAGATACAAGTTAAAATTGAGATTATATTCGACGTAAAATTAAAACAAAGTTTTAATTTGCATTGTCAACTCATGTTTACTTACCTCAACATTATCCCCACAATATTTCTAACGCGCATGCGCAATGCGCAAATAAATCCCATTACGGTTTTTTTGTTTTTAAAGGATTATTATTAAACATGTATAATAATTGACTCGAAGGCAATTTAAATCAGCTCAGGGGCAATTTTTCTACGCTTGGTAAACTAAAAAATAACCATATTTGAAAGAGATACGAGTATTTGAAAATTTGAAAAAAATCAAATGATATTTTGTTTTTTCCTGGGAAAACGAAAGAGGGGCTCTTAAAATAATGAAGGTAGTGCGAAAGGGCTAATTAAGATCTATCAATATATATTTTTTCTATATCGAAATTTTCATTTTTGCAGGCCGGGACATACCCGGTGCCTTCGTGTTCGCGCTTCGCAAGCCCTTTGTCGGGTGCCAAAAAACCGCCACCGGACGGGGAACGCCGCGAAGCGCGACCGCGAAGCCGCGAAACCGGATTCGTCATGTCCGTCCGTCAAAACGGTAAGTGCTAAAAAGATGAATCTTTGCACGAATATGTGTTGTAATTACGTCGACAAATTGCTACAATAAAATGCGAAAATATTTTTATTTGGGGTACCTTGTACCTCCCCTATATGTAAAGTGGGGATGCTTTTTTTTCTCGCGGCTACCCCATCGTGTGGGGTATCATTAGATAGATCCTTTAAAATAATAAAGGGTTTCTAAGACAATTTTTTGATTTAGGTATCCATTTGCGAGAAATACTTCATTCAAAATTAACGCATTAATAAGTAAACATAACAATTATCTAATGAATACGATTTTAAATCCACGTACCATTACTACTGAGGAACCTTTTCCTGTGCGTGGCCTGACACGCACTTGGCCGGTTTTAATTTTATCATGAATAAGTCCCGTATACAGCAAAAAACGAGTATTTGTAAAAGTATCGAAAGTCTAAAAACAGTTTATTTTAAAGAGTTCCACCAAGTGCCAACGATCGCGAGTATCAATTAAACTGATGTTATCGTTTATCGCTTCTATTGAACATAGATTTACAACATAATAGGGTTACACTTACAATAATTGCCGCCATTTATGTAAAGAGTTTAAAAACCTTCTTGCTGTCATCCTGGAATAGATTAATCACTTTTATCTCCACATGCTATTGCTCACGTGGATTTTAATCGTGATTGCCATTTTCATTTATCATGATTAAAAAACTGTGTACATAAATGTACCTACGATTATTAAAAACATTATAAAGATTATTTTGAGCGGAATATATTAACGACCAGATAACCTGAAGGCAATAACAATAAATTTTGTAGTCCGAAACGATGATAAATATTTATGTCAGTATAATCAATAACAGATTTATCGGTCATTGTTCAAATCTCCTGAACTTTTGCATTAATGAGACACATTACAAATTGTTGGCTGATTCTACGAAGCTATGAATAGTAAAAAATTAAGTGTGAGTAGGTAACAAATAAATCAAGACTTCTCTGCGATGCCAGTCTGCCAGAATTCTCGATTTTGGCGTAATGCGTAACCTGTAACTTCACTATTACTCCATATTATAAAATAAAGTTCACCGCAGCATCTGTCTGTCCGTCTGTTCACGATAAACTCTAAAACCACTGCACCCATTTAAATGAAATTTTGTACCCAAATAGTCTAAATAATGAGAAAGGACATATTATGCTACTTTTTACCGTGTTAACCGACATAGACGCGGGCGGAGCCGCTGGCGAAAGCTAGTATAAAATAAATAATGTTATTTTTAAATGAGTTTGAGGAAACCAATATAATTAAATGAATTCCTACCGTTATCCTATATTCATAGCTCAAACCGATAAGGAAAATTCAAGTTTATATAACTTGAATTTTAACACAGGATAATTAGAGGTACAAAACAAAATATATTCCTGTCAAGTTACCATTAGCTCCTATTGTTAATTATTTCATGATAGATAAGTTTTTATTCAGATAGCCACCGTTTTTTTTTTGTAATTTACCTCCTTGCGTGTGGTTTGTGTCTAATGTGTCTATGAAAATTGGTTAAAATATTAGCGGGAAAATCTGACATTATGCTTTTTAACATAGAAGAAAAGAATTATGTTTATAACAGTTATTTTACAGAAATATCTATGAGTAACGGCATTGTTACATTTACATAAAGTCTCGTTATCTCTCTTCTTTCAGATATGAAACATATAATACATAAATGAATAGATTGTTTACGCATTGTGTTATCAATCGTGGTGCTGGGTGGCTGAAAAAAAAAGTGAAAATGTGTCTCCGGTTTTTAGTGAAATATTTGTTGTTTGGCGTTAATTTTATATTCACAGTTGGTATTATATTTTATTTTTAATTGTGTGTGAATGTGTGTTATTTTTTGGGAAATGGTTCCTAAATTGTCTGTTGTTTTGCAGTTGCTTGATTCTTTTGTTTCTTTTATATTACAATATAATTATTTAAAAAATACGACTAAGATCGAATCTGCTTTTACATACTAAAGATAAAACTTTTCTGCTAGTTAATGTTTCATGATAAATCATCATTAATAACTTGAAAAATCCTGTCAGAGCCAGGACTTTATAAAAATGTTCTTACAGCTCGATTAGTAAGTTTTTTTACTAACATGTGATATTTTAGATAACATTACTAAATAGATCAAATAAAAAATAAATAAATAGATCATCAACTACCCATCACGTCCCACTCCTGGGCTCGGGTCTCCTCTCGGGAGAGGGTTAAGGCCATAAGTCCTTACCCTGACCGAATACGGGTTGGGGACTGGCAAGACACGTGGCTACGTAAACTTGCCGTTGGATAGGTACTTTTATGCCGCCCGATGGTCTCAAAAAACTCACGGAAACGTTCCTAACATATCATGCCAAAAACGGTCACCCATCTAGGTATTGACCGCGCCGCCGTTGCTTACCCTCGGTGATTGTTGAGTATCACCTAAGGCCGCTCGGCTATGAGATCTTCAGTAGCATAAATATATACTAGGATTAAATTAACAGTGACTGAGTCAGTCAGTCAGTTTATAACTGTTTGTTTACAAAATGACTAATATAATCTTGACAAGAAATTGTGCAAACGTTCTTACGGCCACTTATGGACATTGCGGGGAAGTCTTGAACATAATCCACTCCTGTGTAAGACAGCCGTTGATTTACCTTAGACTTATACGTATTAAAATGTAATCTCTGTATATTATCTGGGATGGTTTAGACGCTCACGGCCTCATTTTCAAAACGGTAGTAGAGTTACAAAAGAACTAGTTCTCAAGAGAGTCTTCTTCTATAAAAGCCAATTTCTTTTATAAATTGCTCACCCATATATTTATATATATTTTTTTTGATGGTATAAAAACAGACGCATTTTTACAACAAAGTTTTAACAAAACAGATCTCTAACTTTATGAAATTTCTACAATCTAATAACTACACCGTACACAGCACACTGCACGAAACAACTATATTTATAATGCGTGAGTTTTCTTTTAAAAAAATAAGCTGTTAATGTCACTATATTCTTTGAATCACTGACTCAGCGGATGACGATATTGTACGGACAGTGCAGTTTCTACAGTACGATGATAGATTTCAGATCGGCCATTCCAAACAGTAGAATACCATGTCTTTATATTTTTTTCTCACCGACTCAAACGGACTGAAAACTGCACTCGTTGACATTTGTATCTGGGAAACCAAATATATCCTAGAAAGGACATCATTTGTACCCCGCAGGAGTCCAGCGTCTACTTACAGTGCGAGTTTGCACTGCACACAGTTTATAGGTTCATTAAAGGGCGCTAAAATAATAATGATTGCACACGGGCGCTTTATCTGGCTAGAGACGCTTCTGGTACCCTGACGTGCGTTGAGTCATCTAGAGCTTGGAGATGACTTCTCATGTTTTCCTTGGGAACTTCGATGTTCCCATTCATCGCAGTACATGACTCAGGCCTTGGCTCCTTGCGATACGACTTTTTGGTATGAAAAAAACTAGAATATTTTATAAACCTATGTAACTGTTTCTAGCTTGAAATAAAATTAAGAGTAATACATTATATAGTAAACAGGAAAATTTAAAAATTTGACAATTTATTAACAGGATACATCCGTAGTTAATGGCAGTAGTTATAATTCTAACTTGATCAAATTCATTTTGCAGACGTAACATGAATTTGGTTTATATTATATTTGTTATTATTTATGATACAATTTATAACATTTCATGTCTTTATTACATTATCATTTATTATTAGCTTATTACTCAAACATTAAGGTATCTAGGTACTTAACGTTTGAGTTGTGAACTGATTAGGGTAAACCACCCAATTATTGGCACTTTAAGAGTATGCTTCGTGTCAGTCTGAAATTAAATTACCATAAAATCTCATTTGCAAACATAAATAGGACACAATCAAAGATAATACTTTAATATTTGTTTCTATATTCATTTTTATGTGATTGAATAGTATTAAATAAACATTTAACACTTAAATCCGAAAGACTACAGAAATCCTATTATTGGCATAGAATGTCTTAATATTGGCATTTACTAGTCTAATTATTGGCACGTAGTTAAAGTATAGTATATATAATAGTCTATTGTAATAACGGTATAAAATCGACTTTTGTAAGAGCTCGCGATGGATTGTCACGCCGCCACTCTAATACGGTCTTCTGCCAACCACCTTTTAGAGGTCTAAAAGCCGAGACATCTGCAGGCTGAAGCAATCGAGTGCAATTGGGATAAAGTGCTATAAGAACAATATCCAATGAGGAATAAAGCTCACTGACGGCGTAGGTGAGTTGAGTTTTGTATCCATTTACAAATAAAATGACCGGGAATATAAATAAATAAATAACAATAGATGAGATAATTTGGCCATTGGCAGCAAAAGTAAACATCACTGGTAATGAACTTTTAGCTGGGGCGTGGTCGATCTCGTGAACATTTTTTGCTCCTTTTGGTGCCAAGACCACACCTGTCTTTGCGCAAAGAACGAAATTAGTTTTGTCACATTCAAGACTCTTTTTGGGTCTAATAGAATTTTAAACAAACTGTGATCTATAAGATATCTTTCAGTTGCCTGAAACTAACCTTTTAAATAATTTTCTGATACGGTAGCACTTCCCGCAGTTACTGCTTCCGGAGTTCTTACAACAATATCCGGGTGCCGCTTTAAGATGAGTATAAACCATTTCTCTCATGGAATTCTGTGTTTGAATAGGTTAGATCGGCCGCTTTTTTTATAATTTTCTGATACGCTCTTCAGAAGATCTTCTTTAAGTTTAGGAAAACCCTTCGCATGGCTGACATCTAACCAATTCTTTATTTTAATCTCTTTCTACTCTATATGAATAAAAAACAAACACATAGTTTATTAGCACACCATGTTCTATTATGGGCACTACTGCCAATAATTAGCTTTTGCTATTGGCACTGTGGGCCAATAAAAGGATTTTGATGAATTCTTTGATCCAAATGTTGGCACATGAAATAAATAAAATGTGATAAAACAATTAAAAAAATAATATTTGTATCTACTGCTACGATGTGTAATTCTAATTAAGTAAATAAAGTTATTTCGAAAGTATCAATAAGCCGAAAAGCTGCGATATACTATGATGAATAAAGCTCTCACCATAAGAAGAAACCAAAATAACTTCTATAAATCACTAGCTCAAAATGTCAGATGTTGTTTCTAATTCGCCGTATTTGTTATTGGAACAATATTGACAATTCCTAGCAGATAAATCAAAGTATTTTACTTTTTAAAGCATACTGAACTTGAATAGATTATAGTTTCCTTGTTTTTTTTTCAACTAAAGTCTAAAGTGCCAATAATTGGAGGAGTGCCAACGATTGGGTCTTTTACCCTATATGCAATCTTTTCTCAATTATAAAGTCAATTGAGTCACCTAAAATCAGATAGACATCTTCCAAGTAGCATTTAATTTTTATATATCAACCAAGTTTCAGGTTGTACAAAATACCTGATAAATAATAGTATTAAATTATCCAAAAAGATTTTTATTTATGACTAGCTGACCCGGCAGACTTCGTACTGCCTCAGTCGATAAATAGAAGACTAGAAGAGATAAACTTTTGTATAAAATAAACTTAAAACAAACAAAAGGAATACAAAATTAATAAAGAAAAATGCTATTCATTTTTATATATTCACCTTTTATACCTTCTCTGGACTTCCACAAATAATTCAAGATCATATTAGTCAAATAGGTCCAGCCGTTCTCGAGTTTTAGCGAGACTAACGGACAGCAATTCATTTATATGTATATATATATATATATATATATATATATATATATGTAAACGAAGTCCCTAATACTTCATTTAGTTTTAATGAGGTTTGTTATAATTTAATTGTAAACTCGTTTGAGTTTATGAAGAAAACGCTTTGTCAGATTGACTGAATGTCAAAGCATGTTAAATAGAATTATATTGTAATTTAAATACATATATAATTAATAGAACCTGGTGAAGCAGCTTTAAATGTTGTTTTATAATGTGTTTTATATTTATCCTTGGGTATTAAGGGGCCCCCGGAGGCTGAATTATCCATACAAACGGTATACCAAGATCATTTGCAGTATAAACATATTTCCACGATGATATGTTGATATTCGGACTTAGACTGTATTTATTTAGGTTATAACGTCTTTATTTTTAAAAATAAACTAATCTAGAATAAAATATAATCAAATTAAATTTTACATATTTTACATTGTAAATGTCATGTTTTCATTTTGTTTTTTTCTGTCTTAAAAACAAAAATATTTCTAGTATTGTTTCATCAATAACATATCTCATAATAATAAGCTAATACTAACACAAAATAAATCGAAAAAATATTGAGTTTTCATTCATGATTTTCGATAGTTCGAAACACATCCATATTTTCACAAATTTCAAGCAATTAGTAGTGCTATCGCATCAAAAAATATTTCAATGTGTGTGTGATTCGTGTCAGTCAAATAATGATAGCCGAACCTTCTACGAGAGAGTCCGAATTACTACGAATGAATGTCAATCCACATACACACATACAGCGGTGCACTCGTATCTACGTTCTATTTTGTCAAATAGAGACAGCAATATTTTACGAACAAATTTCAACTTGCAGTTTCGAGTGTCGTACGCCGGCCTCTTAAGATGCTAACCAGTAAAACAATAGCCAAAGTTGTTGCTCTGAAAAGAGTGGAGGTTTTATTACCGACATAAACAGAAACATTAATTAACATTAATTAATAAAAATCTCACCTGAAAAGAGAAACAACATTTAAAGCTGCTTCACCAGGTTCTATTAATTATTTAAGTATTTAAATTACAATATAATTCTATATAACATGCTTTGACATTCAGTCAATCTGACAAAGCGTTTTCTTCATAAACTCAAACGAGTTTACAATTAAATTATAACAAACCTCATTAAAACTAAATGAAGTATTAGGGACTTCGTTTACATATATATATATATATATATATCAGGAATAAAGTTGGACCTAGTACATAACCTTGTGAAACCCCAATTTTACCGCAGATCCTGGGTAATTTTACGATTAATATCGCTTTTGTTAATTCGCATTATCAGATAAATAAGTAATACAAAACAGTATACTATCTATAATACCGCAGTCTAACATACTACCTATTTATCTTTCATTATCGCAGTGATATAATTCCCTAATCAGCGTGTCGTGAGTGACGTAATCAAATGCCTTGGATAAATCACAAAATATGCCTTTTTCGGCATGATTATCCTCTTGGACTGTTATCGTTACTGTATGTTGGAATTAAAAACTAAAATCACGTGGTGTCTTTAGTGCCTTTAAAAATAACAAAATATATATTAAAAATACAATAATGTTCTCCCTTAAACTTATCCCAAGCTACAAAGATTGATGTCTTTTTTTTTAACTTACCTCTGACGTTTGTTATTGAGTGCTCTTTGAAACTAGTTTGGCTACCCGCTCTTGTTATTGTACAAACTTTAAGTACTCAGCCAGAACATCATCTAGATTTGGATCTTCTTCCTAGCCTTATTCCCAATATTATTTGGGGTCGGCCACTACTTCAACCGGTTTTGCCTGAATATCAGTTTTTCCACGGAACGACTGGCATCGGACCTCCGCAGCCCTAAGGGAGAACTGAAATCATATAAATTTAGTTATGAAGTTGAAAATAGATATTTCCATTTAATTTATTAGTATTAGTCATTAACGACGATGATGGCACCTTATCGAAACAATAAATCTGCGTCTTATTGGTTGAATGTTGTAGAAACAACATATACTCATAGGTATGTATATTTAATATCATCATCACCCTATCGTAGTCCACTGCCGTACATAAGTAAGTAAATATATAAACATACTAGTTGACCCAGCGAACTTCGTACCGCCCAACTATAAAATTCCAGAACTTGATCGCAGCGCCACCTACCGGGTCCAATTGCGAATCTAAACCATTCCCAGATCCTCTTGAACACACACAAAAAATTTCATCATAATCGGTCCAGTCGTTTGAGAGAAGTTCAGTGACATACACACTCACAGAAGAATTATATATATAAAGATATGTTTAACAGCAAATGACTCTGTCAGATTAAACAAATAATATTATTATTTCTTTTCCACGTAAGTCTACTTTGTGTGGTACTTTCCAGTCAATATTACTTAAGTTATAATCACCTATAATGCATCCTTTATCTGACACTTTAAAATGTTAAAATGTAGTTTTACAATGATCCAGATTAGATAATGTTCTAGATTCTAGATAATAGCGTAGGACGCAGAAATACTGAGCGGCCGACCGCGACTTCGTAGGCATGGAGTTATTTGTACATAATTTTGATTGGTCCACGCTAAAATACTTTTTATTGTTATAATTAAACATCAAGCAGTTGTTATATTATGTTAAAGTTTTAACCTTATGCCACATTTACTTTAATTGGGGTGGGCTACTACTTCAACCGGGTTTACCTGAATATAAGTTTTTCCACAAAGCGACGGGCATCGGACCAGTATATAACATTGAACTTTCATACACGAAAAACCACATCCCCCGTTTTACATTCATTTCAAGTCTCTTACATCAGAAACATAGGACTTACATAAAAACTTCGGACGTTAATGGTTGACGAGTATGCGATCATATTCATAAACCATCAATCTGTGTGGTGTCCACCAACAATACAGAGTTTCATTACCCCTATTCATCCCATGGGTGTCTTAAATGAATCTAAACTACGTGTGATATCATTAACGACAATGCAGGCAGTATAACATGTTAGCAAAGAGAACTGATTCGGATATTTGTCTCAGTCAGTCTGCATATAGGAAAAGCTTAATAGCTCTGTGTAGTGTAGAGTAGGCCTCATTGTTGCGCTTCCATGTTTGTTACCTTTTTTTTTTAATCCTGTCCTGTTATTTGTGTAAATTTTGCAACGTTTACTTGTTGGCTTATTTTTTTTTATTTGTTTAATTTGTATTTGGATGTGTATTGTTCGCTTGATCGATATATTTTCTTTTTGCTTGCTGTGATCTCCTGTAAGTGAAGGAGCGCACCGGCATCATGTGTACATCTTTTGTTGGAGATCCTTACTTAATAAATAAATAAATAAACCCATAACGTCCCACTGCTAGGCTCACTCAGGACAGAGAGGGTTAAGGCCATACGTCCCCACGTTTGCTGAGTGCGGGTTGGGGACAGTACCAATGGTCACATCACAGTAAAGAGATGGAAAACTTGAAGCAAAACCCTATACTAACTCGTAATGCCGGTCGACCGGTGCAGGCATAGACCATATTGTACTTGCCCCGGTCGACTCTCTGTCTGTGTGATGCCCAGTTGTGGACTTTTAAAGGCAGTTGATGATTATGAAGATCATATTTGGGCTACACAATTTCCTTCAATTTTTTTCACAATCTTTCAGAAGGGTTTTGTTTTTCGTGTAAATATGTGTAATTCTTGACACGCACTGTATAAAAATGGATTTTGGCTTCATCTTATCTTAACTTGTCTTTGGTTTCATCTTAATTGTAAGAAGGGCACTGGTTATATAAGAAATAGTATGAAAATAGTTTCAAAATTCTCTTTCAAAATCCGACCGTGTGGTGACGGATTAAGAATACAGAGTGTCACCACCCCCATTCATCCCGCGGATGTCGTAAAAGGCGACTAAGGGATAAACTACGCCAGACAACATCAATGTAAAGAGATGGAAAACTTTAAACCAACCTTATACCAACCCGTCTGGCCAGCGTTGTATAGTAGGCCAAAACCTCCTTTCTAAGGAGCCTCTCCTTAGAAAGGAGGTTTTGGTAATGGTAAGTCCAGCAGTGGACTGTTGAAGGCTGTTGATAATGATGATGATGCAAGTTAAAATCGCCTATTTTCAACACGTCTTTATTAGTTCCACACATATGTTTGTTTGTATGTAACCGACCTTAGTAAGCATGTTATTAAACTATAATTTGATACATTTTCACACGTTCGATTTTATCCGTTGACTTTTTTTTTTAATTAAAATGTTTTTCAGCTTCTCGGCCTTGCTTTAATAGGTCTTGGAGTAGCAGCCATCTTTCAGTTCCAGGAGGTATTTGACACAGTGTTAACCCACACAAACCTCGACATACATTTCCTCCCTTATGTTATTATCGGAGTGGGAGCATTCATATTTCTAGTTTCATTCTGTGGATGTTGTGGGGCAATTGTGGAATCAAAATGTTTATTAATAACAGTAAGTATTAATCTATCTGTTATATCAGACTTTAGAACTAGATAATATATCTAATCAGTTCCGCAAGTAATTTAATGGAATTAGTCATATTTATTTAGGTGCGAATATAGGCCTATAGGTGTAGTGGTTGGCGATCCTGGAGACTAAATCAGTTTATGGGTTCGATCCGAGATGGCGCCCGCGTCAGTGCGGGCAGGCGCTGGGAGGGGTCCAAATGGAGTAATACATATGTATTGACCCCTCCTATTTCAGGCGCACAGTGGCATATCGTGTGGTTCAGTCGGTTCAATTCTAATACACCGCCCCGTTGCAAACCCCGGTTGGGTTCGATGTGCCATGGAGCTGAGCTTCGATGAGTTTTAAAGAGTATAGCTGACCCATGCAACATCGTCTCCTGGGACTAGTTATTACTTTTGGCGTGTGTGTGAAAAAAGTGGTTATAGTGAGTCAAACATAAAAGATAGACTCTCAAAATACTTTTCCCGTCCTTGCAACATTTTTCATTGATACTCAGCTCCTATTGGTTGGAGCGTGATAATATATAGCCTATATCCTTCCTCGATAACTACGCTATCTATCACTGATAGAATTATTAAAATCGGACATGTACTTCCTGAGATTAGCGCGTTTAAACAAACTCTTCAGCCTGAAAATAATAAGTAAGATAAAATATTGATTAGCTGAGTAACGCGATGTTCCCCGTGGTTATAGTTGTAAACCGCGAGTAAAGCCGCAGAAAGAAGCTAGTCTAATAAACATAGCCTAAGTTACTCCTTAGGTCATTCAGCCATTCCAGAGATTAGCCGGAACAAACAGAGAGACAAACAAAAATTTTAAAAATTTATTGTAAGTATCGTATTTGCTTTGCTATGCATTTAGTAAAAACCTGTTCATTTAATAATTACATACAGACACTCTAATTTTATTTATTTGTAAAGATTTTATATAGGTACTCTTGGGTCGCAAATCCCATTCATAGTTGCTCCATATATGGTGACCACGCGATGGGCTTGACATTCGCACGGTTAATCCATGACAGGCTAAGATATCGACTGCACGTATGGTGCACTAGTTTAAGTGTTAGCCACGACACTTTCTACTGAACTGCGTGTTGTAGGTTCGACTTGGAACATGGGACAACACTTTGTCTAATCCGCAAATTGCTGTTCCGATTTTTATGAACTTTGTGTACGTTTCATGAATGGTCGTAGATTCCCCCGTGACACAGAATAACTACATATTTTTTTTTTTTTTTTTTTCTTAAAAAAGACAACTCCCGCATTAGGAATATAAATTCCTGTATCGCGGGGGACTTTACAAACATACATGAAACGGACACAAAGAACACCCAGACTCAGAACAACAAATTGTGAATCACACAAAGTGTTGTCCTACGTGGGATTTGAACCCACGACACTTGGCGTAGTAGGAAGCGGCGTGGCGACCGCTTAAGCCACTAGGCCAACCGTGCAGTCAAAATAAAGTCGTCCGCCCCGATTGCCCCAGGAACCTATCATCAGATGCTGGATTCGTTTCATTATCATGAGACTACATGAAAGACACCAGCATTCTAATAAAAAAACAATTATCTAAAATCGGTTCACCCAATCGAAAGATCTGAAATGACAAACAAAAAAAATACACTAGAATTGAGAACCTCCTCATTTTTGAAGGCGGTTGAAAAAGTTATCTAAATTTTCTTTAATTTTCAGTATGCAGTTATAAACGGATTAATAGCTGCCGCAAAAATATACCTAGTAGTTGAATTGTTGACACAATACGCTTATATAAGAGAAACTGTGGAGAACTATGTGGACAGAGCCTTCGATGACCCAGGATTGAATTATACCTTCCACGCAATGGAAGCACTGGTAAGTTTTTTCTAATTATCATTATCGGCTCTACAAGGTAGTAGATCCTCGCTGATTTCAGCACGAATAGGCCGGCTCGACTGGGTTCGGTACTACCCTAGAAGATCATGGTAAAAATGACAGCATTGGTGCTGTGTAGTGTAAGCGAGCACTAAGAGAAAATATTGGAAAATTCCACCCATAAGAAGATGAAAAAGACAATCAAAGTTACATCATATATCACAATTAGAGGGAAAAGCCGCGGGCTAAAAGCTAGTAACAAATAAAAAGTATCAACAATTTTGCAGTACCAAAAATGAAACCAATTCAGCATAATGTCAAACAGCTTAGAGTTTATAGTCAAACAGTTTAGAATGGAATAAATACGTACCAGAACTGAGCAGAGCAGTTATAAACTAACTCCCTGCCTGCTCATGTGTTTCTTTCTTACTGTAATCCCCGGGCGTGAAGAAGCATGACTAGGCCGCCGTAGTGTGGGTCACCGTGTTGCACTGTCCGCATTGGCAGTGATGACGGTGACCACCACTCCTGGATTTTGCTCATGTTTTCCATCAGGCTGAGGAGAGTTTTGCAGCAAAATGAAAAAAATATAGAACGTCTGACGCTGGTTTTCAATAGGGTCCAAAAAAAGCCACGTTTAATTCTATAATCCATATCCGTATCATAATACATACAATAAAAAAAACAATTACATACACATTATAACATTTCGGGGACCGATCGTAAAGCGATACATATTAACATCGACATGTTCACGTTGACCACATCCAGTCTCCGCTGTGCGTTGATTAGACACTGCTACCCACATAAAATTGTACTTCTCCTTTACAGTTACAATGCTGCGGAACTACGGGCCCAGAATCATACGATATTACCTTCCAAAACGTATCTTATGTCCCGCCAACTTGCTGCGGTCGAGACATTAGCATAAGTGATTTAATTAACATCGGAGAAAATGGATTTCCTGAAGCGAATATTTCAGATTTGTGTACTGTTGAAGAGAGTTTCCAAGTGGGATGTACAAAGACGTTGGGTCAGTTGGTCGAAACCTGGACGCGGAACATTGCCTATATACTCATTGTCGTAATTGTTGTAGAGGTAAGTATACAATTATTACTAAGTTTAAGATAATCTTAATGGTTATAATCTAATCTAATCGATAATGTACGTACAGATGAAAAAACTCGTGATTTTTGGATAAAATAAGTTGTGTACGGTAACGTTCGATAATAAGGTGCTGGTCTAGTCTTTTTCGCCTTTTTAGTTTTGATACGGATGGTCTTGTGAAAACTAATATTCAGGCAGAACCGATTGAATTGGTCACCAACATCAAATAATAAGCTCTAGGAAGATGATGACTTTGCCATTAGATGGCGAGCCCGAGATCGTCGGATCATCATCCCATGAAGAATTCAGTGCAGTTGCTAAAACTACAGGATCTGCAATACTCTCTTTGGGATAGAAAGAATCCAGGAACAGCTCTAAAAGTCCAATAAATTATGCACCCTTTTCTTTAGGCAAAATCCGGGCACTAACATGCATCTCGGGTAGTCACAATAGCATTCGGAGGGGAAAATCACTTCCTTGGATCTTGATTTAGGGTTTGAATTGGACATAAATAAATAAATAAATAAATAAATAAATATTTGGACAACTTACACACAACATCATTTAGTCCCAAAGTAAGCAGAGCTTGTGTTATGGGTACTAAACAACTGATATAAATACATAAACATACTTTTTTTTTGTAAATACATACATATTATACATAGAAAAACACCCAGACTCCGAAACAAATATTTGTGGATCACACAAATATTTGGTCTGACCCGGGAATCGGACATAACATCCATTCTCATCCATTCATCGTAAAATCTTGGAATATTTGCATACATTTCTGGTCTGGATGTCTTAATAACAGCTATGCCTGGATTCCTGCCATTCCAGGCGGAATGTGGCACACCGTGTGGTTTTGATACACCCAAAGGGATTGCCGATTCGTGGGGTTTTCCAGATGCTAAGAAAATGTGCTTACCTTTCTGAAGACTAAGCTATTTCTTGAGCTATTATTCCTACAGTGAAATATATATACGTTTATCATATAAAGGAAATTAGTAATTTACCTATATACTTTACTTATTTATCGATAAAGATTAAAGTCATATTCTTGGTAATTTTAGTCAAGACAGGAAGTAAGAACTTTGATATGATATTAAATGGAAGTGGTGATTATTGTTAATCATTTTGTAAGACGCAGTGACGCGATGAAAAATATTTTAGTGCATATTATATATATAGTGCAATCTGTGACAATAAAAATGATCTTAATTTGATTTCTTTCAATGCTACTAACCTGCCAGACTTTGACTGTACAGTTGGCCTAGTGGTTTAAGAGATCGCATTTGTTGACACGCCAAATGTTGTGGATTCAAATCCCACAAGAGACAATACTTTGTGTAATCCACAAATGTTGTTCTGGGTCTGTGTATTCTTTTAATCCGTTTGATGTATGTTTGTAAAATCTGTGCGAGGGTTTTCTTAAAAAACAATAAAATTAAATTAATACCTAGACCTTAGAAACGTAATCGTTTTATGATAATAAAAGTTAATTAGAGTAATTATCTGGTGAAATGGCTAGATAGTACTTAAAATCTCTTTTCGGAGTAAGCATAGACAATAGACCATAGTTACTCTATCTACTGTGAATTAAAAAAATAACATGTTTTTTTTTGTTGCAGGTTGTGGCTCTGGTATTCGCGTCGTATTTGGCCAGTACTATAAAAAATAAATATTAACTACATTTAACATTGTGATATTTGTATAATAATTAATTATTAATTGTAAACTACAGTATTATAAATATTAAATACTTTTATATTAAAATTTAATTGCTAAATTATGGCAACTTATTGTGTTTTTCTCGTTTTGCAATACTATAATAAATAGGTATCTACATAAACAGAAGCCTTCAGTTAGTGACCAAAATGGCTCGTACGGCGCATTTCTTTAAAACAAATATATCGCTGTTATCAGCACAGTTACGCCAAAGAAGGTTGAACTAGTTGTCAGTATATTTAAAGGGTAGTGACTTCCCAGTTATTAACATAGATGTTCATGACAACCAGGGCCGAGGCTTAACGTGTTCTCCGAGGCACAGACGTAAAACACCGCCACCTTTAATACTCCGAGCTGTGCTAGAAAAATCCAACAGCAATTTTGGTCCCACGCAGGAATCGAACCCAAAACTTCTCGATCGGTAGTCGCATACGTTAACCATAAGACCCACGAGGTAGTTTGTCTATTATCTTTCTAAATTGGTAAAAATCAAACACAATTTTATCACACGTTGAAGAGCGTTGCCAATTTTATCTCGTTATCAATATTTGTTTCCGAAGGGTACAATTCTGATTAGAAAGATACACCCACACACACATTTCACACACACACACTTAACCGTGAGGCTGCACACACACATTTCACACACACACACACTTAACCGTGAGGCTGCGGCGGTCACTGAATAGAAAGATAAAAATACAGAAACCTATCTGCATTTTTCACGTCACGTCATGGAATGTCAAGTACCTGTAGTACTTGGTTTTGCATGACACGACTTCCACAAACAAAAAACCCATACGTCAGTACTATCTTTCGAAGAGGCACCAAACATGTTGATGCATAGAAATGTCATGCAATGCCAAGTACCTGTAGTACTTTGGCAGAACACTAGCAACTTTTTCTAGGCTTCTTCTTAGTCTCCCTCTAGACTGTGTCGTTCCACCACCAAATGTCCCTATCACATTTGCGCCTACCCTGAAATCCCAAGCACAGCCTTCGCCGAGATAAGAATAGCTGCCTGAATCTTGTCCAGCTGTCTTGAATCAGTTCGCTCTCAGCACCCACGGGCATGTCACCGTTAGCCGAGATGAACTTTTGGGACGTGAATTCATTCAGTAACCACCACCTGATTCGGCGCTGGCAGCGCTCGATGTGCTTGTCTTTGGGCTTCACACAGAGGTCCATGACAAGGAGAGTAAGGAGACAATGTTGTGCAGTGAGACTCTCTCCGGGTATAACCTTGCAGTTGACCACTTTGCTGATAGTGTGTCTCCTAGTGAGTAGGAAATCGATCTGAGTAGCGTTCCTTCAACTCCTATATGTGATAAGGTCTGTAAATTAATTAATAACACAGCCTACACAATATATTGAATTTATTGAAAATATATTGAACAAATATTTAGTTTTCACTTTATAAGTATTCCGTTCGGAGAATCCTTATCTACTATGCTATGACACAACTTTTTGTGGAAAAGTCTAACGACTTAACATTTAAATGCACCTCTAGGCCATGGACGTATAAAGAACGTCCATGCTCTAGTCTCATCTGATACTTAATGGGTTAATGGCTACATAAATCAATCAAAATAGTTATGTGTATGCATGTTGCACCATTTATATGCACCTCTAGGCCATGGACGTATAAAGAACGTCCATGCTCTAGGCACATCTGATATACATCTGATACTTAATGGGTTAATGGCTGGCTACTTAAATTAATTAAAATAGGTAGGTATGTGTATGCATGTTGTATGTATGAATGTTGCACCATTTAAATGCACCTCTAGGCCATGGACGTATAAACTTAAGCTATTTTTCATCAGTATCATGGATTTTAATGTATATCAGTATCGTTCGAGAGATCATGCAGTAAGATTGATAATGAAATTAAATGATGTAAAAATATACCGTGGAGGAACGGGTTTCGTGTTCCTCTTACATAAAGGGAGGATCCTAGGACCAGACGACGTGATCGTGCCTGTTGGGCTACTGCCCAACGGTTGATGTTGGGCAATCCTTACTAATATTATAAATGCGAAAGTAGCTCAGTCTGTCTGTCCGGCTTTTATGCCAAAACTACTAAACAGAATTGGATGCAATTTGGTGCACACATAGTTTAGAGCCTGAGAGAGGACATCGGGTACTTTATACCGCGATGACCGAAATTAACGCGGGCAGAGCCGTATGTATTTTGTCTGCTAATCGGTGCGAGATCGCGATTCAGGAGCTACACCGTGGTTCAGTATTTCTTCAGTAGATGGCGCTGTTGTATGTTTTCGCTTGCGCTGTGTGTGGAAGTCGCTACAATACAAAAGAGAAGAGAAGGTCTGAAGGAATAATTTTTCACACGATAGTACACACAAAACTATAATTGTTTAGGTTAATAAAACTTTTAAGGTTATTTGATACAAACACAAACAATGTTACGTTCAATTTCACGAATGGCGCACTGGAAGAGTGTTGCCAGGAGTTCATATTCATAATAGAATAAAATGTGGGTAATTTAAAGGCAAATTCATAGCAAAATAATGAGTGATAAAAATGCACATATTTAAATGCTTCTAATATTTCCATAAAAATGTATATATTAGAAAGTGATGACACTTCAGTGACACACATAGTTAAAAATTGATTCACTTTTTTAATCTTGATTTAGATCAACTATGACGCCATTCTTTATTTTATTGACTGCCTCGTTGGTCTAGTGGTTAGCGTATGCGATCATGCTGCTGCTGATCATGAGGTCTCGGGTTCGATTCCCGGGTCAGACCAAATATTTGTGTGATCCACAAATATTTGTTTCGGAGTCTGGGTGTTTTTCTATGTATAATATGTATGTATTTACAAAAAAAAAAGTATGTTTATGTATTTATATCAGTTGTTTAATACCCATAACACAAGCTCTGCTTACTTTAGGACTAGATGATGTTGTGTGTAAGATGTCCAAAATATTTATTTATTTATTTATTTATTTATTTATTTATTTATTTATTTATTTATTTATTTATTTATTTATTTATTTATTTATTTTTTTATTTATTTATTCTTATAAGACAAAATTTCATGAATTGTGTAAAGAATTCAATTGTGGCACTAAATAATGCTCTTTTATTCATTATTATCAGAGATCGGAATTGGATGTGTGAAAATACCTAAAGTTTGCAGTAAGTTTGCAATAATAATATGGAGATGTTACAACCACTTAAGTTAAACCATTAAGTTAAACCAATATTTATCATTTCTAGGAAAAAAACTAATATTATTGCATGTTCCGAACTGTGAATGTCGAAAATAGTTTACGCACAACTTTCTTGCAATTGAAATAAATGTTTTTAATTTATTTTTTTATGCAGTGCAGGTTTAATAATTAAAAAAAAAGCTGACTTCAAAACTTTGTAAAGACGCGAAAATGTTCGTTTTCCTTGCATCAACCTGTAGCAAAACTTTTTAACTTAAGATACAGATCAAAAAAAGAAATTAAAACCGCATTAGCATTTTGCAGATATATAAAATTCTGTGTTTGACCGACAAAGAACAATTGGGACTAAAAGACCGAATTTTAACCGTAAAAGTACAAAACAAACATTTATTTAGAACTGTATTAGCAGCTTGTAAATGTTTATAGTTCGGTGTTTCAAAGGTAAGGAACATGTAAAAAAAAAACAAAACTAAACCGGTAAAATTCAAACCCGGTTTAACTTCGCTAATATTATGTCCCGCTGCAAACTTTAGGTATTTTCACACACCCAATTCCGATCTCTGATTATTATCTACCTGAATAATTTATATAATAATGACATCCTTATTAATTTGAATCCTTGTGTCGCCTAGTTGCCAAAGAAAAAGTATAGGTAAGCCATGTATGTGCATTTCTTTTTCGCAGTTCGTCATATGGCAAAAGAAAGATAACAAACGATAAATAACGAAATCTAATTATTGACTTACGATCAATAATTGACAAACGATCACAACGTAATAAAGAATAAAATAACGACGCGTTCTATGATCTACTCTATCCAATCTACTAAATCCATTATTAAAAATCAGTGTTTCAAATCCAGACAATTAGACACAGCCACGTGTTTTAGCTATTTGATGTGATAAGTTTTCATTATTGTGCTGCAATTAAGCCATTATTTTGCGGTATTAGTTATTTTTGTATAATTTTGGAAGAGAGGTTTAAGGAAAAAATAATTTAGTTGATGGCAGCATTGATACGAACGCAAAACGCCGTTATATTGTCTATGGTCTTTAGTCTAGTAGCTTACTGGTACAATAAAGATAATAGTTATCTGTATTCTGTATGTGCTATTATTGTCAACATGTCGGACAAGTTAGTAATAATAATATAATTTTATTCTTTTCGCAATAGATACTAGTACTGTGTGCAGATTCTTATACAACAGTGAATTTACATAAAATTGTGCTTAATTTATCAGCAATATCTGCCAATTTGTGAAGTTATTTGCCTCGCTGTACCGTGTGTATTTAATCATTTGCAATCGGTAATACTCACGTTTTTATTACAGCGAAGACTTGTTAGGTGATGATTTAGGAGACCAGAGCCTTGCAGACTACAATCTTGGCAATGAAGAAGAGGAACAGCTGTTGGCAGACGATTATGAAAACGCTGCACCTCAGAATGTACCGACTTCTATAGGACCAGTTTTCAGAGAGCCTATTGATAATATGGTACCACAGCCACAAGAATACCATCCAGTTCCCGAATATACCACACAGGTTAGTGAGAATTATCATTCAAGTGAAAATTTATGAGTTTTTTACGTATTCCTATAAAGTTACATGGTTTTTTTTCATATTTAGGCAATTTGCTTTTGCTTGCGATTTCGCCAGCGTTACCGGCTATATTTTAAGCTGTAGTTTAAGGTTTCATCTTTGTGTATTCAGTAGTTTTTGTATGAAAGACACATCCATACAAACTTTTGTATTTAAAATATTAGTTGAATTATCTCTATTGTACTATATCCAGATCGGATGCAGCTTCTCACAGTAGTCTTTAAAATTCTTAGATGTCCTATACTATATACCTATCTATCTAGTGCTAAAAACTGCATTAAAATCAGTTGAGCAGATTAAAAGATCTAAGTAAACAGAAAGTACCAGCAACTTCAAATTTACTATGTATAGTTCAGTTGCCATATTTCTGCTAATATTGATTTTAAATGCCATCGAAATACTTTTTTATATATCCAAGCCTACCAAAGTGACTCACCCTGATGGAAAGCTTGAGTAGAATCCAAGAATGGGGGCCACCATCCTTCAATGGAGTGTGGTGACCCACACCATGGCGGCTTAGTGCGAAGTTTCTACATAATTCTGTGAACGATAATATCTTCTTATCTACAATTTGTTGACTAGTCTCCCTTGCTAGGCTCTTCTAGGAGGGCATCAATAATAATTTTATGATAAATCATTTGTTTTTACACTTTAATAACAGATTTTTTTTTGTTTTCTTACCAGTATTAATTTTAATCTTATAAATTTAATCATGACTATTTCAATGTTTGGAAACCTCTGTGTGTGTAGGCCTCCTGTAACATTTCTCTCTCTGCAACGAAAACATGAAACAGTCTCAAAGAATACACAGAATAATTTGTGAATCATACTTTTGTTTTGTTTCTCATGTAGGATTTGAACCCACAACACTTGGCACAGTTAAAAGTGGTGTGGCAACCTTCTATACCACTAGGCCAATCATGCAGTCTGTTATATTATTTACAGCAGTCCAATAATAAAGGATGATAATCATTATGAATTATTTATTTACCCCAACAGCCAATACCATACCAACCCATTGTTGATACGGAGTGTGTGGTGCCTAACATAACAGTGGAGGTAGCCAACGCTCCAGTACGAGACCATTCAACGTACGCGCCATATGAAGCGCCAGTGTATGAAGAACATGCGGTTCCACCAGCTCTTGTAAGTTTTTTTTTATGATTTCTACTAGCTGTAATGTTACAGACTCCTATTGTTGTAAATCTCGAGTAACGCCGTCAGTCTGTCTGTTCCGTTTAATCTCTTAATTGGGTGTAACGATTTTTGATGGAACTTTAACTGACAGAATGCTAAAATAAGGAGTAATTTATGCTAATTTTTCAATTTATATACAAATTTATATAAAGTATATTTATATAAAGTAACTCCGAATAACACCACAGGACCATGTTGAAGTCCCATCATGTCTGATTTGTGCGGAATAATAGACCTAAACCTCATTACTAAGGTCAAGCCTATGTCCTGCAGAGAAAGGACTATGAAAGGCTTGAGCTTCATGAATAATTATGATAAATGTTGCCTATATAATATACTAAGTTTCGCTCGCTTCTCTGCCTGTGTAAATGTCGGTTATCATGGTTAAAAGCAGCCTATGTCCTTTCTCTGGCTCTAGACTGTTTGTGTACAAAATATTTCATTTAAATTAGTTATTAGTGTTGGTGTGAAAGCAGGACAGACAGATTTACTTTTGCATTTATAATATTAGTAAGAATTCAGAAAAACTTACAAAAATAGGTCAGACAGCATTATAACTTGAAGCGTTTGTAGCATGAATAAGTCAGTTTTTCAATTTGTAAATGAAGTCCAGAAATAAAGCATGTTTTTTTAAGTATGCTGTGTAAAACTTGATTCTTATCAGTTTTGAATAAAGTTATTGGTTATCAGTGTTGGATATATCCTATAATTATCTTGCTTACCATCATTACAGAATAAGCTCCATCTCAATTGGTGTATAATAATACTAAACCTGTAACCACTTGTTTCATCTCAGTACAAATATTTGTGTTCATAAATATTTTATTGAATTTACAGCCAGCGAGGCCTGTTGAATCACCACAGATTGTTCCATCGGACATCATAACCCCAATTTCAAGTAAGTTTACATACTTTATTACAAGCTAACATGGTGTGACTGCTAAGCCAAAGATGGGTTTGATTCCCACCCAGGACAAATATTTTGGCATGAGCATGGTCATTAGTTTTGTATGAACGAACAAGGCGAACGCGGGAAAACGAGAGAGGAGTTGCATTCCAGCGGGGTGTACACTTAAGTCATATGAGTTGTAATCTATCTGTAGTATGAATATACAGTATGTATGTATGTCTGAGTTGTTTGTCTAGGGATTAGCGTATGCCGATGCTGATCAAGATCTCTCGGGTTCGTTTCCCTGGTTGGACCACAGAATACATAATAGTACTCATACAGAAGCCTCACTACGAAAAGTAAATTAAAGAAATCGGACACCCCCCTGGTTGGACCACATGTTTATATGATCTGCAAATATTTGTTTCGGGGCTTGGGTGTTTTCTATTTATAATTTAAATGAATTTATATCATCGAGATTATATTATAATATCTCGATGAATTAATTGTCCAGTACCCAAAGTACTACCTCTGCTTAGTTTGGGAGTAGATGATGTTGTGTGTCAGATGTTTGAAATATTCGTCATATGTGTTTCATTTACGTCTGCACTTACAACGAGGATGACGACCCCTACTCCTGTATTCTACTCATTCTTTCCATGAGCCAGAGATGAGTCACTTTGGGAGCCTTACCTACCAAATACTTCTGCATACCTCTTAAGGGATAAAAAACCTGAATATATGTTGTATTCTTGTCTCACAGATGGATCACTCAATGATATAGGTGACCTTGGTGCTCGTGAACGATTCATATCAGAGAGACCTCCCGGAGTGCAGCGGATGCCACAAGTCAGAGATATCCCGGACAGCTTAGGTGAATATTAAATAAAATTATAATTTAATGCGAAATATTGTATATATCTAGCTAATTTATACTGGAATAATTTAATTAATTTGTGGTTAAAATAATTGCATTAGTTTTTCGGTTAAATTATATTTAAAATCTATAAAAGTATTAATTTCATAAATAATATCACAATTGTGAAATCAGACATCAGTGTAACCCATTCGCGTTAAGAAAATAGTGACGCATGAACATGCGCGCACTCTTTTGATTTTTAAGTTTTTATAAGTAGTGGGATTCGTAAATAAAAAAACCCGCATTCATCAAATATATTAAATAAAACTTAAACCTCTTCCTTACTAGGTGCCCCCTAACATGTGTAGAACCCTTAAGGTTGATGAAAATGACCATTAGTTCTAAAATAGTTTCTTACAAAGAAAATTTGTTTCACCAGTTTCGAACCGTCGATTTTGATGGTGATCGCAGAGTTTGTTTCCCATCTGTCTTGTTTTTAAGGTTTCAGATCTAAAGGGTAAGGGACCCTATTACTAAGACCTCCGTTATCAGTCTGTCAGCAAACTGTAAAAAACTGTGAAAGTTCGACATTTGATATTTTCACATAATGTATTTCTGTTGCCACTGTAACAACAAATATTAAAAAATAGAATTAAATAAATATTTAAGGGGGCTTCCATACACCATACGTGATTTTTTTGCTCGTTTTTGATCGATATTGATAACGGTAATAAGTACTTTTCATCATCATCAGCCTTTAACAGTCCACTGCTGGACACAGGCCTCTCCTTTGAAAGGAGGTATTGGCCTACTATACCACGCTGGCCAGATGGGTTGGTTTGTTTCAAGTTTTCCTTCTCTTCACTCTCTTCAAATACATATTTAGATATTGGTATGGAACCCTTTCTGCGCGTGTCCGACTCTCAGTTGGTCTATTTTGAAGTAGTTAACATGATGTTGTGATGTTGTCAGATAAAGTGGTGATCCCACGCGGAGGGTGGGGGGCCGGTGGGGGTGGGGGAGGTGTCCGCGGCCGCACGAGCTGGCGCAGCGCCACGTTCCAGGCGCGACAGCCGCACCCCTACCGACGGAACAACCAGCACAGGGTAAGCGCACTAACACATACTTACTATTTAATTTTCCTTCGCTACCTAATTACTTCTTTATCGACTGAAACACAGGTTTACCCTAGCTCAGGCAAGCAGCTATTTAAGTATTTGAGCTTAATATAAAAAAATTACTAATGTAAGCATGTATAATTTATTAGATTTCGTTAATTTTACGCCTACGTTAATGTAATTTAGCCTATTTAATACCTTAACAACTACTTTTATATTAAATGTCCTATACTGTAACATATGTATGATTATAATTGGTCAATGAAATAAAATATTATTATATGTATTATAATTACAATTTATTATTTAATCTATCTAAAATCTTTAAACGAGTAATTCTTGTATATTATACATATTGGTAATCTTGATAAGACCTCTATTTCGCTGAAATTTGGTACTTGTGAGTTTTCGGGGGTCAAAAGTCTTATGTTTGGGAAACAGCGAGATCTATACTACTCATTCCTTAAAATTTAATTAGTTGATAATTGTTACTCCAACACAGCAACATTACAGCTATTGAGAGATAGTGTTATGTGGCGTTGTTAAACAATAAACATTCTAACCGAGCAAAACTCGGTCGCCCAGGTAGAATCGAGTTAATTATTTTTATTTTATCTATTTATCTTTTTAACTGTATATCACTCTCGTGCCTCGAAGAGCACAGTAAGCAGTCGGTCCCGGTTGTCATAAACATCTATGGCGATCGTCATTAGGAATTTATTCCCTCAATTTACGACTAATTCGACCTTCGAATTCGATTCGCCCTCAGAGTTGCAGAGGTCCGATGCCAGTCGCTCCTTTGTAAAACTGATGTTTAGACTTTTGCCTATATCAATTGGGGGTAAACGATAATAAACTTAGGAATAATAAAAACTAGAATGATAATTTATTTATCGACTGCTGTCAAAAATGGGCTGACCAAGTAATAGTAAAGGCAACTAGAGCCAGGCTGATTTCAGCACGAATGAGCCAAATCTCACAGAAGACCAAATTAAAATTAAAATGAAGGATGGTGACCTCTTAGTTTCTACTTATGTTTTTCATCAGGCAGAGTAGGGACATAAAGTTGACTTGACTTTACTTAAACCTTGAACTACAAAAGACGAAAAAATAAAAATATACAAATCTTATACCCAGTAGTATCACACTAGGTATAAGATATATCATAAAACAAAAGTGAGTATGTTTGTCACACACTAACCATTACAAAAAGGACGGGTATTCTTCAAATTAATAAATGTTAATACTTTCTATTACAGGGTAACTTCAACCAACGCGCATCGTTCCCACCACCACAAATTAGACCCAACCCTCCACAAATGAGGCCAGAAATCCGACCCGACATGAACCTTGAGTTACGCCCGGAATTTCGACCCGAAATACCTCCCCAATTACTAAGGCCCGACATAAGAATGGAACCGAACATCCCACCACAAATGGGCTCTGAAATATCTCCTGAACGCCCCATTTTACCGCAAGAAATGCCCATGTTCCGACCCCCTATCGAACGGCCCCAATTCCTCCCACGGTTCCAATTCAGACAGGGTATAGAAGAGCGTCCCCAATTTGGCCCCAGACCTACTTTCGACCCACGCTTCTTCAGGCCCAGTTTTCCTCCGAGGCAGTTCGCTCCACCGATGCGTGAAATAATTTCCAATCCGGGCCATATTCCTCAAGTGACGATACGCCAGGCCTTACCTGCGATGCCTGGACCGAATTTGGACAAGAATGGCCCAAAAGTGGACTTGCCGAAGGAACCTGAAGTCAGAATGTTGCCTGTGTCGCTACCTCCCAACTTACCTCCGGGAGGATTGGCAGGGAAGAAAGTGCTTATCAACCCACATTTCAAAGGCACTTTTCAACCGCCGGCTGAAGGTTAGTTAAACGATTATATATATTAAATCACATGTACATTCCACTTAATATTATAAGTTCGAAAGTAACTCTGTCTGTAACGCTTTCACGGCCAAACCGCTGCACCGATTTCAATGGAATTTGGCATGAAGATAGTTTGATTCAAAAGGAACGATATAGACTACTCTTTACCGCGATAACCGACATTCAAACGGGGCGGAGCCGCCGACAAAAGCTAGTGAAGTATATGTTAGATATTTTTATCTGGCTAACTCTTTCTTGTTCCTCATTTTAAAATGGCAATATCGAAGTGAAAATTTGAATATTTTATTTCGAAACACCAACAAAGTTTCAAAAATTGTAACTCACTATGTAAAATATTTATATAGCTTATGTATCCCGAGTTATTATTGCGAATCTATTGACATTACTTTCATTAAAATCGGCCTAAGAGTTTAGGCGCTACGGTGGAAGATACAAACATATAACAAAGCCAAAAGGAAGCTTAAACTATTACACTTATATCTAGGTATCTATATATGTATTAGGGATGTTATGGATATGATATTTCGGATCTGGATACGGATATGGATATAAGCATAAAATTATATCGGTTACGGATATCTAATTATTTCGGATTATCCGTAAGTTTCGGATAGTTTCGGTTCCGGATATTATAATGAAGTAAAACAGAAACACAAATAGGATGGAATAATTTTGATTAAATATAAAGTTTCAGTGAAGTAGTGCCATTTTCGGGAAAAGTTTTTAACACACTGTTTACATTTTGCAGAATCTACATTAACTTACAAACTGTCGAAAGATGTCGTTTTATTAGGCTCTGCCCTAATATGAAACTATCCGAAACTATACGAAACTTGAGAAACGGATACGGATATACTTTTATTTCGGATATCCTATAGTTTCGGTTACGGTTACGGAGCTCCCTAACATCCCTGATATATATATAGATATATTCCCTCAGTATAATTGTACACAATGTATTACAGATACTTAAATATTATATTTTTACCAACCCGTCTAGCCAGCGTGGTATAGTAGGCCAAAACCTCCTTTCGAAGGAGAGGCCTATGTCCAGCAGTGGACTGTTAAAGGCTGTTGATGATTGATGATGATGATGATTTTAACTAACTTTTTCTCGCAGCTCCGCCCGTATGTAGGTTATCGCTGTATCCCATGTGTTATTTTGACTTATTAGCTATATTACTGTAAAGTTTCCTCTAAATCCGTTCAGTAGTTCATGTGAAATAGAGTACCAAACATCCATACATGCTCTAAACTTTTGAACTTATGTTAGTAGTTATTATAATGTAATAACATAGATTTCATAAATTCATTTATAATTGTTAATTGATAAACTATAAATTCGAAAGTAAATATTTCTGTATGTTACGCTCTCACGGCTAAAACACTGCACCGATTTTATTGAAATTTTGCATGTATATATTTGATTCTTGAGGAAGGACATAGGCTGTTATTTAACGCTAAAACCTACATTCACGCGGGCGGAGCCGCGGGCAAAAGTTTAAACTATACGCTTTTAATGTAAGCCCGTGGTTTATGCCACAGGGTTGCCAGTCTACATACCAACTCGGATTCAAAAATCACCGCCGCTCATTGCAACCCTTGAGAACAAATTCGGTAATAATAAATATATAAAAAATTGTCCGTTTGTATCTTATTTATTATAAAGATAAACAAAGTATGGAACAATTAGTGGCTTCGACTTTCAAATTGAAAATTTCGCACATCTTACACACATCGTCTAGTCCCAAACTAAGCCGAGCTTGTATTATGGGTACTAGACAACTGATGATGTAAATACATAAACATACATTTTTTTTTGAAAATACATACATATTATACATAAAAAACACCCAGACTCCGAAAAAAATATTCGTGGATCACACAAATATTTGGTCCGATCCGGGAATCGAACCCGAGAACTCTTGATCAGCAGCCGCATACGCTAACCACTAGACCAACAAAGCAGTTGTAGGTTCTTAAAAATAATAAGCAAGGAAGGATTGATGTACCATATGTATCACTACATATTATAAAATAAAGTCCTCCGCCGCTTCTCTCTGTTTGCAGTAAACTCAAAACCCACTGCACCAATTTCAAGGAAATTTTGTACCCAGATTATACGCATAAAATTATCGAGTCAAAATTTTAGTTGTCATACTCCTCCGAAACGGCTTGATCGATTCTTATGAAAGTTTAGTGTGTGTTCAGTAGGTCTGACAATAGGACTTAAACTATTTTTATACCCATATGACGCGAACGGAGCCGCGGGCATCAGCTAGTTAAATTATAAAACCTGGGACATCATCGGAACAAAAATCTTACTATTAAAACAGAAATCTGCGGGATTGCTTACATTGTACCTTTATGTAATTACTAAATTCAATCGTGAGGGATGGGTTTAAATTGTCAAATGTCTGGAATCCTGTGATTCGAATGTGCATAAACCGGCGTAATCAACAAAATATAGAACAGTTACAAGTAAAATAGGAGTTAGTGAACAGTGGTACCTTGGGCGATCGTAATAAAAGACTACGGCGAAAGAGGGTAGACCGATATGTCTGCCAATAACATCCCACTCGCAAGATCTTCAGTTAC
Organism: Phragmatobia fuliginosa; assembly: GCA_932526445.1. Taxonomy (NCBI): domain Eukaryota; kingdom Metazoa; phylum Arthropoda; class Insecta; order Lepidoptera; family Erebidae; genus Phragmatobia; species Phragmatobia fuliginosa. Next base: position 14,304,351 of record OW052079.1, on the reverse strand, counting down.
TCCGTGATCATGGCGCTTGCAACAGTACCGAAGTATCGGATACTCATTTAAGGCCGCTGCATACGTGACGGGTTTTTACACGGACGTGACGGGACGGGAAGTTTTGCAAACATCGTTTCATACAAAATGTATAAGGAAATGCATAGGAGACACGGACGGGACGGGAACGTGGCACGCACGGGACGTGCTAAATATCGTCGCCGACGATGTTTAGCACGTCAATAGCAATTAAAGCCAATTCTTGAAATGAAAAATCCATCTTTTCTTGTTCACAACACTAGCACGTTAGATCAATAAAGGTACATGGTAGAAATCCCGCAGATTTCTATTTTAATGTAACTGACCATGAAAGTTCAAAACAATAAATGTTACTATTATAAAAATTGAGTTCTATACTTGGTTTACTTGAAAATAAGGTTCAAACAGACGGTTCATTTAGTGTGTGCATGTCTCATAATTATAGCACTTTTATATACATATTTATGTAGTTTGTGCACGCAGATAATAATATTTTGCTTTACTTAAATAAAATAGTTTTATATGCCGTTTTCATTTCAGTAATAATGAATTTAATATTTTAAGATCAAAGTACACACTATCTCTGGTATATAAAACAAAAAAAACTAATTGTTTTGATAAAATGTAACTAATAATTTTACGCACGTTTTCGCCTTTTATATTTTGGAAATATATTTGTATGCAGCTCTCTTTCCCTCCCCCCTCTTCTATCTCTCGCCCCCCCTCTCTCTCTCTCTCTCTCTCTCGTTTTCGCCTTTTTTATTTTGGAAATATATTTGTATGCAGCTCTTTCCCTCCCCCCCTCTCTTCTATCTCTCGCCCCCCCTCTCTCTCTCGTTTTCGCCTTTTTTATTTTGGAAATATATTTATATGCAGCTCTCTTTCCCCCCCCCCCCCCTCTTCTATCTCCCCCCTCTTTCTTTCTCTTATCCCCCCCTCTCTCTCCCTCTTCTCTCTCCCTCTCTCCCCCCTCTTCTCTCGCTCCCCCCCTTCTCTCTCTATCTCTCCCCCTATTCCCTCTTTCCTCTTCTCTCTCTCCCCCTTCTCTCTCTCTATCTCCCCCTATTCCCTCTCTCCTCTTCTCTCTCCCCTCTCGCTCTCTCCCCCACTTATCTCTCTATCTCTATGGTACCTACCATTTTGCACCATACAGATACAGCCACAACCTCTGACTGATGAATTTAATATAAATAACACATTATTTACATAATTATTGTCCACTCCATTGTCTTCCTTTCTCTTCTTCAACCAATATACAAGAATATCAACATCAACAGACTATAATATCCACTGCTGGACAGACCTCTCCTTAGCAATCAGGTTTTGGTCTACTATCAAAAGAATTGGTATAGGATTTGTATCGAGTTTTCCTTCCCTATTATATTGATCCTGGTTAAACAGTAAAAGTAAATTTGTTCAAATTTTTTCAATTATTTGGTCTTTTGAACCAAAACCCGCGTTGTTCTTATATACATAGCTTTATATACATATATACAACATGTTTATTCTGCATGTATACAACCTTAAATGTTTATAAAATACAATAAAATGTATTTGTTACCCAGGACCTGTGAAAGACATTGACGACGCGGCTGAGAGGTTCATTGCAGAACAACGGAACGCTTTAGCCAGAGCTGCAGTAAGGAAACATGCAAGAAGATCTCCTCAGAGGTAAACCAACTATTGTTATTATTCAATCAATCAAACCATTTTTATTTGAAATAAACCAATACAACGGCACTTTTGAAACGTCAAGTAGTCAGTCGTGAAGCTAATTGTCTGTTCCAATTCGTAGATCCTATGGAGAAGAACAGACAAGAAACTCCATGGACCTACCAAAATGGCTACCTACCTATCTGGCTATCCAAAATGATTATATTCTGCCCGATTCAAAGCATTGGTAAAATTATTCAGGGGATTGTCACATACAGTGGACTGAGATAGGCTGGTGATGATGATGATGAAACAAATAGTTCGGTCATTTAAAACAAATAAATAAATAAATAAATAAATAAATATTTTGGACATCTTACACACAACATCATCTAGTCCCAAACTAAGCAGAGCTTGTACTATGGGTACTAGACAACTGATATAAATTCATCAATATACATTTTTTTTTGTAAATACATACATATAAAACACCCAAATTCCGAAACAAATATTTACGGATCATACAAACATTTGGTCCAACCCGGGAATTGCACCCGAGACCTCTTGATCAGCAGCCGCATATGCTAAGCACCAGACCAACAAGGCAGTTAATGCAACATGGTATTCCACACTATGACGACCTAGTGTGTGGCTTATCTATCATTCGACTTCGATCTCGTCTCCAACAATTAAATAGGACCTCACGAATGGTATCACTTGTGGTTGTTCTTGTGTGCGAGGGTACCTCTCCGGTCGAACCGGACCGCGTGTGCTGGAATCAGCGTGGCTGTACTACCTAAATTCATTTTTATTGTGGAAGTAGTAGGTAGTAGAGCACGAATGGACTAGGTCGACCCGAGAGGCACTACCCTCGCACATAAGACCATCGTATTTCGTTTGTGAGTGTGAGACCGGAGGCCCAATCATGTCCCGGCCTCTGGAGGCCGAGAGAATGATGCAGAAAAATCTGAGCAGGCCACCATGGTATGGGTCACCATGCTGCTTAGCTTACCCTCACAATGAGGATGGTGACCCCTACTCATGCTTTCCATCTGTCAGTCACTTTAGTAGGCTTAAATTTAAAATAAAAAAAACTGGAGATATCAAAACGATAAAAACATAAAATTACTAATAAAGGTCAAATCAAAAAGAAATGCAGACAAAATAATTTACTAAATATTATATAATACCTTTTGTTTTATCAACAGATACATAGAGAACACAACAATAGAGATTGAGAATGAGTTGGCCCATCGCAGGAATGATGACGACGACTTGCTGCGAAGGCAGGAGGAGTTCATTAACGCCAACAGAGCTGGACTTAGACGGAGGTGAGTTCTCTTTTAGCTCCTACTCGAAAAACTCCTACTTTGTTTAGTTCAATGGTCTATGATTCTACTAATGCTTTTCATCAGGCAGAGTAGAGTCATTTATGGTGGCTTATATAAAAAAACATTATTTAAAAGTTTACTTCCGGACACAGGCAGAGGCTAAGAAGACCCATAGAAAGCAGGTTTTGTTCTACTATACCACACTGGCCAGATGGGTAGGTATAGGGTTTGTTTCAAGTTGTCTAAGGGAGGGTCTTCGTTCGGAGACGGAGCCCGCATCAGGAGCGGGCAGTCGCTGGGGGGAGTCCAGATGGAGATCTCACTCTGGACTCCTCCTCCTAAAAGAGAAGCGCAGAGAGGTCACACCGTGTGGTTTTTAGTCGGTCCGGTCGGACACACCGCGTTTCGTGAGGATTTTCCACACGAAAAAAAAGGGTTTGTTCCAAGTTTCTTTTATGTTCTACTGCAACGGTAACAGTGTTGCTAACGCTACTCGCAAGACGACAGAGGGGTGTCACGCGGGGTAACGGCGTCAGGTTTCGTTTTGAGCCAGGTGCCATCTTAGCTCGCACGGGTTATAATAAGGATGTTGACCACTACTTTTGGATTCTACTCATGATTTCCATTTGGCAGATTAGAGTCCTTTTAGCAGGTTTAAATATATAAATTAAAGTGTTTGTTGTGTTGTCCAGGATGCGAAGTCCGTCCCCCCAGCGCTGGTCGGTGTCCCCTCCACCCCACCCTCCCCCTGCCCCTGCTCAAGGCCCGCCCCGTGAGCGAGAGCGCAGGCCGAGACCCGAAGACAGCAGGCACTACGACGAGGTAATGTACACTTCTCATATCTTCCTTCTTAAACATACTCATGACTGTGAATGACTGGCTCGTTGGACCAGCGGTAACCGCATGCGACTGCGGATCAAGGTGTTCGTCAGACTTGTCGGTTCCCACTTAGTTCGATCACGGAACTTGTATCAATCGCATGTACTCCTTGATACATTGGTCTAGTGGTTAGCGTATGCGACTGCTAATCAAGAGGTCTCGGGTTCAAATCCCGGGTCGGGCCAAAAGTGTTTTTGGGTTTTTCTTAGGAAATTCCTAATAGCAGCCCGGAGTTTGGAAGTTTGACGGTGATTCACACCCGTGCCTCGGAGAGCACGTAAAGCCGTCGGTCCCGGTTGTCATGAACATCTATGGCAATCGTTATTGAGAAGTCAGTGCCCTCAAATATACTGACAGCTAGTTCAATCTTCGAATTTCAGTTCTCCCTTAGGGTTGCGGAGGTCCGATGCCAGTCGCTCCGTAGAAAAACTGAAATTCAGGTAAAACCGGTTGAACTAGTAGCCGACCCCAAATAAACTTGGGAATAAAGGCTCGGAAGATGATGTACTCCTTGATACAAACATACGTATATACTTTATTTTCAATGTACCTCTTTGGTAAAAAGTTATAGACGTTTCTTAGACGCGCGCTGAAAACGTTAGGCTGGCCCGGTCCCCTAATATTTCAAAAACAAGCATATTGTTGTCATGAACATCTGTGGGACATTCATTATTGAGAAATCAATATACTCAACTATACTGAGTTATACAAAAGTTCAACCTTCGAATTCAGTTCTCTTTCAATACTGGTACGATGTCAGTCGTGCTGTGGAAAAATATAGACTCAGTTAAAACCAGTTGCACTAGTAGCCGAAAAGCTTAGGAAGATGATTACAGGTCCAGTTATCAAAGTAAATACTATGCATAGTCTTATATCAGAGGAACATGTATCTAGTTATTTAAAATATTGTTACGAGCTGGGTATTAAATAAATTAAAGTAGTCGATTGATTACCAAAAAATAACACAATATTTATCAACAACACTTTTTACAATAACAATGCACTAAATCACTCGTTAGTCGCACTAGAAGATCGCTTCGGTGTTCATTCGCTGTACCTTGAAACAATAGTGCCCATACGGCTAAGACGTCTCGCTTTTATATGGCTGTCGAGATAACTGGAATGTACGATAATATTCGATCGATGGTTCTTGACTGAATAGATTATTCTAGAGCTACTTGTAGCGCCATCTAGCGTCGAGAAAGTCGTCATAATGTCAACAGTTATGCGGTACCCGTTACTAGATGGCGCTGTCCTCGATTCTATTGTCTTCTAGATTATTCCCGTACTTACTAGATTCATCTCCTTATGGCGCAACACTATATTTGTATTTACAGGATAGTGATTACAAACGGAAACTTCGAGAACAAGAGAGTCTGCGCGAGAGAGTGCTAAGAGCCAAGGAAGTGAGACGCAGAAAGAATGCAGTAGCCTTACACAAACAGTTACAAGAAAAGTAAGTTTATTCTCCTTGTGTTTGTTAATGTTGGGTACAAAGGAACAGACACTAATGCTGAGTTACTGGTTCATTCTCAGAAGATCCATAGTAGGTCTAACGAGAATATATCTGTACCTCAGATGTAGACAATAGTAACTCCAACATTTTGTCGAAACTACATTTATTATACCATTAAAATTGCAAGATCCAGTTCTACTTAATGGTATAAAGCATTAAGTCCTACATCGCCTATGAAAAGAGATATACAATGATGTATAACATTAATTTCACAAATATTAACAGTGTGTATTATTTAGACAATAGTCAGATTTATCGTAATTATGTGTAATTCATGATACTTCCCTCTATTTATTATAAAAACCATAGCCAAGTTAATTACTCTGCCTTTATTACTGTCTCACAATTACATTTAAAATTTCACTACGCGCATTTTTACCTATGCAGACTTGAAGATGTGGCTAAGTGACAATTAATCTATAAAACACATATTTTTACTTTTGATCAAATATTTTCGTTTTTACCCCCGTCCGCCATGGACTCGTTTATCCCTCTTTTTCTTTTTTCGCAAAAAAACTTTTTCACAAACCATCATGGATCTGGGCGGTGGATTCTTTGAGAATGAATCAAGTTACTGATGCAACTCATACTGCCTATAGGAGGACTACTACGCCTGATGGAAAGCATGTTTCAAGGTGTTGTAATGCAAGTCTTCTGTGTAATAAATCACCTCACACACATCTACATTTCATATCTTCCTCGCATTTTACTCTATCTCTCGTCATTTCACTGTTAACTCCTTTCCTAGCCATATCCTCTTTCAGACAATCCATATATTTACCTTATCTTTGATATTCCTCTTCCCTTGTACCCTTCTACTTCCAAACTGTAGTGTATGCGTCACTGAGTTTTTTATTCACTCGTTTACTGTAAATGAAAAAATGTCACTAAGTAATTCATTCACTCGTTCACTAAGAGTGAATTAGAAGAAAGCATTATGTCTCCTCTAGAGTACGTGCGGTCGTGACACAGTTCAGTCGACTGTTAGCGACGATAGCGAGTGGGCGCGTGCGTCTGTTAGCCCACAATATAGATGGATATACTACATAAACCACGTGCGTTTCCTCACCACGTTTTCCTCAACGTGTTTCAAAGACTGTTTATAATGAAAGATAATATAGACATTATTTCCTTTCACCAGGGAACGCGAGACACAACAGGAACCAGCAAAAAAACCCGAACCGAAACCGACCGCAGCCCCCAAGCCCACAAGCACTGAACAGGAACACAAACCAGACACCACCCGATCCACACCGGAGAAAGAGAATAAGCCAACAGAGATAGTGAGAGATAGATCTCCTGTTAAGGAAGTGGCGCAAGTTAACTCTACTGTTGGTGAGTTTACATTAAGAAGATATATTATATTGTACTAGTAGCCATTTGTGTAATGTTATTGTTACATATTTGATTATTTGCTGTGGTAATCGAGAGGGCAGTCAGTCAGAAAGACGGGTTCGAGAAAAGAATACATTTTTTTTTCTCATCATATTTATAGCTTGACAATTCTTGATGAAAAGCATGAGTAGAATCCAAGTGTAGGGTTCACCATCCTCGTTGTGAGTACAGACAATGCATCAGGGGGACCTAGAGAGTTGCTTCTGCATCGTTGGGCCTCCGGTCTCACACTCACCAACGATATACAACAGATATGTTGTCATTTGAGGTTGTTCTTCTGTGTGAGGATAGAATTGCCATCGAGCCAGCCCATTGGTTGTGAAATCATCGTGTTTCTACCACTTACTCAATTGCTGTTCTTTATACATAATTGCATTATGGTATCTTTATATATATAATTCTTGTGTGAGTGTGTATGTCACTGAACTTCTCTCAAACGACTGGACCGATTTTGATGAAATTTTTTTATGTGTGTTCAAGGGGATCTGGGAATGGTTTAGATTCGCAATTGGACCCGGTAGGTGGCGCTGCGATCAAGTTCTGGAATTTTAAAGTTGGGCGGTACGAAGTTCGCTGGGTCAACTAGTCTATATATAAAATAGATAATAATTGGGAAAATTAACTTACAATGTATGTGCACTGCTTCAGTGGCACAGTATTAGCGTATGCGACAGCTGTGCTTGATTGAGGTCTCGAGTTCCATTCCTGGGTTTGTTTGTGTGATCTGTGTCAGGACCGTAGTAATTGGAGATCAGTTGTCTCTACCTGCCCCTCTGGGAAATAGGCTTGACTCTGTGTTGTCTAGAATCCAAGCTCTGTCTTAGTTTGGGACTAGATGATGAAGTTTCTCATATATTGTTTTCTACCTTTTGCCTGCCTAGCCTATGTCCTTTCTCAAACTTGGGGCTATTTTTGTATCAAATTTCATATAAATCGGTTCAGTAGTTTTAGCGTGAATTCGCGACAGACATAGTTACTTTCGCATATATAAAATTAGTAAAGAATATTGTTGCTTACAAAATTTATAATTTTATTTTCCAGAAAACTTAACCCCACCTCGCAGAATGCCTGTCAAGCAAGAATCCCCGGAGCGAGCCTTAACTCCTCCACTGCCAGGCAAGAAGGATGAGAAGAGAACCGACAGTGATGATGACCTGGATCTCATACTAGGAGACATTGATGGTATCCTGTCTGATGAAGATGACACTGGAAGGTTTAAAGAGAAACCTAAAAAGTAAGTTACACTTAAACCTTTATTAATTTTTTTTTTAATTTAGGTTAGCAATTAAAAAAAATAGATATAATTAAAGTGTCTGTAATTTCAAATTGACAGCTTTTCAGTAAATGCATATATGGTACTTCCATCAAAAATCAATTTTATAAAGAAAACTGTCTGTCTGTATGTTTTTTCCGGGTAAACTCTGGAACGGCTGGCTTTCATTGGCAGAAGCTGATGACCTGATGAGTAACTTAGGCAATTTTTTTAGACTATCATCAATAACGGCGGGTAACACCGGAGGACTCATCTAGTTTAAAATGTAAACTTTACTCTCCAGAGCGTCACCACCCCTATTCACTCTTGAATAGGGGTGGTAACCCCCCGCATTCTTAATCCGTTACCACATATACGTAGGTACTTTTACTCAATCATTATCATCAGCCTTTAACAGTCCACTGCTGGACATAAAGGACTCCTTAGAAAGGAGGTTTTGGTTTTTCCTCAATATTAATGTTATTGTTTTTATTTTAGATCGGAGTCGACGACTAAATCTAAACCCCAAGTGGACCTCCGTTCCAAGTTACCTCCCAAGACCTCCAGCAGTCACGAGAGTAAGAAAACGCAGAGACAAAAGATTGTCTTCAACGAAGAGAAAGAGGAAAAGAAAAGGAGAGGTTGGTATTCTCTTATCATATTGACTGCCTCGTTGGTCTAGTGGTTAGCGTATACCGCTGCTGATCAAGAGGTCTCGGGTTCGATTCCCGGGTCGGACCAAATATTATTTGTATGATTCACAAATATTTGTTTCGGAGTCTGGGTGTTTTCTATGTATAATATGTATGTATTTACAAAAAAAAAAAGTATGTTTACGTATTTATATCAGTTGTTTAGTACCCATAACACAAGCTCTGCTTAGCTTGGGACTAGATGATGTTGTGTGTCATATGTCCAAAGTATTTATTTATTTACATAAGTATTTATTATTTACATAAGTATTTATATTGCGTCCCGCAGTGTTACCCGTGGGTTTTAAATTCTTTGATAATCTTTCTGAAACAGGTACATTTGAGGGTAAATAATGAATATAAAATAATGAGGTCTGCTTCTTATTGGTATGCATTTGTACTTTTTTAACACAGGTAGTAAAGTACCTCTTATGATAAAAGTAACATGTATGCTGTGACAAACTACTTAGTGCAAAATAAATGTTGAAATGTATTTTTTTTTGCACTCGGTACTTTAAACGAGTGTCATTTGAGTCACGTGCCATCTTAGTTCGCACGAGTTAAACCACAAACAATTTGAGTCAGGTACCATCTTAGTCCGCACGAGTTATAAAATCCACAAACAATTTGAGTCAGGTGCCATCTTAGATCGCACGAGTTATACAATCCACAATTCGAGTCAGTGCCATCTTAGCTCGCACGAGTTATACAATCCACAAACAATTGAGTCAGTGCCATCTTAGTTCGCACGAGTTATACAATCCACAAACAATTTGAGTCAGGTGCCATCTTAGATCGCACGAGTTATACAATCCACAAATAATTTGAGTCGGGTGTCATCTTAGATCGCACGAGTTATACAATCCACAAACAATTTGAGTCGGGTGTCATCTTAGATCGCTCGAGTTATACAATCCACAGACAATTTGAGTCGGGTGTCATCTTAGCTCGCACGAGTTATACAATCCACAAACAATTTGAGTCAGGTGCCATCTTAGCTCGCACGAGTTATACAATCCACAAACAATTTCGATTGAAAGTTATTTTTGTTTCCAGTGGACAATAGAGAGAAGTCTCCACCTCGCCGTGCTGTCGTAACAAGCTCTACTAAATCTGACGACACCGAGAACATAACACACAGCAAGAAAGTTAAGGTAGGCATTATTATGTAAAATTATCAGTTCTTCAATTATGACATGCGTTACCGTTAGACCCACACACAACTTAATACCTTTTCCTTAGGAGCCCCCTAAAGTAGATAGACCCTAAATTTTAATAGATATCTAAGCCTACCTACCTTCTTCTTTTTTAAAAAGACAACTCCCGCATTAGGAACATAAATTCTTGGTCGCCGAGGTCTTTACAAACATACATGAAACGTACACAAAGAACATCTAGACTCAGAACAACAATTCTGTTTAAATCTAAATATATGTGTGTGTGTGTGTGTGTGTGTGTTAAATACAAATATGTGTATGTGTTAAATATAAATATATGTGTGTGTGTTGAATATTCTAATTTTTGCTTACTTTATTGTTATATATTATTAATTTCTTACCTATTTTCATTTTTCTACATAAGCAGTTTGTGAAAACTATTTGTACCTATTTTTATTTTTGTAATGTCCATGTTGTGATCTCCCATAATTGAGGAAGCACAAGCATTAAAACAGTTTGTTATTTCTGTTAGTTCAAAACTAACATGTAAGGTGTCCTTGTTCGAGGTCCATTATAAATAAATAAGCACTTAGGTTTCCCTAGAAGTTGATGAAAAGGAACTGTTACCTAACTCTCTCTAAGTGGTCCCTTAAATTTGTGCGTTGGTCCGGTGGTTGATGTATGCGACTGCTGATCACAAGAGATCTCGGGTTCGATTCCCGAGTCGGACTAAATGTTTGTGTTATCCATAAATAATTTGTTTCGGAGTCTGGGTGTTTTCTATGTATAATATGTGTGGGCCGCCATACTTTACTGTCTGCATTCGCAGCAATGATGTACGGTTTCTCCCACTCTTGAATTCTGCTCATGCTTTCCATCAGGCGTGGTAGAGTCACTTTGGTACGCTATACATAAAAAAAAAAAAATACAAAAAAAGTATGTTTATGTATTTATATCAGTTGTCTAGTAAGTACACATAATACAAGCTCTGCTTAGTTTGGGACTAGACGATGTTGTGTGTAAGATGTCCGAATTATTTATTTACGAGATGTTGGTGGAAACAGCTATTAGGGACACACTACAGTGAAAGTAAGGGAATTGATAAAATTTTACAAATGACTATCTGAGTCGCGCGGTGTTACCTGCGGTAATTTTTGTAAATTTTTGTTTAATGTATGTGCCCGTCAAAGTGACTCCATTCTTGCTGGTGGAAATCATTGGTAGAATCCAAGTATTCACCATCCTCATTGTGAGTGCAGAAAATGCAGCATGGGGACTAACACTATTGCGGCTTACTTTTTTTTCGTGCGGAAATCAACACGGACACCACACATTGATATCTATGTCAGACTCAAACCGACTAAAACCGCACGCCGTCTCGGGTACTATAAGTCGAGGAACCAGGTATACCCTAAAAAGGAAGTCCCTGGAATCTTGACGTACCTCGGAGCCACCTACTGCTTGTATATGGCCCCACACTATGGTGGCCTAGTGTGATGCTTCTTTTCATCATTTGGCCTCCGGTCTCACACTCGACAACAAAACACTCCAGCACAAATGCTGTCACTTAGGTTGTTCTTCGGTGTGAGTGCTGAATTCAGCTTGGCTCTGACACTCTCACAACCTGCTCACATGTTTCCTTAGCACTATGATCCCGGGTCCTTTAAACGGAGCGTGAAAAAGCATCTCACTAAGCCGCCATACTTTGTTGTCTGCATTCGTAGCAATAGTTTGTGGTTTCCCCCCCACTCTTGGATTCTGTTCGTGCTTTTCATCAGGCAGAGTAGAGTCACCTCGGTTGGCTAAAAAAAAAAGCGGCCAAGTGCGAGTCGGACTCGCCCATGAAGGGTTCCGTATCAGCAAGTAACATCATATAAAAGTTCTTGTAGTTCGTTGTAACTTTTATCGATGTTTTTATACTAGTGTATTGATTGGATGAAAGGTAAATTGCGTGTTACGATTTATGACGTATTAAAAAAAAACTACTCACTAGATCTCGTTCAAACCAATTTTCGTTGTTAGTTTGCATGGTAATGTACAACATATATTTTTTTTAGTTTTATCACTCTCTTATTTTAGAAGTTAGAGGGGGGGGGGACACACATTTTTCCACTTTGGAAGTGTCTCTCGCGCAAACTATTCAGTTTAGAAAAAAATGGTATTAGAAACCTCAACATCATTTTTGAACACCTATCCATAGATACCCCACACGGATAGGTTTAATGAAAAAAAAAATTTTGAGTTTCAGTTCCATGTATGGGGACCCCCAAAATGTATTGTTTTTTTTCTATTTTTATGTAAAAATCTTAATGCGGTTCACAGAATACATCGTCTGACAAAATTTCAACAGTATAGCTCTTATAGTTTCGGAAATAATTGGCTGTGACATACGGACGGACAGACAGACAGACAGACAGACAGACAGACTTGACGAATCTATAAGGGTTCCGTTTTTTGCCATTTGGCTACGGAACCCTAAAAAGCCACCCAACTCTCTCTGTGTGGCCCCTTAACTTAGGAGAGGTTACTGAAAGTGTCCATAGAATTCTATTCTTCCTTGTCTTATACAAAACAAAAATAAATATATAATATATTTTGTTTACAGGCAAAAACTAAGGTAGATAACATTACCATCAAATCCAGACAGCGGATAACTTATGGTAACACAGAGGTATGCAATATTTACTAATATATATACATATATAGCTTTCGCGCGCGAAACCAGCGATAGAACGATCGGCCTAAACGTTCGTCTTGTGCCGTATTTGTCTTTCTTCTACTCCATCTACGGCTGATGCGTCCGAGTAGAAGAGACACAGCGGTAGCACACAAATTACACGTAAACTGTTTTGCTATATTGTTTTTATGACGTTATCACGTAAAATTAGGGCCACAGCACACTAGCTACTTTTAGCATCAACGATCGGCAACTACTCGCTTTTTAGAAGCTAAATACGGCGACCGAACGCTCCACACCGCACACTTATAAACGCCAAACGTGGATATTAAGTCGCTTTTTAGAAGCGCGACACAGCAGCTGAACGCTACTCTCCGTACATATTCGGATGCCGGTAGCATCGATTTCGATCGAATGTAGTGTTGTCTATAATTATCGATTTCGATATTCAGGCATCTGAGCAGTCGCTAAAACGCGCGTTCAAATGCAGAAAGATGCAACATGACGCACAATTTTGATACCGCGATCGAACGCAATAAGTCGCTAAAACGCGATGCAATATCGATGCAGTTGCAAAATCGCGATCTTAAAAGTAGCTGGTGTGCTGTGGCCCTTATAGTCTCATGGACGATATTTTTTATCGACTTTAAAGATAACTTATCATAACATTAAATCGTAACACAGGCTGAACCAGAGACCGAAGATAAAAAATCATCATTCTCCAACCGCCGAGTGATTCTCCAACGCAAATCGTCGACCAACAACAAAGACAAAGGCGTGTTCTCCCGCGTGGAGTCGAAGGCGGACCCTTCCCAGCCCACCGCCGGCATCTTCAGCCGCGCCGTCCGCACCGCCATTGCCGGGGAGAGGCCTCCCCCTCCCCGCCCTCCCCGCCAGCCCTCCCCCCAGGTGCAGTTCGACAGCGACTCGTCGCTGGACGAGGACTCGCTCCTGGGCGAGGTGGGGGGAAGCGGAGAGGGTGCGGAAGTGGCGGAGGTGAAGAACCTGCCGCCCGCCATGACGCACTCGCGCCTCCGAGCCCTGGCCGGGCCGCACGTGCAGGTAACCGCCGCGCCTGGTGCTTCCAGCGTTACCGACAGACAACCACCACACACTGACTATGGATAGACCAGACACTTGTACACCTATAGGGCTCTGAAAAAGCATATAGCCAGGAAAAGTTACCTATTTGATACCTCAGTGGTACAAAATATGTGACAGCTAAAGTAAAGAAGTGGCTGTGACATACGGACGGACAGACAGACATGACGAATCTATAAGAGGTTTTTTGCCATTTGGCTACATAACCCTAAAAAGCAATAAAGTTATCGCTTATTTTTATAGTTGCATTCTATTTCAAATATGAACCGCGAAACAAAATATATGATTCTCAATAATAAAAAAAAACAAGACTGACTCAATACACGCCCTACATCTTTTTAAAAAAGATCTACTTATTAACTGACAAATTTTGAAAAAATTAATTTCATAATTAAATAGTCTTAATTCTAGAATACTTGGGATAATTGTGTCATTATTTTTGACTGTGGTTCTCGAAAGGTTATTTAAGGTTGCGGTTCCAAAGTTTAAATGAACAAAAATAATCAAAATTAACCACAATAACCGAAAAATGGTTACAATTTGGCCAAATTTCTAGGTTTTTCTTAAATGACCATAATTTTCAAACTGCATGGCATAGATTTATTTTCTGATTTTTCTCATGATGGTTACAATCAATCCTGTCACCCCGTTTCGGCTTGACGTTGAGTTCTGGGACACCCTGTAAATCGGTTATCGCGGTGGCCTATGTCCCTCCTCAAGTTATAAATGATCTGTGTACCAAACTTCATTTGAATCGATCCAGTAGTAAATGCCAAATCTTACATCACTAAACTAAAATGCACAAAAAATTGTTGTAGGATTATATACTGTACTCTCATTTGATTACAGTTCACTTTCAATATCTAAAATTTTAGCTCCTTTTTTAGTTCAGTACTTGATTGCATCTTATTACCAAAACAATTGTCACTATAGTTACACCAGATAAGCCATAAGACTATCAAGATAACTAACTTAAAAGTCATTTATGACGATCAGTATTATACAAATACCTTTCCACTGAACTTACAAGAGCTAAAATCTCATACTCGCTATCATCATAACAAAATAAATCCACAAAATTAAAAGAGATTTTACATTTAGAGTTTATTAGTCGGCATAAATTTATACACTTAAGTGTAGTGCTACATGTTTGTCTGGTTTCACATTACACGTTTTGAATGTTCTTCACAAGAATAGCTTAGATTTGAGTTGAGCGAAAATGGACTGTAAACGAATGGAATTAAGGTATATTATTGAGCAACTTATTTTAGTGAATTTTAGTTTAACGTCTTAAAAACGCTTTACCTCTGCGTTTCTCCAATAAACATTGCTACTGGTATAAAATCATACCAAATGATTTAGCTAAGTTCTGTTATAAAAACTATAATTAATGTTAGATTTTGGTTATTCTTTTTATTCTATATTAGTTTTCCCTTCGAATCCACTCGCGTTTAACAGTTATCGCATAAAACGTCCTTCCTCAAAGATCAATCTATCTCCATGCTCAATTCCTTTGAAATAGTTGCAGAGGTTTAGCTTAGAGCGTAACAGACTGACTTACTTTTGAATTATAAATTAACATAAAAGTGTGGATGGACAATGTTTAACTCACTATAATTTACAATATTCCCGTCTAACATAGACAAAATGACTGGACAAAAACGATCGAATATCTACACCATTCTAAATCATAGTCATTCAAAAACTAAACTTGAGATTGCTAAAGCGAAAACACTCGAAGCACCAAAGCCTACTGTTAATTTTACTTATAATAATAATTAAGTTTTACTGTGATACACATGTAATTATATATTATTTATATGTTCATATAATACTGTGAAGATTATATCTTTGTAGTTGTAGTATGTATGAGAATATACAGGCTTATTGATAATTTAAACAATTTGACAGTCATAGATAAATTGTTCGAATAATTAAAAAAAAATTACTATGTGGACTTAATTCCACACTTTTAAAAAACTTCAAATAACACAAACTCCTTAATGATGGCCGAGTTCGCTGTGTGAAATTTATCGCACTGTAGCTCAAACACAACCAAAGTGCAATCGACGCTACAAATACTGATTTCTTCTTCTTCTTCCTAGCCTTATTCCCAATATTATTTGTGGTCGGCTACTAATTCAACCAGTTTTATCTGAATATCAGTTTTTCTACGGAGCGACTGGCATCGGACCTCTGCAACCCTAAGGGAGGACTGAAATTCAAAGGTTGAACTAGTTGTCAGTAAATTTGAGGGCACTGACTTCCCAATAACGATTGCTATAAATCGTCATGAAAGTCAGTTCGAATAATTTATAAAAAAAAATTTTTTCTTCGTGGAAAAAAGACTTCATTCCACACTCTTAGAATCTTTAAATAACACATAATTATAGTCCTTAATAATCGCCGAGTTCGCTTCGTTAATCACTTTGTAACGTAACTCGGCTTTAATCGCTAGTTGTGCACGATATTGGAAAGAAAGAATGAAATGCAATCTTAGACACAAGGGTTTACAAGGAGTTTATTGTAGGTCAGCTAAATTTACAGAAACAAAGATTTATGATAAACGCGGTAGGGCGAGTCCACTCAATCAGCCTGTATATAGAACCATTATGAGATAATAATATTTGTTTTAAATAAATAACCAAATAAAATTTTAACCCTAAACATATTCTTGTTGAAATATGTTTAAATTATTTATTTTAATCTGTAGTATTGGTGCTAATTCTGTTGTTAGAAAAGTCACTAAACTAAAATCAATAAAAGTTAGATTTGTCCTACCAATTGAAGTTTTTAAACTCAATAATTTACCAAAATTTAATATGTATTACCAAATAAATACAAAAAAATACGTTTTTAAAATTGCTTCACTAACTTCGAAGATAATTTTATTATAAAATTTATTGACACAATAACAGATATAGCGCCGATATTCAACATATAAAAATACATTGTTAGTATATTAAATCAAAAAGCCAATATTCTGTACAAAATATATTGTTAAAAAACTTTTATTTTGTGAAATTATTTATAATGTTTTTTGTCCACAACAAACATACAACATGCATGTTATATTTTATATAGATAAAACAATTTTAATATGTGTCGATTATTAAGTACAAATGAAAAATTGTATTGAAATAATTTATATAATGAAAGAAATATTATTATGTAATATTTTTTACAATAATAGCGCTGTTGTTTAGTGGTTATCAAACCTGACTGTTGGACCAGGAGATGCGGGTTCAATTACCACCCTGTACAAATATTTGTGTAATTTCTTCTGTGTCTGGGTGTAAATTATCTATAACTAGCCGAGCCCCGCGGCGTTACCCGCGATTACTGTTGTAAATTGAGTAAAATTGTTGTAAGATGAAATACGTGTGAGAGTGAAGATAGTCTAAAAATTGACCTAAGTTACTCTTTACGTCATCAGCCAAAGTCCCAAAATCTGTCCAGCCATTCCAGAAATTAGCCGGGACCAACAGACAAAATTTTAATAAAACTTTCATATGCATTTAGTAAAAAAACTGTTTATTTGGTGTTACATACAGACGCTAAATTAATTTATTTATATAGATAATATATGTATTTATTTATAACTATATAAATATAAATAAATATTTTAAAATGGACGAATTAGGAACATTCTCATTCTTTTGAACTCGTTTGAAAATATTCCAACGACTTCGGGTGCAGAGACCAAGGAACTTGGTTAGGGCTCTAAAGACAGGAACCTCCTCACTATATGTGGCTTGTCAAGGAGGGACAATATTATTATTGTTTGTTATAAACTAGACATTTTGATGTGATTTTCAATTTGAGTAATAGTTAATTAATTATATTTTTAATGTTCAAGTTGGCCATATTGAAATTGTTTTATATATATTATAATAATTAAAATAGGAAAAGTGTTGAGATTGTTCTGTTGTTAAATTTAATTTTAATTATGTATTCTATTCAATAAGGCCAAAATTAAAACCCAATGTAATTATTTTTGCTTAACATTTTTCTTATTTTACATTTACACACATGTAAAACTTAATTATTATTTAAGTTAGTTGATAAGTTTAAGTTACGTAATTGAAACGCAAAACCCCACGGATTGATGTTCCAGAGCTTGACATTGGACAGAGAAGAAGGCACAGCAAAGATCACGTTTAAAACGCCAAGCGCCGCGGAAAGTTTCAAAAAAAAGTTTAACAACAAGATGGTCGCCGCCGCAAGCAGATTGACGGTCACTTTACGTTAGAATATTGTAGTGATTTAAGTGCACAATACGTGGTCTTGAAACCACTTTTAAAATTTATGTAAAATTACATTATAATGTAAGATGTTATTGTCTTCATTGTATTTGGGTTTTGACTACTTGTCATGTGTAAACCAAGATGGCGTACATAGACACTGTCATATGTCGTATGTTACATATTTTTTTTAATTTAGTTTGTTATGTAAACTAAAAAAATAAGTTTTTTCATCAATGTGTGTATTTTTCTCACTAAAATATACCTTTGTGAAATACTACTAAGTTAATTTAGCTTAGTATTTTTTGTGTGAGGGTTGCCAAGTTAAATTTAAAAAAACTTACCATTTAGAACATGGTAGGATGGTAGATTTTGTTTTTTTTTTAATATTATGTTATACAATGTTTATATAGAAGATACATGCAATAAATACCTACCTGTTTGTTTACAGAAATATGTGAATACCTTAGTAAAAAAAACTGAACCTTTGTAATGAGGTTGTCGAGCCGATGACTTGTACAGCCTGTTGATAATATTAACTGAAAGATTGTCTTGTTGGAATTGCTATATACGATTTTATTTACGCGTGTATTTCGGAGATCCACAGTTTTGGTACTGACCGTGACCATACACGGTAGGGTGTACCTGACAAGTATACCTGTACTGTACTCGTCAGGTAAGCCTGGTCTGTGTAGAGGACATTCCTACACAGTTGTGTAACATATACGCTTCCATTTACCTGTAAATTTCAAGTGTACGCCAACCTTTAAAAAATTATTTAAACGAAATACACACGCTATAATAAAACTTTACAGAAATAAACATGAATCTAGTTTTTTCTTGTTCATTCTAATGTTGTTTTTGAATATATATATATAGTTTTTTTATATTTTGCAATACTACCTATATTGTATGTATTCTAATACATAACAACAACCCACAACGTCCCACTGCTGGGCAAGGGTCTCCTCTCAGAAGAGGGTTAAGGCCATATGTCCTCCACATACATATAGTATCATTATTATAAATGTTTTCATGGCTAAACCAAATTGTTTGCATTGTATAAATATCTTAATTGTCATAAATTGAGCTAGCATTTAATTTTTTTCTATATATGACTACACTATTAGGCTATTTAGTCTAGTAGTGGGACATTATAGGATGTTGATGATAACTTAGCTAAATATTAATTTATATACCAGTTATTTGTGCCGGTATTCTTTCAAAAGAATTTTGAAATTGTAATTCAAAGTATAGTAACGTATTGTACGGCTACTGAAATCCATCAGCGTTGGTACTCGCTTACCATATGTAACCCATGTCATAAACGATATATAATAATAATTACAAATGTATATTTGAGTTTTGTTTTCTCGATACATATAGAAGATTACTTTAGACAGTGTAATAATTTTGGTATCTGTTTCTATAGAACGAAATATGTAAATTTCAAATAATGTTTGAAAAAAATATCTTTGTACTTTAGTTTATAATATTGTTTCTCTCTCATAGTTTCTCTTATTAATAAAATATATTTTTACGATGTATTAAAAGTATTCGAGAATTGTTGAGGTTTTTCAAAGACTCCAGTAATATTGTATATTTCTTAATTATTACAAAATAACATACCAAACTCACTCTTTATAATAGTCTTATATAAAATATTTAGCAACGTGTGTTTGTCAATCTGTTCATATAATACTTGTAATCACATTCGTACTATTAAAGGTATATGCTCAATTTAAGAATTGTAACACGAGCTGGTGATTACTGATACGATACCGTGAAGATCCAAGTTCAATTCCCATTTTGTAAGGTCCTGTTTTAAAGGGGACGGGTGTGTGTAACACGTAAAGAGAATCATGTGAAGACACCAATATCATTCGACTGTAAAATTAGCTTGCATTTCTTCTCAATCATCATCTCCACCTAAAGTTGTCCACCGCTGGACATAGGCCTCCTCCAAAGGTTATTATTACAATAGTAACATTTATTATTGATTTTAAAACTGTTGCCGTGTTATTGCGATTTTTTATTAAAATATAATCGTATCAGGAATCAGTAGCTCCGACCCCTATCTGTAATAAATATATATACAGATACAATATATTACAGAGTGTTATAAATATATATAAATACCATAGATATAGTAAAATGTTTGTTTATGGTAATCATCAAAACGTTTCGTAATTGTAATACATTTTCTAATTTGCTAAGTAATCAAAGGCATATACAATAAGAAGATTTTGTCGATTTAAATTCAGTCGCATTTGAATATTTGTCAACTAATCTAAGTATTACTTAAGAAGTTAAATTGTAATGATTACAGATATACAAAAATAATGATAATAATTTATCAAAGCAAATTGATCCCAAAAATGTAAATGATTTCAAAAGCTTACGTGAATCTGGTGCACTGATTTATTGTACAAACTGATGTGCTTAGTGCTGTGGGTTCAAATCCCACACGAGACAAACCTTTGTTTGATACACATATTGTAGTTCTGAATCTGGGTGTCCTTTCATGTATGTTTGCAAAGTCCCTCGCGACTGCGGAATTCCTTTTTTTTAAATGTCTTCTCAATTTGTAACTATTACTGTAAAACTATTAATGAATTGATCGTTTCTGAGAAATGTTTGTGACAGATTACAGTGTTACCGAGCATTGATTGTTCCTCGGTCAATTCACATTAAACTATGTATTTGCTTCGTGTTTCTCTGTACTTTATAATATTATAAGCTACGTTAATTACTGTTTTGCGTTTTATTTATAAATATGTATATCGTATGTAAGTCTTACAAAACGTCATTTTTATGTAAAAAAACTCAAAAATAGCAACAATATTATAGTTATTTTTTCTCATTCTCGAAATGTGCTGTTTTGTATTTCACGAATGTTCAAAAACAAAATGTTATTTGAGTTGCAAAACTTGTACCAAAATTATGGTGAATGCGAATTATTTTTCATCATAAACCATATTCTAAGATACTTTTGTATCATCTTGGCATATTACCAAATATTGGTGCTGATTATATTGATCGAAAACTCTCGAAGCTTAACTAACAATCACTAAAAATGTGTGTCCAGTCGCAAAATGTTCTGAATTTCTGAAAATTAATTTTATCTAAATATACACATACAAAAATAATCTTAGAAATTGCTTCACTACTGTGATAGAAGAGCAGATAATTTTGGAGAAGTTTTGGTTTTTGAACAAAATTAGCACCAATATCTCTCATTGTGTAATACCTTCTTTTTATTCTTACTCAAGATGTAAGCTAAATGTAATATTGTAGTAGTAGTTTTATAAATTCGTTAAGAGACCGCCTCGAAGCTAAGACGAGGCAGCCTCGGTTTAAACGTTACATCGAGGCACTACATTTTATGAAAATGCAAATAAAATATACTAGAATTAACACTTTGTCTATTATTTGTAAAATAATCGTGATATTTTTTCATAAGATCTCAGAAAATAAATATTGGAAGGATAGTTGGAACATGTTGTTTTAATTTATCTGTATTTTGTCTTACCCTGTAAATATATGTATTAAATTAGGTTTAAGAAAAGAAATTTTATACTTTTTTTTTGTATATATCAAGTTTCTAATAAAATATTTGCTTGTAATGTAGTAACCTATATTACATTACAAGCAAATACTACAAATTGAGTAACGTTATGTTCACTCGTCGAACAGGGACGCATTTAATGTAGTTATAAAAATAAATTTTTATTTTGTACGTTTTTGTAAATAAGTTCGACCAGTGTACAATGTTTTAATATCTTTGGTTTATTTTGTGAAGAGAATCGTCTTTTTTGAAAAGTATTTTCCACAAAACAATTTAATCTGAAGACTGAGTGCAATAAACAAATAGAATTTTACATTTTTGTCTTTTATTTCGACGTCTTCCCCTTAAATAAGTTACCAAAAATTTCTTCATTGCAAAGACCCTGTTTTGTTTAGGGTTGGCGCAATGTCTATTTTTTAAAGGATCTTATATAAATATATATTTCGGATATCTAACACAACGCCATCTAGTCCCAAACTAAGCAGAACTTGTACTATGGGTACTAGGCAACTGATATAATATTTTTTGTAAGAACAGAAAACAACACCGACACAAATATTTTTTAAGCCTACCAAAGTGACTCTACTCTGTAGACTGTAGACAATGTAGCATGGTGACCCACACCATGTCGGCCTGGTTAGATAATTCTGCATCATGCTGGCCTTCGGAGGACGGGAGAATGATGCAGAATGATTGGGCCTCCGGTCTCACACTCACTAACGAAATACGACAGCAAGAATGCTGTCATTATTAGGATGGTCTTCTGTGTGAGGGTAGTACTGCTCTGCTAGAGCCGGCCCATTCGTGCTGAAATCAGCGTTGGTCTACTACTGGCTTGCAGATCATACAAACATTTCGAATCGAACCTGAGACCTCACAGCAGTCGCATATGCTACCACTGCGCCACCGCCTTAATGCTTTCATTAATGGACAGCTCACGTTGGAATATGAGTCCTAACTTATTCTTTTTTTTTCACAACTATAAAGAAGAGGTAGAATCCAGCCCTGTATTCTTCACTCAATATTTTTTCAGTTTTAGGCGTCTCAAGTTTCCATATGCAAAGGTGTATGTATCTATGTTATGCATTAAAAAAAACTTTCGTCTACAATATAAATATTATATGTATATAAAATGCAAAAGGCAGCTAAAACTTTACTAGTGTTTTCTTGTGACTAATTGGCTTGGCATACGTACTTCCCGTTTCCTAAGAATTCAAAATCAGAAATAGTTAAAAAAAATGCAAGCGGGTTTTGACACTGTAGACTTCTGACAGTCATTGAGATCATGAACATGGTTAATCGTAGTGATTTTCTTGTTAACATCACTAAATTTAAGTTGACTGAAATTTGTTATTGGATTATATACTTTGATGTCATTGACTTACGGTACATTTTTCATCGCACGCATGGATGTTTAGTTCAGAACCAACTAAAAGTTCACCGGCCAAGAACGCTTGTTTATTAGTTAAAAACCTTTAACAAACATCGAAAATAGCACCTTAATATTAAAACAATTTTCGCAAACCACATAAGACATGAGAATTTACGTAATTATGATATTAATTGATAAATCCACAAAAATAAGTTTCAACATTAAAAAAATAAATTTGGTTTAGTTGACATGTATTTACATGACGTCTAATTTATTGGGATACGTCTATTTTGACGTTATTTGCTACACTCGGTCACACATTTTGATAGGAATAGCTAGGATTTGACAAATCGAAAAATGGACTGTAAACCAATTAGAATAAAGTATGTAATCCAAAATCTATACTTTAGTTATGATTACTTTAGTGATACTAACAACAGACTCACTGCAAATGTACAAAAAAATAAAATACATAGATGTTATTTAAATATATATTTATTTGTTCACTGGTAATCTTAAGATTATAACATGGTTTACAATATTTAGGGCTAGTTTCAACACTTGCTGATAAAACTCCTTGACTTTTCTATCAAATAACTACAGATTTCGGCTTCAGTCTTGGATAGAAATGTTATGCCATAAACACATATTTATCATCAACTTCATCTTTCATCTGTTAAATTGTGTTATACGGCAGATAACTAGCTGAAACTTTATTAGGAACTAATGAAACGCACCCTTCAACGAATTGAGCAATGTTTTAATTGATTTCTCAAGTTTTCTTAATAAATTCTATTAAATTTTTAGTCAACCACTGTTATAACAAATATAAAGAAAATCACAAACATAATATAATATACAAAAAACAATCATTTCAATTCTAAGATAATTGCATCATAAAAGTAGGTAAATAAATAATAGATTCTAAAGCAGAAAGTGCTCAAGTTTACCCAAATTATTTTATTAAATTTTGGGTTAAAATATTTTACCTTCTTCATTCATTGACATTTTGGTATTTTCATTACCTATTTTTATCGCTAACTTAGTTTCACAGTTATTTAAAAGACCCTGGACCGGAGTGAACAACGTCCTCAGATAAAATCTAACTAAGTCAGCGAGGCTACATACAACCCCCTCCTCACCCCTCCCGATCTTTCTACCCCCCTAGCCTAATTTTGCAATTATGTTCGTACATTTTTCGCTCAGCAATCGCTGACGCCTCAATCTCTCATTTCATTGGCTAATATTTTGTTTTGATCACGTGACTGGTTGACATTAGCCAATCAAACAAGAGAATTGAGGCGTGAGCGATTTCAGAACTAAAAACGTTTGCAACTTAATTTGGTCCCAAATTGTGATTCTGGCTCGGAGGACCCTGGTGACGTGTACCAGAGAACCATAACCAGTGTTACTAAGCAATTTTTAAGTCGCTTCATGAAAGCATTATTCTCGAGTTACAGAAAAAAAAAGCAAGTTGTAAAATGTATTTGTTAGGATACTAGTCTTTTGGGTAAAGGACAATTTAGCTCTTTATTCCTATATACAATTTACTTCCTAAACTTTAAAATATATAGTTATTCCTGACTGAGAGTATTGTAGCTATGTTCATGTACTTCGGCATAGAGTTGAGAATGCCCGTGTATTCAACTGTGAAGTCGTCTGGGTTATATAGCTTGTTCGAATGGTGGGATACCTCCACTATTGGGCCCGACTGTAATGATTGTGGTACCTGGAGTAATAAGAAACAAATTAGTCTTGTATTCATCTTCTTCTTAGCCTTTATTCCCAAGTTTATTTGGGGTCGGCCACTAGTTCAGCCGGTTTTACCTGTATATCAGTTTTTCCACGGAGCGACTGGCATCGGACCTCCGCAACCCTAAGGGAGAACTGAATTCGAAGGTTGAACTAGTTTTCAGTAAATTTGAGGGCACTGACTTCCCAATAACGTTTGCCATAGATGTTAATGATAACCGGGACCGACGGCTTTACGTGCTCTCTGAGGCACGGCCGTGAATCACCGCCAAACTCCCAAATTCCGGGCTGCTATTAGGAATTTTCTAAGAAAACCCCAAAAACAGTTTTTGGCCCGACCCAGTCGCATACGATAACCACTAGACCAACAAGGCATTTGTAGTCAAATATATCTGACATCTTGCACACAACGCTTCTAGTCTTCTCAAACAGAGCTTGTATTATGGATACTAGACAACTGATATAGATACACAAACACAATTTTTTTTTGTAAATACATACATATTATACATAGGAAACATCCAGACTACGAAACAAATATTTGCGGATCACACAAACAGTTGGTCCGACCCGGGAATCGAACCTGAGACCAGAGGCAGTCAAAAAGTTTTAAACAAAAATTTCTCAAAAAGTTTTAAATACAAACGAACAGAAACACGCATATACCATCAGATTGAACTCAACTTACATTGAACTCAACCATCAGTGGCAGATCCCACTGTTCCATGTAAGTGGCTGTGGAGTGGTAGATGACATACACGGGCCGGTCCAGCTGGGTGAAGCAGACCTCCACGGGAGACTGCAGAGACCAGCTCGCGATGGTGATGTTGGCGAAGGGCCAGAAGGTCAGTATGTTGTGGGCGCTACCTGTAACATAATATCAAGCTCCATGGATAGCACTAGTTTTCTAAATTAGATTATTATTAGAAGTGAGCGCCATCTGGCGCATACCGGTGAACTATTTGCATTGCAATCGCTCCGATAACTGAATAGAGAGCTACATTCACAAGAAGATGGCGCTGCAAAATTTCATACTTAATGACATCTACAAAGTGTTACATGCATACTTACCAGTCATCAGGAAGTAGTAAGTGCAGGTGTCCCCTGAACAGTCCTTGGAGTCCACGGTGAAGGAGACAGGAGGGTCGAACTCGCTGCGGGCGGGCGGACCCGTGTACATGAACATAGCGTTGCGGCTGGAACATTTCAATAGATTTAATAATAGCAGTCATTACTAAGTCGCTCCTTGTGTTATCAGCTATTTGCTGGTGAAAGTCCAGCCGTTCCAGACATTACCCGGAACAGACAGACAGACAGACAAAAATTAAAAAAAATATTTTGACATGTACGTTTATACATACATATGCATTTAGTAAAAGCAGTTATTTTAATATTACAAACAGACACTCCAATTTTATTTATTTGTATAGAGTATAGACTAGCAGTCCGCCCCGGCTTCGCACGGGACTTATAGGATGTAGGTAACAATACACACTATATATAGAAAACACCCTAACTCCGAAACGAATATTTGCGGATCACACAAACATTTGGTTCGACCCGGGAATCGAACCCGAGATCTATTGATTCACAGTGGCATACGCTAAACCACTAGACCAACAAGGCAGTTTGAAACAAGATAGCGTCCTTTGTAAATATTTTAGGATATAAAAACATTATACATACTTCTGACCCCCAAAAGATGATCTATAAGTAGGCATTCCACAGTATATCATGGTGTCACAATCAGTACCGAAGTCCGTCCGAACCCGGAGGTCGATATCTGATGAGGAGAGGGCAGAGATCACGTCCCTCACGCCGTAGGGGTCTATCTTCAGTACCAAGATCCCCGACGTCGTAGATGTTTGGGTTCCGTTTATGTTGTATGATGTTATTTGGGAGTGCTAAAAAAAATGATAGACTTTAGTCCTCACTATGACCTTAACCCTAAGGGGAGACCTGAACCCAGCAGTGGGACGTTAAGGGTTGTTGTTTACTATGCCCGAGGTAGTGGGGTTGATGATACCCATCTAAGACAGATGTTCGTGTGACGATATCTTTTATTCTCTAACTATTTGCCAGTGAAATTCCAATCAAATTCGGTACAGCCGTTTCACAGATTAGTCAGAACACAAATAAACAAAAAAATATTTAGGCATTCCACATACGGTATTGACATCAAAAAAACAATTTTCACAATTTTTGTAATCTGTGGATGGATCGATTTTGACGAGCCTTTCGAGACAAAATCGATCCATCCACAGATTACAAAAATTGTAAAAATGACAATCTGCTTTTTTATAAGAAGAATACTTTTTTTTTTCAATATAAAATAGAAATTTAAGATACATTTTTTATAAACAACTCTCATCAGATCCACCGTCTGTTCGTTTGACCTCACTTACATAAAAACACATATGTATACTCACAAACCAATAATGTCTCTGTACAGCCACCCCATTTTCATCGTAAGGGCTGAAGGGGATGAACATCAGTACGACACATGGTATCCCCACCGCGGTCAGTACCAACCACAGGTGCTTTCGAGAGAACAGGAGTTCGATTCCCGACTGTGAACAAACAATAGTTAAAAATAAATACTATTAAAGTTTGTTAGTAAATAAGGCTAGGTCAATACCCTAGGAAATAATAATCAAGGGTAAGCAACAACGGTGCGGTCAGTAAATAGATGGGTGACCGTTTGTGACATGTTATGTTATGAGCGTTTCCGTGATTCGGAGGTCACGTTAAACAGTCGGTCCCAGTTGTTATAAGTTAACAGTCGTGTCGTGAAGCTCAGTTGGAGACCTTCGGCCGACTTAAAAACATCCAACGGCAATATTACGTAGCTACAACGTGTCTTGCCTGTCCCCAACCAGCACTCGGCCAGGGTTGCGATGTATGGCCTTAACCCTCTCCTGAGAGTCCAGCAGTGGGACCTTATGGGTTGTTGATTGAAGGCCAGAACGGCTGAACTAATTTTGATGAAATGTTATAAAGAGGTAACTTGGAAATCAATAAATATTTCGGACATTAGTCCTAGACACACAACGCCATCTAGTCCCAAACTAAGCAGCGTGATGAGATATAGCCTATGGCCTGCCTCGATAAATGGGCTATCTAACGCTGACAGAATTTTCAAAATCGGACCAGTACCTACTTCCTGAGATTAGCGCGTTGAAACAAACAAACTCATCAGCGTTTTGATATTGGTATAGATAACTACATTTTTTTTCCATAAACATATCATAAGAAAATTAAAACATAAGCATAAGAAAATGGTATTATTTTTGTTTAAATAAAAATATTTTGTCATATTAAGTATTATCCTTATAAAAACGCGAAAATTTGTGAGTTCTGATGAAACTTCACAATAATATAGCTTACAGATCGGAATAACACTTATACTACTATATTACGTATACTATATTTACCGCCATGACGGACCTACACGTGGTAGATGCCACTGGCATAATCTAGGTTATCTATAAATTTGCTCAAGTAAAATTTTCACCATAAATATATGTTGAAATAGAGCCACTATTAGAACACTCCTCATAAGAGCCTCGGTGGCGCAGTAGGCAGCGCGTAAGTCTCATAATCTTAAGGTCGTGAGTTCGATCCTCACCCGGGGCATATTTTTTGGATTTGTTTTTTGCATTATAAAATAAATTCTTGCTATAATAAACTGTATTTTACTTTAATATATAATAAAGTACGTTGTTTTTGAAGTAAAATTGATTTCAGAAATCCAATCTTATGTCACATTTACTTTCAATACTATTTTGTTTTCCACAGATCATAGATTTATTTATATTTTTTTATCTTTTATTTATATTTTTTTATCTTTTATTTATATTTTTTTATCTTTTATTTATATTTTTTTATCTTTTATTTATATTTTTTTATCTTTTATTTATATTTTTTTATCTTTTATTTATATTTTTTTATATATTATTATTATTTTTTCTGTATTTTCTTTATCTTTTATTTATATATTTTTTATCTTTTATTTATTTAAGTGGAAATAACGGGCAATAAGGTTTCAGGTTACGTTTTTTGTAACTGATACCCGACGACAAGTGACTGCGGGTGACATTGACGATTGACGATTTTACGATGAAACGACGCGCTTGTATGCGTTCTCTAAATAAAAGTTTTCTCCGAAATATTCGCTGGATTTCAATCAAGCAACATCCCACATGTAAATTTTTCATGTTTTATTTATAATTGTTTTTATATTTATTATAATAGTTTTAACTTATATCATTTTTTTCTTTTTTTTTGTTAAAGTATGAATGAATGGAATATACACCCTACTAAACCTAATGTCACAATGTTTGTAGCCGCTAAAAAACTTTAAACCGTTTATTTTTACCTGACAACGCGAAGCAATTTTTAAAAATAATTTTAGCAGTTTATGTATGTTAGTATGTTCCACTGTAACGCCTCAACTACTGAACCGATTATAATGAATGAGGTGTCAATAAATTTGTAATAATAAATTGTATTATTATATTATATATAATAATACAATTTATAGGTCTCGGGTTCGATTCCCGGGTCGGACCAAATATTATTTGTGTGATTCACAAATATTTTTTTCGGAGTCTGGGTGTTTTCCATGTATAATATGTATGTATTTACAAAAAAAAAACAGTATATTTATGTATTTATATCAGTTGTCTAGTACCCATAACACAAGCTCTGCTTAGCTTGGGACTAGATGATGTTGTGTGTCAGATGTCCAAAATATTTATTATTTACTATTTATTATTATTATTATATTCGGATTTTCTATTCAACACGTTTTTATTTATTTTTTGTCGTGTATGTTAGTTTACAAGCTTTCTTCCGAGGCACTGCTCGCGTGTTTATCGGTCATCGCGGTAAAGTGCAGTAATATCTATCTCAATAATCGTAAAAGTATCGGTGAAATCGGTGCAGCAATTTAACTATGAAAACGTAACAGACAGACAAATTTATAACATTAGTTCGGCTAATTCTTACCACACCAGCAGCGGCCAGAGTTACCAGCCCAATGTTGAGCAGTCCCACCGTGTAGTCCGGCGAGCTGAGCGAGGAGCGGCCCATCATGGGCAACATCATGGCGTCCAGCCGCAGAGCCAGAGAGAACGACCACATCATTACCGGCACAGACAACAACATCTCTAGGATTAGGTGTTGCCAGCCTGAAATGTTGGAAATAAATATAATTGTGGAGGAAGGGGAATAGTGTTCCCCCAACACAAAGGGAGGATCCTCCGTCCAGGCAAGGTGATCATGTCTGGTTGGGCCACTGCCCAACAGTTGATGTTGGAATGTTGTATATATGCTAATCGGCGCGAGAATGTCTCTATCGCGATTTAGAATTAGTAGTTACTCCGTATAGTTCACTCCGTGTTTTCTTTCGTTCAGTATGTCGTCGGTAGATGGCGCTGTTGTATGTTTTTCACTTGCGCCACATTAATTTATTTCATTTCTAGAATTACAGTAAGTAAACTAACATCTACCTATTTATCACAGGTTAGGTCAAAATTGTTGTTAGGTTTATCTTATAATAAATTCGTAAACAGTTTCTCGCCCGTGTATCGGAGAGCACGTTAAGCCTTCGGTCCAGGTTGTCATAAACATCTATCGCAGTCAGTGTCCTCAACTGACAACTAGTTCGACTTTGAATTCAGTTCACCCTCAGGGTTGCGGAAGTCCAATACCAGAAGCTCCGTGGGAAAATTGATATTCAATCTTGATAAAAATAAAGGCTAAAAAGATATTTTCATTGTCTGTCTCCGAAACTCATCATCAGAACCTCTAGTCAGGTTGCAACCGTTTTTCATTATCTATTCTCGATTCTAATTCGCTATTCTCTTGTTTCATTGGATAGTGTCACTCAGTCACGTGATCAAAACAAAATATTAGCCAATGAAACAAGAGAATGGAGAACAGAATGAAATGCCTAAAACAATGTAACCAAAAATTGTAAAATCTATGTTGGAAACGAGTGTCCTTGGGGTTTCTTGTCTGTTCTTCTCCACAGGATCTACGAATTGGAACAGACAATTAGCTTCACGACTGACTACTTGACGTTTCAAAAGTGCCGTTGTATTAGTTGGTGTATTTGAAATAAAAATGGTTTGATTTGATTTGAATAGAAGACGAAAAAAAATTGCAACTTGGCTAGGGGCTATAAAAAAATAATTTTGGAAATCCGTGCAAACTGCAAAAAAATAGGTCAGAGTTATGATCGAATATAAATAAAAGAATATATCCAAAATCGATAAAAATGTACTAAGATATTAAAACTCACCAGCAAGCCTGATATATTTGGTCATAGTGATGGATATAAGTGATGTGATGGTCATAATGAACAGCGGCACTCCCACCAAGTACCTCAGGGCTGTGAGGCGAGGTATACACACGAGGATCAGCAGGATCAAACAGAGAAGGAGTCGTGTAGATGCCATCGCTTGGAGTATGCGGAGAGACCGGGAGAGGCCTGACTGTGGAAGTATTAAAAAAAATATGATGGATGAGAACATCGAAGGTCAGGTGTCTGGCCTAGAGTCTTTTGAACTCCCAAGAAAGAGGTAAGGCTATCCCCTTCTCCATCCCTTCCATTCCGAACTTTTGGATCTCTCCTCGTATTAATACCAAGACTAAAACTCACTTTTTTATATCTCCACTTATCGTAAGCATGGGAAGTAGCAACAGCAGCGATGAGGTAGGGGAACCAGTACAGCGGGACGACCAGCCAAGCTCTGGACAGGTACCTGCAATATACCACACATATATTAGTGCTGTCGTATTTGCAGGAGCATCGCACTAGGCCACCATCACGATGGTCACCATGATGCTTTGTCTGCACTCACAATGAGAATGGCGACCACTAATGTTGGATTGTACTTATCCTTGACTGCCTTGTTGGTCTAGTGGTTAGTGTATGCGGCTGCTTGTCAAGAGGTCTCGGGTTCGATTCCCGGGGCCGACCAAATGTTTGTGTGATCCGCAAATATTTGTTTCGGAGTCCGGCTGTTTTAAGTAAGGAGAACAGTGATGTAGTTACCTCATCTGTGTGGTGGAGGCGACCATGACGACCAGGAGCAGAGCCGCGACCGCAGCCCCCGCCAACATCGACACCAGCCGACCTGCCGCACACACCAACAACCCCTTCACGGATGATGACCCTGGAATATCACATTATGTTCACCTTTATTTCGTGTTTTTTTGTAAATTCATACATATTATACATAGAAAACACCCCGACTCCGAAACAAATATTTATGACTCACACAAAAATAATATTTGATCCGACCCGGGAATCGAACCCGAGACCTCTTGATCAGCAGCCGCATACCTAACCACCACACCAACAAGGCAGTATGTTATTTGATCGCACCGTTGTTGCCATGTGTGCAAGCCCTCCACAGGCGATCCTGCGGTTCCCGCAACCCTCCCTAGGGATGCGGGCACCTCGTTAACTCAACTAGGTCATTCTCTTATCTTCAGCTAAACTGGTTGCAGAGGGCAATTTAATTACCTTCTAATTAGAAGTCATTCTAAATGTGTCATGTCCATTAAACAAGTGAAACATGTCAAAAGCACTATTGGCTGATAGTAACAGTCAAAATAAATTAAAACACACCAAAATATATATATAAAAATAAATAAAATTGAACTGTCTGCATGATATATCATGTGAATTGTTATTACCAAGTGCTTATAAAACTATACATATATGCAAAACGCATTTTTAAAAATTTTTGTTTGTCTGTCCGTCTGTCTGTCTGTTTGTTCAGGATTTTCACTGGCAGAATACCCGCGGCTAGCACTGCGAGACAGCTAGTTTAATATAATACTCACTAGCACCAACAAGCCATAGATAGTAGTAGACAGAGGCAAGTCCGGCGAGCACGATGAGCACGTCCACTACGTACGCGATGGTGTACGAATACGTCACCATAAACGCGTTCAGATAGTCGAAGTATACCGCCGCAGTAGGACTCCTCTGGAAATGAGACAAATTTACACAATTATAGGTAGAAGAGCCACGATGATTTCGGCACGAATGGGCCGGCAGGACGGGGGCAGTTCTTCGGATTTGCTTCGTGAATTCTAACGCCTAATGATGCAGTTACTAGCCGTCATAATGAGGGTCACCATATAGCATTGGCTGTACTCACAAAGGAAGGTGAACATTACTATTGTATTCTGTTTTTGCTTTCCATCAGACAGTGACTCTATCACTTTGGTAGGCTTCAATAAAAAAAGATCATAGCGTACTGTTAAACATGAGCCTCTTCAGAGAAAAAAGGTTTTGGTCACGCTGACAAGGTTTGTTGCAAGTTCTCCTTCTCTTTGCAGTGATGGTATCTTGCATAGTTGTCTTACGACACCCAAGGGGTATAACACTCTGGTGTAATAGGGGTGGTGATACTCTGTGCTCCTGTCACCAGACGAATGAAACAGTTTTTTTTTATATTTGTATGCAAAGCGTTAAATAATTTTCCAAATCTATACAAATAAATATAATTAAATTGTCTCTTGACACCTCAATACAGCAATCGCATACCCACTACACAACCGAGGTAGTCCAATCGAATCGAAAGTTTTCTTAAAAATAAAGTGGTTAGACAAAAGCTACCTTCTCCCCTATATCTTCCAGGTCAGCGAGGTGTGAGACGACACCCAGCAGCATGTCTCCAGCGTTCTGGACCACCCCGGGTTTGATCAGTTCCATCACGTCGTTCCTGGTGTGGTACACGTGACCCATCTTGGTAAACGCTATGTCGATACCTGGGATATTAATTGGTCCAAATTATGAAATCACACAGAAGATCAACTTGGCATTGGTCCAAATTATGAATTCGCAGAGAAGACCAACCTGGCATTGGTCCAAATTATGAATTTACACAGAAGATCAACCTGGCATTGGTCCAAATTGTGAAATCACACAGAAGATCAACCTGGCATTGGTCCAAATTATGAATTCACACAGAAGATCAACTTGGCATTGGTCCAAATTATGAATTAACACAGAAGATCCACCTGGCATTGGTAAATTTAATTTAATTGGTAATTTTATTTTAAAATTTTATTTTAGTTTAAATATTAATATGTAGTGAAGTTAACATTGCAAGCAGATATAACAAAATAAACCTTACCCTGAATATTCCCAAAATCTCTGAATACCCTAAAGTCAGTGTCGGACTGAATAACCCCCGCTGTGAACAGGAATTCAGCCAACCCTTGAGCTGCTGGTCTGCTTGTTGTACGACTGTAGGCGCTGATGACCCTGGGATCTGTCACCTTGACAAAAAAAAAAGATTTTAACTGACGGGTTTTAACAACTAAGCCACCACAGTGTGGGTCATCATGTTACATTGCCTGAACACAAGTCGAAGGTGAACGCTTATCACTGCAGTCAGTTCTCTGGGTGGTAAACTAGACCTTAAATATATCTCTTCTTTCTTCCTAGCCTTATTCCCAATATTATTTGTGGTCGGCTACTAGTTCAACCGGTTCTACCTCATATCAGTTTTTCCACGGAACGACTGGCATCGGACCTCTGGAACCCTGAGGGAGAACTGAAATTCGAAGGTTGAACTAGTTATCAGTAAATTTGAGGGCACTGACATCCCAATAACGATTGCCATAAATGTTTATGACAACCGGGACCGACGGCTTTACGTGCTCTCCGAGGCACGGGCGTGAATCACCGCCAAACTTCCTAACTCCGGGCTGCTATTAGGAATTTCCTAAGAAAAACCACAAAACACTTTTTGGCCCGACTCCGGACTTGAACCCGACACCTTTTGACTAGCAGTCGAATACCCTATCCACTAGACCAACGAGGCAGTTACCTTAAATATATCTTCATACCTGAAATACCATAGGTTTTCCATTCATCCCCGCAGAGTCCAGGTTTATGAGGGTCACAACTCCTCGCGCCCAGTGGTGACTCAGGAAAGCGTGGCTCGCCTGGAAAGTAACAAATTTTTGCAATTCATAGTCATGCTGTTACTTTATGCTGCTGATATATTCTATTTTATACTAGATTTCACCGGCGACTCCGCCCGCGTCTTTGTCGCTTATCACGGTAAAACGGAGCCTATGTCCTTTCTCAGTCAGATCATCTGGGCACAAAATTTCATTTAATTGGTAAAGTAGTTTTTGAGTTTATCGAGAAAAGACTTATTATTTTATAATATGTAGTGATTGACAAGGATTTTTTATTTATCTTTATTTGAAATCTCTATCTTTTACTGTCTCCAATTGGGTCTAAGATACTAGAATAAATATATTTATTGAGTAGAAAGTAATTTTCTATACTGAGTCTATAAATGACTTTAAAATATCACTATAGACTTTACACACCCTGGCAGGTTACCCATATTTAAAAAAAAACTTTTCTACAGACATTTTAATTACACAACCCATTGTTTAAAAAAAAATATTGCCTCGTTGGTATTATTAATGAAAGAATATTTTGGACATCTTACACACAACATCATCTAGTAAAGTAAGCAGAACTTGTGTTATAGGTACTAAACAACTGATATAAATACATAAACATACTTTTTTTTTGTAAATACATACTTAATACACATAGAAAAACACCCAGAATCCGTAACGAATATTTGTGTATCACACAAATATTTGGTCTGACATGGGAATCGAACCCGAGGCCTCAAGCACAGCAGTCGCATACGCTACCTCTGCGCCACATCTTAATTCTAACGCCGCTAAAAAACTATGATTCTATGCTCTAAGGCGTCAAGCAATACTAGACTCTTAAAATCATTGCAGCCCTTTTAAGCCCTCTTACGTTGTGCCTTATTTCTTACCTGTAAAGGATTCTCTTCAGCACCATTAAATAAAAATATAACGTTGTGTTTCAGTTTAATTTTTCTCTTTGACAATCTTGCTAGAGTTTCCGCCATGACGGCGCAGAAAATACCGTTGTCTGATGCTCCTGTCACATAAATAAATAATAAATAAATATTTCTAATATCTGAAACACAACGGCATCTAGTCACAAACTAAGCAGAGTACTATGGGAACTAGACAAGTGATTTAAATACAATACACATATAGAAAACACCCAAACAAGGAAATAAAGGTATTTAGATCATACAAACATTTTGTACGGCCTCAGCAGCGGCCAGCATAGCATTCGCATAAATAATAATATCGTTGTCGTCTTCTGACAAGAGGCTTTTTCTCTTTTGAGGAAGAAGTGTGCTCTTTTGAGGAATAAGTGCGCTCTTTTGAGGAAGAAGTGTGCTCTTTTGAGGAAGAAGTGCGCTCATTTGAGGAAGAAGTGTGCTCTTTTGAAGAAGAAGTGCGCTCATTTGAGGAAGAAGTGTGCTCTTTTGAGGAAGAAGTGCGCTCTTTTGAAGAAGAAGTGTGCTCTTTTGAGGAAGAAGTGCGCTCTTTTGAGGAAGAAGTGCGCTCTTTTGAGGAAGAAGGACTCTCTTTTAAGGAAGAAGTGCGCTCTTTTGAGGAAGAAGTACACTCTTTTGAGCGAAGCGAAGCAGAAAAATCCTTTTACAACATAATTTAAGAAGTCTTGTTTAAGTTAATGTGAAATAGTTCTTCTTACCCATAGCAAAGGGTACAGAATCGTAGTGGCAGTTAACAAGTATGGAGCTGCCTAAAGTCCCGTCGTCGTTGTAACCGCTGTCTCCTTCCAACAGCGCGATGATGTTAGAGCAATTCTGGTAGAAGTTGAAAAACGGCGCTGAAGATTTCAGAAAGTAGTCACCTGAAAGGATAATAATAACAAAATTATGTCTTCAACGAAACTTTAAAGTTCAATTTTGACGGAACTAAAATAAGGGTAGTATTTTTGAAAATCTTTTTATATTTATATGTTGAAACGTAACGTTTATACTACTGAACCGATTGAAATGATTCGGATTTCAATAGATTTGAAATAATGATCTCTTCTTTCATTTGCAAAAAGAGATAGGAAGGGAGAAAAACGGACAGACGTTGGAGGAGTGACAAACCAGCAAGTGAATGAGTGGGAAAAAAAAGGAAATTTGAAGAGAGGGAAAAATAAAATGAGATAGTAAGGGGAGAAAATTAAAGATAGGAGATAGAAGAGGTGATGAAAGAATATACTACTCACCAGTAACCATCTGCCAGGCAGTCGAAACATTCATATTCGCATCCGAAGCGATTTTATCCACCAAAGTCTTCATATCGCGGGTCTTCGCAAAATGGTATGTAGTCCCGGATACCCTCGGTTTGTCTCCTAAGATCTTTGTCAGATAACGCATTGCTGACTCCTCACTAAACGTGTCAGAAGTCTGTAAGAGATTGAGAAAGTTTCAATTTTTATTTATAGGCTTCGTATTTTTAATTGTGCATAAATATATATTGTTTTAATTTATTGACTAGTAACTGAGCCCAAATAAACTTGGGAATCAAGGCTAGGAAGATGATGATTTGTTAACTGAAAATATACCTTTAATAATGCTATACTTACATCTCTGTTCAGATAATGCTTCTTAACGACACTAGGCATTTCATCTTCTACCAGTTGTGTCAAGAACCCCAGCAGTAGGTACACTCCTAGCACCAATATCAGAAATACGCTAGGTACCTAAAAACGACAATGATCATTTTTATATAGCTAAGCTGTATTGAAGCTATACTGGGATATTTAAGCTAGGCAAGCTTGTAAGTGACATGCATAATAACTTAGTTAAAGATTACTATTACTTAAACAAACATATATACAAATAAATATAATTGCAGTGTCTGTATAAAACTTAAAACTAATAGTTTTTTCTGAATACATATAAGAGTATATTAATATACGGAACTTTTATCAAAACAACTATTTATAATTTTGTGTCTGTCTGTCTATATGTCCGTATGTCGGTCTTATCAGTACCGATCTAATCTAGCTCTCAGATGGCACCACACTTTGTGTGAGCCTGCTAATATGGGATTCTGATGGAAACATCCAACGTTATTGTAAAATGATCATTTCGTAGTTATTGTGACCGTAACATGAATTCAGATATATGTATGTATACACAAAAATAAATCTCAGAAATATTGCTAGGAACATATTCTGTGCCGCGGGGGAGTCTACTGATCTGTACCTCAGAGGTATACAATAGTGACTCCACATATTGTCGAAATTACGTTTATTATACCATTAAAATCGAAAAAACCAGTTCTACGTAATATAGCATTAAGTCCTACGTCGCCTATGAAAAGAGATATACAATGCACTAATATTTACAGAAGAGGTATACAAATATTAACAGGGTATAGAATCTCAAATGATGTTAGATAATAGATAGATTTATCATAATTATGTGTAATTCATGATACTTCCCTCTATTTATTATAAAAAATACCGCTAAGTTACTTACTCTGATTTTATTATAGCTTTTTCAAAATTACATTCAAAATTTCACTACGCGCATTTTTGCCTCTCCTGTAAATTTTTTTTTACCACTTAATTTTGTATACCTCTAAGGTACAGAAATATATATGTATATGAAACGGACACAAAGAACACTCAGAGTCAGAACAACGATTTCAGGATCAGATCATATAAAGAACACCCAGGCTTGAATCAACAATTTGTTCATCACAATATTGCTCCATGTGGATATCGAATCTAAAACAGTCAGCGACGTAGGAGCAAGGTGACCGTTTAAACCACTAAGCTATTCGTGCATTCATAGCTGTTTTAAATTATTACACATTTATGCATTTGTGTTATGCAAAAAGGCAAATAGCATAGTGCAAATAAGAAAATCGATTTGATTTCTACCCATAATACAACAATAAGGTCTTTGTCAGTAACATGATACAAGCAACAAACAACAAACAAACAAACATATATGTAGGCGTATCGGTTATTTTAGCTGGCAACACTGTTAAGTGTCTAAAGCTAAGACACTGACGCAACACCGGGCACTGGCGCGTGCGACCGGTGTTGCGTCAGTGTCTTAACTTTAGAGTTTTAGACACATAACAGTGTTGCCAGCTAAAATAACCGATACGCCTACATATATGATAGAAACATTCATAAACACAAAATATGAGAGTGTACACCGACTCGGGCTCTAAGGACTCTAAGGAAAATAAATGAACAACGTAAAGGATTATTGTCGATAGAATGTTTACGTAGATTTATGATACTCAGTACTTAGTGGTGCTGTTGTAAAGTGACCATAGACCGTATAATACTAAAAATAATAATATTTATTGCACAAGAAAAGAGACAATACCTCAATTCAAACATAACTAGCATTTATAAACTAAATTAGATATAAATGTAGGTACAATAATTTAATAATATGTCAATAAAAATTAACAAATTTAAAAGTTTGAAGTGAGAAGTTATCCTCTCTGTGCGTGTATGTGTGCCCACATACACCACATACATACACACTCACACTCACTTGAGTATGAGTGTGTTAGGGTGTATGTGGTTTGAGAGTTTGTGTATGGGTTTGAGGTAAGAGTTCATAAAACAGTAACTTTAACGTTTTGATGAGTATTAAACATTGGACTATTTGTTGGCACTTTTACTTGCCAACCACATGAACCTCCGCTCAGCAACAATGTATAAACGCTTCATCTATACAGAGATAGCAAGGGAAATAACTAATTTATTACGTCAAGAATCGTACAAGAACACATGAATGAAAATACTTGAGATTTTCTAAATAGTGATAGTAATGAAGAATAGCTAAGAAATAAAATAATAATAAGTTATAACAAAAGGAACGTTTTGTTTGTAAATAGGATGAGTTCAATTCTAGTTGTTTTGCTGTATAATTAAATTACCTCAGAATGTTTACTTACCGCACTATACTGCCGTGCTATGCTAAGCGCAAAAGCGGAATCTCAAGGACAGCTGATTTCGTGATAATTGACGTCATTTAATAGTTATGTTTCGTAGAAGTGAAGTAGAAAAAACATTCGGGTTTTTCTGAACTTTAAAAATAAAATATCTCTACAAGGCTTAGTTCTTTAGATGCGTAGTTTTCTAAGCTAAACGATGGCATAAACATCTAATTTACAATTTTTTTTTGAGCGACCGCTTTTGCTCTTAGCACGGCAGGATAAATATATTATTATCTTTTAATTCTAACTCTTAATAGTCCTTTAAGTCTCTAAGGTTAACGAAATAAAAAACAAAATAACTATTATTTTAAAACCTTTTAAAAAAATTACTTAAGTAACATTTTACAACTAATATATTTTTAAACCCAAGCGAATGAAAGCCACAGATAGATTACCTATTATTGAAACAACGGTTTTAATTTTAGTAATACATTTAAGGAAAACCCGTAAAAATTAACATCACGACCCAATACACGCCAGTACATAAGAAAACTCACAGATCTAACAGGTCGATTTAAATGTTCAACTTTCCGACTAAACTGCTTTACAACCTAAAATTTTAGAATTAAAACAAAATTATTATAATTCACATTCATTCTGTGAAGGTTTTTTTTTTGTATTTTTCATTTTGGTTTTTTATGTGGGGTTTTGTTTATACTTGGGTTCTTTGAGTTATGTCATTGTCTTTAAATTTCATAACTGAAAACGTAGAGCCTACCTACGTATTAATAAGGGGGGAGGGAAAGGGACAATGATTTACGACCTTATTTAAAAACGTTATTTAACTTTGAGCAACGGTTCTGTGTTATTTTGGACTTTGAGGCTGTAAGTTTAAAGATGAAAATAACATAAAAACGTTGCTTAAAGTTAAATAAGGCTCATGTTTAGGACTGTTAATATTTACTCCCAATATTTTATTTGTCTATGTCTATGTCTCAATGAGATCTCGCAATACAAAACATCTAAAACAAACGACGAAAAGACATCTGACAAGAACACACACACACTGTCACACACACACATACACACACATGAAAAACTTAGTGACCAATATTTGGACACTATTTTTTGCGACACTTGCTGTATTGATAATCTGTTTAGACATTTATGAGATGTTATAAATAATGACTAAAAGGTGATATTGTGATGATATAGTGATATCCCAATATTTTTCCTCATGAATATTATCCTAACATTGAGTTAGGTATTCGTTGTATTGATGTTGGACAGCATATTGATTATTGAAGCATGGAAAAGAAGTAAAATACATGCACATGCCAATATTTTTTGCAAGACTTGACATCAAAAATAAAATTGTAAATGCTCAACATACTTACTATGTTTACTCAACATTTATAGTACATAATACAACTGTTATAACCGATTGTTTTTTTTATAAAAAACCAAAAGAGGCAGAGAAACTCTAGTATAATATAATTTCCAGCTTTTGGTAAACAAAATTTTTGTCCAGTAACTTTTTTTAAAGTTATCAATCTCTTTTCGTTGTCGCCCATTCCACGAAAAGATGGTGATAAATAATATCTTATTAAGTTTTTTTAAATACCAAGTCTTGCAAATGACCGAGTCTCGCAAATTGTGATTGCAAGACTCGGTGTGGTCATAAAAAGCATATAATGAATGAAATTAACCCGATGCCAGGGCTTTTCGCTTCGTTTCTCGTCGTGTTCGTCGTGCACTCCACCATGCTCACTGATGTGGAACTGCAACATTAAATACGAAATAATATGTAGCCATGTTTGTCCTTAATTCACATAATAGTTTTTACCATGTCCGCTATGGCAAATACTAGATATATTGCCACATTTAGATAGACTGTGCCCAGCAGTATACTGGCTGGTTGTTGATGATAATGATATCCCTTTATAGCAAATATTATTTTGCCATATCACCCTATGGCAAATACTGTTGTAATACGGGGTGTTACCAGATCTATTCGTTCCGTGGGTGCCGTAAGAGCCGACAAAGAGACAAACTACGCAGAACAACATCACTACAAAGAGAAGGAAAACTTTCAACAAACCCTGTACCAACTCATTTTGGAATGGGCTACGCGCATTGGCATGGGCGTAGCTTACAGGTGGTCCCGTCGTCACCATGTCGGGATCTGATGATGGGATCCCAAGGAAATCGAGAGAACTCCTCAAATATCAAAGGTACAATGTCGCGATTTGGGTACTCGGAATAGTTTTTCATTGAAGTCGGTTCCTTTTTGTTAAAATTATAAACGCCCAGATGACGCGTTGAAAGTTTGAAACGCGTACGACGCGCTGTAGTTGCAAGTAACTTTCGCGTTTAAGAGAGACACTCCTCGTTCCAAAGCACAAGCGCAGTACACACTAATATTTTGTATCAGATGTCCGAAATTTTACTTCAGATTCATTTGGCACTCTAAATGAAACATTTAAGACTAGTAAATACTTAGATATTATTATATTATTTTAAATCGTTTATTTAAAGTAATATTGACTTGTATATTAATCAACATCTCTTTTTATTAGTTTAGCACATCAGAAGGAAGTTTTACCACCTTAAACAATAAATTCATGCGGGACACAGTCTTTAAATAGGTTTTTGATGAATCAAATGACTCACAATGCAAAAATAATGTACAAAGGAATCAAACAATTATCTAAATAGATACCTTAAGCACATTACCATAAGGTTTAAATCTATACTTATTAGTAAAATCTATTTCTTTATCTTTAGATATAAAAGGTTATTCATTTATTTCAGTAATAAAACTGTAGTCTATTAGTCATTTATTTGGTATACATTTTCTTGATTATAATAATGTACCGATGGCAATTGCCGATTTCAGCCAGTCTAAACGTATACCAGCCAATTACACAAGATATATTTCGGTTCACAAGTGTGTGCTCAAATACAGGTGCACTCGTTGTTCTCTCACTCTCATAATTCGATGGGACGGCTCTCCGACACGACGGGACACAGATCGAGCGTATGACCGACGGCTTTACGCGACTTGTTTTTGGAGTTTGGCAGTTGGGCCTGGACGGAAAGAATCTGGTTATAGACTTGCACAGATCATAGTCCATATCCGCCAGGATATCAAAAGGTGGGAAACGTACCAGGATAGTCACCGCCTCCAAGATAAATGATACCTAGACGAAACAAATCGATTGTGTTCATCATACAAATTTCTGTTCGGGGTCAGTGCACTCAGGATCGGACAGCAGTCGTCGTACCACTGCGCCAGCGAGGCAGCTAAAGGCAGTCTTTGCCCACCCAGATGGATTGGAAGTTGATATTAGAACACATAACGTTTCCTTATAACATAAATTTGAGAGTAAGCTTAGAGAGAGTTAGGTAATTCTTCCTGTCATTTTCGTTTTCACCAACGTTTATGGGACCCCTTATGTTTCTTAAAATTTAGGGGCTACCTACATTAGGGGGCTCCTAGTAAGGAAACGGTTTATGTTTAGTTGATAAGCACTTAATGACTTGGTATTTAAAAAGAATTTCGAGTGGCACATTTTCCAATCATTGATTCAATAAAAAAATATCTATAGTAATTCATCATCATCATCATCGTCTGCCTACCCTCATGCCAATTTTATTTGGGGTCGGCGTATTATGTTTTATCCTGATACTCTATAC
Organism: Phragmatobia fuliginosa; assembly: GCA_932526445.1. NCBI lineage: Eukaryota > Metazoa > Arthropoda > Insecta > Lepidoptera > Erebidae > Phragmatobia > Phragmatobia fuliginosa. The sequence continues at coordinate 14,261,222 of OW052079.1, read as the reverse complement.
TCTCTATTGTAATTAATGCAATAAAATATGTCTATTCTAACCAAGACATGAACATTTCTAATACCTCCTGAAATTGCTGTTTAAGATAAGATAAAAAAAGTGGCCAAGTGCGAGTCGGACTCGCCCATGAAGGGTTCCGTATCAGCAAGTAACATCATATAAAAGTTCTTGTAGTTCGTTGTAACTTTCATCGATGTTTTTATACTAGTGTATTGATTGAATAAAAGGTAAATTGCGTGTTACGATTTATGACGTATTAAAAAAAAACTACTCACTAGATATCGTTCAAACCAATTTTCGTTGGTAGTTTGCATGGCAATGTACAACATATATTTTTTTTAGTTTTATCACTCTTAATTTAGAAGTTAGAGGGGGGGGGGGGGGTGACCAACATTTTTCCACTTTGGAAGTGTCTCTTGAGCAAACTATTCAGTTCAGAAAAAAATGATATTAGAAACCTCAACATCATTTTTGAACACCTATCCATAGATACCGCACACGTATAGGTTTGATGAAAAAAAAAAATTTGAGATTCAGTTTCAAGTATGGGGACCCCCAAAATGTATTGTTTTGTTTCTATTTTTATGTAAAAATCTTAATGCGGTTCACAGAATACATCGACTGACCAAATTTCAAAAGTATAGCTCTTATAGTTTCGGAAATAATTGGCTGTGACATACGGACGGACAGACAGACAGACAGACAGACAGACAGACAGACAGACAGACAGACAGACAGACAGACTTGACGAATCAATAAGGGTTCCGATTTTTGCCATTTGGCTACGGAACCCTAAAAATTAGATTGTCCGTATTGAAACATATCTTTTAATGGACTTTGTACAATAATAGTACAAAGTCCAAATTAAACGGGCCTCCCACAAATAGCGCTAATCATCCCAGTTCTCTTTTCATCAACTTGGTTTTAAGTTAAAGTACGAATATACTTCTTATAGTTACACTCCCATCGGAGATTGGGACACCTTCAGGTCAATTGTAACTTTGGAGGTTGCTGCTCTGAAGAGCGAGATGGGCTGCAGCTGAACCAGTTCCGTAAATTCCTTAGCCTCCGATTAACGCTTCTCTTTCCCGCGATCTTCCCTTGGATGAACATGATCTAATCTAATTTCAAGCCTAAGCTAACTAAAGAAGGTCGTTCAGGCGTCTGTCTTTTTTTTTCCTTCGAGCGAATGCCTCCTCGGATGCCGCCCAGTACCTACTTACCTGTAGACAACTCCAAGATTCGCAAACGACTCGTATTGACCCGGGTGATATAATTCTCTCACAGGAGACCAATCTAAGACAGCAGTCGTGCTCTCGTTTTCTGTTAGAGAGTGCAAGACTGAAGGTCCAATGAGGCAGAATCATCTCAATAAACCAATGTGGGTCACCATCGTTCCATTGTCTGTACTCGCAATAAGTATGGTGACAACTTCTCTTTGATTCTGCTCATGTTTTCCATCAGGCTCAGTACAGTCACTTTAGCAGGCTCATTTATATTTTTTATAATAAACTGCACGCTGTCTCGGGAACCAGTAGTCGGGGAACCAGATGTATTCTAATAAGAGAGTCCCTGGTATCCGAATGTACCTTACAATATCACTAAAGTATCCCCGTGAAATTACTATGTCACTAAAACCAGTCCGTTAAATTGTTAGAAATGTAGTCTTATTGACAATCTGCCGTTAAATTATAATATGTATTATAAAATTGTGTTTATTATCTCGTCGTTAACAATTTACCTACCTTAGAGGGAATGCGTTATTTCATTTTCCGTAACGTAACTAATTTTCTTAAAATAACTGATGTTGTGGTTTAGGGGAAACAGTATTTGAGTAATGCAATTTTAATTAGTCTATTTATATAACAGGTACCTTTTATGCAATTATTTTAACTTAATTATATTATATTAATATTACAGACTATGGTATAAGTCTTGGTTTTCCTTTTGAGATAAAGTATCAAACCGTTTTATTTTCCTGAACTTATTTCAAAATGTTTGACCTGGTCTGTTGGTTAAATTGACTACTGAAACTCGCGGCTGCCACACAGTACTGATAATCTTGTGAAGATCCCTTTTATTGAATTCAAATTCAAAATTCTTTATTCACTTAGGATGCAATACATCTCTTGTGACAGGTCAAGATTCTACATGTACATTTATGCCATGTTCGCAAACAATAGGTAGAGCCGGAGAAAAGAACATGGCAATAAAAACTCGCGGCCACTCCTTTCAAATCGCCAATGTTTACATAGTTTCTATACATTGGTTCTATACCTGAATGTTTGTACAATGGGCAATATAGATATATAATAAATGTATATTTCACAATGTCACGTAGAACAATCCTTTATCTACAAATATTAAGTTTTATAGGAGAGCACTTTCAAGTTTTAAACACATGTAAATCAGGTTCTTTATAACGCAAATTGATGAAATTTGGACTCCAGGTAAAGTAAATAATACATTTAAAGTACTATTCTCAGATCAGATAATTAGATATTTGTTTTTAAGTATATAAGTTGTAAAAACTATGTTGGAAAAGTGTGTCCATGGAGTTTCTTGTCTGTTCTTCTCCATAGGATCTACGAATTGGAACAGACGAATAGTTTCACGGCTGACTACCGACTGACTACTTGACGTTCCAAAAGTGCCGTTATATTGGTTTATTTGAAATAATTGATTCACATGAAAACTACTTAAGTGAATTTTACAACTGTTTCGCGATAGTTTTTACAAAAACACCCGTCTTAATTACCAATAATGTGATTTTATGACAGGTGCAAAACATAAAAGTAGTTTCAGTGGTTGATGTGTTTTTGTAAATTTTCCTATACAAACTAGAAAAGTCGATTTCCCGTCGATTCGGGTCGTACGGTGTTCAACAGAAGCCTCTTCTTGGACTACTCTTGTCAGGGCCGGATTTACCATATAAGCTGAAAAAGCTGAAGCTTGGGGCGGCAGAATTAGGGGGGCGGCAAAATTCCACAAAAACTAAACTGGTGCAGAAAAAAAAAAATTTTTAGGCATTAGGGAGTATAAATCCTGTGTCGCGGTGGGCTCTACAAACATACATAAAACTAACACAGAGAACACCTAGACTTAGGACAACAATTTGTGAATTGCACAAAGTGTTTTCCCACGTAGGAACCCACGACACTTGGCGCAGTAGAATGCAGCGTGGCGACCACTTAAAACACCTTTTTTTTGACGTGTGGCTACCGGAGTTTGCAACGGGGCTGTATGTCGGCATCGAACAGACTAAAACCAAATGGTGTGCTGTTATTACGCCCTCTGAACCTCTCCCAGTGCTTCCTCTCACTGAAGCGGGTGCCATCAATTGCTTATCTTTCCATGGCGACGTACGGCATACGTGGACGTTGCCTCCACTGAAGCCTGAAGGCCACTGAAGCGGATGGAGGAGAAATTTTTCCGTCCATTTGCGGCCACACTCAGGGTAGCATGACCATGGCATAGATCGCGGAAGGTTGCGACCGCGGTAACCGTATATGGCTCAAACCACTAATGTCCTCTGGGGTCTCCAGAGGCGTGCCATATTTTGGGCAGCCATAGACATGACAACTCCCGTGTACAGTTGTCTCGTCGCCACATTGGCTCCACCCAAATTGGGCAAAAGTCATTCAAGTGCGGAGGCAGTGTCGACCAGCTTCGGAGCAAGCTGTCGAAAGTGCTCGTCGAAGAGCCACCTAGCGTCAAGGATCAGGCCCAGATAACCAACACGACCTAGACAGGTCTTATCGATACCCCGCCGCTGCCGACCAAGTACTGCCAACTCTTCGATATATTGAAGTTGACAGGTGCATGGTTAACGACAGGACGGTGAAGTTTGTGGATCGGAACGGGGTGGAGAATCGAAGGGAAGTGTGTTGCAGGGTTCCTCAGGGCTCTGTATTGGGCCCATCATTATGGAACCTCGCATACGATGCGGTCCTTCGCACCAGTCTGCCCTCTGGCCTAAGTGTCGTCTGCTATGTGGACGGTACCCTAATACTGGCCAGAGAGTCACGCTTCGAGAAAGTGCTTCTGCTCACCGAGCAGGGAGTGGCTTATGTTATGGAAAAGATTCGTGAGCTGGGCCTAAGGGTGGTGCCTCAGAAAACTGAGGCGATTTGTTTCCATGGCTTACGTAAGCGCCAGGAACCACCCAGCTCGCGCTTCCGAGTGGGTGACACTGAAGTCCGGGTGGGCCTGTACATAGAGTACTTAGGCATTTCAGGCGATTAGTCTCCCGGGTTCGAGGGGTAGCTGGGGCGCACCATCGTCTGCTGCCCAATCTCCTGGACCAAGTGAAGAAGTTCGCTGCCTCTACATGGGCGTCATGCGATCCATGGTCCTCTATGAGGCACACGTCTGGTCTAAGGACCTAGCGGGTTCCTCGCGCTGTAAGGCTCAACTTAGGAGTCTGCAGCGGCTGATGGCCATTCGGATTGTACGAGGCTACCGTACGATCGTGAGCCTAAAATACTACGGCAGAACGCACACACGCACTTGGAGGGCACGGCTCGAAACACAGGGCTGTGCCAGCCAACGCGCTGTTGGAGCCGTTCTGCCAAGCTTCAAAGCTTGGATAGAGAGGACCGACTGTGTCACCTACCGATTGACTCAGATACTCACCGGACATGGTTGTTTCGGTGAGTATCTGAATAAAATCGGACGTGAGGTTATGGCACAATGCCATCACTGTGGGTCCGACGGGGACTCCGCCCAGCATACGCTAGAGGGCTGCCCTGCGTGGGAGTCTGGTCGGGCAGATCGGACGAACCCTGTCACCGCCAGCATTGATCGCGGCAATGCTGGCCAGTGATGAAGGGTTTGAGGACGCGGTCTCCTTCTGTGAGAACGTAATGCTCCAGAAGGAGTCCGCAGAACGGGATCAGGCAAGGGCTGATCCCGCTCGAATTAGGCAGCGAAGGGGATGCGGTAGAGGCAGCTAGTCCCCAATCGTTGCCTAAGGGTCGTTGCGGCTCCATCTTGGGAAAATGTGACCACTGCAAGTGACTCGAGCAGGCGACACTCCGTGTCGGCTGAAGGGTTTCGTCTAGGGCGGGTTGGTGTTCCGCCTTTTACTGTGTAAAACGAGAGAGAGAGTGAGAGGCGCGATATCGTCCTGCCCCAAGGGTAATTTATTGATTACCCTGAGATATACCCCAGTCACGGGGTAAGGCAGTGGGACTCCAGAAGTTGCTGATGTGTTCCTGGAGCTCCTCCCGACTGCCGAGGTAGCCCGCTGCGGGGTTTAGTGGGTAGACCGGGAATCCCATACACGCCCTCCGTCTCCCCCATGGTGGGTATGGTGCGAAAAGCATTCCCCACGAAAAAAAGGTGCATGGTTAGCAGTATGGGGCCTTAATTAACTATCTGCCTTAGCCTACCAAACCTTATAAGTAGTGCAGTAAAAAACAAGCTTTGCTTAGCTTAAAGAAAACAAAAGTTATAAAAATAATCCAGTAACTAAATTATTTCCTAAAGAAAGGAATTAACTTAATCGTAAAAAGTGTATCTAATTTTAGGAGTCAGTAGGGGCGGCAAAAATTTTAAAGCTTTGGGCGGCAAATGTGTAAATCCAGCACTGACTCTTGTGGAACATGAGATACGATTCGGCTCTTCAGGGTCTCTCTCAGGACTAGACGTAATTTGTTACGCTGATGACAATTCTGATCACAAGCCCAAGGGGCAAATTGCCAAGATACGCCTCACCTAGTCACCATTACTCTTTGGTGGTTGAGAGAGACGTTGAACTTACAGGTGCGTCGGTCTCGTCGTGGTCTGCCCTACGGTGCCTTTATCATAATCAATTTGGTCGGTGTGGATGGCGGCTTTGACCGACCAAGACAGAGCACGTCTCTTGCGTCCTCAGAGGATATTGGCTGTTAGAGCCATACGCTGTTACCGTACCGAGTCGTGGCCCCGATGACACCATGGAGGCTATACAGCCAGTTATCATAAAGCAGGCGGGGTGGCAGCACGGGACCCCTTCCTTCCGATTGAGGCAACGATTGACTCAGATACTCACCGGACAGGGTTGTTTTGGTCAGTATCTGAATAAAATCAGACGTGAGGTTACGGCACAATGCCACCACCTTGACGTGACGACCGGGAATCTTTCCAACACACACTGGAGGACTGCCCTGCCACCGTCACCTCCAGCATTGAAAACGGCAATGCTAGCAAGTAAAGACTGATGGAAAGTCACGGTCTCTTTCTGAGGCATTGAGCCACGTCGCCTTAACAGAGTAGTTAATGGTGAGAATTAGGGAAAGTAATTGCCCCCATCTGTGCCCCCGTTCAGGTGCTGGGAGGGAATAGGATCCTTAATTACAGCAGTTTCCGGATTCCTCTTAATCCAGGCGCAGAGTGGTCCAATTCCGTTACACCACCCCACTGCAGACTATGGAGGGGTGACCCACCTGGTTACACGTTGAAAAAAGGGATGCACATATATGCACGTTTTTCTCATTTCTTATTTTTCGTACATCTAACACACTTTGTTAACTAGCTTCAAACTAAACAGGACTTATACTATATAAATTAGATTGAATGAAGTTTGAGTACTTATGTTTTTTTTGGTAAATATACATAAATACACATAGAAAACCACTCAAAATTCGAACAAATATTTGTAGATCATACAAACATTTGATCCAAACCAGGATTTAAACCACCACAGCAGTTTCACATACTATCAGTGCACCCGTGAAGCAGTCATTGTTATAGCAGTAATTTAAGTGATATATCAAAGATCATTGATGATTTTATAAAGTTTAATAACATTGATGATTTTATCATCTACAGCCTTCAATAGCCGACAGCTGGACATAGGCATAAGAAGAATCTTAGAAAGGAGACTTTAGCCTGGTATACCACGCTGACCAAACCAGTATGTATTCTGAGAATTCCGTTAAAATTATCCATAACTCTTGTTGTACAGCCCTGTATAGTTTGTGCTTTATTCACCTTTTACGACACCCATGGGATGAGAAGAAGTGGTGATACCCCATAATCATAATCCGTCACCACAAAAAATAATATAAATTTATTTGTCTGAAATATTTATTTATTTACGTTTTGTAAGCGTTTTTTCTCATGTTGTGAATTAATTCTAATTCTTGGAAGTAACTAATTAGAAAAGTGTCAGTGAGTTTCTTTGCCATTTATTCTCATGACGCTAAATCTTCTGGGAATGGGTAGTTGTCCTAGAACAACGCAGGCCAGCAGACCAGACAAGAGTAGTTATAGCGTTTTTTTCTGATAAAAGTCAGTCTGTCATTTTTTGCAGTAGGAAATCTTCACAAATACACATTTAAGACTCACATACAAAAATAAGTCCTTTTAAGGCCCCTTACAAGCATCTCACTAGGCTGCCATAATGTGTGTCGCCTTACTGCTTGCATTCACAGTAAATATGGCGACCCCCAACTTTTGGATTCTACTAATGCTTTCCATCATCCACATAACATTAAATTCCGTGTTATAAGACTGTAATGCGTAGGCCCATTTGGGCTTGCGGAGAGGATGAGTGGACTGTGTTATTACAGTGTGCTCTATGGGTGGTTGTAGATCAGCACAGGCATGTAATAAATTGTCTATATTAAAACACTATTATTAGCTTCATCTGTCTTTTTTTTAAACTTTTGTTATTTTTTTATTTTATGAAATATTTTACAAACACTGTTCCTATTACCTTAAATTCTACATAAAATTATTTTAAAATTATTACTTACAACAATTGAAAAAAAAATGGGAAATAAATATAGTTTTCAGTTTGAAATGCCCCGGCTAGGATGGCCTAACTATGTGCATTTGTATAGCAGTTGGCCTGTGTTACACTATGGGAACTGAGAATGTTTACTCAAATGTATTTAGATACTACATAAAACTTTTTAGTATCTATATTTGAAAAAAGTATTAAATAAAACTTATTGAAGTATTTCTAGGCATATTTTTAAATATTTATGTGAGTTAAATTAATATTAAAATAGTTTGATTAACTGTAAACAAATGTATAATTTTGGTGTCTCGGTATTCCCAAATTCGCAAAAATTCAAATGCAAGATACAAACGAAAGGAGATACATTTTTTTTTTAAATTGACGCCGGCTTAAGCGGCATGATACCTGCACACAAATCTCTTTGTCTATACTTTAGATTAATTAATAACTAATAAATTATATTTCAATTTGTAATAACAACTTTCTTGAGTTATAATATTAAAAATAAACATACCCTGGTGCGTCCTTTAGGTTGTCTCGAATCATTGAGTTCGTTGTTTATTTTCGGCATTCTGTATTTTAATTACATATAAGCACTATTATTTGTAGTTGTAATGTCCCAATAAGTTTCTTATTGGCATAAAGGAATAAAACACACTGTATGTGAGTATTGTAACTAAATTAAAGCTTAAAATTTGATTTTCTATTTCCTCATTGCACCGACGTTGTTAGTGTTCTGTGACTGTGACCTATGTACTGCAAAGTCTGCAAAGCAAACATTACCTTGACATTTGTTGTGATAAGAATGACAAGTATCATTGACAAGATTATCAAACAAATTTACTTATTGCCAGTTATTATAAAAACTACTATATCATTAAATTGTGAAATTGATTGTGCACTCAAAGCACAGACAAGAATTCTCTTCATATATCACTAGCCTCAATTCTTTCCAACAAAAGTGATTACATTTCTCTTAAAATTTAAGGACTACCTACGTTAGGGACTCCTAGGCACGAGACGGTTTAAGTATAGTTGGTGAATACGAAAATATTATGTACAGCGGTGTGGCTAAACTTAGACTCTAACTAGAAAGGAGGTTATGGCCTACAATACCACCCGGGCCCGACGTGTATAGGGGTTTTATTTACCTTTGCAGTGCTGCCAGTGCTGTTAGATATCTTTTATAATATACATGTAGGTAATTAAATGGTAATTAAAGTAAAAAAAAAATAAAGAGGTTAAAAGTTTTTACTCCACAAATTATTTAGAAAATAATACATTCGTAAGATAGGACAGGACAGTACTAAAACGAAGTTCTAAAACCTATTTTAAATTAAAAAAAAACTCCTTCAATTTCTCATTCAGTTGAGTGTTAGGAGATTCTTAATTTGTAATTTATCCGTTGTTACTTCCAGTTTGTTGAGGTCAACGATGACAGATTGCATTTGAACTTCTTCCTCATGACCGTCCACTTTTGAAGATATGTCTACAATTGTGTCATCTGCAATGAAAAATTTCTAGAGATTAGTCCACAGTGACGTAAAATAAACATAAATTATACATTATGTAGCTACAGTACGTACCTTGTCCATCGCAGGTGTTGCACATAGTTTTTTTTTGTTTATCATATCTCAATCGCAATTTTTTTGCATATGCCAATAATTTATCAACAGGCAAGTTCTCAGCTGTAAAAATAACAGTGTTTTCTTTAATATACTATAATATTAAGATTTTATTGCCTTTATTTTGTATGGCCATGATTTTTTCATGCCACTTATTGACTGTATCTTCAATTCAATTTATCTATTTAGTATCAAAGACAACGTAGGTACAGGTAATATAAAAAAATGCATAAGTGTTGTACCTACCTATGCCCCGCGGAGTACTGATAGATGCTAACTCCAAGAAATCCTGTGCATCACAAGCACGTACTATAGTTGGTCTGCCCAATATTTCATCTTTCAAAAGCCTTTTGAACGCTGCAGTCAAACTGTCTTTGTTCTGAAACATTTTATAATAACAATGTCTTAAAATAACCACATCATCATCTTTTTTGTATCAACCTGCCTGAGTAACTCCACTCTGCCTGATAGAAAGTAGGAGTAGAATCCAACAGTAGTTGTTATCATAATTAATGATCACAATGTAGCATGGTGGCATTCTATTGAGATGTTTCGTCATCATTACATCACACCATCTCGTACTCTTTTATTTTTTAGATTCATCTTCTGTGAGAGCGGGTATTACCGCTACAGTCAAGCCGGCCTGTTCATGCTGTCTCTCTACTATCATGATCATCGTCAATAATCAACAGTTTTCAACAGTCCACTGTTGGATATAACTCTCTTCTTAAAAAGAGGTTTCGGCCTACTATATGTATTTCTTGTTCCAAATAAAGTATAATATTATTATTAAATCACTTGAGTTGGCTGCTAGGATATAGAGTTTGTATCAAGTTCTCCTGATAGTGCTGTGCTCGACAGTATTAATTGTTGTTTCCTATTTTTAGGCCTGTTGTGGTAATTAAAGATCTAGGTGGACTGATGTTGACCTGCGTAGGTTGCTCCCTCAGTCAGCTCTTACGACAATCACGCGCCAAATAAGGAGTAGTAAAACTCTATATTCTTAACTCAGACTAAGAACATGAATTAAAAATTTAGTTATTCCTAATCAATGCTTAAAAATATTCAACATTTGTTAAAATGTGTAATAAAATATTATGTGTGGCTACAACCTGAGCTATCAAACGCGGATTTTATTGTTTTTTTAATTGGTTTAAACAATGATTAATCATGTAATTAGTAAAAGCTATTGCTTTCAAATCACAAACAGATGCTTTATTAATATTTATTTGCATGGATATATATTTCACCAAGAAATTATTTTATTTCTATCTATTATTTTTACATCTTCAATTCCTATATGAAATTTAAAATTTGTACTCACCTCAATCGGTGGTTTCATTTTTCGATCGTATTTCCCCATGTCGAGTGGCTTTTGTTAGTTGGATGGTTCACTAAAAAGGAAAATTGAGCGTAAAAAGATAGGCACTCGATATCTATGATCAAAGATGGAAAATTTATAATGTACAGGTACAGTTCATATGCCTTAAAGGACAGTAAATATAGCTGTATCAAAAATATAATACAGATTTCTTAAAGATAAAGGACGATTAAAATCTTTATCTTACAGAAATTAAATGAACATTTTAATATACCGTAATAACACTAATGAGCCGTAGTAACAACACAGAAAAATGATGGATCGCCTAGCTCTAGCTGAGTGGAGATAACTTCACGCAGTCGCGCCGACATGCGTATTACGACGCAGACGCGACGCCACCCCGCCACTTAAGCTATCAGTTTCAAACAATAAACTAACGCTGATACCCGTCTTCGTAGCAACCCGTTGCTATGACAACCGACGCTTTCAATCACGGCAAGATAATAAACCACATTATAAATAATAAATGGCCTTCATCGCTATAGTGTTTAAATATAAGAAGGAGCTAGTAAAAATAAAATTTTAACAAATACTAATAATAGTTTTAAAGCACATTTCTATAGTCTCTAAATTGTAGTATAATTCGGTAGATTTTTTTTTTCGTAATGGTAACACATGTATTCTCGGTTCTTTGTCCTTTGCATTTTAAAGGGTATTCCTGGTAGATAATATATTTATGTAAATATAATCAATTGATTGATTGCTTTTTTATGTATGCTAATTAATATTATACTGTATAAAATAGCAACGGTCATGCTATTTTATAATGAATAATTTTATTCTGAAATGCACTCTTGAACAAAAAAATTTTAAAACCATTTTTGGACCCGCTGTCAATAATCCACTACTCTTTTTCAACACTGCTATGGTTGCACAACACTATTTTTAAATAAAAAAAGTTGTAACATAAAATCATTAATGACATTTTATAATAATGACATGTTTTTGTTTAAATTAATTCATTCAGTACATTAGAATTATACTTACAACAAAATGTCAAGCGTAGCCCGTATGTAGGCACAAAGCTAGATTAACTGGGTCTCGTACGCTGAAAAGCGTCTAGATGTGCAGGTATTATTGATTTTATTCATCAGATTATAAAATGCAACAGAACTACATTTATGAAACATTGTGCATAGCTAATATTCATGTAATAAGGCCATCTGACGGTGAAGAGCAGCTATATTTCACTTTTTTGTTTTTCAATACTAACGTAAAATAACCATAGATGGCGCTGTTAAGCAAAATTATTTTGTTTCGGTATTAAAACTTACTCTACTGGTCGCTTGAGGACGCTACTAGTTACTAAGATTCCTGTATGCAAACAATGTATATACAAATTTTGTCTGCCTGTCTGGATAGTTATTTGGTCCGTCTTATATATAGAACGTCTGAAACGATTTTTATACGGCAGATAGCTGATCATATAAGGAGAATGCATATTATAAACATTTTTTTTTGTAAATACACACAATTATTAAACATAGAAAACACCCAAGCTCCGAAACAAATATTTTAGTTCACACAAACATTTAGTCCGATCTGGAAATCGAACCCGAGACCTCAAGCACAGCAGTCGCATACGCTACCACTGCGCCACCGTGACAGTCTGATTTATAGTATTGATTAATTTTATTACTTAGAACTTTTGAACTTTTGTTTATCACATTAACAGCCTTAAACAGTCCACTGCTGGACAAAGGCCTGTCCGTAGCACTACAAAACCCCTGCCAGACGGGTTGGTATAGATTTCAACTTTCAAGTTTTCCAACTCTTTGCAGTGCCACGTGGTTTGCTCCCTTAGTCGCCTCTTAGGACATCCACGGGATTAAGGTGGGGAGAAGAGAGGAAGTGGCACTCTGTATTTTTAATCCACCACACAGACATACTGACTTTTTTATATTATGACTAGCTGATGCCCGTGGCTCCGCTCGCGTCCTAGGAGTTTGAAAAATAGATAGTAGCCGATTCTCAGACTTACTGAATATGCATAAAAAAATTCATAAGAATCGGTCGAGCCGTTTCGGAGGAGTATGGGAACGAACATTGTGACACGAGAATTTTATGTAAGATAGTTTTTATTTGTAACTTATTACTTTTAGGTTAGAGATAATTTTATTTTCTAGTCACTATAAGTTATTAATGTTTGATAAATGAATAAAAACATAAAATACTCAATATTTTTATTTAATTATACTCACAATCTAAATACATTGTATTTAACTACTGAATAAATTAACATCGTGGTAATCTCTAGGTATCGAGTTAGACCAATATTTGATACTTTTTTTACATTTAAATGAATTCCATAAAATTGTCTAGAATATGCGTTGTTTGTTATTTAAAAAAAAAGAAATTCAACTTTCGAATGCAAATGTGACAGTGACAGTTTAGTGCTAATGTCGGGTTACTTTGCCTCTAGGACGGTTGTATTGTCCTTTTTTTTATCATGGTGCTTAAAAATAAAATTTTGAAAATAAGGCTACGCGAAATCATTAGAAATGTATATAGATTCAGAGCGAAGGAAACACGTGTTTTTTTAAAGTTGCTTCAAATTCTTTATTTTCACTCCGTGCATTATCGGGTTTTCAATAATTAATAATTTTACACAAATCATTTTGCATTTTACACGTGTCATTAATTATTAGAAAAATATGTGAAGTGCAACATTAGCATTCAAAAGTTTTATTCTTACATATTTTAAACAAATATTTATGAATTTAACATTTATATTACAAAAAAATAAAATAGTATAAAAAGTGTCTATTATTACATCGATTTAAGAAGGCCTTAATATAAACTTATACAAGTATGTATAATTAATAGGTAAATAATTATATTTATAATTTTATACAATATGATATTTACAAGATATTCTATGTACATTAAAAACACTAACAGATCGTAATAAAAGTGAAAAATAAAATAAAAATATACCCATAGATAAAATTATTATCTACTATTAGTACATTTTTTTATATTTAATTGTTAACTAATGGTAAACATCACAATAATTAGTAAATAGTTTTTTTATTAGTTTTATGGACAATACTAATAGTTTTATTGTAATTGTATAAAATATTTTGATAATATACCCGCCTATTATTACTATTTTTATTATTATTAAAATAATCTCATTATTATTATTATGATATATTGTCCATAAAACTAAGTGTGAAAGTTCAGTGGCAGTCACGAAAAATACACCAAGTTTTGCACTCTCCCAATTAATATGTTGACAAAGAAAATAAAATATTAAGCAGCAGGTCGACAGAAAGCTAGGAAGGTAGGCTAGCCAAGTTGGTAGAAGGGTAGGAAGGAAGGGCAGTAGGTCGAAAGAGCTTTAGAAGGAAATGCAGCAGGTCGAAAGAATATTATGAAAGAAGGACGAACCATAAAGAGGTTGAGTTTATCCTGTATAACATTTTATTATTGATATATAATTGAAAGGTAATAATTAGAAATTACAGCAATTACTGTAATTAAAAGACAGCTTAATGTTTTATTTTTGAAGTCAAGTGTAAAATTATTACATTACACTTTATTTTGATGTTTGCAATTTAGTTGTCAGCTAAAATGTAATACCATATTTTGTCAAATAGTAATAATAAAGAATTATCGCTGTAGTATAATGATAAAATGTAGGTTTGTAGTTGTAGTATTAAAAACATTATAGATGAAAATTCGGCTATTCTTTACAGGTTATTACACTACATTATACCAAGTATGGGGATAGTTTTACACAATGGTACTGATTACAATATTTGTTGTTGTAGTATAAAAGAACAGTCGTAGCTAAAAATTCTGCAATACTACACTATTACGAACACATATTGTCCACATTTGTCGTTTTAGTAAGAAATATTTGTCATTGTAGTAAACTAGATTTCTCGCTGTAGTATAAAAGAACAATAGTGTCTGAAATTTCTGCAGCACTGTAATTATTATTTCACGGCATTTCAAATTGTATTTGTCGCTGTAGTAGACTAGGTTTGTCGCTGTAGTGAACAGTTTCACACGACACTGCAGCTGTCGTACACCTGGTAGTGAGACAGCGCGGGGTGCTAGGAGAGGAAGCACTAGGGCGAGGGAGGGAGGCTGTCGTCACTCTCCAGGTACGTCACGTAGTTCTCCTCGCTGTGGGGGGCGCGAGGCGGGGGGAGGTTCGGGATGTCGTAGCCGTGCATCTGGAAAGAAATAGACTAATTGTGAGTGTGATGGATTAACAAAACCATAAGGATTATTCTTATTATTCTCTCCGTGGGTGTCGTCGAGCAAAGGTCTGTTAGCAACTAGTGTGTAAAGAGTTAGATCTTTTATTACTAGCGAAGCGAATGTTTAAATCATTTTTGACTTCGTTTTGATAATGACCCTGACCCACTTGGATGTACGACACCAGTTATCAATAAAACGATAGCGATAAAGTTTTGATGTTTATTTATTTAAATATATTTTATTTGAGTAAAGATAAAGGGTTTTCACTCAGATTTTTTTTTTATTTTAGTGAAATGACTTAAAATAAACCCCACAAGATATACCCACATGGCTTTGATCCGCGTTAATTTTAATTTGTTCTTGTCCATGATGTACTTCTCGATTAAAATAGGCTATGTTATTTCAGACTACAATCTATCTTTATGCCCATCTATCCATTCAGCCGTTCTGACGTAGTTTAACACACTTCTTCTACCAACTCAAAATTTTGTATTTGTAATAGTCAATTGGAATATGATGCTACACTTTATGAGATGCATGCAACCTTTGATCGTTAATCATACCTGAACAGTAGTCTTTTTTTAAAGCACTAATACCACAAACACACCTGCATCTGTGATTCCTTTACACCTGGATGAATAGAAGAAGTCCAGGAACCGAGTGAGTGGAAGACTTGAGAAGTCTCAGAAATTTTAAATTAGCCAAGTGTGAATCGGACTCGCGCTGTTATTAGAATCGAGTAAAAAATCACGATTGTTGTATGGGAGTTTAGTATTCGTTGTTATAGCCGCAACAAAAATAATTGTTTGTGAAAATTTAAATTATTTAACCGTCATGTTTCATGCGATACAGCCTACATACGGACTGAAAGACAGCGGAGTTTTAGTATTAGGGTACGGAACTTAGAGTACAGAACGTTAAATACAAATCTATACCCAGAAGGAAGTTAATCAGAAGAAAAGTAAAGGACACTGGTCAATACGAGAACGTACCTGGTTCACCAGCTGTTGGAAGGCGGCGCTGTGCTGCGGCGCGCGGTCCAGGTCGGCGTGCAGGGCGAAGTCTGAGAGCGCCTTCCAGGGCGGCTGGTAGGCCGTCACCTCCAGCGCCAGGGAGCCCGCCGGCTCGTGCCGCACCGGGGACCCCGCCACCAGCGGGACCCCCATCGACATGTAGCCCAGCCGCCGCCCTTCCTGTTGCAAATGAGGATAACATATCACCTTTAACAAGAGAGAGGTCTGGATTGGTGTTTACATTTAATAGAGATGATGATTACTTAATCCGTCACTCAACAGTTTATATGTCGAGTGACGGATTAAGTAATCGATAGTTGGAACACAATACCAAGTTGTCATAGTGAACGAATATTATATGTGTATATGTATGTATATATATGTATTTTTGTATGCATGTACATATGCATAATATGTAAATGTGTGGATTTCTCCACCATCCGTAGAGAATGCCTTGGGCATTAAGTCTGCCGTTGCACAAAGTGCTTAATGAAATATTCAATGTGTATTTACAAAAAAAAAAGAATTTTTATAAGTTGTCTTGTACCCATACTCTAAACTATGCTTAGTTTGAGACTAGATGGTGTTGAGTTTAATGTACAAAAAAAAATGAGAGCACTTAAAGTGTCACCACCCCTATTCATACCGTGCGTGTCATAAAAGCTGTTAAAGGGACAAACTGTAGAACAAAATCACTGCAAAAGAAGGAAAACTTATAACAAACCCCATGCCAAGTAAGCCAGCCATGTAAGCCAAAGCCTTTCTAAGGAGAGGCCTATGTCCAGCAGTGGTCTGTTATAGGCTGTATATATTATGTTGGTGATGATGATGAGTTTACGGTAAGAGTAGATTAGAAAATGAGTTGTTGACTCATGTCGGCTGTTGTTGCTCCTCACGTACATGAGCTAAAGTACGTAGTCCTAGAAAGACATTGATGTAGCTTTTACCAGAAACTCATTATATTACTTTTCCCTTTTTAAATATTACCAACTGAATCCTCTCAGTATTCAATTCATATCAGTAGGCTATCTACTTGAAGAATGCGGTTCTTAAAATCTCACACTACTCCTTAGGAATACATGCGTAAAAGCCACGAGCCAAAGTAAAAGCAAAGAGCCACGCTGATTTCAGCACGAATGGTTCGGTTCGACCGGGGAAGTACTACTCTCACACAGAAGACCATCGTAATCATGACAGTATTCTTGCTTTCATATTTCGTTGGTGAGTGTGAGACCGGAAGCCCGATCATTCGACATGGTATGGGTCACCATGCTGCATTGCTTAATCTCACAATGAGGATGGTAGCCCCTACTCCTGGATTCTACACATGCTTTCCATCAGGCAAAGTAGAATCAACTTGGTGGGCTTAAATATATTCAAAAAAACTATATAAAGCTGATTGCAATTCTCACCTTTTCCTGCTGCATCTGCATCTTCAACTGGATGGTTTTCTTCTTGTCTTTGCAGCGTTTGTTTTGGAACCACACCCTGATGACTCTGGGACTAAGGCCGGTCATTTCTACGAGTTGTTCTTTCATAAGTGCGTCAGGTCGAGGGTTGGCTGCGTAGCATGTTCTAGAAATATATTATGAAATAATTAAATTACATTGGAATTTAGCTATATATTCTCTATATATACTTTTTTCATTACATTTCATTCGGAACACTAAAATTATGCCACAAAAACTATTTACAGATAATTCGCAAATAAATTATGGCCAACAAAAAGCGATACAAAAGTTCATTTACCTTAAAAGTGACTGTGGAGGTGACAATCTATTATCTACCCCTTCCATCTTTTGTATTTGTCGTAATGTCTCGTTCTCCCGGTAAAATAATGTTAGGATCAAGACGGGATCGCCAACATTCGGGCGGCCAGTTTAGTAATAGGTAATAGTGATTTCTTGGTAATATAAGTAATTTGTAAAAAAATTAGTTAGTGTTTTTTGTTTATTTAATAATTGTTATTTTGTTTTGTTGATCATTGTTTTATTAAGAGTGGTTAATGATGGAACCACAACCAAGTACGTCGAGTAATACATCAATGGATTTCGAAAAGAAAAAATTATTTTACCCCTGCTGTTTGCATTTAGTATCGCTTCTCGTTGGCCGTACTTAAGTTTCAAAGCGCAGTAAATCTTTCAAGTAAGTAACATTTTAAACTGTGAGGGTTGCAAAAAAGATAAACTTATACCCTTAGTACAGCTGTCATGCTCTTGGGAATGCTCGATGGTTTATTGTACTTTGCAATCTAAAAATTGTTCCTTCCTTCCAAGAGTTTTACCAAAATTGAACATTAGACATTGAAATTGAAGTCGAATGCGAAAAGCCGCGGATCGAAATAAGTGGAGTTGTGAGAAGTCCACAGAGCATAGGCATGTCCAGTAGTGGACTACGATAGCCTGATGATGATGAACCTTAGAATGCTCCATCCGTAAGTCGAAAACCAAGTTTACACGAAATTCTTAATCGGTTACTATACCAATTATATCTAGGCATGCTATGAGCTGAATAGTTACATACCTCAATGTATGAAGCTGCTTCTCATTCAGGACAGTTCTTACTCGCGTAGGTTTGCCGTCCGTCGCGGCTGAGGTTCTAGCACGACCGCTTTTATGGGACCCTGATTCACTGCCAGAATCTGTAGACAAACAAACATGATTATACTTCTGCAAATATATAATGAAAGAATCGTCCGTTTAGGCAGGCGACGAATAGAAGCTTTTATTTTATCGAAATATTTGTACAAATTAATAATATCAATTAAACAGGTTTATTTTCTAAATGCAAATGAAAGTAATTATATTCGGTTTTTACATAAAAAAAACCCGGCTAATCTCTGGAACGGCTGCACCGTTTTTGACGGAACTTTTACTGGCAGATTGCTGTAACATAACCGCTGGTAACACCACAAAATACATAATAGTACCCGTACAGAAGACTCACTCCGAAAAGTAAATTAAAGTTATAGATACCCTCGGTGTCAAAAGATTAAGTTCAATTCAGATCGCACGGCGCCGAATCACTTCGGTTATATTTACCTACAATTGCGTCTCTTTCTATCGTGTAACTCTTAACTGTTCTGACGATGTCTGTTCGACCGGCGTGTCTGACCCGGCAGGCAGCCGGCCGACTATACCTAAACTGCGGAGTGACACCCCCCTGGTAGCACTTCAGTCATTTTAGATTAGTCCTTTGTAAAAGGGTAGGTACCGCCCTAGTCAAGCCAGCTCGTTCGTGTTGCAATATGCATGAGTCTATTACCTTGAATTTCATTCAAGAATTCTACTTGCAAATGGCCGCCGACAACGTGCGCAGTGACTCGCGCTCCGACGCCGACAAGGACTCGCCCTCTCACCGATGCAATCATATTTTAAGTTATCTAATTCAGTAGTAGTGTATGCAACTGCTGTGCTGGAGGTATCAGGTTCGATTCCCGGGTCGGACCAAATGTTTGTGTGATCCGCAAATATTTATTTCGAGTTTTGGGTGTGTTCCTATGTATAATAATGTATGTATTTACAAAAAAAAGTATGTTTATTTATTCCTATCAGTTGTCTAGTACTCATAATACAACTCTGCTTAGTTTGGGACTAGATGGTGTTGTGTGTAAGATGTCCGAAATATTTGTTTATTTATTTATTTTTATTCTTAAATTATTATATACTATACTCATCATCATCATCCTAACGGTCTTCCCGGGTGCTTCCAAAGCTTGCAATTTGGAGACCGGGGTCCGCTTTCCGGCTCTTTCTCCTCCACTTTGCCCGATCCTCGTCATCCCTGGTAGCAAGACCATTTACACGCATGTCACCCTTTACGACGTCAAGCCAGCACTTTTTGGGTCTACCACTTCTACCGGGGCCCAGCGGGGGCGGCATGGCCAGACATTTGTTACCCACATAACCAGGCGGTTGTCGCAGAACGTTTCCCTATCAGCGCAGTCGACTCTCCTGCATTTTGTCTGCGATGTCACGAACATTACTATTCTCAACTAATCTTACACTAAAACTTTAATATACAATTTCATCCGATTTCACAGAGGGTCAGTAATGACCAGGCTTAGTGTGAGTCGACCCACTTAACACCTTCATAATCCACTTGTGATCCAGTGACGACTTTGTACATTTATAATTGAGCATAATTAGATTAAGTCAGGGGTGGCCAGTGTCCCCGGCATTTCCATTAAAAATGGTTAATAATGTATGTTCTAGTGGATCAATTCAAATATTTCACTAGAAAAGTTTAGGAAACTATAAATAATAAAAACTTTTGATAAAATGTGTTTACGAGAAGCATATGTTTTAATGTTTCCCGCACAGTTATTTAAAATCTTTTTTTTCATCATTATCTAGTCCCAAACTAAGCAGAGCTTGTATTATTGGTACTAGACAACTGATATAAATACATAAACATACTTTTATCTGTAAATACATACATATTATACATAAAAAACACCCAATCTTCGAAACAAATATTTGCGGATCACACAAACGTTTGATCCGATCCGGGAATCGAACCCGAGACCTCATTCTTTACAAGTCCCATATAATTTATATGTGTGTTATATAAGCGAACTCAAAACATTGCTTATGATAAAGATTAAAGACTCACTAATTAAAAAGTTCACGTCACATCTATAAAAAGTAATCAAACTGATAGAACGTCAATAAAGGATCTTCAATATCGAAAACTGAACATATAACTCTAAAGATTCACAAGAAATATTAACAGATAGATAAAATATTATAAATTAAAACATTGTTATCAAAAGAAACCGTTTGAAATGTTGCGTCTTGGCGCCACTTGCAAGCCAAACATCGTCAATATAAAGAATTCCTTTTTGACGTTTAAATATTTTGTATATCAAAACCCTGATTTAAAAAAGAGTTTAGTACACATCGAAGAAAAGAGGACAAACACACATAGATAAGGTAGGTATAGATCGCACACTGTTATTACAGAATACATCAACTAATATTAGATCTGTTTTATCGGACACGCGATTACTAGAACCTTATCGATATCTACAAATTCGAGCATCGATAATCGTTTCGCGATCGTGCTGTGATTTGACGATAACTACTTTGATGTGGGCCGACAAAGGCGCCGATGCGTTTGATAAAGCCGAACAAAGTTTGTCCCTTGTTACATTTATCGGTTAATTAAAAGAGTTCTAGTTATTTTTTTGTGCAACAGATAATGAATTTGATGGTTGTGGTGGAAACAATAGTTGCCTACAGTGATAGGTGTAATTCTGTTCCGCTTCTGTTAGGATGCAAAATTAGGGTGGGGAATCAGAGGTACTGATTCTTCTGTACTATTCTAACTAATCTATTCTAACTTTAGGAAGAAATGCAGAAAAAAACCACAGAGGTGTCTTTTTGTACGTCTCATAGAATTGAAAAATACATTAATTAAATAAAAACTATGCGAATACACTATAGGGGCTGGGTATGCCTTTTAAAGAAAGCACCGTAGTTTTGAGAGACACATGAGCTTGAAATATACTTATTACCTATACATAGAAAACACCTAGCCTCCGAAATAAATATTTGTGGATCACACAAACACGAACCCGAGACCTCTTGACCAGCAGCCGCATACGGTAACCATTAGACCAATAAGGCAGTCATGATGTTTAAAAAGATCTTTTAAGGTTGACTCACTATAACCTTTTTATTGCAAACAATTTTTTTCATGCAGACGAGATTGCATGGGTCAATTATTCTTATTTATATGTTCATATATTATATGTACATATATTATATGTACATATATTATATGTAGGGTTAAAACTTACCAGACATAGATCCTAATTCGTGTGGATGATGTGAATTGTTGTTGCTGAGGGTCGTGTTGTTGTTGCTTTCTGTGTTCCCGCTTGTCCCTCCACTCGCTGTTGTACTCTATTCCAAACAAAAAAATAAAAATTATCAACCACACATTAATAGTAGTAAGTTTGATATGATTACCCTTTTTAAGGTAGCGCATTTTAATTGTCCATTATCGAGGGGTCGAGTTTTCGATTCCTGATCATCGCAAATATTTGTATGTGAGATAAAAATATATGTTTGAGTATTAAATTGCGTGAATATATTACTAAACTGTTTTAAATGAAATTGATAAAAAGATAATTTCGGAAGTCTGTGTATGTCACTTTCATGGTAGTTTTACTACTGGATGGATTTCGATGGACCGTAAAGAAGGATTTAGGATACTTTTTGACGTAATAACCAACATGTATGCCGCCGGATTATTTATTTATTATTTTGTTTAAACAATATTAAGTACATAGACCATTTATTTCCTATCATAAATGGTACATAAATCTATTTATATCCCAATTTCAAGGTCTAACAACACTTACTAGTAATTATTAAGACATTCAGACAACATAATAGACATTTTCTCTAGCTCGGGAATAATTAATTGTACAGTGATAGCATCTGACATGCTGGACTGATTAATTGAGGTATAATTATAAGCTGAAGACAGAAGAAGGTCAATTCCCGTAACAAATATATATTCACTATTTAATGCCGATCTACGTTTGGTTTTCCAAGAAGTATTCCGGTGTAGTAAAGGAAGTATAGCTTGATCAATAGGCAGTTGTTATTAGTGTCATTTTAAAACTTATTGCTTTTATTTTAGGAATGGATTTTTATGTTTACAATATAAATACTAGCTTATACCCCCTTGTGTATGTCGGTTATCACGGTTTTGGGTATTCTATATCATTTCTCAAGATTCAACGCATTGCAGCGGATTTGCCGTGAAAGCTCAACAGATAGAGTTAATTTCGAATTAATGATATGAGTGTAATTAATACTTTATTTGTGATAAACAGGCATATGTATCATTAGACCTCCGATCTCATATTCACCAAGGAAACACGACAACACTAATGCTGTCGTTTTAAATTAGTCTCCTATATGAGGGTAGTCCGTGTGGTGACGGATTAAGAATATAGTGTCACCACCGCGGGTGTCGTAAAAGGCGACTAAGGGATAAACTAAGCAAGACAACATTAATGCAAAGAGAAGGAAAACTTGAAACCAAACATTTACCAACCCGTTTGGCCAGCGTGGTATAGTAGGCCAAAACCTCCTTTCTAAGGAGTGGCCTTGTTAGAGGCTGTTGATGATGATGATGAGGGTAGTACCGCCCTGGTGGAGTCGGCCTGTTTCGAGCTGAAATCAGGGTAGCTCTTCTACCTCGATTTACTAATTTGATATTCTGTTTACGAGTGTAATACTTACCTTTTCTAATACGTCGTGATCTTCTCTACAATATAATGCACCTCCTTCTCGTAACGCGAATTCGTCTCCTGTAGATAATAGTCATATTCATTTAATTATGTTTATTAAAATAACTTCTTTGTGTGGATTTAAGGGTGTCACTACCCCTATTCAACACGTAGGTGTCGTAGAACTGGGTGATGGCCATCTCCAGTTTTGAGTAACTGTAGGTTTACGAAAACTGACAGAATGTATCTAAAAATAGTTTCTGTTTGCTGGCAACTAAAACTTGTAAAAAAAGACAATGATTGACCCTGCATATCAGTGAAGGTATTGTAAGCAATCGAAATCAATCACAATAAAAAACATAGGTTAGCTCTAATTCTAACAAGAGAAGAAAAATGCTGAAATAATAAGGAAAACTTGAAATGGCAAATGGCACCCCTCGGTGACGTCACGGACTTCTAACTGAACTTATAATTATGTGTAGATCTCGTCCCTAATACTCACTCGGACAGGGTAGGGACGTATGGCCTTAACCCTCTCCTAGACCCGAGCCCAACAGTGGGACATTGTGGGTTGATGATGTGTAGATACCGTTAGGAAGAATGTTTAGAGATACAAACCTGGTATAAGTTGTCTTGCGCATGCGCAACATCTAAAGCAGTCGATGTGGTAGATTTTCGTTTTGGCGCGCATCACGAAGTCGTTCTTACTAAAGGAGGAGCCGCACTTGTCGCATTTCGTTCCAAATAACCTGCCAACAAATATATACACTTCGTTATTGTATTGTTGTGTTTATCTATACAAATAAATGAAATTTGAGTGTCTGTTTGTTATGTCAGCAAAATTTCATCCCTAAGTTGTTGAGATACCCAAAAGTCGAACTAAACGGTTTGGCAGCTCGTTTTTGGTGAGAGTCGACAAAGTTTGGAACGACCTGCCTGGGTCTATTTTTCCTGATAAGTTGAACTCTCTAGCCTTTAAGAGTAGAGTGAACACGTTTCTTTTGGATGGGCGTGTACCATCTCCGTCTTCATCTACACTTTCCATCAGGGGAGATGGAAGACAAACGCCTATTCCATTACAACAATAAAAAAAAAGGTCAAATTAACGGCTTTTTAGTAAATTCATACGAAAGTATCAAATCTTGTACTATGGATACCAGACAACTAATATAAATACATACCTATAATACTTTTTTCATAAATACATACATACATAGAAAACACCCATACTCCGAGACAAGTATTTGCAGTAGCAAACATACGGTCCGAGCCGGGAATCGAGCCCGCGACCTCAGGCGCCACCGATAGTTTAATGGTAGAAAATGCCTTTGGCAATAATATGTACCAAATGCGTCCATAGTGTTAACAAAAGACTAAATCTGTATTTGGACCCACCTAACGTGTATACATTTCGTGATATCAACAACATTAGTTAAAAATCCATACTAATATCTATTAAAATTTCGAAAGTAACTCTGACTGTTTGTAACGCTTTGATAATTAAACCATTGCATTGATTTTAATTACATTTAGCATGGAGATACATTGATTCTTGAGGTAGGACATACACTACTATTTACCACGATATACCACGATAACCGACATACACGCGAACGGAGACGCGGGTAAATGTTGGTTTATCACAGACTATATTTTTCAAACTTTAAACAATCTGCCTAAATTTCAATTGACATCAATAAACAAACTTATAAAACCGGAATAGGCCGAGATGCGAAAGGAATGTGTTTTTAAAGCCCTCCCGAGAGGGAGGGAGGTTCATCGACCGAGGTCGGGAACTCCCACCCCCGAGCAATTCCGCTAAAAGCTTTGCTATAAGTAGCGATAGGGTTGTACGGTACCTAAAGGTATGTAGGTATGTGTGTGTTTTGTTGGGCGTCGATTTACTGTTCGGTAGGAAATAAAACCGGTTTATACCAGAGATCGTAGATCGTTAGATGGGCCGCTCCATATTAAAAGGCACCCAACTTAAATCATTACTCAAAGAGGTGCACGCACTACTTTTGTCTTAGTACCCGACAATTGCAGGTTGTGAGTGGACGCGGACTTAAAAAAATATTTTAAGTTTTTTTCGTGTTTAAACATTTTAGTATGCCTTCGTGTTCATTTTGGAAGTGTAAAAACACAAGCCGAAACACAAATAAAGATAAAGGTGTTACTTTTCATGCGTAAGTATTTTTGTAAACAATTTAATTTGATTTATTTAAAACACACGTCTCGAGCGGTTTAGCGGGACGAAGGAGAGGCGTGAGGGGTGGAGAAGCGGCCGGCTGGCAAAGATTATATACTAAACAGAACAGTTAAAGTTCTGAAGGTAACGATCTCTATATGGCACTGTTTCTTTTTATGAAACTGGAATATAATACTATAATACTTTGATATCTACTTTAAAATAGCAATGAGGTAATAACTTTCATTATGATTGACTTTTGTTCCTAATTTTCTTCAATCTTAAGTTCAAATGTATATCAAATGTATCATAAATTTTTAAACAATGCAGGGATTATCTTTTATAGAATTCTTATATACAAAACGCCAAAAATTTTATAAATTGATGCTTTTTCACCGACTTTGATTTAATTAAGGTGATTAGCTGTGCATAATAACTTCTCACAGATTCTTTTGTTTACATTATATTATTATTTAACACATTCTAAATAAATGATTTTATTTCATTACTAAACTTCATCTTTTTATTATTTTCTATCATTCTTCCTAACCTGATTCCTTACAGTACTGTGTAGGTATAATACTTTAGTAATCAGAAGATTAACACTTTTTTATTTATTCTATGACGAGTGATGACGTACGAAACCTACGGAACTATGACCATTCCGCGACGCGTGGGGGCTTATCTAACGATCTACGATCTATGGTTTATACTGTATTTGTTTTAGTGTTGAGGGTAGTTAGAACTAATAGTTTTTAACGCATGTGTGGTGGCGATGTTAGCGATTGAGTCAGGAATATAGTGATAAGAGAACGTTGTATAAAAGAAGATGTAGCGACAAGGATTCGAAAGGGCATGTTTCGATGGCTTGGTCACTTAGAGAGATTGGAAGATAAATACTAAAAAATGGAGTCTATAGAAGGAATATTGAATTGCCAAACTGGTGATATTCTGAAGAAGGACCATGTGAAAATCATCAGGAATAGACGCGCATGAATGCAGCAACTCATTAAAAGAGGTAGTATTTCAGAACCTTAGTAAGTAGTTATTAATTGCCTCTGCCTACCTTTCTGTGAAATAAGCGTGAATATGTATTGGTTGGTTTTTTCCCTATGTTGTTTTGTTATAAAAATATCAAAACAGATAAAATTATAAATAGTTCGAGTAGTGTTGTTGCGTATATCACCAAATCGGTCATCATTCGTGGAATTAATGAATCAACTTTGTATTTCTAGAAACAAATCAATGTACGTCAAAGAAAGATTAATAAATAAAAATCCTACAGTCCGTAAAGTAAGTCGCTTTATTTGTGTGAAAGATGGACGAAGTTTTGACAAATGATTTTGTCTCGCATCACCTATATTTTCATCCGTCATGTGTCAGTTTTATCACAACTAATTTGCATATTTTTTTAATTTTAAAAGAACTACCGCATTAGTAATATATTCGTGTATCGCGGGGAACTTTGCAAACATATGGATGCGTTGTTAAATTGTTATGGTAAGGGTCTATGTAACGTGTGAGTACGGCTTTATAATCTTTATTAAATACTAACATAAAACACCATAGAACAAATACCCAAAAAACAAAAATAACTGAGTTATTGTGTATCCCTGTACACTGATAATTGTGTACTATACTGTTTAAATCTTGTTTCATGCGTTTTCAGTGTCGTTTTTCGGCGTAATTTGGTTTGTTTTATTTTTTACTTTTTTTAACTGACTTGATGGCGAAGTGGCAGTGTATGCAACTACTGTGCTTGAGGTTTCGGGTTCAAATTCTGGAATGGACTAAATGTTTGGAGAACCTACAGACATGGAGGAGAATGTATGATATAATTGTGTGTGGTGCCTTCCCAATAATCCTTATCGTTATCACTGTTAGGAAACGATACAAAAGTGGTTATCACCATGTCATAATTCTGTACAGTTTAATATCACCATTCGGTTTCTGATAACGGTGATTTCATTCAGATAACAAATCCGATCTTACACTGTCATATATATTTATCTACAGTCTATAATAATGTTAGTTTGTTTATATTCCTTTTGTGATTAGGGGATTTTTTACAATCTATATTATAGTTATTCGTTTGATAATGAGTTTGTCACCCCTTGTCATCCTAGAGGGGTCTTAATGTCCGACTAAGTAAGCTATCTGCGCAGGACTGCTAAGTGTCGGAAAATTGTCACAAACCCTGTACCAATTTGTATGCCCAACCTGGTATAACTACCTAGTAAACCAAAAGTTAAAACCTACCGTTAATAGGACTCAGTTCCTGTTAGAGCTATGTCAATTAAGCAGTTAACTGGAAAAGGCTGTTCATGCCTCTCCATGGGAATGACTTAAAAATAAAATAAAATAAGCCATTATTACTGTAAACATATAAATTTAACTTAAAATCTAATAAATAATTTAATCTAGTTCATTTGGTACATATCTTTATAAAATATCTGTCTCGCCATTCGGTTGGTCTACAGTTTGCCTTTCGACAAAGGCCTCCTCTAAAACTTTCCACTCTGTCCTATTCCTTGCGACTCGGGTCCAATATTGTCCGGCTACTTTTGCAATTTCATCTTCCCATCGCTTGACCTATAGGCCCCTGCCCGTGCTGCCTCTAGGATACCACTCTGTGACATTTCGAGTCCATTTTTCTTTCTTTTCTCTTAGCACATGTCCCGTCCACCTCCATTTTAGTCTTCTACATGTTTTAGGTTCTAACGTTCTTGACACTAATATTTTTTTATCGTTAAGCTCTAACGTGTCATAAAAGTTTGTGACTTACTGAAACGTCGGCTTGTTTATATCTAAGCATATTACAATAAATGTTCTAAAATATTATTTATGCATATTATATTATGACTAACATCTGTCCGCGGTTCCATCTGCGTAAATGTTGGTTATCGCGGCAAAAAGTAGCCCATGCCCATGCTCAAGAATCAAAGTCTAGTGACTGCCTTGATGGTCTAGTGGTTGGCGCTGAGTCTAAGTCTCGGGTTCGATTCCCAGGCCAAACCAAATGTTTACATGATCTGCAAATATTTGTTGTAGAGTTTGGGTGTTTTCTATGTAAAATATGTTATGTATTTACAAAATATATATATCACTTGTCTAGTATCGATAGTACAAGCTCTGCTTAGTTTGGTACTAGATGTTGCTGTTTGTTAGATGTCTGAAATATTTATTATTATAGAAAAAAGTTTCTTAACGCCAAAATCGTTAAAATCTATTCAGCGGTTTATCCGTGAAAGTGTTACAGACAGTTATAATATTAGTAGAGTACTGTAGTCTTTATGAACGAATTTCCATCCCCCTATTGGTAAGCGAATCGCGCACAGCTGTGAATAGCCGTGTAAACAGTAAGGTGATACCATCCTCCGGTGTAGAGTTTCGCTAATTGACGGGACAACTGCATGGAGATGGATATTTGTATATGGCAATCTTTTGTGAGGGCATGCGGTCAAAGTGATGAATGATTGTAGCAGGTTACTTTGACCATTAGGAAATACGAGTATACCAACGACCACGAGCGGTATAACTCGTTCGAAACGTAGGATTATAGAAGTTATCGTAACCTTTTTTATTTTATTTATATTTAAGCCTACCAAAGTGACTCTACTCTGCCTGATGGAAAGCATGAGTAGAATCTAGGAGCAGATGTTTCTCCATCATTCTCCCGAGGAGAGGTAGAATGATGCAGATTTTTTTTTTTTTTTTCTCGCGAATAAATCCCTTTACAGTAAAAAACATGAATGTCTGATTAGTCTTTTAAACCTAGCTTACATACCCAACTTCGTCTGTAGGTACTTCGTTTTCATTATCATCTTCTTCATTATGTTATTATTCTATTTACATTATATATATAGATATTTAATAACGTGAGAATCGATTAGATAGTTCGAAGTTCATCGTCAGAAACTGGATCTGACGTGCATGTGTGAGATGTGTCAATCTATTAATATTATAAATGTGAATGTAAGTTTGTTTGTTACGTTTTCACGCAAAAACTACTCAACCGATCATCATAAAACTTTGTACAAATATTCTTAGAGGTATTAGAAGTTACATAGGATACTTATTATGAAAAAAAAATAAAAAAATACCGCGATAACTGAAATAGACGCGGGCAGGGCCGCGGACGTAAGCTAGTATAGTATAAATTATATTAAAATCTCTGAGTGTCTTATAAAAACTTCCGATAAGAAGACAAGAAGAGTAGGATATAGACGTCAAAATTGACAATTAAAACCGTAAACTATTTGTTTGACAAGCTGGTTTCCTTTAATTGATTGATTACAGGTTTTCTGTACAACAAACAATTGTTTACTGACGTAAATAGTGATGTATTACTGTGATTTTCCTGTGTTTATCCTGTAATAGATGTATGGGGTCGTTTCGACCGTCATTGTAAACACACTGCTTCCTATTCCGTTAACTTTTAAAGGGTTAATTATAAAGTTGAAATGTTACTTATTGATTTTCGATTAGATGTTTTGATATGGTTTTGTTGTTTTTTCGTGTATTTCTGATGTTTGTATAAATCTATTTACTCGTTTAGGTTTCTTACATATTAGCAATCTTTCGAAATTGAGGGTTGTGTTAACCAACGACCTGTCGGAACCGTTTTGATGAGTTTCACCACAGAACATAGAATCTTGTTCTGTGAGTGTCACCTATCGATTGACTCAGATACTCACAGGACATGGTTGTTTCAGTGAGTATCTGAATAAAATTGAACATGAGTTATGGCACAATGCCACCACTGCGGGTCAAGACTATGCCCAGCTTACACTGGAGGACTGTCCTGCGTGGACGTCCGAGGATTGAGTCCTGGTCGGACAGATCGGACGAAACCTGTCATCGACAGCATTGCTGTCGACGCAGCCAAGAATTGCTCCTGTAAGGACGTTATGCTTCAGAAGAAATCTCAGATAGCGGAATCAAGAAAAGGCCGATCCTGCTGGAAGGAGAGATCAGCAGAGGTCGCTAGTTCCACAGATGTGATCACATCACCAAGATACAATTGCCTCAACAACGTAAAGTAAAAATTCCTTAACATACTTGGGTATCTTCCCTTTAAGTAGAGTTTATTAATAGATTTATATTTGAATTTAAAAAGCTAACCAAACGTCAATCATAAGTCGGCGCCACTCTAGTCTACAGACCAAAGATGAAATTCACTAAAATAACCTATAATGTTTATCTTTTCACCCTTCCATCTTTGCTGCTAAAATATAGTATTACACTAACAAACACTCCTTTGCGATTGGTAAATAAATGTGACAATCGTTAAAGACTGTACCGCCGTCATCATAAGGTTTATATTTCATTGTAGTTTCGTAAATATTAGTTTTGTGAACAGCAAAATGTGTTTGTAATGTCTCACTGTGATGTGCCGAAGTGAAAACAAACGGAGCTCAACTCGGCATTATGTATTTTGGCGCCAAAACAAACGTCAGTTTGACAGCGCGGCGGGCGGCGGGAATACGATCTCTGTTTGTTCCCGTTTACATCTTCGGCCGGATAAGCGCGTTTTCGATTACCGATGTTTTTTTTGGGATGTGAAATATTTTCTTTGGGAATTTGGAATTAGTGTTGTGAATCGTGTTTTACTGTCGTATTTGAGTTAAAACAAACATGTGTAAATTATTTTTCCTATTAATCTACGGAAGAAAATCTTAGTGTGTTAACTAGCTTAAGTTGATGAAGGTGATCGATCTATTTTTGTGGGGCTGCCTTGTCGCGGCACTTTGTCTTCCTACTTCTGTTATGAGAACTTTTTCTTGTTTGTCTTTTTTTTTTAATTTTCTATGGTTTTATTGACTTCTTAGTTACTCATTTCCTCTATGGAAAGGAATCACAATATTTAAGGAGTGGTCTTGTTTATAAAACTGGTTTTAGAGAGATTTGAACGTGGATGCCAGATCTAATTTGGCGGTTGTATTAATTTGAACTTTAAAGATGTGTCTCGTTATTAGTGATTGTAATAAAAAGACACAATTTAAAACTAAAGGAGAAACCCGATTCTGGGCCCAAGCGTTACACGAATGGGATATGTACCAAAAAATTCGTCTATTTTGCTTGATTAACCTATCGAAATCTTAGCTTCATTTGCAATGGCCAAGTGTCGAAAATAAGTAGAATTCTATTGTTTTAAACAATCTTTGTAAACCTCTGCAACACTTATTTCAATAGGGTAAAAGCCGGATAGTTGCCTCGGACGGATACATGCCCTGGTTTTGAATACAGTATGTTATGAATATAAGTTAGTGTTAGCTCTTTACTAAAATGAGTAGTGACCCCCAGCAGACCATAATGACGCATAAGCCATCGGAATAGGCGCACGCGTTTTGTCCGTTAAAGCAAATATCTTCCGCGGCGGAACTTTGACGGGCGTTATATTTATTTTGGTAGGTAATTTTTATTGAATATTTTTCTTGTCGATCGTCGTTTCAGTTAACTTTTTGTTTTTTTGCATGCATTAGAGCATTATAACATTGTTTATTAAGTTTTACTGCAAAATAATTATTATTTATTTAATAAATAAAAAGGGCAAGTATCCACGTCAAAAAGGATAGTCGCCTTACTTTCTTTCGCGGATAGTTGCCCCTACAGAGACATAACATTTTCAAACAAGTAAAGACGAATTTTATTTTTTTGTTGTTTTTTCGAATGTATTGCGACTCTAACTTGTTGTAATTAAAATAAATATCTACTTAACTGTTTTATTTATTTATTCTAGATAAGCAAAATACGTCGTAAATATAAGCGAAAACCAGGCGTGGTGCCGCGCAACATCAACTAGACAGAAGATAGCTTAATACTTGCCTTGGAAGAATTGAGAAAAAAAAATCAGCCAAGTGCGTGTCAGACCACGCACAAAAAGGGTTCCTCAGTCACCCATAATTTATTTAAAATCGTTCCAATAGATAATTGTTATATTTACGTATTAATGCTTTAATGTTGTATGACGTTTTAGTTATAGTTTTCCTTCAAAGTTATGGACCACCATCACGAATTTTTTGAGCCAGCCGGCAGCTAAAACCAGAGTGTCCCCCCCCTCTAAAATTTAAACAACTTTTAGAGGGGGAGACGCCCTATTTTTACAAAAAGTGCCCTTTAAAGTAGAATATCTCGCAAACGAATACCTAAATCAAAAAATCGCCTTAGAAACCCTTATTTTTTTTTTAAAAGACCTATATAATGATACCCCACACTATTGGGTAGCCGCGAGAAAAAAATATCATCCTCACTTTACGTGTAGGGTGGTACCCCAAATAAAAATATTTTTCATATTTTTATTGTAGCACTTTGTCGACGTACTTACAACACATATTAATGTAAAGTTTCATCTTTCTAGCACTTACCGTTTGGACGGTAATTCGAGGATGGACGGACGGACGGACAGACGGACATGACGAATCTATAAGGGTTCCGAGTCATAATCTTCGAAACCCTAAAAAAAGGTGTTAATGAAATTTCTCGAACCTACGGAATATCCTCTCGAACCTTAAGAAGACGTTACGAAACAAGTAACCAGCAACTACTAACTCAAGGTATATTTTAGGTATACCCATCCCCGCACGGGGCAAGTATCCCCCGAAGCATTTTCTACCCTAGGCTACTATCCGCCATAGTAGGCAACTATCCCTTTTCTAGGAGGTGAAATAAAACGATATTTATTCAAAACCAGTGTTAATTATGAATACAAAAATAGGCTATTATAGTAGATAAAGGGTCTATATTTTGAGATACATGCTAAATAATTTTCAGCAAGTTCATATTTTTGAGAAATTAAGCTTTTTCGAAAAGTGGGGCAACTATCCGGCTTTTACCCTATACGTAACTAGCTCCACAAACGTAGCATTCCTAAAATAGGATCGATTTAGTGGAAATCGATACTGTTATAAATAAATAATACTTCTTTGTTTTAGTATAAATGATTGTTTTAATATATATTTTAATCAATGTTTTTTTTTTTTTTTTTTTTTTTTTTTTATATTTAAGCCTGCCAAAGTGACTCTACTCTGCCTGATGGAAAGCATGAGTAGAATCCAGGAGTAGGGGTCACCATGCTTATTGTGAGGGTAGACAATGTAGCATGGTGACCCCTATCATGGCAGCCTGGTTTGATTATTCTGCATCATTCTCCTGGCCTTCGAAGGGCGGGAGAATGATGCAGAATGATTGGGCCTCCGGTCTCACACTCACCAACGAAATATGACAGCAAGAGTTCTGTCATTATTAGGATGGTCTTCTGTGTGAGGGTAGTACTGGCCGGGTCGAGCCGGCCCATTCGTGCTGAAATCAGCGTGGCTCTTCTACCTATGTAAATAGAGTCTGGCTAGCGAATCGTGACACAACTACTTACAAAGGCGGCAATTCAAAATATCTACAACTGGCAGCATTAAATATAGCATGAAAGGGTAGTTTTGCATTTTTATATTAATGTGACTATGCCATAGAAAAACACAAATGTATCAAATCGTGTTTTTCATGTTATTTATAGAAAACCTTAGCGGTTTTGATAACTTTTTTATTTTAAAAGTTATAAAGGCCTAACTTGTGAAATAAGCTGACTTAGAAAACTTCGTACAAAAATAAAGAAATAATAAGCAAATACAACAATGTATAATATGTATGTATTTACAAAAAAAAAGTATGTTTATGTATTTATATCAGTTGTCTAGTTTGGGGACTAGATGGCGTTGTGTGTAAAATGTCCGAAATATTTATTATTTATTATTATTATTAATTATCTATTGGGCACGATTTAATTATGGGTGAGTACATAACCCTATTTTATGCGTGGCCTGACACACACTTGGCCAATTTTTCATTAAAATAACTCAAATAATAAACTTATCCTAAAATGTAATCATTGTCTGATTTTACCAATTTGGCCATTGCTGGGAGACCTGAAAATTAGGCTCGTGAAATCGTCATAGATATTGTAATTTATTACCAAATTCTAGCACTGTAACGCCAGGCCCAAGTTTGTATGGATTTCGGGTTTCTCCTTTGACAACGTTCAACATGCCGTGGTCTCCACTCTATTACCCTAAAGTGGCTGGTAGGAGCTGAATATGAGAAGTCGAGGATCGAATCTCGTAGCGTACAATTTGAGAAACCTACTTCCAGCATTGGTCTGCGATATGCTGGTGATGATGATACAGAAACTTTTACACACGGGTTGCATTGTTTCTATAATCAAACTTTGTCCCGTCTCAGAATAAGTAATAAATGTTATGTTTACGAGTAGGTAGTTAAGAATAGGCGCTGACATCCTGACAGCAGTTATGTTTCGGAATCAATTATGTTTTGAAACCATACCCACATCCACATGGAAATATACTTACATACAAATTTTTATCCCAAAAGTGAATAACACACGTAGATTCAGAAGAATTATACATCCTTACTAATACTATAAATAAATACTGTCTGTATGTCTGTCGCACTTTCACGCCAAAACTACTGAACCAATTTAAATGAAATTTGGTAAACAGGGATTCTGGAGCCTGAGAAGGGACATAGGTTACTTATTATTATTATTTTTACCACGTAAACCGACATACACGCGGGCGAAAGCTAGTAATATGTATTAAAAGATTATTATTATTTTCTTTATTTCAAATATTACATAATATAACAACAGTGCCTCGGCGGGGCCCCGTATAAAAATTTGTTTGGGGGCCTTTATGAAGGGTAAAGATTTCTCACCAAAGAAAAAATAATGTTTGCAAAAAATTAAAAGAAATCTTTATTCATCATTTATCTGTCACTTTATCTTAATTTTTTACAATAATAACAATTCAAATTAAATATACCTACACTCTTCTTGCTTTTTTTCAGCTAAGTGTTTAATTACTTTTAAACGCACGCTTTACGCATGAAAAAAATGAATTTTTTGACTTTTATCATTTCTGAAATAAAAAAAAATTGGGAAGATTTTATTCATTTTGGGGGCCCCCGGAACAGGGGGGCCCCGTATAATTGATACGGCAGATACGGCGGTAGCTACGCCCCTGTATATCAATTAGATACATTTTTCTATATAAATACTAGCTTTCGCCCGCGTATCTCGATTATTTTAGTAAAAATCGACCAAGTGCTTGTCAGGCCACGCACAGAAAAGGGTTCCTCAGTCACCCATAATGCTACGTGGATTTAAAATTGTATCCAATGGGTAATTGTTATGTTTACGTATTAATACGTTAATTTTTTATGACGTTTTCCAAGAGAGCGCATTTTACAAGTTAAGCCTCTATAACTCCTGAACTAACAAAGCCATCTAATCTCTTATAGTTTTCCTTCAAAGTTCATTATATGGACCACCATCACGAATTTTTCCAGATTTTTTGAGCCCGCCGTTTAGCTTTTAGAGGGTGGGGGACGCCCTGTTTTTACAAAAAAGTGCCCTTTAAAGTGTAATAACTCACAAACGGATACTTAAATCAAAAAATCGTCTTAGAAACTCTTTAATGTTTTTAAAAGACCTATCTAATGATACCCCACACGATGGGGTAACCGCGAGAAAAAAAATCATCCCCACTTTACGTGTACGGGAGGTACCCCAAATAAAAATATTTTTCATAATTTTATTGTAGCACTTTGTCGACGTAATTACAATACATATTCATGCAAAGTTTCATCTTTCTAGCACTTACCGTTTGGACGGTAAGCCGAGGACGGACGGACGGACGGACGGACGGATGGACGGACGGACAGACGGACATGACGAATCTATAAGGGTTCCGAGTCATAAACTTCGGAACCCTAAAAAGGAACCTATGTGTTATTCTGATATATAAGCTATATTACTGTAAAGTTTCATCCAAATCTGTTCAGTAGCAACAAACATACATATCTACTCACAAACTTTCGTGTTTATAATAACTATTAGTAAGGATAAAAAATAGTAGACCACAGACTTAGTGTACGGGGGCCAAGAAACCGGGCTTCTAAGACAGGAACCTCCTCACTAAACATGCCGTGTCAAGGAGGACTGCCTTCTGCATGAGACCCTTGATCCAGCCATCTAACGTGAACCTCTTAAGGTGTTGGTCGAGGTTATGAAACCATGAGCATGATTATTGTTAAAATTTGACTGCCTCGTTGGTCTAGTGGTTAGCTTTTGCGACTGCTGATCAAGAGGTCTCGGGTTCGATTCCCGGGCCGAACCAAATGTTTGTGTGATCCACAAATATTTGTTTCGGAGTTTGTGTTTTCAATGTATTTACAAAAAAATATGTATGTTTATGTATTTATATCAGTTGTTTAGTACCTACCCATAATACAAGCTCTGCTTAGTTTGGGGACTAAGTAGATGATGTTGTGTGTAAGATGTCCGAAATATTTATTTATTATTATTTACTTATCTAAGGAGAGGCTTATGTCCAACAGTGGACTATTGATGATGACTTACCTAGTATAATCTCTTTTACAATAAGTCTTCCCATCTCTGACGAAACAGGTACAGCTTTCGTCCAAAAACTGTCTACATTCTTGACACTTAAGGCAGGCGGCGTGCCACTCCAGGTCTGGAGCCACCCTCAGGATGTACTGGTCATGGATTTGACCACCACACCCCACGCAGAGAGATAGACGGAGTTTTTCTGTGAAGAAAGAGAGAGAGAGCTTAGACCAGATTGTAACTGTATTGACTTCTGATCCAGAGTTATCGGGTTCAATTAAATATCCCAATCGACTTCATCAGTGGCGCAGTAGTGTATGCGACGGCTGTGCTTGAGGTCTCCGGTTCAAATCCAGGACCAAATGTTTGTATGATTTACAGATATTTGTTTCGGAGTTTGGGTGTTTTTTATGTACCTTTGTATTTACAAAAAAAAACATATCTAAGCATTCTACTAGTCAATCTAGCTTTCGTAGTACCAGCCCTACTTAGTTTGAAGCTAGATGGCGTTGTTTGTTACATGTCCGAAATATTTATTTAATTAGTTTTGGTTTACCAACAAGAAAAAGTTTTAAAACCTTTTTTATAAAATTAAATAGCTTGTATTACTTTGAATCTATTGACATCTCATTCATTAAAATTGCTTCAGTAAGTTAGGCTACGATGGAACCAACATAGATTACCTACTGAAAATAATACTTTGGGCTTTGCCATTGTTGACAAAGAAATCCCTACTAATACTATAAATGTGAAAGTAACTCTGTCTGTCTGTCTGTTACGTTTTCACATCTAAACCGTTGAACTAATTTTGATGAATTTGATAGATAGAATCTTGGGATAGGACATAGGCTACTTTTATTCAATAACCAAAATACACGCAGGAGGAGCCGCATGCAAAAGCTAGTGATATATAAATTAAATTAAAAAAGAAGTGCTACAAAATATAAATTTTAATCACACGTCCGCTGCGAAAGAAACACTCTGTATATAACCAACAACATTGGTTAACCCTGCAAATGCGGCACCTTAAAATTTTATACCAAAGGGGACATAATAACAGAAATTATGAATAAATTATTCGAGTTGTCGATCGATACTGTCGGGCGTGGCTTAGCGCCGCCCCACGCCTAAGCAATGCGATAATCTACCTATCTCTTTCTAGTGTCGTGTTATCTCTGTTTCTCCTATGTGTTGTGAACAAGACGAAATACAGGTAGCTTTATAAGCGTTATGATTTTGATGTTAATAGTTGTTTTATGGTTTTCTCGGAATTAATATATACCCAGTTGGTTTCCGTTACAACTATTTATGTTATTAACTAGAAAAGATTCTTTTGTATCTTTTGTAGTTAGTTTAGTAGACTGATGTAGTTAATATTAAAAAAACATGTCTATCTAAGATGTTATATTAAAAGCCAAACATGTATGAAATTTACATAATGACTGGCCCCTAGGTAAGTGAGAGGTCGTGAATTTGATTCCTATTCAGACGAAATAGTTGTGATATTTATCTATACATACAATTAAAAAAAATTGAAATGTCAGTATGTAATAACAAATTACTTAACAGATTTTTAAGAAATGCTTATGAAAGTATATAACGTACTAACATGAAAAATGCAATTTTCAAACTTTTTGTCTGTCTGTCTGTTTGTTCCGGCTAATCTCTGGAACGGTTGGACCGATTTTGACGGGACTTCCACTGGCAGAAAGCTGATGATATAAGCAGTAACTTAGGTTAATTATTTTTAGACTAACTTCGCTCCGCGGTGTTCCTGGCGATTTACAACAATAACCGCGGAAAAAAATAAATAAATCGAATGAAAACCTTGCTTTAGAAAAATTATTCGAGTTCTTTATTGATGTATTAGTAACAAGGAAAAACACGCCGCAATATCGTTTGAGTTAAAAATAGAAAAGGAAAAAATTATACGAAAAAGTAGTACCTAAATATGTCAACAGCAATGAGTTACAAGGAGGAAATAAAATATTAAGTAATAGAATATATTTTCCTTGTGAATGAATAAAAGTAAGTTACAGTAACATTGATATTTGTTAGTGGAATAAAATCTAATAGGTCTATAGCGCGTAGCCATAAATAAATGGAAAGTTCTTTTATGAGAACTTTTTCTCGTTAATTTTGGACATTTGGACATCCGACACACAACGAATTGGTTTCAAACTAAGCAGAGTTTGTTTATCTACATATCTATATAAATAAATAAAATTGGAGTGTCTGTTTATAATATCTATTAAAAGAACCGCTTTTTACTAAATGCATATGTATGTATACTCAGTACATAATAATATGCCAAAATGTTTTTTTACTATTTATGTCTGTCTGTCTGTTTGTTCCGGATAATCTCTGGAACGGCTGGACCGATTTCGATGGGACTTTCACTGGCAGATACCTGATGATATAAAGAGTAACTCAGGCTACTTTTTATAGACTAACTTAGCCCCGCGGCGTTGCCCGCGGTTTCAACAAAAAACGCGGGTAACACCGCGGGACTCAGCTAGTTATAAAATAAAGTCCTCCGCAGCGTCTGTCTGTGTGTCTGCTCGAGATAAATTCAAAAACCGCGGCCATTTAAATAAACTTGTATACTTGTTTGGTATATATGTAGTGTACATATAAATGAAAAAATACCCAAACTCTCAAAAAATATTTGCAGATAATATAAACATTTAGTCCGTCCCGCAAATCGAACACGAGACCTCAGGCACAACAGTGTCAATAGTAGCATACTCTACCACTTCGCCACCGATAGATTTGTGCAAATACATTGTTAAAGAGGCATATGTCCAGCAGTGGACTGCAACGGGCTGAAGATTATGATGAATAATTTGTAAGAGTTACACATACACAATTTTGACTAGCCCCAACCTAACCAACCCAACCTAGTTCCAAAAGCACCCGGTTGACGATAATATGCTGACCCTTTAATGATAATATTTTAATAATAAAGTAATCATCATCATCCGCCTACCTTAGATTACCTAATTCTGAGTAACTACACTAACTATGCAATAATCTAGTCATAAGTATGTTAAAGATATCTAATATATTCATAAAACACACACAATACAACTTCACGTATGGCTAAATATATCTACAACTACAGTTAGATATTTAAATAAATTATACGAACGTGCACTGCACACAATAAAACAGGAAATAATCGACTCTTTTAAATTTAATTTTAGACGAACACTGCAAGTTACAGATAGTATAGTTATAAGGAAATTACATTATTAGGAAAAAAATACCAAAGTTATGCAGACGAATAATTTCTTTATTACTAAGTACTAAGTAGTCTCTTAAATTGTTTTTATAGTTCAAAACCCATTAGTCATTTTTGCCTTTCGAAACAATAAAATATCCATTAAAATGATTAATTAAAATTGCATTTCGGAAATATCAAATGCATTTATTTTGCTCACAATAATATATTTTATTACAATTATTCTTGCGGCGCTGTTACACTGTTAACTTTTACGGCAGAAAGGATGCTTTAATTCGAAAAGAAACCACGAATTTTAATTGAAGTTAATTGATTAAGTGCAAGTGCGGTTGCTTATCATCATTTTTATCTTTAACATTTTCTTTTGTACAGAGTTCCATCAACATCAACAACCTTTAATTATCCAGTGTAGGCTTCTCCTTTAAAATGAGTTTTTTGCTTAGTATACCGCGCTGGCCAGACAGTTGCAGAGTTTTCTTTTAAGCTTTCTTTCTCTTTGCAGTTCTGTTGTACTGGAAAATTTGCACCCTTGAGCGGTTCTTAACTACTTAACTATGAATTGTTCTTATTTGATTTTTTTTATGGTATAAGAGGCACGGGACAGATTAATCTCATAGACCACCTTGAGTTATAGATGTCCATGAAAATGAACTTCTACCAAAGATTCAAAAGACAAGTCGCTTTAAATAAGGATCAATTTAAAAGTATTTAATATCGGCATATCGATTCCGCTGATCCTCTTTTAACTAATTGGCTCCTGTTTAAGATTTCATGCTGTTCCACTCAACCCTTCTGTCAAACTAATATCCATTTCAGCTTTCACATTTTATGGTAGTAATAAGCTCAAAATTCTTAACTTTGATTAATCCGTAAACTTAAGTGAACTCATAAAAAATACATAAAAGTTTAATGCATTATATTTTTTCCTGCTATATTGCATGAAACTGTATAAAACCATCCGTCACGGTGATGCGTCGCACACAATGCTATATCTCTTAGTGCATCGATCAAGATTGGACTGATATCAGCTTATTTTTGCATCCAGACACGAGTCTTGAGCAACTGTTGACCCGAAGAACGAGGAGTGTATACGTTTGTCCTTGAAGATCTTAAACATTATTATAATAAGAATATCATTTTTATATTTAAGCCTGCCAAAGTGACTCTACTGTGCAAAATCAAAATCAAAGCATTTATTTCAAGTAGGCCAGTTACAGGCACTTTTGAATTGTCGAAACAAAAATGTAGCTACAGTCCCAGTCACAAGACATAAAAACTGTGAAAGTACTGTAGTTGCCCATTCCCTAGCGTAGATCTCTATGGAGAAGAACGGCCTGATGGAAAGCATGAGTTGAAACCAGGAGTAGGAGCCACCATCCTCATTGTTAGGGTAGGCAATGCAGCATGGTGACCGATACCATGGCGGACCTGGACAGATAATTCTGCATCATTCTCCCTCCGGTCTCACACTAGCCAACGAAATACGACAGCAAGAATTGCTCTTTGCTTTCGATATATTGCGACTTCGAATTACAAGTCAATTCAGATTTGCAGGTCAAACCAGATGGGCTATCTTCTTGCTTTATGTAACCTTACGTAGGTACTACTCTTGCATAAAACACAAACCTAAAATAACAGCATTATTTTGTACTGTTGTATTTCGTTGGTGAGCGTAGGCTTGCATAGTGTGGGTCATCACGCTGCATTGTGTGCACTCATAATGAGGATGGTGACCACCACTCTTGGATTCTGCTATTGCTTTTCATCATGCAGAGTTGAGTCACTAGCAGGCCCATATAATAAATGCACCATTCGTTGTGTCTAGTCAACCCTTTCTTCAGAGTTCTAGGGCCTTTCTACCGACATGCTTTTATCATAGAACAGTAGTTTAACGAGAGTCAAATAGCTTCATATAAATATGTGCAAACACATTTATTCAAAAATCTATAGTAATTTAGAAATCAAGGATATAATTTAAACTCAAATTACTCTAAGTAAATGCTTAAACGTTGCAAGTAAAAGCTAAAAGGGTAATGAGTATCAATAAAAGAATTTTATATCGAGTCTTTTATCGAGTCGATATGTTGGCGGACTTTTATCGATAAACGGCCGTGTACAGACGTTTTGTCGATAAAATTATGTGAAGTTGAGGATGTGTTTACGTTATCTTACGAGTTTTTTCTCGTACATGTACAGTGTCGGGTACCGTTTGAAGATTTATTCTGAACTAGCTTTTGAATGTGGCTTCATTCGTATTTTAATTAATAATTTAGGTTATAATCAGTACTTTAACTTAAATACGTAAATGTTTAATTTACATTTGTATGTGTTTAGAAGAGTAATTTACTTTTTTTTGTTAAACTTAGGAAAGGAAGTCAAAACAAATCAAAACATTTCATAACCAATATGCTCGTTTCTGTACTCATGACAGGATATGTGTTCGAAATTTTACAATGAATGGTTGAGCAGTTAACGAGATAAGTGTAACAAATAGGTAAACAGTTAAGATACTTATCGTACACGGACGTACTTATTTGTTTCTGTGTAACTTTGAATTATCATCATTACCTTTATACAACTAATTAATAAAAAACTACGTAAATATATAAAACGGTGACGTGTCGAGATAACAATATGCAAAGTCTCTTTTGTATGAATTATGTAAATTTAAATTTTATACATTAATTATGTAGATGTAGACTTGTTATTGTTTTTAAGAGTCTTTGAAACTTCTATATGAAAATACTGTTACACATTAAACACTGCTAGACATAGTCTCTTTCTATTAGTTCGTGTTGTGACGGATTAAGAACAGAGTGTCACCACTCCTATTCATCCCGCGGGTGTCGTAAAAGGCGACTAAGGGATAAACTACTCAAGACAACATCGATGCAAAGAGAAGGAAAACTTGAAACCAAGCCGTCTGGCCAGCGTGGTATAGTAGGCCTATGTCCAGCAGTAGACTGTTAAATGCTGTTGATGATATTAAACAATTGTGGCGTATTTTAGCATTTTAAAAGGCCACTAAACCGTCACCATGCTGCATAGTCAACATTCGCAATGAGGTCGGTGTACACTATTCTTGGATTCTACTCATGCTTGGCATCAGGTAAAGTAACTTGAGTCATTTCGTATGTCTATATAAATAGATGAAATTGAAGAGACTATAATTGGAGAGAATATAAAAATAAACAGTTTTTCATTACAAATTAAAGCAGGTATATAGGTACGTTACTTACACCAAAAATGCAATTTTCATGTTTTTTGTCTGTCTGACTGTTTGTTCCGGGTAATCCTGGAATGGCTGAACTGAATTTGATGGGACTTTCACTAGCAGAAAGCTGATGATCTAAAGAGTAAATGAATTTAATTTTTTTAGACCAGCTTCACTCCGCGGCATTCCTCTCGTTTTGACAACAGTAACCACGGGTCTCAGCTAGCATTTAAATTATATGTTTGTGAGGATCATATTTGGGCACAAAGCGAAGAAAACTGCTAATAAGCAAATCTTTTATTGACTTTCTGAGTGTGTACGGTTACCGATTCATTAAAAATCAGTGATCAGCTTTACATATTAGTTGCCGAATCATTTGACTGGGAGGCGAAGAGTCGAACTGACTGACTCAAAGAACAAAATTGTGACTATTGAGATGCAGACACTCCATGAGAGGTGA
Source organism: Phragmatobia fuliginosa (assembly GCA_932526445.1). Lineage (NCBI taxonomy): Eukaryota > Metazoa > Arthropoda > Insecta > Lepidoptera > Erebidae > Phragmatobia > Phragmatobia fuliginosa. The sequence goes on along the minus strand of OW052079.1, from coordinate 14,217,488 downwards.
TAGTCATGCCCCATCAGGTCCCGTCTGCAGGTTTGCTATTCTCTACGCCATAAAATAATACCGTTAATATGTTAACGATTTTATAACCAGATAGGGCTTGGTACTTAAGCTAACTTTCTCCAATTTACTCACAATAACAGTATCAATTTCCTGCTATAACATTCTTGCCGCATTAACCATTTCTCTAATTAAACTTCAAATTATTTCAAATTTCAATTGAATCTTAAATACACATCTGTTCAACTTTTTCTAGAATATTTACACCTATTAAAAGTCAATGCCATGAAATTTGGCAAGGTGTCTTTTATGTCGCTGACATCAAAATAAATATTCCATCAATTACGGTTAATCATTTCGTCACCGACTATAAACTATCCAGCTACCTCAGTTCCTCGGTCCCATAATAAATAACATTGACGTAAAAATTTAATTAAGCCGTAATTTTATCGATAATTAAAAAGAGTCGGCAACTTTTATGTCGCCGCGGTTATAATGATCGATTCTTTTATCGATAGTTGTATCTTTATGCATTTGAGGGTTGGTGTACAAATGACTAGAGATGTCTATCTATATGGTGTGTCGGTTCGATAATATTTTTACAGATAGCTTAAGAAATTAGAATTTGATTAAAACTTTATGAGATATTAAATACAATGTTGTTCATGACTTAAGTCTAATCTCATGTAGTTTATTGATAATATTATACTTCTTACGCGCGGTCGTTTGAACCCAAACTAGACATAAGTTATGTTTGTGGTATCCAGACAGTTGATAAAAATATTAATGTATTAAGACTATTTTTTCCTGCGTCTTCTCCCATCGGTTATTGCAGTGATTCACTTTACCCTCAAAGGTCGGCAACACACTTATTTATCTAGAATAGCAGGTGTTCATTAGCGGCTTCAGTCAATTATATATCTGTACCTACTTCTTAAAATACTAAAATTAAGAACATTTTTAAATATTATTTTGGTGCGTTCCTTTAAAAACAAATGCCGTTCGCCATCTTCTCAACGATAAAACAAAAGCTTCTCAATTCAATGTGTGCGGCAATCTTTATACAATTATACATGTGTGAGTAATTGCGTTTTCTCACAAATGTGTGTGTGATCACACCTGATCTCGTATTGTGCGCGTGTGTGCGTGGAGGCTGGTTTTAAAAATGCGTGCGTTAGAATTTATTGTGTCAATAATATAGTTGGCATCGCGTGCGGTAGGGCTGTCACTGTTATGATTGTTCTATTTTAAGAAAATAATAAAATTAGATGACTTATTTCAGAATACTTGGCAGAACGTATAATTTAATGTATAATTTTAAGTAAATATAATTAATGTACATAATTGATATCAATTAATGTTTTTTTTTAAACAGTGCTTACTTTTACATGTACACAAAACAATTATGTGTATGCAATGTGTATAATTATTGAAACACTAATTTGAAGTGCAATATCGATTTTAATGAACTCTTACAGAAACAGTAAGTACTATCAAATTACTCATAAACCTAAATAATAGGTATATTTAATGAAATTCTTTAAAAAAAACCAAACTTGCCATATAAGTGTGCGAAATATTTGTAGGTCCGTTAACTTGTACTTGAGTTGCAAGTAAGTTGGGTGATGGTCTATTTCCACCAGGCTGACCTTCATGTTCCACCACCACAACTGGAACTCTAAGTATACGTTTAGTCATTACAAGTACTTACAAAGTTTACTGTATCAGTATAATATAGAATTCCAGTAATCATACCTATTAAACTTCAATTCACAAATCTACAAATAATTTAATTTATTTTTCGGATAGTGCCAACCCTATATTCAATAACGAAATCGGAGGCGGCGGCGGCACAAAGCCAGCCACAAAGACGCCGCGGACAACGTCGCTTATCTACACGACTGTACTTAAAGGAGCTGGATACAATCAAGTTGGTGAAACAACTCGCGCAGGAACTTGTATGTTTTCAAAGCTTTAAAACTATAACTACCTCCCAGATACTAAAAAAAGGAAAAGTGAAAAGAGGTTGTTTAACTTAAAGAATTGGAATTGCGATCAAAAATTTTAAAAGAAAAAAAAATCATTTATTTTGGCATTTACACTACACTTTTTTTTAAATAAGCCTGCCAAATTGACTCTGCTCGACATAGGCCTCTCCTATTACACACCATTCTGATCGATTTTGGGCTTCCCGCATTCAGCTCCTGCCAGACATCCTGCTTAAATCGTCACTTCAACTGTTATCTCGCAAACATGTTCAAATTTAAATCGAATTAAACTATACGGTTTTTTTCTTTTTTAAAAGACAACTCCCGCATTAGGAATATAAATCCTGTATCGCGGGGGACTTTACAAACATACATGAAACGGACACAAAGAACACCCAGACTCAGACCAACAATTTGTGAATCACACAGTGTTTTCCCACGTAGGATTTGAACCCACGACATTTGGCGAAGTAGAAAGCGGCGTGGCGACCACTTACACCACTAGGCCAATTGTGCAGTCATATCATAAAGCAGGTTTATATCACATCACTCCATTCCTAGCCAAGCTGCAAACGTTTTTCGTTTTCTATTATATTCTCTTGTTTTATTGGCTAACTAGCTGACCCGGCGAACTTCGTACCGCTTTAGAATATTAATTCATAATAAAATATAGTGTTTAGTTATAAACTGATAATGACAAATCGACAGCAGCGTCAACTAACGGGCCTTTGTTCCTGCATTTTAAATCTGTAATATCTTCAAAAGTATTAATTTAAATTACATATTGTAAAGGGCCATATTAATCTATATTAAATACACAATGTACTTATGGTACTTAATTGCATAAGGATTAATACTGTATTGCTTAAAATCGCTTCGTAAATAAGATATTATTTCTCGTAAAAATAAAAAACTGGTTATTGTGGGTTATCCCTAAGAGATAGACATATACCATAGCGGACTTTTTTGTAGACCTTTTTAAGATGTACAATACTGTAGTACATTATTTTGATCTATCTCGTAGGATACAGCCAGCGTTTGCAATGTAAGCGTAAAAAAAACACACATTAGAAAACTCTAAAATTATTATCTACTATATTATGCATGTATTATACATAAAAACCTTCCTCTTGAAGCACTCTATCTATTAAAGAAAATGGCATCAAAATCCGTTGCGTAGTTTTAAAGATTTAAGCATACATAGGGACAGAGAAAGCGACTTTGTTTTATACTATGTAGTGATGTCACTCAGTCACGTGATCAAAACAAAATATTAGCCAATGAGAAAAGAGAAATAGAATAGAAAACGAAAAGCCTTTGCAACTTGGCTAGTATGGCTGATAGTACTGCTATTTGAAGTAGGGGAGGTCCGGCTTTAAAGATGAACCTACTACAAACATAAGCATCTCGGTAGCAATGAAGAAATTGTGAATGAGAAGACCGGTTATGTGTGACCCAAATTACTACCAGTGTTTACGTTCGCTCAACTCTAAGACCGAAAATGCCAATGAGAATGAGTAAAAAGTAGTTCACAACGCGACCATCACGAATAGATTATAACGCTAAATTTAATAAAAAGTAAAATCGGCCAAGTGCGTGTCAGGCCACGCACAGGAAAGGGTTCCTCAGTCACCCATTAGGTATGGTACGTGGATTTAAAATCGTATCCAATAGATAATTGTTATGTTTACTTATTAGTGCGTCAATTTTTTATGACGTTTTCCAATGAAGCGCATTTTACAAGTTAAGCCTATATAACTCCTGAACTAACAAGGTCATCTAATCCGTTATAATTTCCTTTAAAGTTCATTATATGGGTCACCATCACGATTTTTTTCAGATTTTTTGAGCCATCCGTTTAGCTTTTAGAGAGGGGGACGCCCTGTTATTACAAAAAGTACCCTTTAAAGTAGAATTTCTCGCAGACGGATATCTAAATCAAAAAAAAAATGTGTTTTTTGTTTCCGAGTTGTGGGTTCGAGATATGGCCAACATCTATTTTTCATACCCTTAGGATGCGAGCGGAGCCGCGGGCATAAGCTAGTAATGTATATAGAAAACACTTGAACTCCGAAACAAATATTTGAAGATCATACAAACATTTGGTCCTACCCGGGAATCGAAGCCGAGATCTCAAGCACAGCAGTTGCATACAGTTTTAAAGTGTTAATTTAATAGTCGGTTTAATAAGTGAAAAAGATCATCAGTGTATTACAAAATTAAGATGTTTTTTTAGACGTAAACACGTTGCTCGCAGACGCTTCGCTCCAATTGTGATAATGTTTGCGAAAGTAAATAATTATGACAGACAAACAATGCAATGATAAAATACTTCAATAGTAGACCATTATAATGAAAACTTGTTCGTAAGATACAAACTGTGTCTTTTATGTGTGTGTCTGCGGCTTTTAGTGGAGTTTTCTTAGCTATGTTTGATGAAAATCGGTCCAATCAGTTGAGGGTTCCTAAATTTTATTTATTTTACGTTCTGTGCTGAATTCTCTCCGGATACAACCAGTTGGTGGTGGTTTCGACAACCCAGGACAGATTGGCCTGGCGCCGCAGAACGAGGAGAGCCGACCCCAAATGATGGGAAATGTGACAACAATTTGTGGATCACTCTTGTTTTACGTGGGATTTGAACCCACAACACTTGAAACAATAGAAAGCGGAGTGGAGTTCGCTTAAACCACTAGGCCAACCGTGCAGTCATTGAGTTAATATTTTAATATGCGTCTTGTAGTGTAGTTAGGTTTTTCTTAATTTCGAGTCACCTGATAGTAAGTGATCACCGTCGCTCATGGTAACCTGCATTTCAATAGTCTCTGTAGGGGAGGTAGATTAAGTTTCACTAAAATTTTCTCACCATTACATTGACGATAACTATCTTTGTCACCACAAAACTACCGGACCGGCGCCATATAACACAAATTTAACCCGTTAACTGTTCACAAACATACCTCCTTGACAATAGGGTCTTTCCAGCCCAACCATATTAGACCATATATTTGGTTTAAACATTACCGAAAGGGTCTTTAATATTTCACCGCGGTAGGACTCGCTAATTTTAAACCTCCGTCCTTAACAAATAATGACTGAATCAACACCGCACACCATACGGGTCAATATCCTATGCACCTACAACGATATCGAAGTATAATATCTTTGTGTATTTATAAAAGTATCAAAGGATTATCGTCTTTGTAAACATATTGAGGTAAAGATATGCTGTTTGTGGAGTCATTAGAGTTGGGATTTCAATGTTTTTATTCCCTTTGGTTAAGTTCGAGACGTGTTGTTAATTTTACAGTTTGTTACGAGAGAAATTGTTTATTTTTGTGCTGGCAACTAGGCGCACTGAGATGTATACACTGAGTACAGTGTAACAGTTAATTGCTGGCAACACCTTTGTGTTCACAGATAATTAAGTTTTTTCATTACCGATTTATTAGTGAATTTTTGACGTGTGACCTCGTTGCTATAATTATTTAATTGGGATAGTCTACTAAAGACGGATGTATTAAAAATTGCTGCCATTAATTCTACGAAGATACCTATCTACCCATCAGCACGATTTTAATTATTATATAGACGCTATGTTTACTATTCGTAATATTATAAATGCGATATTACCTTGTCTGTCTTTCTGTGGCGCTTTTACGCCAAAACTACTGAATCGATTTAAATGAATATTGGTACACACATGGTCTAGAGCCTCGTTGCTCTAGTGGATAGCGTATGCAACTGCTAATCAGGAGGTCTCGGGTTCAAATCCCGGGTCGGGCCAAGAAGTGTTTTTGGGTTTTTCTTATTAAATTCCTAATAGGAACCCGGAGTTTGGAAGTTTGGTGGTGATTCACGCTCGTGCGTCGGAAAGCACGTAAAGCCGTCGGTACAAGTTGTCATGAACATCTATGGCAATCGTTATTAAGAAGTGCCCTCTTTACTGACAACTAATTCAACAATTGAATTTTAGTTCTCCCTTAGGGTTGCGGACGTCAGCTGCCAGTCGCTCCGCGGAACAACTGATATTCTGGTAAAACCAGTTGAACTAGTAGCCGACCCCAAATAATGTTGGGAATAGGGCTAGGAAGAAGAAAATAGTCTAGAACCTGAGAAAGGTCATAGGCGATTTTTTGCTGTAATAACTAATATGCACGCGAGCAGATCCGCTGACGAAAGCTAGCATTATATATCTCACTGGTCGGTGCCTCATGTTTGAGGATTGTGCTTCATCAGGGGAGCAGATCATATCTCTTGGTTCCTGTTCAGGGCGATCCTCTCTTTCAAGCAAAAGCCTGTGTTTAGCAGTAAGTAAACTATCAACTTCTTAGTCCGTGTGGTGACGGATTAAAAATACAGAGTGTCACCACCCCTATTCATCCCGCGGGTGTCATAAAAGGCGACTAAGGGATAAACTACGCAAGACAACATCAATGCAAAGAGAAGGAAAACTTGAAACAAACCCTTACCAACCCGTCTGGCCAGCGTGGTATAGTAGGCCAAAACCTCTGTTCTAAGGAGAGGCCTATGTCCAGCAGTGGTCCAAATTGGGGGATTTTCAGAACCACGAATAGGTTCGGCTTGACCGAAGCGGTTTTACCCTCGCATAGAAGAACTACCTAAATATGACAGCGTTCATACTGTTGTATTTCGTTGGTGAAATCGAGACCAGATTCCAATGACGGCCGCCTTGGCATAGTTCACCATGCTACTTTGTGTGTACAGGATGGTGACCAACACTCTTGGATACTGCTCATGCTTTCCATCAGGCAGAGCATAGTCACTTTAACAGGTTCAAATAAAAGATGGATCTTTGTCTTATGTGGGGCTCGACTTCAGAATCTTTCGCCTTCGATAGTACCAAACACAATTGTGGAAATTCCCGTCATTTCAGCGAATTGTCCGGCTCAAATATGAAAGTTTGTAAGTATTATAAGTATAAAATATAAGTAAGTATAAATAATATAAATCATAAACGAGTTTTTGATTCGAAGCTGGGTCAAGAGCAATGCAGTAATTCTTAATGCAGTAATTTAATATGTAAAGAGCAAGATTGTAAAAATAATGCAATATAACAAGCGTAATGATTGAAATAACTTGTTGAAACTGTTCAAAATAATGAATACCGGTAATATATTGTTATTTATACATCTATACAAAGAACTAAATTGAAGTGTCTTTCTGGAGAATTATTTACTAAATGCATATTTTATCTATCTACGTTTGGCCTACTGCGCCATGTGTCGTGGATTCAAATCCCACGTGGTAACACTTTGTAAAATCCAGAAATTGTTGTTCTAAGTCTGGGTGTTCTTTGTGTCCGTTTTATGTATGCTTATAAAGTCAAGTTAAAAGATGTAATTTAATATACTTAACGTGGGAACTGTTTTTATAAAAAAAAAGAAAGAAAGTATGTATATACGGATGCTTACAAAAAAAAAAAGAAAATTAAAATATCTGTATGGTTGTTCTTTGAGGAGCGGCTGTACCGATTTTGAAAGGACTTTCTCTGGCAGATAGATGGTAACATAAGGAGTTACTTACGGTACTTATTTAGACCAGCTTCGATCTACGCCATTACTCGCGAATTACGACAAAAATAACTAGTAATACGCGGGATTCAGCTAGCTTTAATAAAAATACGGCTAAATACTGTTGGTATATACCCCTGCCTACCTCTCAAGAGATTTAAGAACGTGATGTTATAGCCAACACAAACTCAAACACTTTTCCCTCCAGAAAAAACACATCTTATTTTTTAAACGACACTTTTTACACGCAACGTAAACAGACCGCCATCTTTGGCGGTAAAATAAGGAGCGGTAAAGCGGTGAAAAAAAAGCTTATAGAACGTGAATCAATATTGGGTACTTGAGACTAAGTTTTGGGACTTACCCATTCGTACTCGGGGTGTGTGTATATACATATATGTGAGGGTGTATTTTTTTTGTTATAAAGCACAAACAAATAGATAGGGATACCTGATGTAAAGTGATTACCTACGTCCGGCGGTTAAACAGGAATCACAAGTGAAATGTCGGACTTTAAGAAAGTAATAAAATGATAAATCTTCTTCCTAGCCTTATTCCCAATATTATTTGGGGTCGGCTACTAGTTCAACCGGTTTTATCTGAATATCGGGTTTTTCACGGAGCGACTGGCATCGGATCTCCGCAACCCTGAAATTCTAAGGTTCAACTAGTTGTCAGTAAATTTGAGGGCACTGACTTCCCAACGATTGGCATAGATGTTCATGACAACCGGAACCGACGGCTTTACGTGATCTCCGAGGCACAAAGTCCGGGCTGGTATTAAGAATTTCTTAAGAAAAGCCCAAACACACTTTTTTTGGCCCGACCCGGGATTTCAACACGAGACCTCTTGATTAGCAGTCGCATACGCTATCAAAACTGAAAGTGAGACAAACGAGTATCACAATATATTATTATATGCATATTGAACTGACTAATGAATAGTTTAGTAAGTTTACTAAACACTTTATGGTGCCGCAGGCGGGGACAAATAAGACTTCGTTACCTACAGGCAAAAATTTTGGGGCTATCTACGTTATGGGCCTCCTAGTAAGAAGACGGTCTAAGTCATCATCGACATCTTACACACAACGCCATCTAGTACTAGAGAACTGATATAAATACATATTATACATAGAAAACATCCAAACTCCGAAACAAATATTTGCGAATCACAGAAACATTTGGTCCGACCCGGAAATCGAACCCGTGACCTCAAGTATAGCAGTCGCATGCGCCACTACTACGCCACCGAGCCATTTAATACAGTGATCTATGGTTGGTGGAAATAGGCACAACACTATTAGCTGCAGTACTACACTATAGATCTAGAAAAAACCTTCAGATAAATCTATTTAGTAGCTCAAAGAGATCAATCAATACTCATTCTAGATAATCTGCGAACTAATCAACTGTCAATCATTCAGTTTAAGAAGCTGAACCACGCCGCGTGATATAATTAGTGTACCGTGAGAAATAGAAGTCGATGTGTCATTGGAATATTTTATCTGTTCATTTGTGGTGATCGCTTACTGTGGAGCGCTACTGTGGCGTGGGGCTTTGAAAACCGCGGATTGGATAAAAGTCTTGACTCAACTTTGATTGCATCGTTGGTCTAGTGGTTAGCGTATGCGGCTGCTGATCAAGACGTCTTGGGCTCGATTCCCGGGTAGGACCAAATGTTTGTATGATCTGCAAACATTTGTTTCGGAGTTTGGGTGTTTTCTATTTATAATAATATTATGTAACTATGTATTTACAAATAAAAAACTATGTTTATGTATTTATCTCTGAAGGATCGTATCAGGAATGAAGTTATCCGTCAGAGAACTAAAGTCATCGACATAGCCCACCGGATTAGCAAGCTGAAGTGGCAGTGGGCTGGCTATATTAGCCGTAGAACTGATGACCGTGGGGTAGAAGAGTTCTGGAGTGGAGATCGCGTCTCGGCCAACGTAGTGTAGGACGCCCACAGGCCAGGTGGAGTGATGATTTGCGCAAGATGACTGGCAGGAGCTGGATGCGAGAAGCCCAAAATCTATCAAAGCGGTGTGCAATGGGAGAGGCCTATGTCCAGCAGTGGACTGAGATAGGCTGATGATGATGATGAATTGTCTATTACCCATAATATAATCTCTGCTTAGTTTGGAGATTAGATAGTGTTGTGTGTAAAACAATTATTAAACTGCCTCGGTAGTGCAATAGTAGCGTATTCTTAAGTCCGAACAAATGTTTGTATGACGTGTAAATATTTGTTTCACAGTTTGGGTGTATTCTCTGAATCTATTGTAGTTCACCGCTGGACATATGCCTCTCCCATTGCCCGCCATTCTGATCGATTTTGGGCTACTCGCAAAATATATACATATATGTATTTACAAAAATAAGTATGTTTATAAGTAATAAATCTGTCAATCTAGCGTTCATAACACAAGCTCTGTGTAATTTAAACAAGATGGCGTTGTAAGTCCGGTGTTGGAATATTATTTTTAAGCATTATAAGTAAAAAAGTATAATAAGCTGATAATGATGCTATGGAGGTGCTTTTAATGAACGTTTTTTGAAACATATTTTGTTGTTTCTAACGATATGGTAATTCATATCACATCACATCAACAGCCTTTTACAGTCCACTGCTGGACATAGACCTTAGAGCGAACTTTTATCTTCAGGTTTGTTCAGTTGTCGAAGTCACCATTCATGGCGAACTTATGGGTGGATAGCGAATAACAATTACAGTGTACACGTTTCCAGCCATGTTTATTATTTAAGTACTGGTTTACCTACCTGGTTTACTACTCTAACATTACTAAGGTATATATTAGGTATGGACCTTTTTTGCTCTTACAGCTACATTATATATTCTAAACCCTATCGCTACAATGCATATAATCACGTCTTGGATTCAACGAGGAAATGACTGTCCCAATTCTACGTGCTCGATAATGTGAAATATGCTGACCAAGCATATCCCTGTATAAATTTCATCAATTACTTTAACTGCGTCCTATAGACCATTCTTTAGAAAATATGTTTTGGCTTAGTATTCAACGCTGGCCTACTATAAGTTTAATAGCATAGTTAATGATATTTTATTGAATAGACACTTAAACTTTCTAAGTGAAGTAACATGATCCAAGGACGTGCGTAAAGGTCTTGATAAGGAATAAAACGATGAAAGCACATGAAAATCAAGTAATTGTTGAATTTAATTATCTCTACGGGCTTTTAGTTTTACTTCTCAAGATCACTTTACAGAATCGGCACTAACTGTAAATAGTTTTTTAAGAACGCAATTTGTTAATTAATTAATTAAAAATCAGTAATAATATGTAGGTATGTAGGTAAAAAGGTTTTTCTGAGTGTTTTCTATGTATAATATGTATGTATTTACAAAAAAAGTCTGTTTATGTATTTATATCAGTTGTCTAGTACCCATAATATAAGCTCTGCTTAGTTTAGCACTACATGGCGTAGTGTGTAAGATGTCCGAAATATTTTATTAGTTTTATTTGATATATACTGAATTCTTGTGGTACTTCAAAATATATTTAGGTACCTACATGAAAAGGACTCTAGAAACGATCAGAGTTAGTACAACTATTTGTGTATGTACGGTGTGTGTTGTGAAACATACACAGGGTTGAAAATCGAACCTCAGCGCTGTACGCCATCCACTCGTGAAACTATTACATTTGAAAATTTAAGAATGACAATCGCTGTTTTAGTGGCCACAGAATTAAGACCAGAGATTAAAATCACCGATTGACTTGACGTCTATATTCACATATCACTACATCTTTGATTTTTATAAAAAATAATTGATTCTAAAATATGAATACCTAACCATAACATCTATACTAGTATTGTAAATTCGAAAGTAACCTTGACCTGATTTCAATGAAATTTGACAAGAAAATACTTAAATCCTTGAGGAAGGACATAGGCTAATTCTCACCGCAATATTCAAATACACGCAGGCGTAGCCGCCGAGAAAAGCTTGTTAAAGTTGACATTTTTAAAATTATTAGCTTTAATTATTATAGTTGTGACTCAAATTGTAATTATCGCTTTTATATTGAAATAATGTCTTTTGCATTTAAGAATATTGTCTGGACTTTAAAAGAGAATGTGATCCCTGAGTTTGTTTCGTCCTTTCTTCTCAGGGCTAGTCCAGTTAGGAAAGGCCGAACTCATCGGCTCAAAAGAAAAAAAAAAGTTTAACTTGCAAAAGTGTTCATGTAACCTAATTGCAGACTAAATGATTTGATTTGTTTGATTTGAAGAATTGTTTCTTTGGTTAAACTTTTTAATCTCAGAAAGGACTGGAAATCGAATCAAATATAGGAAACTTTTGTAATATCTTGTGTTCCTATAAATAGTAGAAGCTGAGCATTACCGAATAATGTTACATAAAGGTAGACCTAATAATTGTCCCTTTGTAATTACAATACAATAGTCGTCCGTGTGGTGATGGATTAAGAATACAGAGTGTCACCACCCCTATTCATCCCGCGGGTGTCGTAAAAGGCGACTAAGGGATAAACTACGCAAGACAACATCAATGCAAAGATAAGGAAAACTAGAAACCAACCCTATACCAACCCGTCTGGCCAGCTTGGTATAGTAGGCCAAAACCTCCTTTCAAAGGAGAGGCCTATGTCCAGCAGTGAACTGTTAAAGGCTGTTGAAGACGACGTTCTAAAATAAAATGTATTATATTGCCACAAGCAAGAGCATATTCTGCCATAAGTGGCGTACATATATTACCTTTGCTTCGTGACGTTACTCGCGATATACAACAAAAACCGTAAAACACCGAGTAAAACCGTTGGACTCAGCTAGTTAGAACTTTAGCTGACTGGCAAGTGTACAATCGTACACACTAAGCTTAAATGCTATAGTTTATTTAGCAAGTTTCGTACACTTGTTTAGGCTTTCATCATAAGACAAAAACCTTTAATAACATCAAACGTCGGATTACGGGAGCCGAGCTGTACTTAGTGTAAGCTCGAGGCACACTGAGGGTGATACAGTTTATTTATTATTATTTTCTTCCTATCATATTAAAAATTAAGATCTTCTATACAAATACTAGTTACTTAATACTTTTATACAACCGTTCATTTCTCGGTTTACTATAGTCGTCACAAAATAAGAAGCCCGTTTTGACATTTGTCATTTCACATGCCGCATGTAAGAAATTGAAAAATCAAATTCATAATCCTATTTAATTACTATGTTACCCATACACTATCACAACGCGTATCATAAACAAGCATCAACTTTAACTTTATATTGAAAAATTGCACTCAAAAACAAGAATTAATCGTATTAGTTACGCCACGATGACAAATGTCAAACCGGGCTTCTTATTTTGTAACGACTGTAAGATAAGGATGTAAATTTAAAAAAATATATCTTAATAGTTGATTAAAATATGAAATAGTTTTCCTTTTATTTAAGGCCTTCCAAGGTGACTCTAATCTGCCTGATGGAAAGCATACGTAGAATAACCAAAAAAAAAAGCCCAGTGCATGTGAGACCACGCAGAGAATAGGGTTCCGTAGTCATTAATAATGGCACGTGGATTTAAAATCATGTTCAATAGATAATTGTTATGTTTGTAAGAAGTTTTCCAAATAAGCGTAGTCAGTAGTATGCCGAGTACCCAAATCGCGACAGGTATGCCTATGACATTTGAGGAATTGTCTCGATTTCTCTAGGATCCTATCATCAGATCCTGGTTTCCTTATCATGACATGGCATAGCTTTGTTGCCCCAGCGCAGCGGTTCAAGCTCTGCTTTGTTGATGTCAGTCAGTCAGCTTGCTCGCAAGTAAATATTGACCACAAATAGTTATTAAATTCTAGTTGCAAAGCCATTATTAAAATGTATAGGTATACATATATGCTTAGTTAAGTCTACATAACGCCTTATACCTAGAAGAAGCACATTACAAATTAAAAAACAATTAGTGACGTCATTTGTCAGCAGTTGTAAAGTTCAGTGTGCCACCATCATAAATGAAATAAATAAAAAAGCTTTGACAGCCTCTAAGCTACTGTAGGGTTTTATGACAATGGACGCAGACGGACAAAAAATATGTCAAATCTGAATCAGTTTCTTTGGTATGAGTTTATTATGAAATTTGAATATTTTTAGGAGTTATTGCATCTGTGGGCAAAAACAACTCGTAGCCTTTGTCTTTTGTTTTAGTTTTTTTTTCTGAACTAATAAAATAATAAACAATAGAGAAGTTCCTTCTTTAAGAAAGGGGAAACGTAACAGTGCCAAAATAAAATAAATAATATAAATAAATATTTTGGACAACTTAACACAACATCATCTACTCCTTAACTACAGAGCTTGTATTATGGGTACTAAACAACTGATATTAATACATAAACATACTTTTTTTTGTAAATACATATTATACATATTTTTCTATGTGTGTGTTGTGTAAACTATGTCGTACTTTTTTTTACTAGAGATATTTTGCTTAACTGATTACTTTTGGCGACTGCCTTGTTGATCTAGTGGTTAGCGTATGCGGCTGCTGATCAAGAGGTCTCGGGTATCAACGAACTTGGATTTTCTACCGGTAGACATGAACCGCTCCTTGGAAAGGAGGTTTTGGTATACTTTTTTATTTAACGCCTGCCAAAGGTGACTCCACTACGCCTGAAGGAAAGCATGAGTAGAATTTAAAAGTGGGGGTCGCCATATTCACTACGAATGCAAGTAGCATGGTGACCCACATTATACACATAAGTACCACGCTGGCCAGTACCAGTTAAGGCTTAGTTTAGGGATTGAGTCAAGTTGCCCCTCTATTTCTGTTGACCTGTATACTTTGATCCATTAGTCGGTTTTTATAGCCATTTCGTTCGTTCACGTCCACTCTTAATTTTAATGGGATCAAAAAGAAAGTTCATTCTCGGGGCTTAACTGACCATAAACCACAAAATTATATATATTTTCTTAATAGCTTCTATGTTTGTCTTTCTGGCCAATGAGCTATCACCACAAAGATAAACTCACACATAAGTATTATGTTAGTATAGATTATTATGATTACAGCGAAATTTATTTTACATACGCGTGTTCAAACTACTCTGTTAGCCACGTATAGATATGGCGTGAAGGAATTTGTGTTTTAACACAATATTTGTTATACCTGTGTATGTTTGATCTCATTATTTGTGTGTATGAATCAATATATTAAATTACATGAAATTCTTTTCTAAGTCGGCTTTGAAAGAAGTCTTAAGATTTTACTTAAAGTTGGCCATGATGGCTTTAGGTTTATAAGGTATAGAAAGCGATTATTGCCAATTGGCCAAGTTGTAAATAATTTTGTTTTCTATTTCATTTTTAACCGACATAAAAAAAGGAGGAGGTTCTCAATTCGTCGGAATCTTTTTTTTTTATGTATGTTCAGCGATAATTTCGTCGTTTATGAACCGATTTCAAAAAATATTTTTGCATTGGAATGGGCGTAGCTTACAGGTAGTCCCATCGTCACCATATCGGGATCTGATAATGGGATCCCAAGGAAATCGAGAGAACTCCTCAAATATCATAGGCACAATGTCGCGATTTGGGTACTCAGAATAGTTTTTCATTGAAGTCTAATATTTTGATCACGTGAGTTTAAAAAAAACAAAAAGGTTTTTTAACTTGTCTAGGGGGCAGGATATCTGCAAAAAAGCACGTATGTGTTCACGTCAAAATAGTTGAACGGATTTGAATAAAATTTTGCACAGATATAGCGGTATAGAACAACACGGGTATAGGTTACTTTTTATTAACGACTAGCTGAGTTCCGCGGTGTTACTCGCGGATATTGTTGTGAATCGCAAGCTACAATTTTTTTTTTAAATGCCTTTATGTTGAACGTACGGTAAAAACTTTCACATGCAATTAGTAAAAGACGATTGATTTGGTATTACATACAGACAGACAGTTCAGTTTTACTTATTTTTATAGATAGAACAACCCTTGACTTAATAGTTTTTATTAATTATTTCATTCTACAATATCTATATATGAATTTAGTTTTGCAGTAACTCACATACCTAGTAAAAAATCTAATTCGATTTTATACTGACTGGGCGACCAAATAACGGCAAGTGGCGATAAAATCAGCAATTTCTTTTCTTTACAAGTTATTTACTATCCCGTAATATTATATTGCTTAGATTTTTTTACTTTTTATTACTTACACAGTTATAACTAGGCGCCAGTGTCAAAAGCCAAGAACTCGGACTTCCGAAACTGAGAAAAAAAATATAAAAAACATTTACAGCAGTCCTCTATAAATCATTATGGTCCGTACATTTTAGAGCTTTGGTCAGTGCCCTACCGAAAAAAAAAGAAAAAAAAAGTTTTTTTACTTTTCTTTTTTTCTCCACCGGATATCATCGTCGCGACATTACCTTGGCGACAAAACCGTGGCGCCTTAATTTTTTTGTTTTAATTTTTTGACACATTCTACATTTTATTACAGAGACGTAAGGTTGATTTTGGTTTGGCAGAAGCTGTTATAAACTAGTGTCGAATTACCAAGTGACAATAGCATTAGTTTTTGACTATTGTGTAGGTATTTGTTTCAGCTACTCGAATTTGATCTCTATGTTTACAAAAATTAGGTTGTAAATTAATTGTTTTAAAATTTTTTTGGGTTTGAAAGTGAATCCTTTAAAGTGTTATCTCTGTTTCAAAGAGGCTGTGTTTTGTTTTTAAGTTGTAAAACTGTGACAGGTTCTTGTGCCATTTTTAGACGAGCAATAAATGCCACCTACTAATTCCTACTAATTTGGAAATCAAATACTTACTAAAAATAACTGTCTCATTGGTCTAACGGTTAGCTTATGCTACTGCGGATTTAGAGATATTGGATTCGATTCCCGTTTCGGGCTAAAGAGTGTTATTTTTGAGACTGAGGGACCAGTATTGGTGTACACACTTGTGCACTATAAAATATCCTGTGTAGATGATTGGTCTCCGTTGAGACTTGTTGCTGTGGCCGAAGTTGGCTGTAATTGGTATATACTTATCAAAATCCTTTTATCATCATCAACAGCCTTTAACAGTCCACTGCTGAACAAAGAGGATATAGAGGTTTTGGCTTACTACACCAAGCTGAAAAGATGGAATTGTGTATATGATTTATTTAAGTTTTCATTATCTTACAGTCCAGCCCCATCTAGCCAAGTTGCAAACGTTTCTCGTTCTGCAATCGCTAACGCCTCTATTCTCTTGTTTGATTGGCTAATGTCACTCAGTCACGTGATTAAAACAAAATATTTTATGTTATCCTGAGCAATTAGATGCTAATCTTACGACACCTACGGGATGACTAGAGATAGATCGTGACACTTTTCCTTCTTATGCGTCAACACACGATCTAATTTACTCAGCATTTTCATCATCATCATCAACAGCCTTTAACAGTCCACTGCTGAACATAGGCCTCTCCTTTGAAAGGAGGTATTGGCCTACTATACCACGCTGGCCAGACGGGCTGGTAAAGGGTTTGTTTCAAGTTTTCCTTCTCTTGGCAGTGATGTTAGCTGCTTATTTTGTTCCTTTAGTCGCCTCTTACGACACCCATGGAATGAATAGGGGTGGTGACACTTTGTATTCTTAATCCGTCACCACATGGACACTCAGCATTTAAAAAAAGTTTAATTCGCCAAACAGATCCAATAATTTTCATTCCAGAAATACTTTCACCGAGTCCTTAATGACGTGTTTACTAGAAAAAATATATTGTCTATGCCCATAAGAATGCGTAACTGTAAAAAAAAAATTAACACAAACATCACGACGTTGGCAAAAGGCGCCACACTTATCCGATTTAAGGACAAAGAAAAAAGATAACAAGAAAATATTTTGAGAACACGTCACTTTGCATCTTTTTTTTGAGTAAGTTCGAAGTGACTGCTTCAGTCGAAAATTAAAGTATTAAAAATATGTACCTAAGTAATTCTTAAATTTATTTTCACAAACAGTAAATTTGTTGAATAAATGTATTTTTTTTATAAAATGTTTAGCTTTTTTGATTGAAATATAGGTTTTCGTAATCCTGATCCTGATTATAATAAAGACTTCGATTTTATTGTTCATGTTTCATTCAAATATGTATTTGTTGAAAATCATCATCAATTATTATCAACAGCCTCAAATAGTCCACTGGCTGGACATATACCTCTCCTTAGAAAGGAGGAATTAGTCTTTTTCTCACTCAAACAAAACAAAATAAAGGCCTTGTTCCAAGTTTTCTTTCTCTTTGCAATTATGTTGTATTGGATTTTTACGGCATACCGGGGATATAATAAATGTGAGTGATAACCAAGATTACATTTTGAATAGTACATGTGAGTACTTTGTAGTCACTAATGGCATAAGTTTGCTTGTTGACTGGCGGTTGTGAGTATGTCATGCTCGCTCAAGTCCTGCTGGCGGTGGCATGTGTAGCAGGTCGTTCGGCTCCCTACAATATGATTGAGCTGGACGATTTCTGGTGCATAGGTCATGCTCGTGAGGCGCCGCCAGTCGGAGCTGGTCATCTCACAACTTCTATATTATCTATTATTATATTAATGTTTAATAATTTTTGACACTACCAGTGTAAATATCAGCATCGTTACATTGTCCTCACATTTAATAAAATGCCTAAAACAATGTAACCAAAAATGGAAAAAACTATGTTGGAAAAGAGTGTCAATGGAGTTTCTTGTCTGTTCTTCTCCATAGGATCTACGCATTGGAACAGACAATTACCTTCACGACTGACTACTGACTGACTACTTGACGTTTCAAAAGTGCCGTTGTATTGGTGTATTTGAAATAAAAATGGTTTTGATTTGATTTGAACTTCACACTCCATTTTTAATACGTTATTATAACGATAAAGCATTAGAAAATGCTTTGTTTACTTGTAATTGAATATTGCAATCGTCAATATGAATATGTAAATGCAACTGGTAATAAAACTAAATAGCATTGGCATTCAAGTTCGATGCCGTCAGAAACTCAGAATAACACGATGCATAATTATTACATAACTACCTACCTAGTTTGTAGTATTTGAGTTTGTCGTCAATATTTCCTGCCTAAAGTACGAAATGTCAAATACTGCATGGTAGTTTAAGTGGTTGCCACGCCGCTTCTTACTGCGCCAAGTGTCGTGGGTTCAAATCCCACGTAGGATTAGCTATTTTATTAGGTTTATTTGACTAGGATTATATGTAGCTATTGCATAGCATTTTTTAACAACTTATGCAAGAAAAGCAAGGAAGAAGAATCTAGAATGACTGTGTTGTCAAGGCAACGGATAACGGCCGGTGGCGGCAGCACGCATGCGCTAATCTGCCTATAGAGCACGGAGCTGCCACATCCTTGTCGCACTGCAGTTACAGTCATATCTCTATCCTTTTTTAGGGTGTTAGGTTTTTTCGTTACGGAATTTCTTGATTCGGTCGCCACGATAAAAGCTATACAATAGCTTAAAAATAAAAAAGGCTTAGTTTTCGAAGTAATAGAGTCATGCTGATTTTAGCACGAATAGGCCAGCTTCTACCGAGGTGTTCGTGCGTCGTTGGTAAGTATGAGAACGGAGGCCCAAAGAAGCAGAATCTTTTCTATAGGCCGCTATGGTTAGGGTCACCATACTGCACTGTCTGCATTCAAAATGACTTGGATTCTACCCATGCTTTCCGTCGGGCAGAGTACTTTATATCAACAACCCATCTTATTCCACTGCTGGGATCGGGTCTCCTCTCAGGAGAGGGACCATACGTCCCCACGCTGACCGAGTGCGTGTTGGGACTGTCAACTCGTTGTGGCTACGTAATTTTGTTGTTGTATGGTTTTAAGCCACCCGAAGACCTTCGCCTTCGGGCGGCTTAAAATCAAATTTCGAAGTTAGAGATAACATATAAGCTGTACGACTGCTTACCGTGTCCTCCGAATCACAGAAACGCTCATAACATGTCATGGAACAAACGGTCACCCATCTAGGTACTGACCGCGCCGTCGCTGCTTACCCTCAGTGATTGTTTCCTATCACCTAAAGCCACTTGGCTATGATCGCTTACAAGTAGGTGAACTAATTGTTTATCTTATTTATAGCGATATCAAGTGAAGTTAATCAACTTTCTGAACGCACCTGCGAAGTGTAGAAAAATAATCTTAATCTTACAATTTGTAAGCTATTAGTAGAGAAGATGAGATAAGATCTTTAAACAAATTACTGTGATATTATTATAATATAACAAGTTGAAGTTGGTTTGTAATTATTTATATCAAGTATGTACATCAGAGCTTAATGCAAAAGGCAGCAGGACACAGAAAAAGAGCCGCTATGTTCCAACTTATATTCTGAACGGCTAAAGCGATTTTGAAAGGACTTTCACTTGCACATAGCTGATGATATAAGAAGTATAGTCGTCACAAAATAAGAAGCCCGTTTTGACACTTGTCATTATGTTTTTTAATCAACGATTAATTCGTGTTTTTGAGTGTATTTTTTCAATTTAAAGTTAAACTTGATGCTTATTCATGATGCGCGTTGTGATAGTGTATGGGTAACATAGTAATTTTTGACATTGAAAAATGACAAATGTCAAAACGGGCTTCTTATTTTGTGACGATTTTAAGTTCTGGCCACTTTTTTTAGATTAGCTTTGTTTCGCGGCGTTTACCGGGGTTGTTGTACATTATCAACCGCGAGTAACACAGCTGCACTCAGTTTTAATAAATATAAAGGAGACATTAAATTATTATTTTATTACTATTGTTTGTATGACAAACGTCGTAATTCAATTATTTAATTGTTATTACCAAGTGCGCCAATGTTAGATGCAAATTATATACATATATTATAAACACCACGGGTTTATCCGCGGACGAAGGAAGCTAGTCTAAAGAAATATAACATAAGTAAAAGTCCTATCATTATCGGTATAGCCGTTACAGAGACTATCCGGAACAGACAGACAGACAAAAAACTTTTTTATGAAGTGCTTTTTTGGTGTAAGTAACGTTTTTACTCGTACTTTGATATGCATTTTACATACATACCCATGTTTTGTACTGTATACGGGACTTATTCGCGATAAAATTAAAAAGGTTACGATACCTTCTATTTTCCGACGTTTCGAACGGGTTATACCGCTCGTGGTCACGGGTAGACTTGGTCGCGAATAAGTCCCGTTTATAGTAAAAACATGAGTATGTGTAAAAGTGATGAAAGTCTAAAAACAGTTACATAGAGACCCTTAAATTTTATGGATTTGTATAAATTGTTCATTAACTTATGGTTGTTGTAATTGTAGCCGTAAAATAAAATTAATAAACAAAAATAGTAGATGTCTATGGTGTGAAAAAATTGAGAATAAGTTTTTACTAGGAAAAAAAACAATTGTCTGACGCAGCTTGCCATAACTACTAGTTTAGCATACATTTATTACATTACAGCATACATCTAAAAGAAATATTAGTAAAGTACGAAATCATGATACACATAATTATTAAGTCATCATATCTTGCTGTTTTTTTTTAACTTTTACAAGATCCCATTCTACAAAAAAAAACGACTGCAACAAAGATGTCAACTTAATATGACACCTGTCAAACGGGCGGGTTGTTGTCAAATTGAGAT
The DNA here is from genome assembly GCA_932526445.1 of Phragmatobia fuliginosa. Taxonomy (NCBI): domain Eukaryota; kingdom Metazoa; phylum Arthropoda; class Insecta; order Lepidoptera; family Erebidae; genus Phragmatobia; species Phragmatobia fuliginosa. The sequence goes on along the minus strand of OW052079.1, from coordinate 14,196,297 downwards.
TGACATATAGATTTGTGTTCCTTTTTCGAAATTGTTTGAAAGTTGCGGTCACTTTGGTAAAATTGTTTTGTCATCGTGTGTCTGGGCGTGGATTTTTGAGAAATAAGTTTGGTTTTTTGTCAAAATAATATAGGATCGCTGCGTTTAGAGGTTGGAGATATATTATTTGACAGTAATTAACATTAAGTAAGTTAATGTCATAAATTGTAAATTAGTGACAGTTAGTAAAAGTTGTAGGACGAAACGCTCTGTTTATGTTAATCTTTCTGTATTGCCTAAGCCTAAGGACTATTTGGTGTCTGTCTTTGACAAAATATGCTACTGAAAATAAATTAAAACCTCTTTAAAAGGTATATTTTTGTTAAAATAAACTTATACGAAGTTGCGGGCACAGCTAGTTCTTGAACAATTTAAAAATGTCTACCCTCGATCCATATTAATTTAATTACAAGTTCACTATTAACCTTAAAATTATTTTGTCCCATGAATAAATATATTGGGTTAAATATTCGCCTCCTACTCACATTTTCCCGGCATTACACGAGACCACAGACTATCCTCTTGTATGCTACAGCCAGCCAGTGTTATCTCGCACGTAAATTCTGTCAATTACGAACAGGATCTTTAGAAAAAAAAAGTCAAAATTTTGTGCCACCGGCGCCATGCCTTGATAAGACGGACTCGGACCAGTTTTTGTTTTTTTTTTCAACTGTCCTTTTATGGGGACACTCGATAAGAAGTTGTCCTTTTGTGGACGTTATACGGGTTGAATAATTATTTTCTGGTTTTGATTTTTTGGATGGAAGGGTTAAGGAGTTAGATACATGGTTTAAGATGCCGTGTGGGTATGGTTTTTTTATTTTCACATGGATTTTAATTTGATAAAAATGATATAATTGAAGATTAGTGGATGTGTCTCAAATACTTGTGCGAGATTGCACAAGAAAGTAAAAAAAAATGGCTTACTATTACATCTTTTGAGAAGGGTTTTTAATTTAAATGAGTCTATATGCTTTTACAAGCCCTGATTTTCACTTTAATTAATTGAAATTCCTCAAATTGCTATTAGATGCTGTTCTAATTGCCAATCTAACCGTTATTGATAACTTTTTTCGCTTAACAACTACTGGTGTAGCTCAATAGATAAAATTGTTAAAAAACCTACAGAGCCAGTTTTTGGGTGGCGAGAAGGCTACAGAACAACACGTGCTGACCTTGGAAGTTACCGTTCCGGAGTGATAGAAATATGCTCTCGAACTAAATGGTACGGCTCTTCCGTTTGAGGAAACATCTCACTACGCCGCCACAGTGTGGGTCACTATGTTAGGTCATGACGTGGTGATACCCTGGTTAAGTCAACTTATAAGTATGTATATGCCTAAACATAAAACACTTCTATACAGCATCATCATCTATACCGAGAGCTAGCCTTTATTATTTCCATTATTTGGGGTCGACTACTAGTTCAACCATCTTTACCTGAATATCAGTTTTTATCAGCGACTGGTATCGAACCTCCATAACCCTGAGAGCGAACTGATTTCGAAGATTGAAACAATTTTAAGTTACAAATTGCCATTGATGTTCTTGAAACCGGGACCGACGGTTTTAAGTGTTCTCCGAGGCTCGGGAGTGAAACATCGCACAGGTTTCATACTCCGGGCTGTCCTTAAGAATTTGTTATAAAAAATAAAACAACAGTCGCATACGCTAACCGCTATACCAACGTTCTCTCTCTCTCAACTCTTACAGAATAGAATTAAAAAATATAAACAATCCTAGTCTGTAGGAAAATATTAGGAAGATTAAAAATACCGTCTGTACCATACTAACACTTAACCGTCCATCGCCCGAGGCGGCACTTTTGACCCGGCCTTATCTGATCACAAGCGTGTGACTTCCGAAATCCGATCGCGTTTGACGGTGAGAGGCGCCTCTTGAAACGCTTTTTTACTTGACGGTAAAAAACTATTGATTTTGTCTGTAAGGCATCTAAGATGAGTGCCGAATGAGTTTGAGTTCGATTATTGTTTATCTAGATATTGTCCAGACCGACTGTAATATTTAATTTACCGATTGATTTATTGGTTACTGATCTTGACTGCAAAGCTGAACGTCATTGGTTCGATTCCCACAAGGGACGAATAATTTTGTGATGATCACTTTTTCTGGATGTAATTTATCCAACTTAAAATATATAAACTTTCTGTACGTGTGATGGTTACCTACTTCTTCCTGACAGGCTGTAGCGATAGGGATGTAATTCTTTGGATATAACTTAAGAGTGGCATTACTATTGGTATATCACCCAATAACTAAACATAACATTTTTAATCCTAAGGCGATAAGAAGTTCTCTGGGTCAGCTAATAATATGTATGTAGGTATATATTTAGAAATATAGTTAGTTAGTAGTCTACTTACCGCAGTATAGACTCAACCTAGTTTGAGATTAAATTTGATTTCAAATGATATAAGACGCTGTACAGGCGCCAAAAAACCAATTCCAACCACTACACTAGCAGTGCAGTTAATTTACACACATGCACACATAACCCTACCACAATTTAATGCTTCTTGTAAGCAATACATTAAGTCCGGGTACATCTGATCCCTATCTTACATTTTTCAACTTCCGAAGTGCGCTCATTTGACTCCGGAGGCGCTATACCGGCTTACTTTGATCACCGGAAATCGGAGTTACTTAAATTCTTGATGTCGGCATTTTAGTGTTAACGTAGATGAATGTAAGGTTTGTTTATTTAATGCTTTCTTTAATTAAAGTTTTAGTAATAATAGAGAGCTTACCTGAACATAGTTTAGTACCTAGTTTGGGTCTACTAATCTACTAGGTATATTTATCCCTACATCACTACATGTCATAAAATAAATTCTTTGTCTGTCAGTGTGTTCGCGATTTAAAAACCTCAGCACCGATTTGAATGAAATTTTGTACCCAGATAGTCTTAAGCCTGATATTGGACATAGGCTACTTTTTACCGCCATAACCGACATAGACGCGGTCGACAGCTAGTGTAGCTATATAACAGATGTATACTAAGATGATAAGTTTCAAAGTAATTCTGTCCGTCCGTTAGTCTGTTACGCTTCCACGCCCAAAATTCTCAAGGTAGTAGTACCACTCCATTTCAGCACACATACACACAGAAGACCAACCTAAACTAACAGCATTGCTGCTATTGTATTTCTCTGATGAATACGAGACCGAAGGCCCAATAGTGTCAACCTATCGCCATCCACTGCTGGACGAAGGTCTCCCGCAAGGAACGCAAACCACCCCGGTCTTGGGCAGTCCGCTTCCATCCACCGCCAGCCACCTTCCTCAAATCGTCGGTCCATCCTTCATGGTGAGGCACGATGAAGGCCCAATGATGCAGGTCAATATCAATAGGCCGTGTGTGTCATCATGCTGCAGTGTCAGCACTCTTGAATTCTACTCATACTTTCCATCAGACAGAGTTGAGTCGCTTTGGCAGACTTGACTATAAGTATATAAAAACCGCTGCACCGAATTATATGCAATTATACCGACAAATTATATGCAGGCCTAACTGCGAGCAAAAGCTAATATACTTTTATAACAAAGTCTTTACGTGCCAAATACCAATATCTAAATAAATTACTTAAAAGGTAAACTGCTAAGAATATCATTACATCGACTCCTGCTGTTACTTAACTAAGCAAATTAACCGTTAAGCTATAAAACTTAACTTAACTTTACGATCTAAGTATAATATAAGATGTGCCCATAAAAGGCAATAACGTTTGTTTATCTGTGTGTCTAGTACTCGAGAATACATGTGCCGATTTGCAAATGATACGGCATATTTGAATCTGGTTGTCGCGATAGTTAAGTGATCCTGACTGCTGAGAAAAAAGTCCTGGGTTTGATTCCCACCCAGGATAAATTTTTGTGTGATTATCTCGATTATCAGTCCTATGGATGTTATTTATCTAGCTTTTGCTCGCGGCTTTGCTCGTGTTGTAAAACAAGCAAAGCCACAACAAAACAAGCCATAATCTCCTGTCTAAGAAGAGTCCTATTTCTAGAAGTGGACAGTGATATAGGTAGTCCTGCCCCAAGAGTAACTTATTGATTACCCTGAGATGTACCCCAATCATGGGGTTAGGCAGGGGGGACTCCAGATGTCGCTGATGCGTTCCTGGAGCTCCTCCCGACTGCCGAAGTAGGCCGCCGCGGGGTTTAGTTGGTAGACCGTTTCGCGCGGGAGCTCCACACACGCCCTTCGTCTTCCCCACGGAGGGTATGGTGCGAAAAAAAAGGTAGTATTAGACGCTATCACTCTTCTTCCTCTTCCTAGCCTTATTCCCAATATTATTTGGGGTCGGCTACTAGTTCAACCGGTTTTACCTGAATATCAATTTTTCCACGGAGCGACTGGCATCGGACCTATCTCTCACTATCACTATGTACTATTAAAAAAACCCTAAACGCGAACGAAGCCGGTATTATAAACTAGTGTTCAGTATGTTTAAGTAGATAACAAATATTTGCATACGAAGCTTTGCCTTTACGTGTAATAGATAAAATGTAGCTAACATAATATGTATTATTCAATACACATGCTTTTGTAACTTCACGACAGTTTACGCAGGGTAGGCAGGGAGCTTCATTACTTCACTTTATTTGAAAAAGACAACTGTCACATTAGGAATATATCTACTTTATTTATCGCGCGGGACTTACATGAAACGGACACAAAGAACACCCAGACTCAACAACAATTTGTGGATCAAACAAAGTGTTGTCCCATGTGGGATTTGAACCCACAACACTTGGCGCAGTAGAAATCAGCGTGGCTACCACTTAAATCACTAGAACTGTTCAGTCGATCTTATCATCGTAGTCTTGATTTATAAATCGTGTAGGTATATGTAACTATATCTATATGTGGTACATCTATACAAATAAATTAAATAGATGTGTCCGTTTGTAATTTCAAAGAAACAGCTTCGCACTGAATGTAAATAAAACTATATACAGTTCTCCCATCAAAAAAAAATTTGTTTGTCTCTGTTTGTTTCGGAGTTTGGGTGTTTTCTATGTATAATACGTAATAGGTAGACATTTGTAATACTTACAAAAAAGTATATGTATGTATTTATATCAGTTGTCTAGTACCCATAGCACAAGCTTTGTTTAGTTTGGGACTAGATGATATTAAAAAAAACAAACCCACGAACTCTGAACCTCTAAGATCCTCAAGCGCACCTACTTACAATCCATATCGACAGTAAGGCCATGTCGGCACTTTGACTAAAGGAACCTGTTCTCCGGCGGACATGTCTGGGGTTTAACAGCGGGTGTAAAGCCATCGGTTGTAAATCTGTAATGCGGTGATCATAGACCCCAACACGTGCGGGTGCGTTTCCATTGTTAACGACACGTATTTGAAAGTAGATAATTCTCTATGGTAATGTGGCTTTAAATGCGAAAGTGAATGTTTGTGTGTATGTTTTAAGTGTTATGTTTAAGTAATTTATATTTATTAATTTCAAATAAACAGCTTTTCAACAAATGTGCATGAAATTAAACAAATTATTTGTTATAAATATTTCTCTGTCTGTCTGTTTGTTTGTCATGATATAAGAAAAGCATATATAGCTTAAAGTTGCTCAACGTGCAATGGAAAGGGCTATGCTCGGCGTTTCTCTGAGGGATCGTATCAGTAATGAGGTAATCCGTCAGAGAACTAAGGTAATCGACATAGCCCACCGGATTAGCAAGCTGAAGTGGCAGTGGGCTGGCCATATTAGCCGCAGAACTGATGGCCGTTGGGGCAGAAGAGTTCTTGAGTGGAGACCGCGTCTCGGTAAACGTAGTGTAGGACGCCCACAGGCTAGGTGGAGTGACGACCTGCGTAAGATGGCTGTCAGGAGCTGGATGCGAGAAGCCCAAAATCGATAACAGTGGTGTGCAATGGGAGAGGCCTATGTCCAGCAGTGACTGCGATAGGCTGATGATGAAGAAAAGCTACTTTATATTCAAGAGCAATACATACCCCGAGTAAAACCGGGGGGCGCAGCTAGTAGTAGAATAATTTCTAAAACTATCAGGGTTCCAATAAAATATTATAGCATCGATATGTATATAATATGTACATTATTAAACTAATGCAAGCACAAAAAAAGTTGCGTCCAACTATTAGCCACTTGTTGTAACTTTCAGTTTGTCTATGTGTTCGTGTCAGTTACATTGTCGTCATTACTATAAACACTAAATTGTCACGCACACCAGAACAATAAAGTTAATATATTTGTGTTAGTTTTACTCTTCAACTAGACATTATAAATAACCTAAGCACAAAACATTAATGTTTCTTTTACACAAGTGTGAAATGCGCTGATTTTTATCAAGCTTCACTCTTAGAATTAATATAATAAATTCTAGTCTTTGGTGCTCTTAATTTAACTGTAATACTTTTTAATGTGTTATTGAAAGGAGGTCAAATAATTCAACAACTGCGGATTAATGATTACAAATTTGTTCAGGATCTTGCGCAGTTACCTGTGTTCATATCTAAACTCTGGTAACATCAGTGTAGTCATTAGAGTATTTACACTCATTTAAGAGCTACAGACCTGAAAACAAAAAAATGTATATACTTTTTCAGATAGCTATGACGAAAAGAAAATATACTATCAACAACCCATGTCCCACTGCTGGTCTCCTCAGGAGAGGATTAAGGCCATACGTCCACACGCTGGCCGAGTGCGGGTTGGGAACTGGAAAGACACGTTGTGCCTAGGTAATCTTGCCGTTGGATATTTTTAAGCTTAGCTAAGCTTCACGACTGCTATCTTATGACAAAAACCGGGACCGACTGCTTAACGGGACCTCCGAATCAAGGTCTGACCCATGTAGGTCTGACCACGCTGTCGCTAACCCTCGGTGATTATTTCCAATCAACTAAGGCCACTCGAGTATGGCGCCTATACTATTAAACTAAAAGAAACATACTGCCTTTAAGATATACCTACCTGAAGCAAACGAAGCCATGCGTAAAACGTAGTTATTTTTTCTATTATTCATCCTATCGACAACAGATCATTGGAAAACGGGTTGAAACATATAATAAACGTATAGGTGCGAGGCGGCTACCGACTTCTCACCCCAATAAAAGTACCGCGGTGGTCTTCCCGACGTTTTAAGCTCCTAAATGTCCATAAAAGGTAACATTTCGAGGCGGTACTTTTTTTACTATGGAACGAAAAATTATTAGGTAACTAGTTGTATAGAAATAAGTATAGGCGTAATACAGGTGAAGGTATCTGATAAGCTGCTTTTGTATACTCAGTGGTATTAAAGGAAATTCATTCCATGGTTGTCGTAAGAGGCGACTAAAGGAACAAAATAAGCAGCTAACATCACTGCCAAGAGAAGGAAAACTTGAAACAAACCCTTTACCAACCCGTCTGGCCAGCGTGGTATAGTAGGCCAAAACCTCATTTCAAAGGAGAGGCCTATGTCCAGCAGTGGACTGTTACAGGCTGTTGATGATGACATATCATCACCTCTATACATTCTATTGGGGTCGTTAAAGGCGACAAAGGGAGCTATCTATGCAGGCCAATATCACTGTAAAGAGAAAGATAACTCGAAACAGAATTACCTGACACACGACGATTTAAAAAAAACATTAATTATTTTGCATATACATGAAATAAGAAACACACACAAACACACATGTAAACTTGACCATATACCTATTTGGATTGTTATTATATCTATTGTTGTATTTAGTTATTGATAGGCTTGTTGATCTAGTGGTTAGGGAGACTGGCTGTAAACCTAGAGGTTGTAGGTTCGATTCACACCCTAAATTAATCATTATTTGATGAGTACAATCAGCAGTCTGGGTGTAAAGTTCATCACAACACAGGAATATTCCAAGAACAGTAGTATCTTAAAAATAATACATAAATAGACATGGTTGAATGTGTGTATGTCTATTACAATAAAACTAATTTTAGCTTATGAATCGACAATTCTATCCTCCATTCCATAAAGAGTCATTCACACTTTATAAATATATGCACGTACGGCTAGATTAAGCAATCACTTCATAATTAGCACTATGATGACGAGAAACGGTTTATTGACATGTCATTTTAATGTCACGATACATCAAACGGATATGGTGACAGGATTAACTTGATTTCATGTTTTCATTTTACTTACAAAGAAAATTTTAAAACATTCTTCTTCTTCTTTTGATAAGATGGCAACCAGCCGAATAATAATATTTTTATTCTTTAGTGTAACTGAAAGTGGATGACAAAACACTACAGCCCTGACTCCCAAAATAGCGTGTGTTGGGAATCAGTTCTCAAAGGTAAAAGAAATACAAACCAATAGTTACAATATTAGACATTTAGTTTGTATAGTTAGTTATGTGTGTGTGTGTGTGTGATTGAGTATGATTTGTTGTGTATTTGAGGCGTGAGTTGAGAGCTGTGATGGTGTGTGTCACATTATTTCACTATTTGTAGTCTTTCAAAATCATCAAATTTCAGTTCCATAAGCTAATAATAAAATCAGCTATTTCTATGTATTTAACGTTTTCAATTCTAAAGTCTTCTAGTCTTCAAGTTGTCGTAATGAATTTAATGACTGACATACCCTGTTAGGGTAAAAGTCCCTTAAAAAAAGAGATAATAAAGAAATAATAATTCTTAATAATTTAATGATAAAAAATGTGGATGAGATGAAATTTATATTCCTGTATATATTGTTGTCTTGTTGATCTAGTGGCTACCGTATGCGACTGCTGATCAAGAGGTTCGATTCCCGGGTCGGACCGAATGCTTGAATGATCTGCAAATGTTTAGGAGCCTGGGTGTTTTCTATGTATAATATATATGTATTAACCAAAAAAAGTATAGTATTTAGGTATATCAGTTGCCTAGTACCCATAGTACAAGCTCTGCTTAGTTGGAATCTAGTGTGTTCGAAATATTTGTTTATTAAGAAAATCTTCAGTCACAGAGAAATGTGAACTGAGTGAACCTACAAAGGTCACGAATTATTTGAACTGCATTTGTTTCAGACTTCAATTTATTCAATATATATTTTCCCAAAAGTACACGAGTCCCATTAAAACTTAAAATCAATGGTATGCCTGACAATTTTGATTCTAATATTTTAAATTGGTACGAAAAACTTGAATAATGAATCTCCCAAATCCTTCCCTCCTTGGATATTTAAAAAAAACTAATAAATCACCGATCGCCGGTATTTTTAAAAGATTTCGGTTCACTACTATAGATACTTTATATAGCTATGTTATATGTGCAGATAAAATATTTTTATTTCGCAAACTAATTAGGACCCTTATTCACAGTGCGGCGCGACACAAGGCGACACGTAGGACCACTCGACGTATTGTAGCGATGACGCAATGCTAAACATTTTGCCGTACCTGGTGTGACTTCTGTGTATTCAGATTCGGTTTAAACACAGTAGGTTCTATTTCAGGAGTGAATCACATCCCGTTACATCAACAGCGTTATAAACACAGATTGCCCCCTTTTTAGGTTTCCGTAGCCGAATGGCAAAAAACGGAACCCTTATTGATTCGTCAAGTCTGTCTGTCTGTCTGTCTGTCTGTCCGTCCGTATGTCACAGCCAATTATTTCCGAAACTATAAGAGCCATACTGTTGAAATTTGGTCAGTCGATGTATTCTGTGAACCGCATTAAGATTTTTACATAAAAATAGAAAAAAAACAATACATTTTGGGGGTACACACATAGGGTACATACTTGGAACTGAAACTCAAAAATTTTTTTTTCATCAAACATATACGTATCTATGGATAGGAGTTTAAAAATGATGTTGAGGTTCCTAATATTATTTTTTTCTAAACTGAATAGTTTGCGCGAGCGACACTTCCAAACTGGAAAAATGTGTGTCCCTCTAACTTCTAAAATAAGAGAGTGATAAAACTAAAAAAAATATATGTTGTACATTACCATGCAAACTACCAACGAAAATTGGTTTGAACGAAATCTAGTGAGTAGTTTCTTTTAATACGTCATAAACCGTAACACGCAATTTACCTTTCATTCAATCAATACACTAGTCTATAAACATCGATGAAAGTTACAACGAACTACAAGAACTTTTATATGGTGTTACTTGCTGATACGGAACCCTTCATGGGCGAGTCCGACTCGCACTTGGCCGCTTTTTTCACATGTTGGTGGCTATGTCGGAATCGAAGCGACTAAAACCGCACGCCGTCTCGGTTACTATAAGTCGGGGAACCAGGTATGCCCTCGAAAGGAAGTCTCTGGAACCCTGACGCACCTCGGGTCACCTGCTTCTGCCAGGGAGCCAGAGGGCCTCATCAGTCACCCCCAGGCCTGCGCCTAGCTGCTTGACATTAAAACAAGAATCATCGACTTTTATACATCAGAGTTTATTTTTCACTCTTTGATTTTGCACCGAAACAGGTACCCTAACAAAAGAAAACAAGTTTTTTTCAAGTCAACCAATCAATGGTAAAGCTCTAAAAAGTATAAAAAATAATATAAGACCCTTCATTTTAAGATGAAAAATTAGAAAATTAGATCGTTTTGCAGGAGTGCAGAAACATCTCACTAGGCAGCCATAGTGTGGGTCACCATGCTGCATTGTGTGCACTCACAATGAGTATGATGACTTGGATGCTGCTCATGGTTTCCATCAGGCGGAGCAGAGTCACCTTTGCAGGCTTAAACATTAATAAAAAGAGTGCAATTTCTATTCATCATCATCATCAACAGCCTTTAACAGTCCACTGCTGGATATAGGCCTCTCCTTTAAAAGGAGGTTCTGGCCTACTATACCACGCTGGCCAGACGGGTTAGTAAGGGTTTGTTTCAAGTTTTCCTTCTCTTGGCAGTGATGTTAACTGTTTATTCTGTTCCTTTCTTAATCCGTCACCCACATTTCTATTACATCACCTATATTTTATCAGTAAACGCCAGCACACCTGCCCAACAGTGTTTCATTCATTCCACAGCAAATTCTTAACACACAAGTCTGCTTAATAATTGTCTAGAAACCTAACACAAACAAGTGTTTTAAGAAGCTGCTTTCTTTAATTTGTTTACTTTTTAGCAAGGAGGGTTCATACCTGTCTTCGTCGGGTGTTAAGTGGCTGAATCAACTTGGAAATCTCTTCGTTTGTCATTTTTAGCGATGCCTCCGTACACTTCCGTGCTTAGAATGGCATTAAATTGTGTATTATGTAACTTTCGATATTACGAATGCATTGCAGATTTTATTCTTAGAAATATTCTAGGTTTGCATAAATTAACAGCTAACTAGCTGTGTGATTTTATATGATTTTTTTTTTATTTTTAAGCTTGTCCAATTGAAGCCTTGTTAGCGACTGCTGATCAAGAGGTCTCGGGTTCGAATCCCGCGTAGGGCCAAAAGTATTGTTGGGTTTTCATACAAAAAATTCTTAATAAAGGCCCGGAGTACATAGAAGTTTAGCAGTGATTCACGCTCGTACCTCAAAGAGCACATTAAGCCGTCGGTCCCGGTTGTCATAAACATCTATTATAATCGTTATTGGGAAGTCAGTGCCCTTAAATATAATATTAACGAGTTGAAATTTCAAATCTCCCTCAGGATTCAGGTGGTCCGATGCCAGTCGTTCCGTGAAAAAACTGATATTCCGGTTAAACCGGTTGGGCTAGTAGCCTACCCCAAATAATCTTGGGAATAAGGCTAGGAAGAAGAAGAAGGTAAGCATGAGTAGAATATTTGAGTAGGGGTCACCACACTCATCGTAATTGCAAACAATTCAGTATAAAGGCCTTTTGAGATATTTTTTCATCATTGGGCTTCCGATCTTACACTCATGACACCAAACACGACATGAATGCTGTCAAATGAGTTTGGTTTTCTGTCTGTACCACTGCGGTCGAGCCGGTCCATTCCAGCTGAAATCAGAATGGCTTCAGGTCTCGCTTGGAAGGCTACCTTTACGGGAAGACCGGTTCTTAAACCATTCTACGAAACGAAATTTCTCCCTATCACACCAAACTTAAAATTATACAGTGAATTAAAATCTAAACTACTTCATAAATATATAATTCATTTCATAATTACTATAGGCATGTTAAATAACAACATTTTAACATTTACATGTTACAAAGACGCAAAACATTCAAACGAGAATTAAAACTACGGCCTTCTTTTACATTCCAAGCGTTTTTAGAGCCCATTAACTAAAAAAGTCACATTCCTTTTTCTATTATATGCTAATAATTAATTATTACACTTGTTTATATTATTACCGGTAATATAAACTCAAAAGTAAAAATATATTTTATGTTTGTCTGTTTTTTTTTGTATCTGGCAATTAAGAACATATTTTATATGACAGCAATTTAAAAAGTATTTATTTAAACAATGGGCGCTTTTCGCGCGAGTTTCTATGTAGGTCAAATGTCTTGTATTTTTTTTTATTTCTGTATTTTATTGTTGTGTCTGTAATAACGGCGCGTACCTTTATAATTAAACACGGAATGTCCCTATGTTTATGTATTTAAATTCTCAAATTTTTTCTTTTTAGTGTTTTTGAAAGGAAATAAAAACCCTTAGATACTTAATTGATTTTGGTGAATCTTTTTGAGTATTTTGTGGTGAAACTACATAAAATCGATCTTGACGGGACTTTTGCCGGCAGAAAGCTGATGATATCAGTTACTTTGTTTAATTATTTATTTCTAAATAGGTACATAGGTAGGTACACATTAGATCTTGTAATATTTTTGCCTAAAAATAAACTCATTAATCTCAAATACAGATCTAACAGATCTACAGATCTAAGAAGTAATCGATAATTACATGATTAATATGTACTCCCGTTTAATAATAACAGCTAAAACTCTAAGTTCGAGGGAAAATAGACAAGGATTAAAATTCTGTATTGATAGTTCGTAGTACAGATTCATTCGGTATAGACGTAATAAATTACCCCTAACCCTCTAATGGCCGGTTACGCTTGCACTAGCAAAAATAATACCCCGGTCTAACCGACCCCGGGTATAAATCTTCCCCTTGATGCACAAGATTGGATGGAATTTTTAGTTCATTTTATTTAAATAACCGTATTTGATTTTTGTGGCATGTGATTTGGAATTCGTAGTTTTTATCCTTACTAAAATTATAAATGTGAAGGTACTTTATCTGTCCGTGCAGCTTTCACGACAAAGCTACGGAACCGACTTTAAATACAGATAGTTTAGAGCCTTTAAAGGGACATATATATGCTACTCTTTACCACGAAAACCGACATACACACGGGCGGAGCCGCAGGCGAAAGTTTGTATTTTAATATATGCATATGTTATGTGATTAGAGTTCAAGCTTTGGCTCGTGTAACATTTGACTTTTTGACATTTATTCGTAGGTATATTGGAAATTAATTCTTGCCTAAACGGTTTAGAAAATTTAAGGCCATTTACATATAAGATGAGTTTCTAAAAAGTTCTTTATAGATACAATAGACGTACCACCTTGCTAGTGGGAGAAATTGAACTATTAATTTATTCAGTCATCTTCCTAGCTTTTAATTCCAAGTTTATTTGGGGTCAGCTACTAGTTCAACTGGTTTACCTGAATATTGGTTTTTCCGTAAAGCAACTGGCATCAGACCTGGCATCAATCCTGAGTGCGAACTCAAATTCAAAAGTTGACTAACCAGTTGTCAGTATATTTGAGGACACTAAATTTCCAATAACGATTGTAATTGATGTTCATGACAACCGGGACCAACGGTTTAACGCACTCTCGAGCTTATTGGACTATATTAATGTAAAAAAAATATATAATACGACTACCATATTCATTGTAATACTGGTTTATAGATTTTTAAACTGTAACGAAGTGTTAAATTAACCTAAGGGGAAGAATAGCTTTGGAGTGGAGACCGCGTCTCGGTAAAAGTCGTGGAGGACGCCTAAAGGCCAGGTGGAGCGACTTGCCCAAAATGTCTGGCAGGAGCTGAATGCGAGACGCCTAAAACCTATCACAGTAGAGTGCAATGGAAGTGTCCCATGTCCAGCGGTGGACTGTATTGGACTGATGATGAAGTTTTAAAATAAGCTGACGGAAAGTGAGTGCCACCGCCTGTGAATGCCTTTGAGTGTTAATAAAGTGTAAATACCTATAAATATTTAACCTGAAAGTCATTTAATGGTTAAAATAGCAGACACAACATTTTTTTCCTAATTATTTTAAAGTGTATAAACAGTTTTGCATAATTTCTGTGTTCAGTATAAAATTACAGAGTAAAATTTTTTTTTAAATTTTAATACAACTTAATATTTTTCTTTTTTCTTTTTTGCCAGCGGATTCGGCCGTATGTACGTTGGTTATCACGGTAAAAAATCTCTTTTCTTAGGCTCTAGAATATCTATGTACTAAAAATTATAATCGGTTCAGTAGTTTTGTTGCAAAAGCGCGTCAAACAGACTGACGGATAGATTTACTTTTGCATTTAAAATATTAGTAAGAATGTTAACCTTAACCCTCTCCTGAGAGGAGACCCGAACCCAGCTGTGGGACATTATGGGCTGTTGATTTGATTTGAAGGAAATAGGACAAATACTAAAGGACACATTCATCACCTGGGTTTAATTACCAAATATAAACAGTAACTATCTTTACTACATGCACCTGAAGAAATAGAAATGACTAATTAACTAAAAACTAATAAAGTCAATTAAAGAACTAAAGATAAAGTTAACTATGACGGTCGTAAAATTAACTCAAAAATAATTACTAAGTATAACTTTTTAAAACCATACCTAATGCAGTAATTAAAATAAGGAAATTTAATTATTTAATTCGTGGACTGTTACAATTTTTTGTGACTCCAAAAAGAAGCAGGTTTTAAATTCTCTTAAATACTAGTTGAGCCCCGGTGTTACGCGGTTGTCGTGTAGCAGCAAGTAAGGCCTTCGGGCTGTTATTAAGAATTTCCTAAAGTCCAACAACACTTTTGACCCTACCCGGGAATTGAACTCGAAACCTCTTGATTAACCACTAGAACAACGAGGCAGTCTATCATTAATCTTTTATATAAAATTCTCGTGTCACAATGTTCGTTCCTATACTCCTCCGAAACGGCTTGACCGATCTTTATAAAATTTTACATGCATTCAGTAGGTCTGAGAATCGGCCAACATCTATTTTTCACACTCCTAGGACGCGGGCGGAGCCGAGGGCATCAGCTAGCAATAATGAAAAATAAACTATTTCCTAGCCACTATTAAATAGGTAACATAAATGACTAAGATAATAAAACAAGGCTTGCATAAGGTAATAGGTACACCTTTACATATGTAAAATTACATATCTACCTACGAGTGATAATTATCTAAAATTAACTTAAAAGCCAATAAAATAGATTAGAAAGAACTAAAGGAAATATAAAAATTAGTTATCTATGGATAAAACTATAAACCAAAATGGCTTCGTAAATATAGAAGCTATTTTAGGATCTATGAAAGTAAGTAATATAAAAATGAAAAATAATCAATTTATTTAAAATTAGCTGATATCCGCTGTTATTTTTGTAAATTTCGAGTAACGCCAGTAACGCCGCGCTGCGAAACTAGTCAAAATTGCCCAAGTTACTCCTAATGTCATCAGTTTTGTGACAGTGTAAGTCCCGCCGTCAAAATGGGTCCAGTCGATCCCGAGATTACCCGGAACAAACAGACATCCTCCTAGCCATTATTCCCAGGTTTATTTGGGGTTGGCTACTAGTTCAACCGGTTTTACCTGAATATCAGTTTTTCCACGGAGCGACTGGCATCGGACCTCCGCAACCCTAAGGGAGAACTGAAATTCGAAGATTGAACTAGTTGTCAGTATATTTGAGGGCACTGACTTCCCAATAACGATTGCCATAGATGTTCATGACAACCGGGACCGACGGCTTTACGTGCTCTCCGAGTCACGGGTGTGAATCACGCTATTAGGAATTTCCTAAGAAAATCCCAAAAACATTTTTTGGCCCGACCCGGGATTTGAACCCTAGACCTCTTGGTTAGCAGTCGTATACGCTAACCACTAGACCAACGAGGCAGTTATACCCGTAACAAACAGACAGAGAGACAAATTATTTACATATACCTTTAGATAAAACCTGATATTTTGAAGTTACATGCAGACATTTTAATTTTATTTATTTGTATAGATGTATTATAACTACTGTTGAATATTTTAAAGCTAGGTAAAATCTAGTAGTTTTATTATCTACTAGTAAAATTATATTTACTTATATACTTATAACTAAAGATTATTTAACTAAAATTATTATGATAAGGCTTCTAGTTCAAACGTAATTTACATTTAAATTACATTTCTAAGATTCAAAACAAAAAAGCTTTTTTTTGAGGTTCGTTAAGGACATGTTTACATATATTTTTCTTGTCTCTCATAGATAATATTACTGTCTAAAGTTTTTTTTTAAAAGATTACCAATTTGATTGCAAAGATATTTAAGAATAAAAAAAGATTGTGAAGTTTTTGGTCCTCCACATTTTTCTGAAGTACCTTTTGCCCATGGTTGTACTTAAGTCGGGTATTGCGGAGAAGAGAGGCCTATATCTAATTATCTTGAAAAACAGCAATTGTTATAATTTTGTCTGTCTGTTTGTTTCGGCTAACATCTGGAATGACTGGATCGATTTTGACGTGATTAAGATGATGATATAGGTGTAACATAGGCTATTTTTTTTCACTAGCGTCGCTCCGCGGCGTTATTCACGATGTACAACAATAATCGTGGCTAACACCTGGGAATTTAGCTAGTGGATAATATTTAAATTTTAAATATTTCAATCACAGTATTCTTGGTAAAAATAAAAAACAAATAAAAATTATCTTTCATCAAACATAATTTTAATTTATGCATACAAAATATTATACCGTGTTCTCATTTATAATAAACCATGATTAGGGTTACCATGAAAGCGAGTTAATTAATAAAAAGTAAAAAAAATTGTCAAAATATATTCCAAACAACTTAATATAAATATGATTTCTTAAATTCATAGGCATAATTTACCTAATAAATCTTTGTTAGGCTGAAGTATAGTTTGTGATATTTATTAAACTATCCAAGATAAAACAAAATGTGTCAAGATAAAATAAAACTAATAGCATAAGTAAACTTTTAGTTTTTTAAATAAAAACTGCAATACAATTAAATATTTAACATCCTACCGAAGTATTTAAAACTAGTAAGTGTGTGTTATGTTTCCCTAATTTTAGCAAAAAAAATACTTTTTTTTTTTTACCTAGGTCTTTTCTTCTTCACTTAATCAATAATATTCCTTTTCTCTAACTAAAATTCTTATTATGCTTAATCCCCTAAATAGGTAAAATAGGTTTATTGAATGTAAGAAGGTACTTATATCTCAAGTTGCCTTCAGTGTTTCTAAACTTTATTTTTAACCTTGCTGTATTTATAATAAACCCAGTTAGAAATAATAAAACTAGATTTTTTTTCCAAAGCTTTAAGTATTTAAAGTAGGTATATTTAGTTCCTAACACCTTCCCAAACTAGATAAATAACTATACTTTTAATTAAGCCTACCAGAGTGACTCAACTCTGCCTGATGACTAGAATCCTAAAGGTAGTGTTTTAAAATAACTACTATTTATTTTATAATCTGTAGATTAAATTACTATTCCTAATATGCACTGTGACCATCACCTGAACAAATTTTTAAAAACCTGTGACAACCCTAAATTGAAAGTCTATTCAAAGTAATTCAGAATATGTATCTACATGGCGAATAGAGAATTTTATTTGAATTTTTTTTTTCTTAGTCATATAAAGGCTATAATGTCTTTGGTAATTTTTATACAGTGGCTTACATGACAAATTTTTAGGTTAAAGAGGTTTGTAACCTAAAAAAAGGTTGACATTATAAAAACGTTTTTTGTTTTTTTTTAATAATTAGTAAGTAGGTTATGCCTACTTGTTTACATGTTGTACATGTAGCTATTCCTAGTTGATATTTTGTAGTAACATTAAGTTTCACTGATATTATTTTGAGGTCTTTAGATACATTAAAATGCTTGACAAATGATTAATATACATGCACCTAGTTATAGGTAAACTAATTTCTAGAAAAATATCTAGATACCTATAAAAAATTAAATTGTAGAAGTAATTTTAAAGGTAACTTTCTATAGGTAGATATTACAATAAACCAATTGTCATAATAAGATCCAAAATTGAATCACCAGTTTTCAAACACTACAGTACTTAACAGTATATTAGTACTCACTGGGCATAATTTCAACGTGTGATGATGTGTCCATGATATTGTGGTGATGCATCATGTCGGGTGGGGACTGCACCAGTCCACCACCGCCACCGCTGGCCATCACCATCACTGACGCGGATATATCTTCACCGGTGATCACCTTTAATAGTTTTTACCAAAAAGGTTCCTAATATATACCGTTTTACACCCGGTATTTTATGATTTTTAACACCTTTTTACAAGATTCAACGATTTTTCTTGTCATTAAATCGATTTCGTTTTCCAATAAGAGAATCATAAACAGGATTCTGATATTTACTGCAATGACATCACACTCAATATAAAAGTTTTATTATTTTACCGTCTTATGCACGCAAATGTTCTGTTAACACTAAGTTCTCACAAACAGAATACATCAAAAACCGTCTTAAATTAAAATTCCACTAATTATACTTAGGCACTTCGACTATATTTCTACAACAAAAAAAAATGTTTGCTGTCGCACGCACAACGTGTCCCCCGCGCCGGCCAAGCCCACACTGCCGTATTATATCTATAATTCTATGGATCGACTCGAAAGCGCATGATCAAACAATATCCTCCTCCCATTGGTTGATTTTTAGAACGCCTATTCGAACTGCTGTCTGCGATTGGTTAATAGCTTCTCGCTTTCCCGCCCAAATCGACGGCGCCCTTACAAAATGGCGCTCCCTATAGGCTTTTGATGCTTTTTTGAACATTTTATTCGGTAAAAAATAATCCGGTTCGAATATAATGAGCATGATTTATGATTTTGATCTGTGGTTTTTTTTGTTTTTTTTTTCTGTATAATCTTGCCATGTTAATCTTTGGTGTTCCACGTTTTGTTTTTGATTAATGCCGATCGAATTTTTATTTGTGCTTTGTCGTGGTGTGTAAAAGGCCAAGCTGTTTGTTTTGTTTTAGCTGTTTTGTGAATTTCATTTGAGTCTCTACGTTACGCCGTCAATTCGTTTGTCGGATAAATGTTTATTTAATGTATCTAGTAGTGACGATATTGGAACTCTGTTGTTAAAATTAATGTTCAGTGGATTCTTGTATTTTTAAAACTGTCACATTAATAATCTGTTGTTTTAAACGGAATTTTCTTGATCATTGAAGCTATAGGTAAGGTAATATTTAGAATTAGGAAAGTATTTTTACCTATATGAGGTTTAGATATGTAGGTGGGTACTCGGTTACTTATAAAGGTATTTAATTTATTTTATTTTGTTTTTAACAAGTAGGAAGTACCCTTGATATGAAAACTTTTCAAGTTACACGTTATATTATTTTTTAATATCATCTATATCTATACGTAAGGTTTATTCGTGAAAACGTTTCAGACAGATAGACAGATTTATTTAATTTTTTGAAAATTAATATGCGTGGAAATAGATATCTTCGCAATTTCCTATGAATCCCTAAGCTTTCAACCTCTCCTACAAAATAAATATATTGCAATTACCTAAATGATAAATTTAAATATACCTAAATATGTATGTGTGATAAATATAAATTTAATGTGTGATAAATTTTAAAATTATAAATTTTAAATTTAAATGTGTATGTTAAATATGTAACTGCCGAAAATTTTCTAATTTTTGCTTACCTTATTGTTATATTTTATTAATTTCTTTCCTATTTTTAATTTTCTACATAGCTATTTGTGAACACTATTATTTGTACCAATTTTTATTTTTGTAATGCGCATATTGTGATCTCCTATAATTGAGGAAGCATGGCACAAGCAATAAAACAGTTTGTTAATTCTGTTTGTTCAAAACTAGCATGTTAGGTGTATTACTTGTCGGAGGTCCATTATAAATAAATAAATATTGAATTTCAAATGTTGAAATAGGTAAAGGAATATGCCATCCTAATGAAACGAAGACTGTTCAATTGAGAATTTAATTATACAGATAAAAAATTAAAATAAAACTTAGTTACACCCACAATATTAATCTTAAATTAAAAAAAAACTAAAGTAGTCATATTTTTCTTAAGATTACATTTTTTTTATGATTGTTTTTTTGCTGTTTTTCATCACTGGAGGCTTCATCACGTGGAGGCAATACAAAGTATTAAATGAAGAAAGTGATGAAAAACAGCAAAAAAACAATCATAAAAAAATGTAATCTTAAGAAAAATATGACTACTTTAGTTTTTTTTTAATTTAAGATTAATATTGTGGGTGTAACTAAGTTTTATTTTATTTTTTATCTGTATAATTAAATTCTCAATTGAACAGTCTTCGTTTCATTAGGATGGCATACGTAGTTCGGGAGATATTCGGGTTTATGTGACTGACCCGTTATTGGTTTATGTGACTGACCCGTTATTTTTGGAACCGGCTATAGTTAGGAAGCCCTAAATATCTTAAATAGGTAGGTATGCCTACTTATGGTCGGTATTTAGGGCTACCTAGGTACTTTGTATCTACCAATTAATTTCTCACGCAACCTGAGTCTAAAAATACTATCAATGACAAGTACCTACTTCCCACTGTCAATCGATATTTGTGTTGCGAATACTATTATCTCCTGCTATGGACATCTGGCAACCCTTATCTTCTCTGCTAGCGTAAAGGTTTGGTCAATCTTATACCTACAAACCTTTCAATTACGTATTTTCTATGTATAATGTGTACGTATTTACAAAAAAAAGTATGTTTATGTATTTATATCAGTTGTCTAGTATCCATAATACAAGCTCTGCTTAGTTTGGGACTGGATTACGTTGTGTATAACGGATTAAGAATACAGAGTGTCACCACCGCTATTCATCCTGTGGGTTTCGTAAAAGGCGACTAAGGGTCAAACTACGCAAGATACCAGGAAGAAGGAAAACTTGAAACAAACCTAAACAAGCCCGTCTGGTCAGTGTAGTATAGTAGGACAAAATCTCCTTTCTAAGGAGCAGCCTATGTCCAGCAGTGGACTGTTAAAGGTTGTTGATGATTACGTAGATATAATATCAAATAATTTTTCCTAGAATTGTAAGTAAATAATTGCTAGGATATGTTCGCTATAGATAGGGATCTTATCTATCTATAGATAGGTAGATATCTATAGATATTGAACACAACGCAGCTCTAGATACGTTGGATGCAGTTTATAAACCTTTTTTTCTTTCTTATTTTTCTTTCGCAGGGAATGCTATTTATACCATACCTATCAAAGATTTGATCCAAGAGTGATCAGCGTCCTTTATGCCATACCTACCAAAGATTTGATCCAAGAGTGATAAGCGTCCTCATTGTGAATGCCGACAATGCAGTATGGTGATTTTTTTTGTAAATACATAGATACATATTATACATAGAAAACACCCAGACTCGGTTTTTTTTTCTCATTAAAAAGATATTAGGAATATAAGTGAGTGGTGAGTACGAGCCCAATGACTGAGAAGCATTTCACAAGGCCGCGAATCGAACGCCTCGGTAACCCAGTGGTAGCGCATGCTATTGCTGAGCTTGAAATCTCGCGTTCAATTCTCTGGTCGGAGTTTTTCTGCACTGTTGGCCTAGTGGCTTAAGCGGTCGCCACACCGCTTCCTACTGCGCCAAGTGTCGTGGGTTCAAATCCCACGTAGGATAACACTTTGTGTGATTCACAATTGGTTGTTCTAAATCTGGGTGTTCTTTGTGTCCGTTTCATGTATGTTTGTAAAGTCCCCTGCGACACAGGAATTATATTCTTAATACGGAAGTTATATTTCAAAAAATAAACAAAATTAGTAAGTAGGTATGTAGGTACTAGGTATATCAATCAGCCTATCGCCATCCACTACTGAACGAAGGTATTTTCAAGAAGCACCAACCATCGTGGTATACGGCAATCGACTACCAACCACTTACAAGCACCAATTATCATGCAATTCTACCATTTAGTAGAATTTACAATGGCGTCTTACAAATAGGTTCTAACTATAAAATGGTAAACAATTTTTAGGGAGGGTTTAAAATAAAAATAAAATATTCAAAGCATGCGATCGTAAATTAGTTTTTTCAGGATAAGACGGGTTTATAAGACGATAGGTACCCCTCATAGAATAAAGGTACCTATGAGTAAGTAGGTACCTATAGGTAGGTACAGTAGGTACAAAATGTTTACGATTTTAGACATTTTAATGGACCTAAAATTAATTTATGGGGCAGAGGCATACCTTAGTAATTAAGGAAAGGGGAGAACTTTTTGGAGGGCCTTTATATCACTATTTCTCTATTCAAATAGATAAAATTAATAATAAGTTTTCACTGTAGGTATGCATACTTATGCCTACACGATTTTTTTTTCTGCCCGCTTGTCTGTTTCTTTCGTCTCATCCCTAGAACGGTTGGACCGATTTCGACGGAACTTTCACTGGCAGATTGTTGATAATATAAAGAACGTAGGTTACTTTTTTATACTAGCTTCGCCCAGCCGCGTTACCCGCGGTTTCGTTGCGAAGGTACAACAAATACCGCGAGTAACGCCACGAGGCTTAGCTAGTTATTAAATAAACAAAACTAAGTATTGATCGATTAGTTTTACAAACTGTCACTGCATAGGGCTTGTCGCGTTTCTAGTGAACACTCCTAAACATAACGGAAATTTTGGTTAAAACGTAACTAACGAATTGGACTCCACGTTTAGCCTAAGTTTAAGTGGTCGCCACGACGCTCTCTACTGCGCCAAGTATCGTGGGTTCAAATCCCACGCGGGACAACACTTTGTGTGAGCCAGTAATTATTGTTCTGGGTCTGGGTGTTCTTTGTGTCCGTTTCATGAATGTTTGTAAAGTCCTCCGCGACACAGGATTTATGTTCCTAATGCGGTAGTTGTCTTTTTATTCAAAAAAATGCTGAGTAGGTATGGCTCTTTAAGTAATTACCTATATTGGTTCCTTTTCATTGTTTTTACACGTAATTTAAAGTTTTATTATTTCATTATTATTTAAAAGTATGTTTTATTGTTATTGTTGTCTTGTCAGTCCACAACCCACACTCGGCCAGGGTGGAGACGTATGGCCTTAACCCTCTCTTGAGAGGAAACCCCAGCACAGCAGTAGGACGTTATGGGCGGTTGATGAAATGTAATTTCACTTCTATATTTAAATAAGTAGCTAGATTAGGGCAAAAAATGGTATGAAGTGTTCGCCCAAGGTAAAAAAAAAATGGCCAAGTTAAAAGACTCTCAAAATTACACGGCTTTAAACTAAGTGTTAAAAATCATCATAAAAAGCTACAACCACCTTGGTATATGTGACAAAAAACCATAAATTTCCCTTAATTATACCATTGGCGATGTGTGAGGTTATGTAAAAAAAATGGCGCCGAACATTCGCGCCAAAGTCGTTAGGCACAGATCAAATAGCGGCACAGATAACCTTATCTTAGCAGATGTTAGACTCGATGGGGTTTTAAAAAGTTATTTTTGGTATTTCCGTTTTCTCTTCCTTTGTTTTGAAGATCATACGCATGTAGTTTATAGTTGTTATATTTAGATATTTAATACGTCAGAAAAAAGGTCGCTTTCGGTCCGAAATATTTTGGGCATCTGACACACAATGTCATCTAGTAATATTTTTTGTGTGAAATGGTCGAAATCAGGTGGTAGGTACTGTTAGATGTTAGTTCATCTTTAAAAACAATCTTTCATTGCTTCACTACTAGACCACTTTTTATGCCACTTTCTGTTAAAAAGGGTGCAAAAAATATAAAATAATTTTAATGTAAGTAACAAAGCGTGGGGTGCTTTCTGAAAATATTTCAATAACGTCGCCCCACGCTTTTTTCACATTAAAATTATTTTCTACTTTTTAGTTTAAAAGCGTGTTTGTTTTTTTTTTAAACAATTTTTATAGAAAAAATACTAATTTGTTCAAAGAAAATCTATATCAGTTTTTTTTTAGCTTTTTTTTTAAATTAATGTATTGTCCAAAGGAGTCGGTTACAAACATACAAATATACAAGTGAAGCTAATAAAAGCGTGTAAAAAGACACAGGTATGCCTATTATTGGATTTGCTAAAAGTACCAAAACTGTGCGGAAAACTATTTTCATTAAACCCAAAATCGTTTTTCCTAAGAAATGACCTCATACACGCAAACATTAACAAACAAAAGAATTAATTATCCTTTTCTTTTCTCGATACTTCTATACAGGAAACGGATACTGGGGTCGGCCGGAAACGGAAACGTCCGGAAGCCGCTGACCGGCCGGATGTGACGTCAACGTCTTATTGATTGCGGCTAATCCATTTTATTGTTAGGAGTGATTGGAGATTATCATGAATTTATTAATTTTGATATACCTTATACCTATACCTTTTTATACATCATCATTAATCATCATCATCAACAGCCTTTAATAATTCATTGCTGAATATGGTCATGGTCATATGTCATCAAAAGAAAGTAGAGTACAGTTAATTTCTGCTCGAATAGGTCGCCATAGTATGAGTCACATGTTTGCATTGTTTAATTCATAATGAAATGAATATAATTTTAACAAAAAGGAACCGACTTCGTAGAAAAACTATTCCGAGTACCCAAATCGCGACAATTGTGCCTGATATTTGAGGAATTCCCTCGATTTCCTTGGGATCCCATCATCAGATCCCGATATGGTGACGATGGGACCACCTGTAAGCTACGCCCATTCCAATGCAAAAAGAATTTTTGAAATCGGTTCATAAACGACGAAATTATCGCTGAACATACATAAAAAAAAAGATTCCGACGAATTGAGAACCTCCTCTTTTTTTTTGAAGTAGGTTAAAAATGATTGGCTAATATTTTGTTTTGATCACGTGACTATGTGATAGTAGCCAATCAATCAATCAAACAAGAAAATAGAGGCGTCAGAAACGTTTCGACTGCCTTCTTGGTCCAGTGGTAAGCGTATGCGGCTGCTGATCAAGAGGTTTCGGGTGCGATTCCAGGGTCGGACTAAATATTTGTGTGATCCACAAATATTATGTTTATGTATTTATATCAGTTGTTTAGTACCCAAAATAGAAGCCCTGCTTAGTTTGGTACTAGATGACGTTGTGTGTGAGATGTCCGAAATATTTATTTATATTTAACTTGGCTGTGTGGAGACGGATTAAGAATACAGAGTGTCACCATCTCTATTCATCCCGCGGGTGTCGCAAAAGTCGACTAAGGGATAAACTACGCAAGATAACATCAATGCAAAGAGAAGGAAAACTTGAAACCAACCCTATACCAACTCGTCTGGCCAGCGAGGTATAGTAGGCCAAAACCTCCTTTCTAAGAAGAGGACTTTTCAAGGCTGTTGATGTTGATAAACTTGGCTAAGGGGTTGTACCTGTGAAATATGTCGCAAAGCGTGGGTAGAGAGGCCCATTGGAGAGGCCCATGTCCAGCAATGAACTGCGATAGGCTAATGATGTTATGAGTAAAATCGAATAGTAATGGATGTTAACTTTAATAAGATATCCTCGATATCACTGTGTCAAGCGTCAGCAACATTCTTCAATATTTATATTTAAAGCAAGTGTTTAAAATAAGTGCTGTGCTTTCATGCCAAAATTACTCATCTTCCTATTCTTATTCTCAAGTTTATTTGGGGTCGGCTACTAGTTCAACCGGTTTTACCTGAATTTCAGTTTTTCCACGGAGCGACTGGCATCGGACCTCCGCAACCCTAGGGAGAACTGAAAGTCGAAGATTGAACTAGTTTTCAGTATATTTCAAGGCCCTGACTTCCCAATAACGATTGCCATAGATGTTCATGACAACCGGGACTGAAGGCTTTGGCGGGGGTGAATCACCGCCAAACTTCCAAACTCCGGGCAGCTATTAGGAGTTCACTAAGAAAATCCCAAAAACGCTTTTTGGCTCGACCCGGGATTTGAACCCGAGACCTCTTGATTAGCAGTCGCATACGCTAACCACTAGACCAACGAGGCAAAATTACTGCACCGATTTTAATCATATTTGGTACACTGATAGTCTAGAGCCTAAGAAAGGACGAAAGCTACTTTTTACCGCGATAACCGACAAAAACGCAGGCGGAGTCGCTTACGAAAGTTAGTGTACAGGTATATCCAAAAATTAGTCAACTAAACCGCAATCTTAAGCTAGTTCACCTCAAAAATGATGACTCAGCATCTCCAGTCTCTCATTACTGTCATCATGATGACGCCTGAAGTGAGACATGAACCCAATCAATAAGATCATTACAAAAGAATGCTTGACATTCGGGCAAAAAACCCCGACACATTGTGACCCCACATCGGCGCCTGCGCAGACAAAGATTTATCTCTTTAACGATACAGTTGAGTCGTGTGACACATTTAGAAGATAGTTTCTGGAGGCTGGAAATTATCTTTAGACACTCATAGCGTTGTTGCCCTAGGTAAATAGAAACAATGATAATAAATATTTTGAAAATCTTACACACAACGCGATCTAGTCCTAAACTAAGCAGAGCTTGTATTATGGGTAATAGACAACTGATATAAATACATAAAACAAAAACATAACTACTTTTTTTGTAACTTAAATTACCATAAACTAAAAACCTACATAGAAACCCAAACTCCAAAAGAAATCGTACGATTACCTATGGGTGACTGAGGAACCCTATCCTTTGCGTGCCCTAACACGCACTTGGCCGATTTTTAGGGTTCCGAAGTATATCACTCGGAACCCAAAGATTCGTCATGTCCGTCCGTCCGTCTGTCCGTCCGTCCGTCCTCGACTTACCGCCCAAACGGTAAGTGGTAGAAAGATGAAACTTTGCATGAATATGTATTGTTATTACGCCGACAAAGTGCTATAATAAAATTTTGAAAAATATTTTTATTTGGGGTACCTCCCCTACACGTAAAGTGGGGATGTAAATTTTTTCTCGCGGCTACCCCATCGTGTGGGGTATCATTAGATAGGTATTTTAAAAACAATAAAGGGTTTCTAAGACGATTTTTTGATTCAGGTATCCGTTTGCGAGAAATTCCACTTTAAAGGGCACTTTTTTGTAAAAACAGGGCGTCCCCCCCCCCTCTAAAAGCTACACGGCTGGATCAAAAAATCTGGAAAAATTCGTGATGGTGGTCCACATAATGAACTTTGAAGGAAAACTATAACGGATTAGATGACTATATTAATTCAGGAGTTATGGAGACTTAACTTGTAAAATGCGCTCACTTGGAAAACGTTATACAAAATTAACACATTAATACGTGAACATAATAGAGCAAGATCCCAGAGCCGCCAGACTTACGTCATTTGTGCAATGCTGAAATTTTCAGGATTATTAGTACAATGTCTTGTTAAGATGTATGCGTATCCATTAGCTTGAAAGCGGGGCCGTTTGTGAGGTAGCGCGAAGTACAGATGGTAAAAAACCTTACTTACCTACGTTAAAGGTGCAAAGCTATTATTTACATATTTTTTAAGAATATTACTTAAAATTAAAATTCATTACTGCCAGACACATAGGGGGGATGATTGGCCCTTCGGACTGGTCTGGCCCCATACAAAGGGTCTTGAAATAGTACCTACCTTAGATAATATGTATAAAATTTAGGTTTGCTACTATAACGTAGTTTACCTAATTTTTTCACAACTTTCAAGACGTCTGGCAGGAGTAATGGCCCACGGAAAGTGTCTGGCAGTAATGAATTTTAATTTAAAATACTATTCTTAAAAAAATGTAAATACTAGCTTTGCACCTTTACCTTTACTTACCGTAGGTAAGTAAGGTTTTTATCCATCTGTACTTCGCGCTACCTCAGAACCGGCCCCGCTTTCAAGCTAATGGGTACGCATATATCTTAACAAGACATTGTACTAATAATCCTGAAAATGTCAGCTTTGCACAAATGACGTAGGTCTGGCGGCTCTGGGATCTTGGACTATAATAATTATCTATTGGATACGATTTTAAATCCACGTGACTGAGGAACCCTCTACTGTGCGTGGCCTGACATGCACTTGGCAGATTTTTTAATTAAGGATTTATAGAGGCCTAAGTTTAAAAACTCTTCGTACAAAAACAACAAAACAATAAGTAAACATAACAATTATCTATTGGACACGATGAAAGCCATTATGGGTAACTACGGAACCCTATTCTATGCCTGGCCTGACACGCACTTGGTCGAATCTTTTAATTATATCGCGAATAAGTCCCGTTTACAGTAAAAAAACATGAGTATAGGCAAAGTAGAGTCACTTTAGTAGGCCAAATATATAATTAAAGTGGGTCAAAATCGCGCCCATAGGAGTCGGTTACAAACATACAAACAAACCAAGACCATTCTAATAATGACAGCATTCTTGCTGTCGTATTTCGTTGGTGAGTGTGAGACCGGAGGCCCAATCATTCTGCATCATTCTCCCGCCCTTCGAAGGCCGGGAGAATGATGCAGAATAATCTAACCAGGCTGCCATGGTAGGGGTCACCATGCTACATTGTCTACCCTCACAATAAGCATGGTGACCCCTACTCCTGGATTCTACTCATGCTTTCCATCAGGCAGAGTAGAGTCACTTTGGCAGGCTTAAATATAAAAAAAAAAAAAAAAAAAAAAAAACATACAGGTGAAGCTAATAAAAAGCGTGTAAAAAAGCTACACTACACTATGTTTTCACAAATAAAGAGTACCTATTTACGCAGTCTTGCTTGTGTGTGTGTGTCGTTAATTGTCTGAAGTAGGAACTAATTGAATTAGAGAGCACGCATCTTGTTCGAAAGAGACGTACAGATTTTAGGGTACTGTAAATGTTTTGGGACTTTTTGGACCATAGATTAGGCGACTTTATGTTTTTTTAACTTCAGTGAAACACCTTGTTTGGATTCTGAATTAAACTTTTTTTTTCCTTAATCATAACAGAAATTTCGGTTAATGCTCAAAATTTTATAGTTTTTATAAGACACTAGCTGACCCCGTCTGCGTTTTTAATATCCGTAGTTTTTGTTTATTATTATAATTTAAAAAACACAATTTCTGCATTAGGAATTTAAATCCTGTGTCGAGGGGTACTTTATAAACATACATGAAACGAACACTAAGAACACCCAGACTCAGAACAACAATTTGTGAATCACACAGTGGGGTAATTGAACCCATGACACTTGGCGCAGTGGAAAGTGGCGTGGAGACCACTTAAACTAAAATAAACTAAATACTATAATTTAGTGTAGTTATTTATTTATTAATAGTATTCGATTCTCTTCTTTCATTGGCTATTCGCTTCTGTTCTCTTCTTCTTTCATTCTTACATTGAAACAAGAGAAGAGAGAAATGGAATTGAGAATAGAATATTTAACGAATGATTCTGATTAGAGGTTTACAGAACGCTATTAACGTTAAATAAAACATAATATTTTCATACGGAACCCCGAATAACATTATAATTATTTACCCAATGATTGTCAAACGTACGTGAAGGTGCTAATAGCATAGACAATCACTGGTCTATTTTAGACGAACGGACAAGTTTGGACAATGTTTTGAGGAATATGTCTAAATATAGACATCATGTCTTTCTTATTAGGATGAAAGAAATGCCGATTTTATTTATATACATATATGGTTTTTTTATTCTACTATGGCAAAGTCAAAGAGTAGGTAATAAAAAAATATTTCTGACATCTTACACACAACGCCATCCAGTCCCAAATTAGCAGAGCTTGTATTATGGGTACTAGACAACTGATATAAATACATAAACATACTTTTTTTTGGAATTACATAAATATTATACATAGAAAACACCTGAAGTCCGAAACAAATATTTGCAGATCATACAAACATTTGGTCCGACTCGGGAATCGAACTCGAGACCTCTTGATCTTTGATCTTATGACAAAGGAGCCTACTTTGTCGGTGACACATTATTATGTCATTTATATACTTTTTGCAATGTTTTTTTTAAATCTTATACGATTTTAATGTGTTGCGCTTTTCTTGGCGGCTTTTTGTATAAATTTAAAGGTTTGAAAAAGCTTAGGATGTATGAATAGTGATGATTAAGATCCTTTATCAAATTCAATGTGTCTGTTACATGTTCAAACACAGCTAGTACCTTTCTACTTAGAAAGGTAACATACACACGTACGGTTTTGATTAAAAAAAAAATAAGTTTCAGTTCTAAGTATATGGGGACCCCCAAAATTTATTGCTTTTTTTCTATTTTTGTGTAAAAATATTAATGCGGTTCACAGAATACATCTACTGACAAAGTTTCACCAGTATAGCTCTTATAGTTTCGGAAAAAATGTATGGCTGTGACATACGGACGGACAGACAGACAGACATGACGAATCTATAAGGGTTCCGTTTTTTGACATTTGGCAACGGAACCCTAAAAATACATGTGGATTGTAAGACGTGTGTTGAACAATTATCATCAGAATATCAGTCATGTTCAGTAATCAATAGTTTAAGTACAAATTCCCATTTAAGCACAATTATAAAATAAGTTTCTTTGTATGTTTACCTTCTTAACGCTTAATTTTTAATGCAACTAGGATTGTTCGAACATCTATCTGGCCTTTACTAATCTTTCAATGGCCATCTTAAATTTGTCCTTGTTTACAAAAACAGATAAGATCTTATAAAAAAAATAATAAAAAAAATAGTAAAATATGATGATTGTGGTCTAGAGTTCACTATAAATATTTTTTAGGCAATCCAGTTCTTAATTATTCAAGTCTTGCATTCTAATTCACACAGAAAATTTTATAATAAATTCGTTTGTTTATTTACCGTCCTGTCTTTACCCTAATTATCTTTAGGGTGATGTGGAATCAGTGGAATAAGTCACAGAACACTAGCTCAAACAAGTCCTTTAGACATCTCCGGTAACAAAATCCGTCCACGTATGGTATTACGGCGGCGTACAAAGGTGCGGATTTCACGCTGGCCGGCGTTGATGCGATTAACGTTAAATCTGACGCCGCCCTTAGCTGTTGTTGTGTCCGACTGAGATATTGATGTTCATTTTGTTGCTGTTGTTGGTGCAGTAGTGACAATATTTAAATGGTTTTGGATATCTCATGACAATGAGAGTGTACTTTTTGCAGGTATATTGTTGATTTCAGTTTGAATGTAGATGCGATGTTATAAGGTTGGGCGGTTTTGTGAGATGTTTTGTATTTATTGTTTTTTTGTTTGTGTTGAGTTAGAATACGTAGTGTTACTATGCCTATTCGTCATAGGAGTGTCTTGGGAGCCAACTAAAGGAGCAAAATATGCAGATTAGTATCAGTCAGAGCACGTGAATTAATATGTAGAGATTGTATAATGCATTTATATTACTGTTTTTAAACTTTCGCGACTTTTACACATACTCATGTTTTTACTGTAAACGGGACTTATTCGCGATAGTATTTAAGGGTTACGATACCTTCTATTTTCCGACGTTTCGAACGGGTTATACCGCTCGTGGTCACGGGTAGACTAGTAGAAGGTATTGTAACCTTTAATATTATCGCGAATAAGTCCCGTTTACAGTAAAAACATGAGTATGCATTTATATTCATAGAAATACTAACACATATACATACATATATACTTGGAAGTTGTACTCATTATATATCTATACAAAAAAATAAAATTGAAGTGTCAGTTTGTAATCAGGTGTAAAGTATAAACGATAGGTACTTAAATTAAAAAAAAACATTTAACATGAAGCGCTCATAGCCGAGTGGCCTTAGGTGATTGGAAACAATCATCCAGGGCAAGCAACGACGGCGCGGTCGGACCTAGATGGGTGACCGTTTGTGGCATTATATGTAATGAGCGTTTCCGTGATTCGGAGGTCACGTTAAGCAGTCGGTCCCGGTTGTTATCATAAGATAGCAGTCGTGAAGCCTTAGTTGGAGGCCTTCGGGCGGCTTAAAAACATCCAACAGCAAGATTACGTAGCCACAACGTGTCCCCAACCCGCACTCGGCCAGCGTGGGGATGTATGGCCTTAACCCTCTCTTGAGAGGAGACCCTGAGCCCAGCAGTGGGACGTTATGGGTTGTTGATGATTTAACATGTCAACATGTGACAATCTGTCTGTCTATTTGTTCCGGCCAATCTTTGGAACAGCTGGAACCATTTTGATGTGACTTTCATTGGCAGATAGATGATGTCATAACAAGTAACTAATTTAGGCTAAAATTTTTAGACCAACTTAGCTTCGCGGCGCTATTAACAAATTCACAACAATAACGGCGGCTTACACCACGGGACTCGACTAGTAATTTAATAAGTTAGTACATATTATTAATTGAATACCATAGAAGACATGCTAACACATAAACATACATATAGTTTCACCTAAAGCAACTAGTCTGTAGGTATTTAGTCGTCAACAAACTCTTGTGACGCGTATCTCAGGCTGGCTGTCAGCCATTTTGTCGTGAGCCTCTCGTGTGACGGCCTGTCGACATGGCAGCGTACAGGAATATCTGTGTGGTGTTATAGACTGATCTGTGTCAACGGTAGCATATAAGCTCTTTAGCGGTACCGGCTTAGTACGCACTAGGTAGAGAAAACGTGTCGGGCTCACGACGGTTTTGAAATACAAAAGCGTTGGACTC
Source organism: Phragmatobia fuliginosa (assembly GCA_932526445.1). Classification (NCBI taxonomy): domain Eukaryota; kingdom Metazoa; phylum Arthropoda; class Insecta; order Lepidoptera; family Erebidae; genus Phragmatobia; species Phragmatobia fuliginosa. The sequence continues at coordinate 14,163,390 of OW052079.1, read as the reverse complement.
AGTACGCTTCCCACCAAGGAATTAATTTGGTGCAAATATTTTTATTTAGTAAAATGTTTGTCACGTTTATTTTTTAATAAAACCCTTATGTAGTTAATTCACGCTCTTATTTTTACATGAGAATTATAACAACAAGATTGTAATAAATTGTTATTTTCATGAATATTCAGTTGTTAGGATTGATAGTTTTTCGTTCAATTGGAATAAAGCTGAACAACAAACCCTCCAATAAAGAGAAGTAATCATAAATAACGGACCTCAGAGGTGCAAAGAACGAACTTAATCAGGAATCTTCTCTTTTTATTCAATTCGTTTAAGAAATTCATCTGATTGAAATTTGAAGTACTCCAACTTCACTACTTATGATTAAATAATAAACTTTTGGATCTTACAATAAAACGCAGCGTTTTTTCTTCCTAGTGCGTACGCCAGAGGATTACGCAACGTTCCATTCCATTGTGGCAGTAAGTGATAATCTCCTTTGCTCACTTCTTTATTTTTATTGTTAATTCGTGTGTGGAATTCCTTATGTGCGTTTTAGCCCGACAGAGTGGAAAAGTATAATGTGCTCTTAGCCTTATATACGGTAGCGGTGTGTTAGGAGTTTTTTGGACAATGGGGATGCTTACTTACCCTTGGATGGGTGACTGAGGAGAATTTTAAAACAGCTGTTTTTGTTCCTTAATGGTGTGCGTAAATGTATAGAGGAGTTACATCTCTTTCTGATTAGGTTCCCAGTAGCAAAATACATATAGTAAGTAGGTATCTATTCTGTTCGACTTTATGAAGGTTTATGCCGCCCGACCATCTTTCAAGATTTTCACACTTCGTGGTGGATATTTTGTTGTAAATTAATAATAATAATAAATATTTCGGACATCTTACACACAACGCCATCTAGTCGCAAACTAAGCAGAGCTTGTATTACGGGTAACTATATTACAACTATATTAAATACTAGCTGACCCGTGCCCACTTCGTTGGGCATAACTTAAATATAAAAGTTAGACATATGCTGTCGTTGATTTTTTTGTAGGCATTTTCAAGCTCCACATCTTTTCTCTAGAACTCAAAAATATATCTTTCATAGTTAAGGCAGCGTTCGTAAGAAACGCTTTCATTCGACCGTTTTTTCTCCGATTCACTTTGCGAAACGGACTACCACGTAAAAGCCTTTTTATTTTTCGGTTTTTATATAACCTATGACACTCAGCAATAATGTGGCTTTCTATTGGTGAAAGAATTTTTAAAATCGGTTCAGTAGATCCCGAGATTATCCTTTACAATTTAACAAACACACAAACTTTACTTCTTTATAATATTAGTATAGATTACAACTGATATAAATACATAAACATACTTTTTTTTTGTAAATACATACATAATATACATAGCAAACACCCAAACTCCGAAACAAATATTTGCGTATCACACAAACATTTGATCCGACTCGGGAATCGAACCCGAGACCTGATCAGCAGTCGCATACGCTAACCACTGCGTCAACGTCGCTGTCTAAATTAATCTTTTACAGATCCCGGGTCGGGCTAAAAAGGGGTTTTTTGGTTTTTCTTAGGAAATTCCTATTAGCAGCCCGGAGTTTGGAAATTTGGCAGTGATTCACGCCCGTGCCTCGGAGAGCACGTAAAGCCAAACGTTATTGGGAAGTCAGTGCCCTCAAACCTCAACCTACGAATTTCAGTTCTCCCTTATTTCCCTGATTTCATCACGAATGGGCCGGCTCGAGCGAGGCACTACTACCCTCATACAGAAGATTAACTTAAAATGACAGCCTTTTTGTGCAAGTGTCAGACCTGGTTGCCCAATCATTCTGCATCTTTCTCCCAGCCGCCTCCGGAGGATGCTGGCCCCTACTCCTGGATTCTACTCATGCTTTCATCAAGCAAAGTTGAGGTTTCTTTGTCGACGTGATTAAAACACATATATAGGTATGCAAAGTTTAATCTTTCTAGCACTCACCATTTGGGCGATAAGCCGAGGACGGACGGGCATAACGAAACTACATATACGGAACCCTAAAAAAGATTCCGGTGAATTGAGAAACTCCTCCTTTTTGAAGTCGGTTATAAAATCAATAGCACTACCAATAATAGGTGCCATAACTGTACCATTCGTTCGCCAATGAGGACAGTCAATGAAGTAGTTATTACGGTATGTATGAAGTCTTTGTTCTAAGACCACATGGCTTCAGTCCTGGGTGTTCAGATATGCCAGTCGTGGGAACATCTCCTCAATTGATTTCAGTAACATAACATTTAGATATAAAATATAGAGGACTGTTGTTTATTTTATCAGAACTTGGCTGCCTCGTCGGTCTAGCGGTTAGCGTAAGCGACTGTTGATTAAGAGGTCTCGGGTTTAAATCCGTTGTTGGTTTTTTTTTTCAAAATAAATTGTTAATGGAAGCCCGGAGTATGAAAAATGGTGTTGTTTCACGCCCGTGCCTCGGAGAGCATGTTAAGTCGTCGGTCCCAGTTGTCATGAACATCTATCATCATTACTATTCATAACAGTTCTTACTAATACGAAACTATAAATGCGAAAGTAACTTTATCTGTCTGTACGGCTTCTACGGTAAAACTGCTTAACAGATTTAAATTAAATTTGTTACACAGATAGTCTAGAGTCTGAGAAAGGACATACGCTTTCTTTTACCGCTATAACCGAGATACACGTGGACGGAGCCACGGGCGAAAGCTGGTAATTTATAAAACAGATGTTTTTTATACCTCAATCATAGATAATAAACTCATCTTAAGTAGTTAAAATTAAACAATTTTAACTCGAGCCTTATTCACTCGAGTGTGAAACATACTCGAGTAAAATCAACTCGAACCTCATCAATTCAATATAATATCTTTAAAACATGTAAACTACACAAATAGATATACAAAATGTATTAAAACACATACAAATTAAACTTACACTCTAAAACAACTGTATTCAAAGTAAATAAGGTCTATTATCGCGTAACACGAAGGAATAAAAATACTTAATATATATCAGGTTGATAAGTCAGTGCACACACTACACGATTGTTGATAAGGCTACGTGCATACTTAGCCCGATCGTTTTGTTAACATAACTTTATCTTTACGGCTCGATAACCGACTGCGTGGAGGTTGGGTTATGATTTCTAAATGTTTTGTTGTAAAATCTATTAGTTTTTATATGGAGCCTCTATAAATTTAAGTTCTACATCACGTTGATAATGGTTTTATGGCTTTCACTTAGGTTTATGGCTTCGATGGCTGAGCCTTGTGGTTTCATGGGTACATAACATCAGAACATCGACAGCTTACTAATTATAGAGGCAGTATGTCACATGATTTGGGTGGATTCCTTGGTATAATCTGATAAAAAAATATATTTTCGGACATTTTACACACAACGCCATCTAGTCCCAAACTTAGCAGAGGTTGTATTGTGGGTATTAGACAACTGATATAAATACTTAAACATGCTTTTTTTGTAAATATATGCATATTATACATAGAAAAACACCCAAACTCCAAAACAAATATTTGTAGCTCATGCAAAACATTTGGTCCGACCCGGGAATCGAACCCGATACCTCTTAATCAGCAGCCGCATACGCTGACCACTAGACCAACAAGGCAGATTACCTGTATTCAGTTTAAGAATACACAAACTATCCAAAGAGAAGCATTTCAATTGATCCCCATATTGTGGGTTATCATGCTGCATTGGCTGCATTCAAAATGAGGATGGAGCCCAATAGGTACCCTTTTTTTTAAAGACAATTTATCATCAATCTATTGCAGTCCATTGCTGGATATAGGCCTCTCCAATTGCACGCCATTTAGTTCGATTCTCGGCTACTCGCATCCAGTTCAAAGACAACTCCCGCATTAATAATATACTTCTTGTTTCGCGGGGGATTTAACAAACACACGTGAAACGAACACAAAGAACACCCAGGCTCAGAACAATAGTTTATAAATCACACGAAGTATTGCTACATATGAGATTTGAACTCGCACTTGGCGAAGTAAAAAGATTTTAGAATCTACTCATGCTTTCCATCAGGCAACAATCAGTTCCCAACCTGCACTTGACCAGGGTGGGGACGTATGGCCTTAACCCTCTCTTGAGACTAGACCCGAGCCCAGCAGTGGGACATTTTCAACTGTTGATAAATTGATGAGGATTTTCATAAGGAAGAGTAGAATCATTTTTGAAGCCTTGAATGTATAACAAAAACCACGCGTCGGTTCACTGTTGTGTAGTAGACCGTAGCCTTCTTCTTAAAGACCTAGGCCACGTAAATATACTACCACCAGTGGATCGATGAGCAATATTGACTCTAAATTTGACACTATGATGTATCTACCTAGCCTTTATTAAGAAGATTATTTGGGGTCGGCTACTAGTTCAACCAGTTTTACCTGAATATCAGTATTTTCAAACCCTGCAGTCGCAACCCTGAGGGCGAACTGAATTCCAAGATTGAATAAGTTGTCAGTATATTTAAGAGCACTGACTGTCCAATAACGATTGCAATAGATGTTCGTGACAACCGAGACCGACAGGAAAAGTGCTCTCGGAAGAACTGTCAAATTTTCACACTCCGAGATCAGAATTTCTCGTAAGAAAATCCTAGTAACACTCGATCCGACTCGGGAATAGTACCCGAGACCTCTTGATCGGCAGTCGCTTACGCTGACCTCTAGACTATAGAACAACAGTATATAATATCTTCATCGATTACAACATATTTCCTTAAACATCCCTACACAAAACAACTATATCTACATAGCTATATATAATACCAGCTAATGCCTGCGGCTCCGTTCGCCTCCTAGGTGTATGAAAAATAGATGTTGGCCGATTCTGAAACCCACCCAATATTAACACAAAATTTCATACAAATTGTTTCAGCCGTTTCGGAGGAGTATAACTAACATTGTCAATTTTATACCTATATGTAAAAGATAACATTGAGACACAACCACTAATAAAACTGAGGACAACTCAGACGGGCCACATTCCTCCCCGGCGACGCACTTATCGACCAAATAAATTTACCAGACCCTCACTGATATCTGTCTATGTATAATAAAGTCTACCTACCTGTACATATGAGTCAAGGCCTCATGGCGGGTGTGAGTCGACCTTGGGAATGTATTTACAGTTAGGTAATAAGTATTTATTACTTAATATTGTTTCACTGCCTTGAAATTGCATAGCGTATGCGACTACTGTAATTGTGGTCCCTGGTTTGATACCCGGTCAGACATATTTTATGGTCAGCAAGTATTTGTTTCGAAGTTATTAAAAAGAGAGTAGATAGAGAGAGTATTTAAAAAAAGGATAGCTATCTAGAACATTTGGTTCGATTCAAGATTTCAACCCGAAATCTTAAACAAAGCAGTCGTATTCTTTACCACTGCGCCATTGAGGCCGGCCCATTATTACAAATCCTGATGACACCTGACATCATTATTAAAATCTGTTTGTCTGTAATCAGTACAGTCGAACATACAAACATCATCATCAACAGCCTTTAACAGTCCACTGCTGGACATGGGCCTCTCCTTGAAAAGGAGGTATTTTTCGGACATCTTACACACAACATCATCTAGTCCCAAACTAAGCAGAGCTTGTATTATGGGTACTAGACAGCTGATATAAATACATAAACATACTTTTTTTTGTAAATGCATACATATTATACATAGAAAAACACCCAGACTCTGGAACAAATATTTGTGGATCACACAAATAAATTTGGTCCGACCCGGGAATCGAACCTGAGACTGCATGATCAGCAGCCGCATACGCTAACCACTGGACCAACAAGGCAGTATTGGCCTACTATACCACGCTGGCCAGACGGGTTGGTATAGGGTTGGTTTCAAGTTTTCCTTCTCTTTGCATTGATGTTGTCTTGCGTAGTTTATCCCTTAGTCGCCTTTTACGACACCCGCGGGATGAATAGGGGTGGTGACACTCTGTATTCTTAATCCGTCACCACGCGGACAAACATACATAGATTGTCAAAACTGTTACCAATTTTTTTGTCTTTGCTGTAGTCGAGTAAAACCAGGTATAGTAGTAGGCCAAAACTTCCATTTTAGGTCATTGATATTCGATGCATTTTCCGCACAAAAACAAAAACTAAAGGGAAGCTACTCCAAAATATTTTTGAACAGAAATGTAAACAAATTTTGATACCATATGGTATAAGGTAGCTATCACCAAATGCGGTGGCTGGTTATATTTGTTTTATTTAGATAAAAGCCCACAATTACCGGCCCGATAAACTTGTTTGTCCGTATTTGCACTGTCATCTATAAAACACTCTGTTATCTATGGAGTTTATAGCTCTGAATGGTGATAACGATTGGCTATGGTAGGGTTATTAGATCATGCCAGTTGTGGTGTGCAAATAGTGGAGATAATATATAGATACAGCTATAGAAGTACGTTATATTACGGGTATTGGAAACAAGCTAATAGGGCTGGTTTCTAAGAATGAATTACAACATACATAGGACTATACATGGTTCTTATAGATTTTCTAACTGAGTTGGCGGTATTATCCGCCTTTATTGATGTGCATCACTACGTAAATTAAGGTATGCAACAAGGCTAGTCTAGTTTAAGTTATTTCTTATGTCATAAACTATCTGCCAATGGAAATTTCGCTATGACCAGTCCAGCCGTTCAAGGATTACAGAACATACATATCTATATGATGAACGTTTACAAGTATGTTCAATGAATGTATCAAACCCTAAACTTCCTTTAAAACTTCCTCAAGAGGCGCCTGTCTTCCGTCCAGTCCCCATTAACTGCATATCCGCAAATCTTAAACTACACTTAAACTCTTAAAAACTTCCAAAACAAAAAGTCGCATTTTTTTTTACTCGAGCATAGAGTACGGCGGCAGACGGAAAAAAAAATTGTCGCGTGTCGACCATAGATTTACGATACGGCCTTTTAAGAAACCATTTGGCCGTACCATGTGTTGTCTTTGGTCTCTCTATTAATTTTGGCAACGAATTCTCGAGTGATTAGTAAGAGAGGGTGATTGGCTCAAAATATGGCGGTTCTTTGTCATCGCTTGGAGTCAGGTAAATTAATGGTCTTTTTGAGAATAAAGTAGCCATAGAGTGTTAAGCTATAGCTAATGAGATTTAGCAGAAAAAATGATTTATGAGAGAAATTGGTTTTGTTGTGACACTTTTTTATTGAACAAAAATAACTGATGCAAAACCATTGTGAAAATGTTTAGTTTGTAAAATTATAAAAAATAAAATAAAAAAGTTTCTTCTCCATTCTACCATACAATTAATTTTTAACCGACTTCAAGAAAAAAGGAGGAGGTTTTTTTTTTTTATGTATGTTCAGCGATAATTTCGTCGTTTATGAACCGATTTCAAAAATTCTTTTTGCATTGGAATGGGCGTAGCTTACAGGTGGTCCCATCGTCACCATATCGGGATCTGATGATGGGATCCCAAGGAAATCGAGAGAACTCCTCAAATGTCATAGGTACAATGGGTACTCGGAATAGTTTTTCATTGAAGTCGGTTCCTTTTTGTTAAAATTATATACTTCATGTTACATACATTATTATTGATTGATTTTTATATGATTTTTATAAAAAAATCACATACTAAAATATAAATCAATCAATTTTAACATTATTTTCATTTTTATTAAATATTTATAATATAATTCACAATGCATGTATTTCGTTTATTTTGGCTCTAGGGGTTACGCGGTAGTAGTAGTCGTCTCTTTGGCGTAGGCCTCCCCCAAATCTTTCCACGTTTTTCTGACTCTGGCTCTGGTCATCCAGTCCAACCCTAGCCTTTGCATAAATTGATCCAACCCATCTTCTGTTTTGACGTCCTCGCGACCTTATTCTGTATCTCTTGGGATTCACTCTGTGCTTTTCTTGGTCCATCTCTCGTTTTGCATCCGACATACATGTGTTCCACTTTAGAGCTCTCACTTCTTCGAACATCGGTAACCTTTGTCATTTTTCTGATCAACTGATTATTTATTCTATTCGAGAAGTTTATCCCTAACATACTTATCTCCATCTTTCGCTGACATATGGCTAATCTATCTTCTTCACTCCTTCTCAATGACCAGCATTGACAACCATAGGTTAAACACGGGAGTATTGCTACATCGAAGAGCTTTCGTTGATATTAATAGATTTGTTTTTCATTGTCGTTAATATTAGTAACCAATAAATAATTAGAAATAACTATTTTTAAAGTTTTACGACTTTTACACGTAGTTTTTGTTGTATAGCGGGGTTTATTCATGATAGTCCATTGCTTTTCTGCCAAAGTAAGATTTTAGATTATATTAATGCGTGAATCGATAACTTTGCACCCCTTTTTTACAAAAAATTGCGTGAATACTTATAGTTTACTAGCTGAATATAATTTGAGATTTAAACTATCCTATCTCTCAAGTTAGATCGAACTGCACATGGTGTGCGAATTTTATTATAATCGGTTAAGTGGTTTAGAAGTCCATTGAGGACAAACATTGTGACACGAGATTTATATATATTAAGATGTGGAGAAGGAGTGCAGGAAGCTATTTTTTTAATATGCATCAAAATACATAAAATAGTTTTAAAAATTAAACAAACACGCTTTCAAACGAAAAAGTAGAAAATAATTTTAATGTAACAAACCGTGGGGCGACGTTATTGAAATATTTTCAGAAAGCACCTCACGTTTTTTTACATTAAAATTATTTTCTACTTTTTAGTTTAAAAGCGTGTTTGTTTAGTTTTTTAAAACATTTTTTAGAAAAAATACTAATTTTTGTTAGCATTTTTTTTAGTTTTCTTTTTCAAATTAGTGTATTCAAATTAATGTATTGTCATCGGTCCTCGATCAATCTACAAAATTTGAACGAAATCTAGCCGTTTAAAGTGGGTCAAAGTAGTCGGTTACAAACATACAAACAAACATACAGGTGAAGTTAATGAAAAGCGTGTAAAAACGTCATGCACACTACCATGTGTTTGACACACACACGCATAGATATTCTTTCGTCAAATTGACATTGTATCGTAGAATTGGCGGAATCTCTGGATAAGGAAGTTATAGTCTTTGACAATAGAGCCTCAATAATGTTGCCACTTATAATTCAAATTAATTATGACCATTAGTTAATATTAATCCCTACCTCCCTACCTATATTATAAATGCGAAAGTAACTCTGTCTGTCTGTCTGTCTGTTACGCTTTCACGCCTAAACCACTTAACCGATTTTGATGAAATTTGGTATGAAGATAGAACTGAACTTGGGAAAGGACATAGGCTACTTTTTACTGCAGTAATCGAGATACAAAGGCCAAAGCTAGGTGATTATAAAAATACATAAATCGTAGATGTCAAAATGTATCACTGTTTATATCCTGTCAAAACTTCACAGGTTGCTAGGCATAACACACTTGCATGGCAACCATAATGATAGTTTGTAAATGACATAAAGACCAGTAGACCAGGGTAAATAATTTTTGAAAACAAATAAAATTATAGTAGAATGAAACCTATTGGCAAAGGAGGAGAATATTATAAAAATGAAAGGAAAAATAATTTACGGGCGATTTGAGGTCGGGAAGGGGCAGGGGGGAGGTTTTCGGGTCCTATAAGCGGGACGTGAAAAAGTTTCTCACTAAGCCGCCATAGTGTGGGCCGCCATACATTATTGTCTGCATTCGCAGCAAGTGTGGTAGTCTCGACTCTTGGATTCTGCTCATGCTTTCCATCAGGCAGGGTAGAGTCACTTTGGATGGCTTAATACATAAAACAAAGGGTAAAAAACGGTTTATCTCGATTTCCAGCAAAACTACAAGTCCTATGGAAAAAAGTTAAATGGCAAAGTTGTAGGTAATTAAAAGATCTACAACTTTTTAGGGTTCCGTCGTTTATGACTTCGAACCCTTATAGATTCATCATGTCCGTCTGTCCGTCCGTCCGTCCGTACGTCCGTCCGTCCTCGACTTACGTCCAAACGGTAAGTGCTAGAAAGATGAAACTTTGCATGGATATGTATTGTAATTACATCGACAAAGTGCTACAATAAAATTATTAAGGGTACCTCCCCTACACGTAAAGTGGGGATGTATTTCTTTTTCTCGCGGCTACCCCATCATGTGGGGTATCATTATATAGGTCTTTTAAAAACATTAAAGGGTTGTTAAGACGATTTTTTAATTTAGGTATCCGTTTGCGAGAAATTCCACTTTAAAGGCCACTTTTTTGTAAAAACAGGGCGTCCCCCGCCCTCTAAAAGCTAAACTTTAAATGAAAACTATAACGAATTAGATGACTTTGTTAGTTCAGGAGTTCAAGCCTAAACCACTGATCCGATATTGATGAAATTTGGTATGAAGATAGAACTGAACTTGGGAAAGGACATAGGATACTTTTTATTGCGAAAATAAAGGAGAAGGTTTTGAAATAGGGAGGAAAGTTTGTGTCAAAGTCCCTTATTATCAAACATAAAATCACGTAAGATTGTTTAATCTACGCTTACCGTGTCGCGCGATATAAACGAATTCCACGCGGGCGAAGCCGCGGGCGGAAAGCTAGTAAATAAATATTTCGGACATATGACACACAACGTCACCTGGTTCAAAACTAAGCAGTGTTTTCTGTAAATACATACTCGTACATCTTTACAAATAGAAAACACCCAAGCTTCAAAACAAATATTTTGAGATACAGACAAATACCTATTTGATTCGACACGGGAATTGAACTCGAGACCTCAAGCACAACAGTCGCATAAGCTACCACTGCGGATCGAGGCAGTATGATAGATGAACACACACAATCAATGTAATGACACTATCTCAATGTATGTTTCTCATGTATGGGCTCTGCCTGATGGAAAGCATGAGAAGAATCCAAGTGTAATGGTCACCATACACATGGCGAATGCAGACAATACAGTACCAATAATAAAATCGATTCTCAAACATCAAAAATATCGAAACATAAAAATATTCATCCGAATACAAAACCGCGTTTTTGAATTCGATTAAAAAGCGCACTCGTTTCCCACCCTCGTTATAAAACGCTACGTCATCACATATGCGCGCGAATCGTTAAAAAACATTCATTTAATGATATAAATTGATATTAATGATCATTGACACAGGTTGAAAAGGAAACTCATCTAATTTATCGTTTTATTCTGATTAGAAGTGATGAAAGTTCTAATAAGACTTGTATTGACTGCCAAAATGCTGACTTTGTCTCTTCTGTAAAAAAGATTAGCTTTCGCCCTCGGCTCTGTCTGCTTCTATGATAGTTATTGCAGTAAAAAGTAGCATATGTCCTTTCTCAGACTCCAGACTATATGTGTACTAAATTTCATTTAAATCGATACAGTAGTTTTGAAGTGAAAGCACGACAAACAGACAGAGATACTGTCACATCCCTACTAATAATATAAATGCGAAAGTAACTCTGTCTGTCTGTCTGTTACGTTTTCACGGGAAAGGACATAGGCTACTTTTTACCGCGAAAACGACACACTCGCGGGCGGAACCTAGTTTATAATGTATAGTATGGATTTGCAACCACAACCACAGCATGAAGATGTTTAACCAGGTTTAACTAATCTTATATATAAAACTCTCGTGTCACAATGTTAGTTTACATACTCCTCCGAAACGGCTGGACCGATTTGTATGAAATTTTGTGTGTATATCGGGTAGGTCTGAGAATCGGCCAACATCTATTTTTCACACCCTTAAGACGCGAGCGGAGCCGCGGGCATCAACTAATATTTTGTAATATGTTAAAATCAAATTCACTTTTATTATGATTTAACAAAACAACGAAAAAAAACTATCTCTAAACAACCCCTTCACTTTTACAAGTTCATTGAATGAACACAAAATGCACAGCGTTTAGCACAATGGAGGTATTACGCGTATTACGGCGTAATATTTTGAATGGATTATAATATAATTAATATTCAAATGTGTTAAAAATTATTCATTTATACGTCACTCATACTACCCTCTGTATTGGTTGGTACGGATAGCGAGGGCGGACAGTTTTGATACTCGTATATTTAATCGAAGCCTGCCGAATTGACTCTACTCTGACCAAAATCTATCAGAGTGGTGTGCAATGGGAGAGGCCTATGTCCAGCAGTGGACTGCGAGAGGCTGATGATCGAAGCCTGCCGAATTGACTCTACTCTGACCAAAATCTATCAGAGTGGTGTGCAATGGGAGAGGCCTATGTCCAGCAGTGGACTGCGATAGGCTGATGATGGTAATGATGATGATGAAGGCGTTTTCACTAAAGTCCCCTTAATTTAAGGGACTACTTATATTTTGCTATTCATCATAATCATCAACCTATCGCAGTCCACTTCTGGATGCAAGCCTCTCCAATTGCACACCGCGCCACTTAGTGCGATTTACGGGCTACCTTCGTAAGGGGGCTCCTAGCAAGAAGACGGTTAAGTTGATAATGAAAGTGGGTATTAGTCCCTCTTTCTATTACGGTTTCACGGCTAAAAGTGGAGCATATTTTAATAAAATTCATCTCGGAGATACTTTTTAATTCTTGATTCAGTCTACTTTTATTGAGATAACCGATATAGGTACAAGCAGATGGAGTTTTACCCATGAACTAGTACGATAAATTATACAAATTTCATTCTATTCTGCAAGATTTAACTTTGTTAGAAGTAGCTAGCCCATATCTTTCCATAGGTAATATAAAATACAATTAGACACACAGTTCATTCATTTACCTGTAGACTTACAAAGTATCAAGATTGTCAATCGATCTACACACAGCACATAGTTAATTCTGACATATGTGGTACTAGCGACTCCGTTCGACTCATTGCTTTCATTGTACAGCACAACAGAATGTATTCTATTTAGTCCATTATTTTAATCACTTCATGAGGTACACATTGAAAGTTATAAAATAAAAGCTTTGAATTATTAACTTTGAATTAGATTAATATGCTCACGCCTTTGTTTCAGAAGAGGCTGGTAAAGACACAATAAATAGCCATAGAAATAGGTCTCACCCACGTAATAGAGTCAAGCCTATTGACGCTCACTGAAATAATTCTACGAGTAAAGTTGCTGATTACTAAAGCATCAAAAATAATTTAATTAGATCAGAATCGAGGCAAATTCGAACTGTCTATTGCAAAAAACATCGGGTCCTATAACATTAAACAAAATGTACTCTTGTAGTAAAAGTTTGATAGTATAGCTACGCTGATTTCAACACGAATGGGTCGTCCGAGGCGGTACTATCCTCGAAGAGAAAATCAACCTAACAATGACAGCATTTGAGCATTCGTGCTTGTCTTCCTTCCCCAAGGATCAAAGTCTCTGGGTCGGTTCAGTCGTGAATGCGTAAGAGACAAACAGATAGAGTAACTTTTGAATTTTATTAATTTAATATTAGTGTGGAAACAGAGATGCTCCAATGTAGAAGTAAAATATCACGGAGATAGAAATAGAAATTATGGAAACGAAAAAAACAATTTAAAACTGCAGACTATTTTTAAGTTTATTAAACGATTCAAGTATGTACTTGATAATTCATTTTTCATCATCATCATCATCATCAACGTATAAGGTCCTACAGCTGGGGTCGAGTCTACTCTCAGGAGAGATAGTTAAGGGTGATGGCCATTATTGGCCATACGTCCACACACTGACCGAGTGCGAGTTATGGATTTATTTTAATAAAGACAAATTCTTTACTCGTGTTCATAATTAACATGTAGTATTCAACAAACATACAAAACCACCTGTCCCTGTAACCAAGGAAATGAATTTGATTGGCGATACGTTTTATGCGCAATCTTCATTATTCACTCATAAATTACACACCATTCCCTATAAAATAATTATCAATTGTCATCAAACTAATCGCTGCAATCACGACAAATGTTTACAAAAACAATTTCATAACAGGCCTTTGATTAACTCGCACACGATAAATGCATACAAAAAAATACAATCTTTTGTGATATTTTCACGTTATTTTCATTATCGTTATGGGAAAGTATTCCCCCGTTTGTTTGGACTTCACACCCATAGATTCTCTATAGGTTTTTTGATTAAAATATACGGTAATGTTGGGGTGTGCCACAGGGGTGAATCTCGGGCCGCTTCCGTCGTATTGTTGTTTTTGGTTCGGTTTATCACTAAAATCTTTACTATGATTACTTTTTTAAATATTGTTGATGTGTCATTCTGTTTAATGTGCGTTGGTAAATTGCCAATAAATACACTACATTAGAGTAATATCACCACAAGATTTTCACAATTTAAATATTTCCCAATTTTTTTGAAGCCAGCAACAACGTAGTGTAAAATCTTTTGCCAACTTACACATTATATTAAAAAGTAAAATGATGATGATGTGTACAAAAAGCAACTAATTAATATCGATAGCTACTTCTTCTTTAAATTCTCTTTCGTACAGTTTTCTTTTATAGCCCTAATAAAAGAAGAGTTATTCAAAGAATATCAATAAACACAAAAGTGCATCTAAACAATTAGTTCTTAGCTCATCCGTAACGGAAACATTACCGACGCGTGCGGTCGCCATATTGTTCTATAAAATAAAATATAAATAATTTTCGACCGCACCCCGTCACTTCCGAAGTCATTTCTACGTCGAGGCCACGAAATTAGCTTTTATCGACGCAAGAGCGGGTTTTTATGCGTGCAATCATAATAAAATGTAGGTACTTGTGATTGATTGTGATATTTGGTTAATACGAAATATAACTGAAAGCGAAAGTTTAGTTTCATCCAAGCAAATTGTGAACATTTTAAAATATTCTGATTTACACTACAGCTTGTGTTTATTCTAGACACAGTTTAAGAGCAATTTTAATTCACATCTAGATAACGAGTTTCTAAAATCTTCAGGAATTTATTCAGTGTTTGTGTAATATACTTTTAAGTTACTATTGTTAAGTAAATACGGAACATTAGAACACAAGACACAGCTTTTATCTAAATCGCCTTTCATCCAATGTCGCTTGTCTCGTGGCCACACATACGTCACACACTAACACATTGATCTAATCAACACAAAACACGGTAATGACGGCGGCCGCCACGCGTCGGCGCGTGCGCTCTAATGCACGCTATTGTTGCGCATACCGTCAGGATTTCACTGACTCTTATACTTGCGGGGTGAACTGGCAAGACGACGATATATACATATAACTGAGACCCGCGGTGTTACCCGCTTTCATTATTAAAAATTGCCGAGGAGCGAAGCTGTTCTAAAAATAGTCTAAATTACTCCTTATTTCATCAGCTATTTACCAGTGAAAGTTCCATCAAGCTGTTCCAGAGTTTAGACAAACCGACAAACGAGAGACAAAATAAAATAAAATTCATGCTGCATTGTCTGTTATCGCAATGAGCACGGTGTCCACTAGTTTTGGTTTCTACTTTTACTTTCCATCAGGTACCTAAAGTCATTTTAGTAGCTTTACTCATCAGCAGTCTCATCAGGATCTAAATCTATACAAATAATGATTGAAGTGTCTCTTTGTAATTTCAAATTAACAGTTTTTAGGGTTCCGTTGCCAAATGGCAAAAAACGGAACCCTTATAGATTCGTCATGTCTGTCTGTCTGTCCGTCCGTATGTCACAGCCACTTTTTTCCGAAACTATAAGAGCTATACTGTTGAAACTTGGTCAGTAGATGTATTCTGTGAACCGCATTAATATTTTTACACAAAAATAGAAAAAAAGCAATTGATTTTGGGGGTCCCCCATACTTAGAACTGTAACTCAAAAAAAAATTTTTCATCAAAACCATACGTGTGGGGTGTGACCTATCTATGGATAGGTCTTAAAAACTGAGCTTTCTCATATCATTTTTTTGTAAACTGAATAGTTTGCGCGAGAGACACTTCTAAAGTGGTAAAATGTGTGCCTCCCCCCCCCCCCTGTAACTTCTAAAATAAGAGAATGATAAAACTAAAAAAAAATATGAAGTACAATTACTATTCAAACTTCACCGGAAAATGGGTTTGAACGAGATCTAGTAAGTAGTTTTTCTAAATACGTCATAAATCATAAACCGCAATTTACATTTCTTTCAATCAAAACACTATTATTAAAACATCGATGAAAGTTACAACGAACTATAAAAACTTTTATATGATGTTACTTGCTGTTACGGAACCCTTCATGGGCGATTCCGACTTGCACTTGGCCGCTTTTCTTACTAAATGCTTATCAAATTATATCAACATAAACAAGCAATTTAAAAAAAACTGTCCGTCTGTGGAGTGGCTGAACCAATTTTGAAAGCACTTTCACGAGCGGATAGTTGATGATATAATCAGTAACTTAGTAACTACTTTTTCAGAATAACATCGCCTTATTTATACTATTGTAAGTGTGCCACAACAACTGCAGGTAACACTGCGAGACTCTGCTAGTCTTAAAAATAAAGACGTTGCAAAACACGATAAAATACTAATAATATTCGTACGTCAAACCGCCATATTGAATTATAATTGGCGGGAATTTCCTCCATTACAAAATGGCGGTTATATTTGACAAGCAATTTTTTCACGATGATTAATCGACGTAGAATACTTCCGTAGGGGATGATCTGTGATGTAGATCAAATCTTTGCTTAAAAGGGATGTTTTAGCTTACTTCCTGTTGAGGTTTAGGGATGTTTTCCCTGATTTAATCAGATATGGTAGAGAATTTAAATAGAGAAAAGTATAACGCAACGACAGCGGGGTCTGTACCTAGATGGGTGACCGTTTGAAGTATGATATGTTAAGAGTGTTTCTGTAAATCGGAGGTCACGTTAAGCAGTCGGTCCCACTTGTATTCATACGATAACAGTCGTGAAGCTTAGTTGAAGGCCTTCGGGCCTTAATAACATCCAACGGCAAGATTACGTAGCCCCAACGTGTCTTGCCGGTCCGAAACCCGCACTCGGCCATTGTGGGACGTATGGCCTTAACCCTCTCCTGAGAGGAGAACCGAGCAGTGGGACGTTATGGGTTGTTGATGTTGCATAACTACAACAGCTACCGTAGGAGTTGTTGAATTATTTGTCTTGCTTCGACATCTTGCTTAATTCACTGAACCATTAATCTCTAGGACATTAAAACGTACCACGTGGCTATCTAGGCAGCCATATTAAATTGGTTTAATAATTTGCCATCGTACTTATAAATAATAACGGTTATATTTGGCATGAAGTGGGGCTCGAACCGACACCCCCGCGGATTAACCGACGATCTGTCATCGCGCTGAGCCGATTTATGGTGTTATGTGCGGTGGTACTAAGAAAATTATTTTTATTTTATGCAAGAAGGAGCCAAGAGTTTAGGCATTTTATTTTAATGTTGACTTTGTCACCCGACCACGGAAAAGCCAAAAGAAACGGTAATAATTTTAGATGTCTGTTTGTTTGTTGCACTGAAGCGATTTAACTACTGGATCGTCATCCCAAAAATCGTCTATAGGAATGTGGTCAGAAATGAAACACGTCCAAACGAAAATATTTTTATTGACTCATTTGGTATTTATAGATCAGTCCGTGGTATCTCAATATCGTGATACAGAAAATTGGTAGAACGCCATCTATCGAACTCAAACTAAATTACAGTAAATTCTTTATTGAACAACTACTGAACCGATCTTAATGAGTGAAGTGTAAATAGTGGGAGGATCCTCCGACCAGGCGAGGTGATCATGCCTGGTAGGCCACAGCCTAACGGAGTTCTTCTAGCTGTCCAGTTTCTTTTTATATACATAGTAGATGACCCTGCGAACCGCCCGATTTTGAAATCCCAGAACTTGATCGGAGTGCCACCTATAGGATCCAATTGTGAATTTTGAATTCATTTCATCAATTCCATTCTTGAATCCACTTTAACACACACAAGAAATTTCATTAAAAGCGGTCCAGCCTTTTAAAAACAGTTCAATTATAATACAAACACACGAACAGAAGATTTTTATATTAAAAGATGAGTCTGCCAAAGTCACTTTACTTCGCCTGATGGAAAATATGAGTAGAATAGAAGTTGCATATCTGCATTTCGTACCATGGAAAAGCCCTTAATCTGCCACTACACGGATAGCTAAAATCAATATATAGACTTGTCCATGGTCCACTTCTGTTGTACTAGCTGTAGTAGTAGTAATAATCCGACCGATTTCGGCAATGGCGACCACTTCGACCCTTGCGATGATGCGCCAGGAGATGGCTTATATAGCCGATTTCCGCAGCAAACTCCATTGCGCAAAGTGGGCAAGTGAGCTTACCGCTCTCATAATTATAGTGAATGGCGGCGAATGGACGGGGTTTAAGCTCATCGCGCTTGGCTTCGATGCTGTTCCTCAAATTCGCGGATTCGCTTCATCACAATCTCACGCCATTCCGGTCGCTGTGCTGCCAAACTCTCTGGTGGTTTGTTAGATGTGTACTAGCTGTACACATTTCACAAACCACCATCCAACAAAAGTCAACAGATTATTCGAACATGAATGTTTCATATTGCCACTGTATTTCGTACTGCGGTGTGGAATAGAAAAACTGCAACATTGCATTACCCAAATTGATTGTGTGCAAACATCTACAGGGATGGACTTGGGACTATAGATTTCGTTTTATTCCATCATCCTTTTCGCCCTTATTATTGTCATTATATATCATTATAATTTTTTGGGGTACTGGAATAGCTAAAATAAAAGTAGCTGACAGCGGATGGATGCTAACTGCCTAAGATCGGGACGGTTGGCGCTCCTTCAGTAGACCTAAGTTCAACAGTGGACGGCCACAGGATGAAACAACAACTGGATTTTCCTGTATATTTGACACGAATCGGCTGACATCGGACCTCCACGACCCTGAAGGCAAATTGAATTTGGAGGTTTCACTAGTTGTCCGTACATTTGAGAGATTGAAAAGATATTCATGGCAACCGGGACCGACGACTCAACGTGCTCTCCATGGAACGAGCATGGAACACTTTCAAACTTCCACACTCCAGGCTGTTATTAAGGATTCCTTGTAAAAAAACATAATAATAAAAATAACGACACGAGAATCGATCGGGGGTTCTCTTGAAGTTAACTTTTATACTAGAAGTGATTTCGTATCTGGCGTAAGAGATTGAAATGCGTAATACATATTTGATTTAAACTCTATTTTTCATTTCTCAATTTCCTACTTTTCCTTTGTACTTGGGTAGAAGAGTTCTGGAGAGGAGACCGCGTCTCGGTAAAAGCAGTGTAGGACGCCCACAGGACAGGTGGACTGACGACTTGCGCAAGATGGCTGGCAGGAGCTGGATGCGGAAGCCCAAAATCGATCAGAGTGGTGTAGAATGGGAGAGGGCTATGTCCAGCAGTAGACTGCGATAGGCTGATGATAATGATGATGATGAAGGTACTATTCCAAAGTACTATGTGACTTGTTTTAAAAAAATCTGTCGAATTGAGAATTTCTCCTTGTTATTGGACACATGTTGACGATTTTAAACAACAAAGAAAGTTAGGTACGTATATCTGTTATCCAAACTTCTAAATCGCCTTCTAACAAAAATTGTGAAATCACATAAAACAACTTGAAGTCCGTCCCCTTGTTGAGGGTGGCCACTCACCAAACACACCGCGATTATAAATGCACCGACAAGATTATACCGCATTACCATAGTGTGAGCAGACCCTAACCAATATCCCAATATTTCCAATCCTGTTTTCTTTGGGTATTTACATTAATTTGATGATTAGTTCGCTCGTGTATTTTGTGGGGATTATCATTTCAATTGGAATTTGGAATTAAGGGTATGTATTTACCGCAGTGGATGTTGTTATTTTTCGTCTAGAATTGGCCAGAATTGGACATGCTTATGCAACAAGGAACTATGTAATACACACATTTCAAATGCAAATAAATAACCTTGTATTCATATTGAAAGGGTCCTTATTTTGAATTAGGCATTATTGTGTAGATTGGTTCCTTGTTGCATTAGTTGGTCTAATTTTATTATGATTATAATTTATAAAATGGCACCTCGTTCATTATTTTACTAACCGACTTCAAAAAAAAGGAGGAGGTTCTCAATTCGTCGGAATCTTTTTTTTATGTATGTTCAGCTATAACTCCGTCGTTTATGAACCGATTTCAAAAATTATTTTTGCATTGGAATGGGAGTAGCTTATAAGTGGTCCCATCGTCGAAATCGAGAGAACTCCTCAAATATCATAGGCACAATAGTCGCGATGTGGGTACTCGGATTAGTTTTTCTTTGAAGTCGGTTTCTTTTTGTTATAATTATTTAGATGCCGGGTAACGCCGCCGGGTGAAATTAGTCTAATAAAAAGTAAGTTTAGTTAATCTTCATATCATAAATCTATCTCTACCAGTAAGTCTCGTCAAAATTAGTGCAGCCGTTCCAGAGCTTAACCAAACAGACAAAAAATTTAAAAAATGCTCTTTGATGTAAGTAGGTACCTACCGTATACCTATTTTTTTAAATGCATTTATTTAAAAAAACTGTAAATTAGAAATTAGTATTGAAGCGTTCATAGCCGAGTGGCCTTAGGTGATTGGAAACAATCACCAAGGGTAAGCAACGACGGCGCGGTCAGACCGAGATGGGTGACCGTTTGTGGCATTTTATATAATGAGCGTTTCCGTGATTCGGAGGTCACGTTAAGCAGTCGGTCCCGGTTGTTGTCATAAGACAGCAGTCGTGAAGCTTAGTTGGAGGCCTTCGGGCGGCTTAAAAACATCCAACAGCAAGATTTCGTAGCCACAACGTGTCTTGCCAATCCCCAACCCGCACTCGGCCAGCATGGGGAGGTATGGCCTTAACCCTCTCTAGAGAAGAGACCCGTGCCCAGCAGTGGGACATTATGGGTTGTTGATGAGAAATTAGTATTAATAGGAATCGAACTCGCAACACTCAGTGTGACATAATAACTAGACGACCACCGACACCGTTGGGTCATTTGAGCAGTCAATCATGACCAACAACCCAACGCCATATATTAACGGTAATTGTGTTTACGTGTATAAGCAGAGAAGTACTTATATTACATGCTATTGTATTTAGAAACTCGTGCGGAAAGCCTGAACTGATACATTGGTGGTAGTTATGTATGTGTTCAAGGAAGTTGTTTCTAAATGTTCCTACTTCATGTACTGGGACTTTCACCAGCTTTTGTGGACATTGTTCAACTTAGAAAGAGTCAAATATGGTTCAAGTACCCCTGAAGTACGGCCAACGAGAAGCGATACTAAGTATAATCAAAACAGCATATATGCGTTACATTTGGACGTTTCTTTTTTGGAGAAGTAAAATCTGTTGATTTATCACCAGACGTACCGAGATAAATTTGACTGCCTTCTTGGTCTAGTGGTTAGCGTATGCGGCTGCTGATCAAGAGGTCTCGGGTTCGATTCCCAGGTCAGACCAAATATTTGTGTGATCCACAAATATTTGTTTCGGAGTCTGGGTGTTTTTCTATGTATAATATGTATGTATTTACAAAAAAAAAATATGTTTATCTATTTATATCAGTTGTTTAGTACCCATAACACAAGCTCTGCTTACTTTGGGACTAGATGATGTTGTGTGTAAGATGTCCAAAATATTTATTTATTTAATTTGCTTCAAGAGTACCTACAAAGAATTCTATACACGCAATAAAAGGATACCTTCCAATACTATGATAGACTCCATCAATATCACGAATCCATCGATAAACCTTGTCGTGATCACTGTACCGAGGCACATTGCGCCCGACTGTACCTCACGTAACGGGGCCGCACCTCCAATTTAGTTAAAAGCATGCGGCGCCGGCCGGCGGAGCTAGTCTACTAATAAATTCAATAAAAACTGGCCCCTTTGATCTGCTAACTTTGTATGGAATTTCTAATGTAAGAGAATATTGTGGCGTGAAAATATGGTAGCAATATTAATGGTACTATTGGCTTAGTAGTTTTTTTTCTAAATATTTCGGACATTTTACACACAACGCCATCTAGTCTCCAAACTAAGCAGAGCTTGTATTATGGGTAACTAGACAAACTGATTTATGATAGATAGATAGAAAACCCTATATTTGGACACCTTAATACAAATTTACAATACAGAATAAAAAAAAGTAATTTAAAATTAATGTACAAAGGGGGCCTTACTTCTAAAAGCATATACATACTTAGATACATACATACTTTGTTTTGGTCAAACATTTGGTCCGACTCGAGAATCGGACCCGAGACCTCTTGATCAACAGTCGCGTACGCTAACAACTAGACCAACGAGGCAGTCAACATGCTTCATGATAAGCTACTGGCTGTGAGTTCGATTACCACCTAGGAAAAATAGTTGTGTGATTAGGATAATCAATCAATCTTCATGTAGTAGATTCACGCTGATTTCAGCTCGAACGGGCCTGCTTGATCGCCGCTATACTACCCTCATGCAGGCACCACACTTCGTTATGCGCTATTCGTTATGTGTCTACGCCGTATTCGCCCAAATATTAGTTATGCGTGCAAACAACAAACATGCCATCCACACTTCGAACTGGTATGCCAAATAAGCATCAAATAAGGCAAATATGTGTGTTGTAGAGATGTATCATTGTCATTTTTATGGTGAACGAAACGAATGTACTCTCCACACTTCGTCGTATGCGCGCGAATAACCCGCATAACGAATAGCGCATAGCGAAGTGTGGTGCCCGCTTCACACAGAAGACCAACATAATTCGTGCAGCATTCGTGCAGCATTCGTGCTGGTCGTGTTGGTGAGTGCTGGACCTGAGGCCCAATAATGCAGGAGCATCTAGATTAGCCGTCAATGTGTGCGTCACCATGATTCTTTGTTTGCATTTGCAATGAATGTTTACCTAACTCGTTGCGAATTCTACTCATGCTTTCCATCAGGCAGAGTAGAGCAACTATAGCATTGTCATTTCATTCATTCATTTTCGTATTTTTTTTCCTAGGCCAGGAAGAACGAAATAGCGGACGGCTATTTCATATATGTATCTATATAAAAATCATTCTTTGGACTGCCTTGTTGGTTTAGTGGTTAGCGTATGCGGCTGCTAATCAAGAGGTCTCGGGTTCGATTCGCGGGTCGGACTAAATATTTGTGTGATCTACACGGAGTCTGGGTGTTTTCTATGTATAATAAGTATGAATTGACAAAAAAATATGTAAATAGTATGTTTATGTATTTATATCAGTTGTTTAGTACCCATAATACAAGCTCTGCTTAGTTTGGGACTAGATGATGTTGTGTAAAATGACCGAAAAAAAAACGTTATATATCTAGGTATAATTCTTTCTCTTTCTTTTTTTTTATAAAGAGAAGTGTCGTGGGGGATTTTACAAACATACATGAAACGGACACAAAGAACACCGAGACTCAGAACAACAAATTATGAATCACACAAAGTGTTATCCCACAGGGATTTGACCCCACAACACTTAGCGCAGTAGGAAGCGGTGTGGCGACCGCATAAACCACTAGGCCAAACGTGCACTAATATACTTATTATACCTATATATAATGAACTAATATAATGAACTATATACTTTTATAGATGGTAGAAATATATATAGAAATATAATGAACTATATACTTTTATAGATGGTAGAAATATATATAGAAATATAATGAACTAATATAATGAACTATATACTTTTATAGATGGTAGAAATATAATGAATTAATATAATAAACTATATACTTTTATAGATGGTAGAAATATATATAGAAATATAATTAACTAATATAATGAACTATATACTTTTATAGATGGTAGAAATATATATAGAAATATAATGAACTAATATAATGAACTATATACTTTTATAGATGGTAGAAATATATATAGAAATATAATGAATTAATATAATAAACTATATACTTTTATAGATGGTAGAAATATATATAGAAATATAATTAACTAATATAATGAACTATATACTTTTATAGATGGTAGAAATATGTAAGTTTTTCCTATTTATTACTAGTACAGGTTCAAGCTCAATTAAGTTCCAATCGAATGCAGAAATGATGTCAACCGTGTGTGAAATGAAACCAATATTATTATTATTTAGCTCCATACACACATTTACACAAACACGCCTGTGTAAACACACATAGAACGCAGGCACTCGCAGTTTTTCAAAATGTACAATTAATAAAAATATCTTTCCAATTGGATTCAAGGATAATTAACTAAATTTAATCCGAGGTAGGTCGTTGTTTTTTTTATTTACATATCCGAAATAGAGTTCGTATTCAATACCTATCTTTAAAGCCATGTACGACCAAATTAAAAACAAAACTACATTAGATAATTAAAATAGATAAAGTTGTACATATTTTAAAGTTATAAATAGATAAAAAAGCTGTTAGGACGATGTAAAATTACTCTATGGAGTAGTGTAATGGGGTTGATGTACGTCAGATCAACTCTCCTAGTCTATGCTTATCTTATAAAGAAGAATGATTTGATTGTTTGTTTGTCTGTTTGCCTTTTTGAAATTAATAGGCTGCGGAACTACTGGACCGATATGAAAAATTCTTTCACTGTTAGGATCGTACAATATCCCTCACGGACATAGGCTACGTATTGAATATTTTCAATAAAGTTAGGGATCTGTATGAAAACTTCGATAATGTAACCAAAGTGCTAAAAAAAACCCAACAAAATCACTATTTTCCGTTCACTGCGAAAGCTATTGACAATAGAGCAAAGTGTTGAACTACATTTGTATATAAAATACCAATATCTACAAAAAAGTCCGTGATAGGTGTGTCTAACTACTTAATATAGTTATGTCACATGAAAAGATGCAATATATAGCCCTCTCGTTGGGAGAGTTTGGCAGCACAGCGACCGGAATGGCGTGAGATTGTGAAGAAGCGAATCCGCGAATTTGAGGAACAACGTTTGGCTGACCTCGACGCCAAGCGCATTGAGCTTAAAGCCCGTCCACTCGCTGCTATTCACTATAATTATGAGAGCGGTAAGCTCACTTGCCCACTTTTTGCAAGGGAGTTTGCTGCGAAAATCGGCTATACATATAAGCCATCTCCGGGCGCATCAGCCGAGGCCTATAAGGGGACGAAGTGGTCGCCATGGCCAAAATCGGTTGGATTATTTTTATATTATATTATAGTTATGTCACAATAACTTCTTTTTCATGGTAAAATTTATAATATTTACGTCTGAACAAACTAATTTTCATGTCTAAATTACTGAAATGATTTATATGAAATTCGGCACACAGGACACAGATAGAAAAAACTTATGATAGAGTGGATTTTTATATTTTGTTTACTTCTTAAATGTATTTTAAAAAGGTTTCAATGACGTTCGTATTTCGCAAACAGAACCGCGAAAAGCTACAGTAGAAGATTTATATTGCATCTTCAGTAATGCGTAAACTTAAACTCAAAGTCTCACGCCCACGTTGTTAAGGGAGTCGTACTCAATAATACTTCATCAGTGTATAATTTACACGTGACGAGGCCGACGCGTGGACGATTCGTCACGGCGGTTGTTCCCATGACCGCGGATCCGACACGGTGGCGATACGACATTGTAATATACATAGTATGCTCTATTTAAAGGGTTAAAAATATTAAAATAAACGTTGAAACAATTTTGGTAATACTTTAATGTAAAATGTGAAAAATCATTTAGTTTTAAATTAAAATTAAATTAATTTGTGTTCCGCAACATTTGTTTCGGAGTCTGGGTGTTTTCTATGTATAATAATATGTTATTATGTACTAACAAAAAAAACTATGTTTTTATGTATTTATATCAGTTGTCTTGTACACATAATACAAGCTCTGCTTAGTTTGACTTAGACTAGATGAAGTTGTGTGTAAAGATATCGAAATATTTATTTATTTAATTGAACATATAAATCAAAGAAAAATCATTGAAGAATTAGAGACTAACAAAAATAATTGCTTAAATTTAAAAAAAACTAAATATTATCTTATTAAGGTTGCTACAGCAGAACATAATAAAAAAAATACAAATAAAAAAAACTATTGATAATAAGAACTACAGACTGGAAAAAAAAGGTTGTTTTCAACTTTTTTGTTATTTTTTTAAAGAAAATAAAGGCATTAGGAGTATCTACGGGAACTTTCAAATAGTCATGAAACGGGTACAAAGGATACCCAGATTCAGAATAACAATTTGTAAATCACACGACCGTGTGGTGACGGTTTAAGAATACAGAGTGTCATCACCCCTATTCATCCCGCGGGTGTCGTAAAAGGCGACTAAGGGATAAACTACGCAAGACAACATCAATGCAAAGAGAAGGAAAACTTGAAACCAACCCTATACCAACCCGTCTGGCCAGCGTGGTATAGTAGGCCAAAACCTCCTTTTTAAGGAGAGGCCTATGTCCAGCAGTGGACTGTTATAGGCTGTTGATGAAATCACACAAAATGTTGTCCCATGTAGAATTGTAGAGATTGAACCCAAAACACTCAGCGCTGTAGGGTGTGGTGAGGTGATCGCTTAAACCACTACGACCTACGTCTAATCGATCGAAGTAGAGCAACTTGCCGTGCGTTTTTGTCTGAGCATCAAGGGTTGGCTTACAATATGCTTAGTAATTGAGTTCTCACGAATAATTATGATCTGCACTTATTAACAGGCTATATTAATTCACACTACTGTATTAGCCATGTGAATCTATCTCATTGATCTCTCATAGACTTAAATATAAAATAAAACCAGCTACGGAGAAGTGTAACTCACGAGAGAGATATAAATGCGATGCAGCATATTGAATGACCCCATTGCCTTCAGAGTTCCTCCATCACCTCCGAGTAGTGAAGAATTAAAAATACAGAGTGTCATCATCCCTATTTGTTTTGAGGATATCATAAGAAGGAAAGCTCGAAACCAATGAACCAGTCTGGACAGTGTGGTATAGTAAGACAAAACTTCCTTTCTGATCATAAGTCTACGTTTAGCAGATGTCTGCTTAAAGACTGTTGATGGTGGTGATGCCTCCAGAGGATCCATGATTGACTTAGCTCAGTCAGTGATTTGTTTAATAACCATTTAGAGCCACGCTGATTTCAGCACCAGTGGCCTACTCGTTCTGGGGCAGAACTACCCTCAGACAGAAATCTAATTTAACTAGTCTTTCGTTGGTGGTTGTGAGACCGGAGACACGATTATTCTGCATCATTCTCCATGCACACCATCTCAATAAGTCGCCAGGGTGTATGTCACCATACTGCATTGTATGCACCCACAATGAGGGTGATGGCTTCTAATGGATTTTACTTAAGCTGTCTTAGCTTACATTTACGTCTATCTTGAATCACAGAACACAGAAATATGCTCGTAATCTGTGTCTTGACTGGAGTGGTAACTCCGTAGTTATAGTAGCAACGAAGCTTAGCTCGCTGACGATGGACGAGACTAGTTGGCTACTTTAATCCGGGTTCGACTCTCAGAAATAATTTAATAATGTACAATGTTCAGTACATTATCTCATTTACTCTAGACATTTCCTTCACATTTTTTTTATAAACTTTTTTCCAAGACTTTTAATTGTTACCGTAGTGCCATTACTAGGTGTGTTCATGGGTCACTGCTGTTCATCCTGGGGCCCAGGGACACAGGTTAGTCCCATGACTTAATACGATAATATATATTTACCCATATTTCAAAGTTTTTAAACTCCTTAGAATGAAGCCGTGGTTTTTAAGTGCAATAAGGTTTCAAAGTGCCAATTTCCTCTGTCGTTTTCTTGCAAGGTGTTTTATGCAGATATTATGGTTGAATGTTTTTTTCGTCTGTGATGAAAAAAGCTTTTAACTCGACGTAAGGTACCCTAAAAATCGCCTGTCAAAATATTGTCGGCCGCGTCAAGGGTGAAGGTACAGTCGGAGTTAGAAATTTGTTGATCGTCATCTTGATAATTTGAATTTTAGTTAATAGAATATATTCAAATGGCATCTTATAGAGATAAACTTTAAATTTGATCTGAAAAACTGAAAATAATAGATAGAAGATAGAAATTAAAACAACAATAGTTCTATGAAAATTACACCTTATGAGTCAAACTTTATTTTATTAAACAGTGGCTAGTAATACTGCCATGTTTATAAGCTGCTATTATAATGTCAAACACTATTGAAAAAATTATACACTTTTCAAAACCACATTGACTCTAAATTTAGACGTAAAAAGTGAATATAATAAACATAGTTTGGCTCTAAATATGTTGCCTTACAATCGATAGAATAATAAAGAAGGACTCATAACCTACCTATCTGCCTATTTGTTTGCAACTTTAACTATACAAAACTACCAAATTCACTTATGATTCAAATGCTCAATAAATCCATTTAGAAGTTTATATTTGGCTGCAGTTGTAAGATACTTTAGCTTGCGACTGTACCGACGTTTTAAAATTGCCCCGTTTCCTCCCAGAGGGTGAGTAGGCAGAAAAAGCTTTTAACACACAATACTTTTTTAAGCTAAAATTAGACCTATTTTCGTTGCAACGGCTAATTTTGATACCATCAAATTTAAAGCATTTCTTTTTTTGTGATATTTATATGTTGGGCCAATTTCGTCCAGTTTTAGTCATGTTATATAATAGTGGGTAATTTGACAATGTGACTACAAAGGTTGGCTAACAAAAAATATGTTATTTGTTGTCAGATACAAAATAGGCAGAGCTTTTACTATGGTACCCAGACCGCTAAATTAACATACTTAGGTACATCATCGACAACCCATAACGTCCCACTGCTGGGCTCAGGTCTGCTCACAAAAGAGGTTTATACGTCCCCACGCTGGCAGACTGCGGGTTGGGGACTGGCAAGATACGTTGTGGCTACGTAATTTTAATAACTCTAATAAAGTTCTTTGGGACTAGTATACCTGTAACAAATAATAAGAAATTTAATTTATCTCCACAAATCAAATCTATAGACCTATAGAAATAATATGTTTATTACAGTCCCCCTAGCCAAATTGCAAACCTTTTCGTTTTCTATATTATTCTCCATCAGTCACTTAGACACGTGATCAAAACAATATATTAGCCAATGTAACAAGAATAGGAAACGAAAAACGTATGTAACTTGGTCAGGGAGGCTGGTATAGTAGCCTGTCTGGTTTGCGATCAAAGAGCCTCAAGTCAGATGTACCAAGTCATTATTATTATCGAATGTCTGAGCCATAGAGACGAAAAAAAAACAAAGTTCTCAACGTAGCTCCAACCACAGGTCATCTATAAATACAGATCGTTAAAAAGATACTGGCCGAAAACAATAGCTGGAATTGTATTCGAAAAAGGAAACATTCGAATTCAAAGCAGGCGCCGCTATTGGCTGGTAATGCTTCACAATGGCTGCCGAAACGTCAGATTTGACAGATGATAAGGTTTTTAAAATTCTCTTGAATTTCTTTTTTTTAAGTGAAATAGTTGAACGTTGTAATTATTGGTTTTTATGGTGTCTTAATAAAGTTTTAATCGAATATTTCACACATGATAGTATCTGTGTGATAACATTGTTAGAATTTTTTTCTTGCGGCCTTCTTTTGTGCCTTTTCTAATGCATGTTTACAAAATGTCTTACTTTAGTTACTTCATTGGCAGGAGTCAGTTTGATAGAAAAAAAACATATCAATATTTAGGAAATGTTATAAAGTTAAAATGTTCCGTCAGTTACAAAACAAATTACAACTTCGGGAGTTGCGAAAAAGTAGGTAGCATGATCTAAAACATTTCAAGTTTATATGGTGACTAGTGGCACAGAATACTTAATAGTACCAGTACAGAAGCCTCACTCCGAAAAGTAAATTAAAGTTATAGATACCCTCGGTGTCAAAAGATTAAGTTCAATTCAGATCGCACAGCGCCGAATCACTACGATTATATTTACCTACAATAGCGTCTCTTTCTATCGTGTAACTCTTAACTGTTCTGACGATGTCTGTTCGACCGGCGTGTCTTACCCGGCAGGCAGCCGGCCGACTATACCTAAACTGCGGAGTGACACCCCCCTGCTAGTGGTCGCCAAATGGTCCAAATTTAAACATAATTAATTTGAATTTTAAGTGGTAACATTATTATGGATTTATTGTCAAAGACTATAGCGGCATTCGCCAAAGCTACGCTACAATTGCTTTGTGGCTACAATGTTAATTTGATGAAAGAGTATCTATGCGTGTGTGTCAAAAAAATTGTAGTGAGTGTAATATTTATTAATATGATTAATTTAATGTATTTTTATGCATTATTTAAAAAAAATAGCATTCTGCACTCCTTTGGTGCGAAATTTCACACTCCTCCGTCCACGCAATTTTCATGAAAAGGGTTACAAAGTTTTTGCTTCACGTAATAATTTATAGATAAAGGTTTTAAGTAAGTATTTTAGGTTATTTGGTTATTCCATGCCGTGATGAATTAAGAATACAAAGTATCACCACCTTTATATACAAATCCTGTAGCAACCCTTTTGGCTAGCATGGTATAAAAGACCAAAACCTCCTTACCATGATAAGATTGAATAGAAATAAGACTCAACAAATAAACAAACTCACATAGAAACAATCTTCTTTCTAGCCTTTAATATTTCCAAGATAATTTGGGGTCGGCTACTAGTTCAACCGGTTTTACCTGAATATCAGCTTTTCGACGGAGCCACTGGCATCAGACCTCCGCAACACTGAAGATGAACTGAATTTGAAGGTTCAAACTGACACACACATAATCAATATAAGTAAACAACAAATTAAAGAAATAAAAGGTTATTTGCACATATTGTGACGAAGTTTTTTAAGTAATTTCAATAAATTTAACTTATACCCCATGCTGTTTTAACCACGCCCCACACTTCGGTCACAATCGGCCAACCTCGGCTTTCCTCGGGCCATCGGCACGCCCAGAAACTCCCGCGCACCATAAATAATGATCCAAATTATGTTTATACCATATTTCTTGAATATTTGAGTGGATCTTTCAACTGTGGTGCATTTACGTATACCGTTTGAGTTATTATGGTCGATAAATGAGATGCTTTTAAGTAAAAATGGGTGGAAATGGGTATTTGGGGATGGATGAATTGTGTTCAGTCAAATCAAACGTATTTATGGTTTGTAAACAATTACGTTCAAAATAGGGGAGCTAACTTGGTTTGTTGTTTACTTAAAGATTTCTAGGGAAAGTCTACGTAATCAATTTTGGTAGGTACGTAATTGAATAGAACTAGTACCTAGATCTTAAAGAGCAATTCTTTCGGTTGTAATTTTAATTCTTACTTAATTTTACGCACTCACAAGTAACACTGTCTGTCTTTTACGCTTTCACGGATGAAACGCAGAATCGATTTCAATGAAATTTGTCATGAAGATACTTTGATTCTTGAGGATTCTTTGCTAATATTAGTACTAAGTCGAAAGTAACTCTGTCGGTCTGTTTGTAACACTATCACCGTTATACCGCTGCACCTATTTCAATGAGATTTGACGTAGAGATACTATGATTTAAATATATACTGCGACGTAGGCGCGGAGGGAGCCGCGAACAAAAGCTAGTATCTTAACGAAATTTCTTTAATAATAGGTACCTAGAATTTATGACCATTGTGTAATCACCATAAGATCGGACCTAAATTTTGAACTAATTATTACTAGAAGCAGTGACTGCCTCAGTGACGCAGTGATTGGCGTATGCGGCTGCTGATCAAGAGGTCTCGGGTTCCATTCCCAGGTTGGACTAAATGTTTGTGTGATCGGCAAATATTTGTTTCGGAGTTTGGGTGTTTTCTATGTAGAATATGTGTGTATTTACAAAAATAAGTAAGTTTATGTATTTATATTGGTTGTCTAGTACCCATAATACAAGCTTTAGCTAACGTTGTGTGTAAGATATCCGAAATATTTATTTATGTATGTCATTAACCGAGCCAATTAAATACAAAACATCAATTTACACTAAAATAATAAGATAATAAAAAAACCTTAATTTTTCAAATCTTCTCCTCGATCTCGATAACCGACATATCTACACGTGGATAGAGCCATGGACAAAATTTAGCATCTTAATTTAGCATCTTATGTTGTGGCTACATAATCTTGCCGTTGGATGTTTTTAAGCCGCCCGAAGGCTTCCAACTAAGCTAAACGACTGTTATCTTATGATAACAACCGGGACCGACTGCTTAACGTGACCTCCGAATCACGGAAACGCTCATAACATATCATGCCACAAACGGTCACCCATCTAGGTTTGACCGCGCCGTTGTTGCTTACCCTTGGTGATTGTTTCCATTCACATAACACCACTCCGCTATGAGAGCCTGTTCAAGAATACCTAGAATTTATGCCCATAGTATGATCACCATAAGATCGGACCCAAATTTTGAACTAATAATTACTACAAGCACCTTCTGGCTAACATATCTATAACCGTCAGTTAATCACGTACACAGCGGAGTCTTGCTCTCGAAGTGGCGGCTGTGTCTGTGTCGGCGTACATCAAACGACTAGATAACACAGGCTGAGAGCTCCACAAATATAAGTGGCCGCTACTGGTCTCTAAGTGGATGTGTCTGGGAGTTTGTATGTGGATATTATACTAGTTCAGCCCGCGGTGTTACCCGTGTTTTACAACAGTGGGTAATACAAACGAAGCTAGTTTTAAAAAAGTAGCCTGTATGGTATTACATGGGTATGGCATTCATCCCTATCCGGCTCGAAGGACCAACAAGATGTATGGTATGTTACTACACAACTTTTACTGATATGATAATATGCTAAATGATGAAATGATACTAAGGTTTTGGAACCTAAGTGGTTTGTTACAATTATGATTTGATATTATACAATATATGACTAACTGCTAAATGATATTGAGAACACACGGCGCGTTCAGTGACCGGTAGTGAACTAAATATTAAATCGATTTTAATATTGAATATTGACGGAATTGCTGACGCGTTTTTTACAATTTCGCAATGTACGGTTGCACCGTACACAGCCTAAGTTTAACCTTATGTCACTAGCTATCTGATGGTGAAAGTTTTGTCAAAATCGATCTAGTCGTTACCAAGAATAGAAGGAACAAACAGACATACAGACAAAAATTCAAATAATATATCGATTTGATATAAATAATTACCTTAGGTATGTCTTTTCCTGTGGTTTTAGTGTAATGCTGTTAATTTAAAATTACAAACGGACACTACAATTTTATTAATTTGAATAGAAGACTAGCCGATTCCCGCGGTGTTCCCCGCGATAGCTTTTGTAATAAGCGAGTAACGCCACGGGGCGAAGCTAGTCTTAATTAAAATAGCTTTAGTTTAACAACTTGCTGTATCTTAAAATATTAAATGTTTATAAATATTTCAGACAACTTACACACAACGCCATCTAGCCTCCAACTAAGCAGAGCTTGTAATATGGGTAGACAACTGATATAAATAAACATACTTTTTTTTGTAAATACATACTTAATATACATAGAAAACACCGAGACTCCGAAACGAATATTTGCGGATCACACAAACATCTGGTCCGACCCGGGAATCGAACCCGAGACCTCTTGATCAGCAGCCGGATACGCAACCACTAGACCAACAAGGCAGTTTAATAACTATATATAAATAAAAATAACTTTATATATACCTATATATTTCTTCCGTACACAATTGACCTACTTTTCACCACAAACAAAGAACCCCTTGAGATCACCATAAGCGCTCAATATCTCCCAATAAACTAAAGCCAATATCATCCAGTTCCCATATTACTGGCTGAAGAGCTGAACTCCTCAACGGCGGATGTAATAACATTCAAATTGCCGTTCATATCCGCACGGGGGCGCCACTTGTACACCTATTAGCATTTCAACCCTCGAAACTTTGATTTTGTTTGTTTTAAACTTGCCATGCATTGTCACATTTAGATTGTGTATTAAATTATGTTGTTTTTGAATATTAGGCTTTTGGTTTAATCTAGAAAACTGATTGTACACCTTTATGTTACAGTCCATCATCAATCATCATCAACAGCCTTTAACAGTTCCCAGCTGGACATGGCCAAACTATACCACGCGGGCCAGACGGGTTGGTATAGGGTTGGTTTCAAGTTTTCCTTCTGTTTGCATCGATGTTGTATTGCGTAGTTTATCCCTTGGTCGCCTTTTACGACACCCGCGGGATGAATAGGAGTGGTGACACTCTGTATTCTTAATCCGTCACCACACGGACATCCCCATATACTATATAAATATAGATATCTCTATATCTAAACTTGTCAAATATACTAAAACCTTCCTTGAGAGTAAATCTATCCATTGCTGAAGACAGCATGCAAATCTTTGCGGTGCGTTTTTAAGTTTATCGCGAAGGCCGACGCGGCAGAGACCTTTGTTTTATAATATGTAGTGATACTCTCGATTATTGGCACTTGGTGAAACCTGTAAAAATACACTCTTGAAATTATACTCGCTTATACTTTGGTTCCAATATTTAAATATACTTAAATAGAGAAACTACAAATGAACTTAATTTGCAGATAAAATTGAATGATCATTAATTTTACTGAATCTTTTTGACGCAGAACGATGTTTATTTTATAAATAACTTCCAAAATATCAAAAGAAAACTGTAACTTAAGATATCAACTGACGGTTTAACAAAACCCATACAAAAGCTTGTATTTAAACTATTAAGGGAGCTAGAATTCTTTTGATCTGAGGAAATCAATTCTGTGTCTTCAAAATATATATCCGCCGGCCCTCCAGTAGTTCCTCACGGTCCCCTCCAGCCTCGGGTCCATTAAGCGGATTAAAAATTGGCTGCATTGACGCCTGCACTCTGTTCTATCGATATACAACTACCTATAAATAGATACAGACGCTTTAGGGCGAAGAAAAGACGCAATAAATATAAAAATGTGTTACATTCAATACATTCAATAAAAGACTAAGACCAATAGCAACTTTGGGCAATACTAATTTTGTGCTCAAATATGACTTTCTATTTCACTATACAGGACATAACACGGATGGACGCGATAAACTCGAACTAACTGAGAAAATTTTGTTATCAATTATTATCTATCTACCAGTTTACTTAGCCCTCACTAAGCCACTATAATGAGGGTCACCATACTGCATTGACTTGACCCACAATGAGGATGGTGACCCCTACTCTAGGATTCTACTCTTGCTTCCCATCAGGCAGTAGTTAAAGTAAACTCACTTTGGCTTGAACATAAAAATAATAACATTTCAAGATTCAACTTTAATCCCCGTAGAAGCAACAGCGGCAAATAAATAAATAAATCATTAATAAACATTTTTCTGACATCTTACACACAACGTCAACTAGTCCCACACTAAGCAGAACTTGTATTAAGGGTACTAGACCACTGATATAAATACATAAACATACATTTTTTTGTAAATACATACATATTATACATAGAAAACACTCAGACTCCAAAAAAAATATTTTTGGATCACACAAATAATTGGTCCGACCTGGGAATCGAACCCGAGACCTCTTGGTCAGCAGTCGTACACGCTTACCACTAGACCAACAAGGCAACTATTAAAAAACAAAATAACTTATCAAGAACGAAAAATTATGTTCAAATTATTTATTCATCAAAAAATTGGAAAAAAATAATCCTCATTGTTATTCACAATAACAGATTCATCAAGAAAATCGTGACAATTCATCTGTTCCAGCTATTTTGGTACAATCGTGCGATTATACGCGCCACCGACTCGCATTGTCGCGATAGCAATCGTGGTGATTGCTTAGCCCAAGACAATGCTATCCCCAGACGACTTTTTACATTTTTTGTCGACGAATATTCACGGTTTGTGCCTCGACGAGTTATTGGTATGACATCTTGATAATGTTTTAGATAAAGATTGGATTTATAGATGCATTTTATGATCTGCAGAATCTGTGTTTAATTTACATTTCAGTACTAAGCATGTTTATGATCTAATTTGAGTTTTTGTAGTGTTTATGTGGGAAGAGTTACCCGGGCGTTATAAGTTTGTTGAGTATAGCATTCACTAACAAGAAATAGTTTCAAAAACTATAACCCAACTGCGTAAAAATTTATATGTGATTGTGTATTAAACGAACACATTCCGCCGACTATAATAATAGACTACTAAAGTAATAGCTAATAAGGGCAAACCTTTAGTCCCGTACAGCACTCTTTTGACCTAAGATAAAAAATCTGGATGTATAAGGAAAGGGGAGATATGTCAGATATTACCTGCCTCGTTGGTCCAGCGGTTAGTGTATGCGACTGTTGATCGTGAGGTCATACTGTTGTTGAGCTTTTCTTAAAAAAAACTATATGGGGTATAGAATGTGGAGATGTTTCCCGTGCCTCGGAGAGCACATAAAGCAGTCGGTTCCGGTTATCATGAACATCTATGGTAATCGTTATTGGAAAGTCAGTGCACTTAAATATACTGACAACTAGTTTAACCTTCGAATTCAGATCGCCTTCAGGATTGCAGAGGTCTGATGCCAGTCACTGCATAGAAAAACTGATATTTAGGTAAAACCAGTTGAACTAGTAGCCAGCCCCAAATAATATTGGGAAAAATAAAAGCTGAGAAGAAAAGACCAGTTGCTTGCAGAAGAGAATTCGGAGTCCGCTAATCTCAATTCTACTTAAAGACAGTAAACTGAAAGATCCTGCTTTCTTCCTCCAGATCCCAACATCTGCTGTACCAGGCTAAACTCTGGACAAAAATATCCCTAAAACAATATGCCACAAAAAACGCAATAAAGTACCCCATACAGTCATCACGGGCTATATTAACAAGGGGTAGTATTTATATTGACACTATCACGCTCCGATGGCGGCGAGGGGTGGGCAGTGACGCGTGTGGGCACCGCGATTACTTATAGACACACTCACCTGGTGTAAGTAATTGGATGGGTCGATGGATATTGAGATGAATATTTTAATCTTCACTTTCTGTGGGTGATTAAAAATATACGTCACTTGATTATTTCTTTGTTTTTCTAACGATAAAAAATTACGAACTGTCGTACTTATTCAGGTTAATATATAGGCTATGACACTCACAAATAATGTGGTTTTCTATTGATAAAAGAGTTTCAAAATCTAGAAATTATCCTCTACAATCCCATCACTACATTTAACATAATTTTAACAAAAAAAAAACCGACTTCAAAGAAAAACCAATCCGAGTTATCAAATCGCGACAGATGTGCCTATGATATTTGTGGAGTACTCCAGATTTCCTTGAGATCCCATCACCAGATCCTCACATGGTGACGATGGGACCACCTGTGAGCTATGTCAAATCCAATGTAAAAATAATTTTTGTAATCGGTTCATAAACCACGAAATTATCGCTGAACATACATTAAACAAAAAGATTCCGACGAATTGAGAACCTCCTCCTCTTTTGAAATCAAATAAAAATAAAGTCCTACGCCGCGTCTGTCTGTCTGTTCGCGATAAACTCAAAAACCACTGCACCGATTTAAATGATATTTTGAACCCAGATAGTCTTAAGCCTCAGAAAGGACATATAGGCTATTTTTGACCGCTATAACCGACATAAATGCGGGCGAAGTCGTGGTCGAAAACTATTAAACTTTATAAATACCTATAGATTATTTATGAATATTACGGATGAATAAGAGGTCTCGGGTTCGATTCCCGGGTCGGACCAAATGTTTGTGTGATCCGCAAATATTTGTTTCGGAGTTTGGGTGTTTTTCTATGTCTAATATGTATATATTTACAAAAAAAACTATGTTTATTTATGTATTTATATCAGTTGTCTTGT
Organism: Phragmatobia fuliginosa; assembly: GCA_932526445.1. Taxonomy (NCBI): domain Eukaryota; kingdom Metazoa; phylum Arthropoda; class Insecta; order Lepidoptera; family Erebidae; genus Phragmatobia; species Phragmatobia fuliginosa. Next base: position 14,125,446 of record OW052079.1, on the reverse strand, counting down.
ACCCATAATACAATCTCTGCTTAGTTTGGGACTAGATAGTGTTGTGTGTAAAATGTCCGAAATATTTATTTATTTATATAGATTTAATATGAATATGCTATGTATCTCATTGTATGTAAGTGTACAACTAGAAGTTCGTAAGTATTTTTTTTTTCAATTTTAAAGTAGGTAATTATGATGGTAAGATAGTTCCAACTGCCTCGTTGTTCTAGTGGATAGTGTATATGACTGCTAATCAAGAGGTCTCGGGTTCAAATCCCGGGTCGGGCCAAAAAAAGTGATTGTGGTTTTTCTTAGAAAAATCTTAATAGCAGCCTGGAGTTTGGAAGTTTTGGCGGTGATTCACGCTCGTGCCTCGGAGAGCTCGTAAAGCCGTCGGTCCCGGTTGTCATTTACATCTATGGCAATCGTTATTGGGAATTCGGACCCTCAAATTTACTGGCAACTAATTCAAACTACAAATTTCAGTTCTCCCTTAGGGTTGCCTAGGTCCGATGCCAGTCGTTCCGTGGAAAAACTGATATTAAAGTAAAACCGGTTGAACTAGTAGCCGACCCTAAATAATACTGGGAATAGGGCTAGGAAGATAGTTCCAACCCAGAGCCACTGGGTAAGCAGTCGCGATCGCTAGCCACCATCAGATGAATCAAGATCATTGACCCGTCAGTACCCAATCTTGTAATCATGCATCGTAGGGGAATCCCCGCCAGATACTTCTAATTATCGTCCCACATTAGCGCGCTAAAACGACAGTTGCTACGCAATGGTGCGTGCGGTGTATCATCACGCGCCATATGCCGCGGGGTGCGGCAGAATTAGGCAATAACACGAGTCGATTACATCTGATATAGTTTTCGTGTAATCTTACTGTTGTTGTTTTAGTTGGGGCGGAAAAATTGACCGACTTTAAAGAACAGTAGGTGAGTTCAATCTGTAGATGTTGTTATTATTTGTTTAAAAATAAACAAGTGAAAATCGTTTATTTTTACAGCAATTTCTCTCTATCCTAAGGTCGCCCTGAAGAAATTACTTTTAGCGATAAGGTCAATCTGTTTAGGAATACTATTGTGTTATTTTATGTAAATTGTATTAACTGGTGTACAATTAAGTTTATTCTATTCTAGTGATAGCACCAGAGGATTAGTTTTTCTTGGCAAAAGATTCAAATTATTAGTTTCTAATTTTTGCCCGCAGGTGAACCATTGTGTATGTTGGTTTTTGCGGTAATTTACCTATGTCCTTCCTAAAGAAATAATTAAAGTATCTCTTAGCCAAATTTGATTGAAATCGGTGTAAGCATAACAAGTAGACGTCTATTTGTCCCTCTATTAACTAAATGCTATTAAAATTTAAAGTCAACGTGTTTTAATGGGCCAAACCCTCCTTTCCGAACAGGCTGGTGAAGATAGAGCTCTTTAGTTTGTCTTGCTAGATATCAGAGAAAGTACTATCCTCACATAGAAAACCTTCCTTCCTTAATTACAGCACTCTTGATGTCGTATTTCGTTGGTGAGTGAGTGTGAGACCGGAGCGGAGGCCCAATTATTCTGCATCATTCTCCCGGCCTCTAGAAGTCAGGAGGGCTTCCAGAGGCCGGGAGAATGATGCAAAAACATCCGACCAGGCTGCCATGTCACTATTCTGCATTGCTTACCTACACAATGTAGATACAGGAGACAAACGAGCAGTCTGCTCGCCTAATGGAGAGTGACTACCTACGAATAGAGTCACTCAGGAGTTTAGGGTGGCTGGTTATTTACATTATACTAGCCGATCCGGCGAACTTCGTACCACCCAATTTTGAAATCCCAGGACTTGATAGCAGCGCCACCTACCAGGTTCAATCGCGAATTTAAACCATTCTCGGACTCACTTGAACACACACAAAAAAATCATCAAAATAGGTCCAGCCGTTAAGACGGAGTTCAATTACAAACAAGAACAGAAGATTTATACACCTATATATATCAAGATTTCTTTGACTTTGATCTTCCGTTTTCTAGTACAAGGTAGTAGATACAGTTTCAGCACGAACGGACCGTCTCGATCGGGGCGGTACTATCTTCTCACAGAAGACCAACCTAAAATGTCAATTTTCGTGTTTCGTTGGTGAGTGAGAGACCGGCGTCCCCAGTCCCCATAATGCAGAACAGTTGCATCTCAAGCCGCCCTAGTGTGGGTCACTATATTACTCGGGTTGCATTCCCAGTGACTATGGTGATCTACTTATGCTTTCCTTAGGGCAGAGTGGAGTCACTATGGCAAATCAGACATAAAAAAAATACAGGCAAATAAGGCAACATATGAACAGCTATTTACATGGCCCCTACTTCTGGATTCTACTCATGCTGAGGCAGGCAGAGTAGAGTAATTTTGGTAGAAATATACCTATATATAAAAAAAACTATGTACAGCAATAGACTGCAACGGGCTGATGATGATTTCTAAGAGAGAAAAAGCAAAAGTGACTGTTATTGTAACCGTTTGTACCTTTTTCAAGCAGATAAAATACAGAGTACAATAAAATATTTAAATAAATCAAACATTACGAACATCTTACACACAATGTCATCTAATTCTAAACTGAGCAGAGCTTCTGTTATGGGTTGGTACAGACAATTGATATAAAAACATAAACATACTTTTTTTTATAAATAGATACATACATATTATACTTAGAAAACACCCAAACTCCGGAACAAATATTTGCGGATCAAACCATCATTTGGTCCAACACGTGGCATACACTACCAATGTGCCCACGAGTCAGCTAACATATTGAAACAATAGTTATAACATCATCATCATTAACAGCTTTTATCATTCTACTGCTAGACGTAGGTCTATTCTCCTCAAGGAGTCTTTGACCTAGGGTTGTCATAAGGTTTGCTTCAAATTTTCTCCTTCTCTTTCCTATGCATTATGTTGTCCTGTGCAATTTGGGTGGGTTCTTACCACACCCACGGGATGAATATAGGTGGTCACTCCGTATCCGTCACCACTAAAGTCCTCCGCCACGTCTCTCTGTTTGCGATAAACTCAAAAAGGGGCCAAGTGCGAGTCGGACTCGCCCATGAAGGGTTCCGTAGCACCAAGTAACTCATGTAATTTTCATCTATGTTATAATAATAGTGTTTTGATTGAAAGAAATGTAAATTGCGGTTTATGATTTATGACGTATTAAATAAAAACTACTTACTAGATCTCGTTCGAACCAATTTTCGTTGGAAGTTTGCATGGTAATGTACATAATATATATTTTTTAACTTTATCATTCTCTTATTTTAGAAGTTACAGGGGGGGGGACACATTTTACCACTTTGAAAGTGTCTCTTTTCAGTTTAGTTTAGCAAACTATTCAGTTTAGAAAAAAATGATATTAGAAACCTCAATATCATTTTTGAAGACCTATCCATAGATACCCAGACGTATGGTTTGGTAAAAAATATATATTTGAGTTTCATTAAGTATGGGGACCCCAAAAATTTATTGTTTTTTTTTATTTTCGTGTAAAAATATTAATGCGGTTCGCAGAATACATCTACTAACCAAGTCTCGACAGTATAGCTCTTATAGTTTCGGAAAAAAGTGGCTGTGACATACGGACGGACAGACAGACAGACATGACGAATCTATAAGGGTTCCGTTTTTTGCCATTTGGCAACGGAATCCTAAAAACAACTGCACCGATTAAAATGAAATTTTGTACCCAGAAAGTCTAATGCCTGAAAAAGGACATAGGCTTTTTTACCGCGATAACCGACATAGATGCAGGCGTAGCCGCGGTCGAAAGCCAATCTGTTATATATTAAACTAAGTAATGATATATTGATAAGAATTTACCTAAAAATTTTTTTTTTTTTTGGACATCTGACACACAACATCATCTTGTCCCAAGATAAGCAGAGCTTGTGTTATGGGTACTAGACAACTGATATAAATACATAAACATACTTTCTTTTTGTAAATACATACATATTATACATAGGAAACACCCAGACTCCGAAACAAATATTTGTGAATCACACAAATAATATTTGGTCCGACCCGGGAATCGAACCCGAGACCTCTTGATCTGCAGCCGCATACGCTAACCACTATACCAACGAGGCAGTCAAAAATGACATGTATTTGTTCTTCTTCAGTACTTAAAAGTAATTAAATTTCTTCATTACATCAGCCATAGTACATAAATAACATCATCAGAAAACAATCAATAATAACAGAACACAATCAATCAAACGTCATGTGTCCCATTACATGATGGGTGGCCGTCATTACCGATATTGACTCAGTGGTGCCATCTGTGTGAGCTCTGACCTCGTGTCGTTACCTATTTGACATGCATTAGAACACTGTTATGGGAATATGACAATGGTTGATAAATGAGTTATACTTAGCTATTGATTGGAAAGGGTTCAGAAGAAACTATTGTATAGGTATGAAGTTATAGACAGTTAATGAAAATGACTTTTAATTTGACGTTGAGCATGATAATTTTACAAACATGTCTGGATTTCTGAAATTTTAAGCCTACTCTGCCTGATTTCCATCAGGCAGAGTAGGCTTCAGGATGAGGAGCCCACACCATGGCGGCTTAGTGAGATGTTTGCATCATTCTCCCGGCTTCCGGAGGCAAATAATTGGGTCTGCGGTCTCACCAACGAAAGACGATAGCACGAATGCTATTTTGATGTGAAACATCTATAGCCGCACGTAAAACAGATTTCTGGCCTGGCGACGCCTGGCGACGCGTCGCCACGGCCTGGCGACGCGTCGCCACGGCACGCTATACGATGGTATATATATACAGTCTATATGCAGTAGTGTGTACTGTACTATTTTAATAATTAGTAATATTTTATTTTATCATTATGACATATTTAGTTCCTATTACAATATGTTCTTTTCTGCATATTACTTTTACAAAATAATGGCGATGTTTCACATCTGCCAGGCGTCCCGTGACGGCTCACATTTTTTTTATAATAATATAATAATAAATTTTAATAATAATAAATTTATTTCAAAAAAGTAATGTACAATGCACAAATGGATGACTTAACTACTAAGACATTTTAACACTAATTTTTCCAAAGAACACCATCCTAAACTAGGCAGGTGGAAACCTGTCTGTATCTTAGGAAAGAGTGTTCAAATTCTTTCAATCATAAGTCTTTCATGTTAGAGTACGTGCAAAGGGTACACATGAACAAATAACAATTATATACTGAGAAAAGAAGAACGAGATAAAATTGTGTTTGCGTGGTGTGTGGTGTGTGTGTGTGTGGTGTGTGTGTGTGTCGTGTATGTTGTGTGTGTGTGTATGTTTGTTTGTGTATAAATAATCAATCTATATGACAGTGGCTAGTAGTGCTTCGGTATCATTATAGGACAGAGTTAACAGCCATGAGTTGAGCTTGCGTTTTACCTCACATATACTTAGAGCGTAGATGTTTAACCGTTTATGTGCCCTATTATATAATCTAACACTTAATGCATTAAATTGCCGTTTTGCAAATGCGGTCTTGCAAAGTATAGTTATATCAAGGGAAAAACGGTGCGTCGCTGAGCGACTAGCTCTTTTTTGAAAGGTATCATGGAGTGTCTTCGAAGGATAGCACGTAGAATGTATAGTTTTCTGACTGATAGGACCCCGCACTCTGCGTATAACTTGTGTGTAGGGTAATCTCGTCGCTTGAAATTTATTACCTTTAAGATAGCCCTTTGTGCTCTTTCTATCTTCAGAAACTCGACTTTATGAGTCCCTCCCCACACTGAGATACAGTAAGATAGCACCGATTGACACAATGCAAGGTACACCATTTTCAGAGTAGTCCTATCAGCAGAAAACCTAAGATTCTTAAAAATGTATATAAGCCTCCTGGTACGAGAGACTAAATACTGTAATTGTTTGCTCCAGTCCAGTTTATTATCCACAAACACTCCAAGATATTTAACGGAGTCTACTATCGTCAAAGTTATGCAGTTACAGTCCAGGGTGTTAGGTAAACAGATATGTGCTTTAAGGTGTCCTGTTTCTAAAGGAGGTTTTTCAGTTTGTGGTAGTGAAAAACGTAGGAATTTTGTTTTGTTGACATTAAGGGTTAGTAGATTGGATGCCAGCCAGGACATAACTGTTTTAAGTGCATTTTCAGAGTGCATTTTAGCATCATCCCAACTACTACCATAGGCAATTAAAGCAGTGTCGTCTGCATATGAGAAAATGTCACAGTTTACAAGTGGTAGTTTGCACAGGTCATTTATGTATATTTGGAAGAGGGTAGGGCCGAGGATACTTCCTTGAGGTACCCCAAAGGTTATCCGCTCCTCTGTACTAATTTCACTACCTATCTTTACCGATTGACTTCTGTCAAAAAGATAGTCTTTGTAAATATCCAGAGCCAATCCTCGAATGCCGATATTCTCCAATTTGCCAATCAGTTGTGAAATACACACGGTATCAAATGCTTTGCTAAGATCCAGGAAGATGCCGTAGCACTTGAGCTTATTGTCTAACTTTTCAGCAACAGACTGTGTTAGGGCAATAACAGCATCTTCAGTGGATACACCATTTCGGAATCCGTATTGATTATCAGCTATGAGGTGAAACTTATTTAGGAAGTCCGTTAAGCAGTTGTTAAGGATACGTTCCATTATTTTTGATAGAGCACTTAAAACGGAGATAGGGCGATAGTTAGATATCAGATCATGATCTCCACTTTTGTGGACTGGAGTGACCAAAGCTTTCTTAAAAGCACTCGGGAATACACCCAGAGATATGGCTAGATTGCAGATATGTGTTATGGGTGGTACAAGTACTTTTCGAGACATCTTGATTATTTTGGATGGTATATTGTCCCACCCTGTTGCACAATCGTCCCGCAGATTTTTTATAATAATCTCGATGTCAGCTTCAGCAACGGAAAGGAGCACCATAGAATTAGGCGTGGTTATTTTTGATTCCAAATATGTTGTCGTAGATGGGGTTCTTATTTTTGATGCTAATGTCTTACCGATATTTGCGAAATATTTGAATGGTTGGTCTTCTACGTGAGAGTAGTACTGCCCCGGTCGAGCCGGCCTATTCGTGCTGAAATAAAAAAACAGCTTTTCATCAAACGCAGTTTTTTGAATTCAGCTCTTTTTTATAATAATAATAATAACAAAACTTTTATTTCGGCAATTCCAAAATCTTGACGGTACCCTCAAGATTTTGGCATATAGTATATAAACGTGTATTACTATAATTTTAATTTTTTACCATGTAAAGACTAAGGAGAGTCCTGCAGATTTGTCACACAGGTTTCGAACCTACTATAAACTCCAGTTCTCACTATTATTTATCAGTATGTCAATTCAACGGTGTACATATCTACCTTTTTGATATAAATAAATTATGATTATAATTTTCTTCCTTCACAGTAGTTTACCAAGAAAATAATTTCCATATATATTTTACCTATACGTTTTATCGAATGTCCATATCGGAAGGACATAATATATCTACACCCGACTTTCGCTGCCACATAGCTAATTTTAAAACCCGTAACTAAATCAATTTTTTATTTTGAAAAGGAAAACCGAAATACAGTTCTATTCAAAATATTATACAAAGACTTAGCTAAGCCCTCTGCAAGGACAGCTAGTCATACAAATCCCTTGCCTAAAGCTCGGGGATACAAAATACGAATCTAAATACTATCCTTGTTTTGTCAACGATAACCCTTCAGTGGGATTATATTGCAATTAGCTAATTGCCTAGTTACCACTCAACCCTTTCACTGCTATGCTATGTATATTAAATGTTAATTTTAAATATACGTTTGTATTTATTGAGAGTTTAAACTACTTGAGTACCGCGGTGTTACTCGCGGTTCAAAATCATCATCTTCTTAGCCTTATTCCCAAGTTTATTTGGGGTCAGCTACTAGTACAACCGGTTTTACCTGAATTTCAGTTTTTCCACGGAGCGACTGGCATCAGACCTCCGCAACCCTAAGGGAGAATTGAAATTCGAAGATTGAACGAGTTGTCAGTATATTTTAGGGCACTGACTTCCCAATAACGATTGCCATAGATGTTCGCGACAACCGGGACCGGCGGCTTTACGTGCTCTCCGAGGCACGTGCGTGAATCACCGCCAAACTTCCAAACTCCGTGCTGCTATTAGGAATTTCCTAAGAAAAACCCAAAAACACTTTTTGGCTCGACCCGGGTTTTGAACCCGAGACCTCTTGATTAGCAGTCGCATACGCTAACCACTAGACCAACGAGGCAGGTGTTACTCGCGGTTGTTGTAAATCGCCAGTAGCGTAGCGGTGCGAAGTTAGTCTTAAATATAGTCCAAGTTACTCCTTATGTCGTTAACTAACTGCCAGTGAAATTCCCATCAAAATCAGTCCAGCCTTTCATCCAGCTAACAAACAGACAAATTGTTTTTTTGATGTATAACTGTTAATTTCATTTATTTCTATGGACTAGCTGAGACCCGCGGTGCTGCCCGCAGTTATTGTTATCGGAGCGAAACTATACTAAAAAAACTAATTCCAACTACTTTTTACTCGTACTGGCCCCTTAGACACGATGCTAGTATGTTCCTTTTATTCTCTTTCTACAACCGCTAACGCCTATTTAACTCTCTCCTGAAAGGAGACCCGAGCCCAGCATTTGAACGTTATGGGTTGTTCATGAAGTACTCACCAACGTTATTGAATTATTATTTTCTATGTTAGAGATAAGAGTAAGTGTAGATAGATATATAGATAGAAAATTCTATTAGCACACCGTGTTATACGTGTTTTAGATTCACAATACAGAACAGAAATGACTTACATTGAATGTAGAAAGAGCGGTAGTGATATGTATTCCTACGTCATATATTGTTTAAAGTAATTGATGGAATTTATACAGAGATATGCTTGGTCAGCATAATTCGGATATGAGTTTATTATCGAGCACATAGAATTGAGACAGTCACTTCCTCGTTAATTACAAGACGTGATTATATCCAGTGTTGCGATAGGTTTTAGAATATATAATGTAGCTGTAAGAACAAAACATATCTAAACCATATTCATACCTTAGTACCTAAGTAACGTTAGAATAATAAACAAGTACATAAATAATAAACATGGCTGCAAAAGAGTACACTGTCGTTGTAATTCGATACCACCTAAAAGTTCGCTATAATATGTATGTACATAGAAATAGAAATGAGAAGTCTAGTGATGTGTATAAATAGTAGGTAGTTGGATGCCCATTTTATGGTATGGTTATGCTATAAATATATTGTCGTATGTGGGTGTTGCAGATGTAAAGTGTTCCCATAACGTCCCCGGTAGAAATCTGCAGAGTTGAGTGCGTAAGTGTGTAGCGTGCCGTTCGTATACGACGAATTCATCTATTCAATGTCTTTTGTCGAACATTCGTTGAAGGTATATTACTCTTATAGTAAGCTATAATAATAGGTACGTACATAGATTCACGCCTATTTCCCAGAGGGGTAGGCAGCGACAATTGATCTCCACTTACTACGGTCCTGACACACCTGTTCTGCTTAGTCCACATTCATCAATCGCTGCATGTAAGCTCGTTGGTTTCTGGCGCGAAATGTATCTTATTATTTTAGTAAAAGAAAATATGTTACTATAAACATGATATTAGAGATTAAATCCATGTCATAGCGAAGTAAGAATATTGAATATCATCACTGTAGAGAGAAGGAGAACTAGAGACATACGTCAGATCAGTACAGTCAAGTCAACAACCCCTCCGCCCTCACGCTGGCCGAGTGCGTGTTGGGGACTGGCAAGACACATTGTGGCTATGTAATCTTGCTTCTGGTTTCTTAAGCCGCCCGAAGGCCTCCAACTAAGCTGCTGCTATCTTATAATAACAACCGGGACCGACTGCTTAAAGTGACCTCAGAATCACGGAAATGCTCATAACATATCATGTCACAAACGGTTACCCATCTTGATCTGACCGCGCCGTCATTGCTTACCCTCGGTAATTGTTTCGGTGTACGATCAGTGATCAGTACAGTATAGCAGCCCAAAACCTCCTTGTTGTTGAGCTGTGAACTATTAAAGTCTGTTTAAAAGAATATGATTGATGACACCTTATAATATTTTGGAACATTTAAATACAAAATTACATATTATGTAACATTTTATAAGAAAAGCTACCACAGTTTTCCGTACAACAATGTTTCCTATTTCAGCTTATATAGCCCGTACCGAATCTAACCAAGGGGAAGCCATCATCGTCAATCAGAAACTAACATAAATATGCTTTTACCGCCCTCTCGGTCCTCTCGGAGGGAGCCGGGGTACTCTGAGAGGGAGAGGTTCGGCGACAGAGGCAAAAGCGCACATGAAAATTTGGTTTAATTGTGTACATCGTGAATATTGATAACGGTTTGTTTTCATTCTTGACCGACTTCAAAAAAGGCGGTTCTCATTTCGATTGTTTCTTTTCGTAGATCTTTAGACGATGTAGCAATATGAAGCGGTAGGTGCAGAGAAAAAAAACGTTGTTCATAATAGTGATGTTAATAAGCGTAATGTACATATAAGAGCGAAAACAAATTTTGTTTCCCAAAAAAGTGATAGTTACAATTTCTTTCAGTCATTGATTTTGTGAAAATGATAGCGCTGAAAAGGATCAATTTTCCGCCGGTTTCGCAACAATTTGAATCGGTCCTTTTGGTCCTAATGTGATGACATATAGCCTATAGTTTACCTTGAAAACTGTGCTATCATTGAAATTTATAATTACGGCCTTGGTGGCGCAATAGCAACGCATGCGACTGCTGTGCTTCATCGCGGGTTCGATTTCCGGGTCGGAAATGTTTGTGTGATCCGCAAATATTTGTATCGGAGTGTGGGTATTTTCTATGTTAAATATGTATATATTTACAAAAAAAGAGTATTTTTATATATTTACATCAGATGTCCAGTACCCATTATGCAAAAGAAGTAAAGAAGTAAAAAAGTACTTCTAGTAATTAACTCTAACCATGTTTCGTGTCACAGTATAGTCACGAATAATTCTTGGTAAACTCATTGGTTCGATATTGGCCTACTTTTTTCCTGTTATCATAGAAAATGATGGCTTTTCCCTACATACGTTTTATCGATAGGTGAGCATTTTCCTTCCTTATGACATCTATTAGTTACTTCCCAATAATTAACGAATTTGGCCCACGGTTTTACTTGATTTTAAACAGACTTCAAAAAAAATTGTTTTAAAATAACTAAACAAACACGCTTATAAACTAATAAGTTGAAAATAATTTTAATGTAAAAAGTGTGGGGCGACGTTATGGAAATATTTCCAAGAATGTAACAAATTACATTAAAATTATTTTTTAATTTTTAGTTTAGAAGCATGCTTGTTTAGTTTTTTAAGAAAGTTTAAAAAAGACTAAATTGTTTAAAAAACAATTTCAATTTAATTTTTTTATTTATTTTTTCAAATTAGTGTATTGTCATCGGTCCTCGATAAATCTACAAAGTTTAAACTAAATCTGGCCGATTAAAGTGGGTCAAAATCGCACCCAAAGGAGTTGATTACAAACATACACCTGTATGAAGCTAATAATAAGCGTGTAAAAAAGAGAAGGTTCTCAACTCGACTGTATTTTTTTCTGATGTTTGTTACCTCAAAACTTTCGATTGGTGAACCGATTTTGATAATCTTTTTTTGTTTGAAAGCAGGTTATCTAATGATAGAATTTTGGAGAAATCGAGGGCACTCCTCATATATCATAAACATAGCTGACGCGATTTGTGTACTCGGAATAGTTTTTCTTGGAAGTCGGCTTTTTGTTAAAATTTTTGTTGTTTGTTGGTCTAGATTATCCACCGTTGCTCGTATTTTTAAGCAATTCTTTTATTTTATTTCTTTTTATTTTCTGTAATATACTAAGTAAGTATATTACAGGGTCACCGGTCACCCCAACCCTTTTTCTTCGGTACGGATATACCCTCAGATATCACTTGCTAGTGGTGATATCAACCTCGATCAAGGAAATCCTTGTTACCCTAACGTCTCTTTTTAGGGTTCCGAAGTATATCACTCGGAACCCTTATAGATTCGTCATGTCCGTCTGTCCGTCCGTCCGTCCGTCCGTCCGTCCTCGACTTACCGTCCAAACGGTAAGTGGTAGAAAGATGAAACTTTGCATGAATATGTATTGTTATTACGCCGACAAAGTGCTATAATAAAATTTTGAAAAATATTTTTATTTGGGGTACCTCCCCTACACGTAAAGTGGGGATGTAAATTTTTTCTCGCGGCTACCCCATCGTGTGGGGTACCATTAGATAGGTATTTTAAAAACAATACAGGGTTTCTAAGACGACTTTTTGATTCAGGTATCCGTTTGCGAGAAATTCCACTTTAAAGGGCACTTTTTTGTAAAAACAGGGCGTCCCCCCCCCCCCTCTAAAAGCTAAACGGCTGGATCAAAAAATCTGGAAAAATTCGTGATGGTGGTCCACATAATGAACTTTCAAGGAAAACTATAACGGATTAGATGACTTTATTAATTCAGGAGTTATGGAGACTTAACTTGTAAAATGCGCTCACTTGGAAAACGTCATACAAAATTAACACATTAATACGTGAACATAATAGAGCAAGATCCCAGAGCCGCCGGACCTACGTCATTTGTGCAAAGCTGAAATTTTCAGGATTATTAGTACAATGTCTTGTTAAGATGTATGCGTACCCATTAGTTTGAAAGCGGGGCCGTTTCTGAGGTAGCGCGAAGTACAGATAGTAAAAAACCTTACTTATTTACATATTTTTTTAAAAAATATTCTTTAAAATTAAAATTCATTACTGCCAGACACTTTCGGTGGGCCATTACTTCTGCCAGACGTCTTAAAAGTTGTGAAAGAATTAGGTAAACTACGTTATAGTAGCAAACCTACATTTTATACATATTATCTACGGTAGGTACTATTTTAAGACCCTTTGTTTGCGGCCAGACCAGTCCGAAGGGCCAATCATCCCCCCAGATACCTTTAAATATTTGTGGTAATTAGGAAGCTGAGGTATATCATCTTTGGTATTATTTCAAGAATAGAATTGTAAAATATTAAATGGTTTTTACACGCTCATTTATTAGCTTCACTTGTATGTTTGTTTGTTTGTAACCAACTCCTATGGGTGCGATTTTGATCCACTTTAAACGGCCAGATTTCGTATACTTGTAGCTATTCACAACATCTCTGAGATCTTGGACTATAATAATTATCTATTGGATACGATTTTAAATCCACGTGACTGAGGAACCCTTTACTGTGCGTGGCCTGACATGCACTTGGCAGATTTTTTTATATTTAAACCTGCCAAGTGACTCTACTCTGCTTCATGGAAGGCACAAGTAGTAATCACCATTCTCATTGTGAATGTAGCCAATACAGTATGGTGATGGTGACCCACACTATCATCATCATCAACAGCCTTTAACAGTCTACTGCTGGACATAGGCCTCTCCTTTGAAATGAGGTTTTGGCCTACTATACCACGCTTGCCAGACGGGTTGGTAAAGGGTTTGTTTCAAGTTTTCCTTCTTGGTTGGTTGCTTATTTTGTTTCATTAGTCGCCTCTTACGACACCCATGGAATGAATAGGGGTGGTGAAATTTTGTATTCTTAATCCGTCACCACACGGAAGACACCACACTATAGCGGCCTAGTAAGTTTCTTTTTCTTTTTATATATTTAAGCCTACCAAAGTGACTTTACTATGCCTGATGGAAAGCTTGAGTAGAATTCAGGAGTAGGGGTCACCATGCTTATTGTGAAGGTAGGCAATGCAGCATAGTGACCCATACCATGGCGGCCTGGTCAGATAATTCTGCATCATGATAGGGCCTTGAGAGATAGATGCTTTGCATCATTAGAACTCCGGTCATTATAAAAATAAATCATTTCGCTATCAGAGTTTAATGATCACCGCGCCTAGAAAGTCAATGGTAACACCATAAATATACCATGACGCACATTTAAAAGTTAATCTTCAAATAATTGTGGCTGTCCGGCGTGAGGGTGGTGACCAGGTGGCGCTTTGTACCACTACACACTACCAGACAGTATAGAGAACATTATTGAAACTGCCTCGATGGCATAGTTATGGTGTATGCAGGGGTGTAGCTACCGCCGTATCTGCCGTATCAATTATACGGGGCCCCCAGGACACGGGGGCCCCCGACGTGGGTAAGCAAAATTAATAAAACTTCCCAATTTTTTTTATTTCAGAAATGACAAAAGTCAAAAAATTATTTTTTTACTGCGTAAAGCGTGCGTTCAAAATTAATAGAAAGCCGAAAAAAAGACAAGAAGATTGTATATTTAATTTGAATTGTTATTCTTGTAAAAAATCAAGACAAAGTGACAGATAATTATGATGAATAAATATTTCTTTTCATTTTTTGCAAACATTTTTTAGAAATCTTTACCCTTTATTGGGGCCCCCAAACAAATTTTTTTTTACGGGGCCCCGCCTAGGTACGCTACACCACTGGTTGTATGCTACTGCTGTGCTTCAGGCCTCGGATTCAGCCGCACTAAATGTTTGTATGATCTGCAAATATTTGTTTCGGAGTTTGGGTGTTTCCTATGTATATATGTTGTTGCTTTAAATATCGACTAACGTCACAGAATGATGCTAGTCTAAAAAACAGCTTGAGTTACTCCTTATGTCTTTCTGCTAGTGAATCATCATCATCAATCATCAACAGCCTTTAAAAGTCCACTGCTGGACATAGGCCTCTCCGTAGAAAGGAGGTTTTGGCCTACTATACTACGCTGGCCAGACGGGTTGGTATAGGGTTGGTTTCAAGTTTTCCTTCTCTTTTCATTGATGTTGTCTTGCGTAGTTTATCCCTTAGTCGCCTTTTACGACACCCGCGGGATGAACAGGGGTGGTGACACTCTGTATTCTTAATCCGTCACCACACGGAAACTGCTAGTGAAATTCCCGTCAAATTCGGTTCAATCGTTCCAGAGATTACCTGGAACAAACAGAAAGACAAACAGTACGTAGTTTTATATGGTTTTAATAAAATACTGTTAGTTTAATATTAAAAACAGACACTTCAAATTTTATTTCTTTCTATAGATGTTATTTATTTATCGGCTTACAAGTTGTCCAACTTGTCGGTCAATGTGTCTCGCACATTAATATTGTCCAGTCAACACAGGGTGTTTGTTTCACCACATATCTATATATCTATATATATAGAATATGTTTGCGTACGTTATTCTGTTACATGTTGGTTCTAAGTACACCGTTCTGTTTGTTCGTTGACATCTGCGAGGGATGTGTCGTTGTGTGGGGATGTCGTCAGCAAATCTTGTTGATGAAGAGGTATTTTGTATGTGATATAGTTTGGTTATTTGGTTGTATATGTTAATAAATACACACCTTTCGCGTAAACTACACCTCTCACTTACTGAAAACTATTAAATAAATAAATAAATATTTCCTACATCTTACAACGACTGCACGATTGGCCTAGTGGTTTAAGCGGTCACCACGCCTCTTCCTCCTGCGCCAAGTGTCGTGAGTTCAAATCCCACGTGGGTTAACACTTTGTGTGATTCACAAATTGTTGTTTTGGGTTTGGGTGTTCTTTGTGTCCGTTTCATGTATGTTTGTAATGTCCTCCGCGACTCAGGAATTTATATCTGTAATGGGAAATTTGTCTTTTATGAACACACAAAAAAAACAATGTCATCTAGTCTCAAATTAAGCCGAGTTAATATAGTAGGGGACTAGACAACTGATATAAATACACAAACATTTGTTAATACATACATATTATACATAGAAAACACCCAGACTTTAAAACAAATATTTGCGGATCACACAAACATTTGGTCCGACCCGGGAATCGAACCCGAGACCGCATAAAGCACAGCAATCGTATAAACTACTACTATGAAACCGAGGCATTCAAGCGAACGAACGAACGAAGTCAGTATTGAACAATTATGTATTAGTAGCACATAGGCTCCGGTGACTTGGCCACGTTGAAAGAATGGGAGAAGATCGAGGAGTGAAAAGAGCCTATCTGGGTCGTTCAATCGGACGACGTCCGGTTGGGCGACCCAGATATCGCTGGAGCGATACAGTACAGGCGGACCTTGGGGAGCTTCAAGCTGACAACTGGCGACAAGCAGCCCAGGATCGAATGGAGTGGCGTTCTCTTGTGTCGGAGGCCAAGACTCACTTTGGGTCGCTGAGCCAATGGAGTAAGTAAGTATGTATTAGAAGCGGTCTTCGAGATGGATATGAAATGAAACAAAGGGAAAATTCCGTAGCAAATGTGTTTTTCTTGTAAGAAATGTATTCAAATATATAAAATTGGAGTGTCTGTATGTAATATTAAATTAACAGTTATTTATTAAATTCATTAGAAAGTATATTATATAAATTACTTACAGCAAATTTTTTATTTTTTATGTCTGTCTTTTCGTTCCGGGTAATCTTTGGAACGGCTGATCTTATTTTGACGGGACTGTCACTGGCAGGAAGCTGATGACCTGAGTAGTAACTTGAGCTAAAGCTTTTTTTTATACTAGCTTTGCTCCATGGCGTCACTTGCAATTTACAACAATAACCGCGGGTAACACTGCGGGACTCAGCCAGTTCTTAATGACAAACAAACTACAACAACGACAATACAATTATAATTAACAGTATTTCAATAAATGCATGTAAAAATATGTATTTATTTTATAAAATATTTTTTTTCTATCTGTCAATGTACCTTTTTTTTCGTGCGGAAATCCCCACGGATACCACCAGCCAACCAGCTGGTGGTTATGTTGGACTCGAACCGACTAAAAACCGCACGCCATCTCGGGTACTTGAAGCAGAGGTACCAGGTGCACCCTCGAAAGGAAATCCCTGGAATCTGTCAGTGTACCTGTGAGTCGGCTGAACCGATCGACTAAAACTTTTACTGGCATATAGCTGATGATACAAAGAGTAACTAAATATACGTTTCTAGACTAGCTTGGCCCCGCGTCGTTACTCGTGGTTGTTGTAAACATTCAACAAACCGCGGGCCTCAGCTTATCCCTACTAATATTATGAATGCGAAAATAACTCTGTCTGTCTGTTACGTTTTCACGCCTAAACCACTGAACCGATATTTATGAATTTTGGTATAGAGACAGATGGAACCTTGTGAAAGGACATACGCTACTTTTTACCACGATAACCGACATAAACACAGTCGGAGCCGCAAGCGAAAGCTAGTAAGAAATATACCAGATATACCCTGATGAAGTAGATTAGATAATGCATCTGTGGCCAACCTTAAAACATCACCCTATACCTAAAATATTGCACACGTACATTTAGTTAATTAGAGAGGGGTGCGCGATGGTCGCGGGTTCGTTCCCGGCGCACGCATAATCATACTTTAATCTATTTGACTGCGCGCAGGGGCGCAAATTGAATATAATGACTGACTCATCGCGTTTTTATGTGTAACTGGTCATCCTTTGGCGTGATTATTGACACGCATGTCAGCTTGTTGACTAGGTACCACCACATGTTCTGACAGTCATAAAACTTATATAAAAGTAGCCAACCTAAATCTAGCTATAATAATAAAAAGTGGCCAAGTGAGAGTCGGAATCGCCCATAAAGGGTTCCGTAGCAGCAAGTAACATCATATAAAAGTTTTTGTAGTTCATTGTAACTTTTATTGATGTTATAATAATACTGTTTCGATTGAAAGAAATGTAAATTGCGGTGTATGATTTATGACGTATAAAAAAGAAATACTTACTAGATCTCGTTCAAACCAATGTTCGTTGGAAGTTTGCATGGTAATGTACATCATATTTTTTTTTTAGTTTTATTAATCTCATATATTAGAAGATACAGGGATACATTTTACGACTTTGGAAGTGCCTCTCGCGCAAACTATTCAGTTTAGAAAAAAAATATATTAGAAGCATCAATATCATTTTTGAAGGCTTTGATGAAAAAAATTTTTTGAGTTTCAGTTCTAAGTATGGGGAACCCCAAAATTTATTGTTTTTTTTTTCCTATTTTTGTGTGAAAATCTTAATGCGGTTCACAGAATACATCTACTTACCAAGTTTCAACAGTATAGTTCTGTTCAATTTGGTCCAGCCGTTCCAGAGAAACAGACACATTTTTTTTTAATGTTAGTACTTTGAAATGCATTAAGAAAAATCTGTTCATTAGATATATACACATCAATTTTATTTGTTTGTATAGATTTGTAAAGATTACAAAGTATAGAAACCATTGTCAGTTGACTATACTCCTCATATTAACCATATAATAGTTCCCCATAATCAGGCACAAGTCAAAAGATGAAGAGATTAGGGCCCCTCGCCAATGATTTTATTACCGTTTCATCTAATTACTTACATATCATATAGATTGTTATCAGTCACACATATGGCGTGTTAGATCTATCAACGTGATAAGATAACCAACCATATATATAGATCTATCAGCAGTAACATATGCTTGTTAGCAGGGGCTCAAGTTATATTGGGTGTAAGACTGCCTTGTTGGTCTAGTGGTTAGCGTATGTTGCTGCTGATCAAAAGGTTTCGGGTTCTAGTAAATGTTTGTATGAACTGTAAGTATGAGTTTGGGTGTCTATGTATACTATGTATGTATTTCCTCCTTTCAAAGGAGAGGCCTATGTCCAGCAGTGGACTGTTATAGGCTGTTGATAATGATATCAGTTGTCTAGTACCCATAATACAAGCTCTGCTTAGTTTGGGACTAGATGGTGTTGAGTGTCAGACGTCCGAAATATAAACACGTAGGTACATTTATGTTTCGGAACCCTTAGTTAGTTTCGTCATGTCCGTCCGTCCGTATGTCCTAGACTTACCGTCAAAACTATTATTCACATGGCCGTTTTTGTTTATTTATACATGAACCTGTTAAGATGACTTTACTCTGACTGATGGTAAGCATGAGCAGAATTCGCTATAGTTAATATGTATTGGGATTAAGATGTACATCCTGTCAATTTCACGGGAGACTTTGCCAGTCCCCCGTGACACATACATGAAACAGACGCAAAGAAGACAAAGACTCAGAACAACAATTGTGGATCACACAGTGTCTGTTCAACTTGCTTACAAAATTTTGGTAAATGCATATGAAAGTAGGTATATGCGGTACTTTCATCAAAAAATCTACTTTAATAATATTTGTCTGTTTTTTCCGGGTAACCTCTGGAACGCTGGATCGATTTTGACTGAAATTTCACTGGAAGATAGCAGATATAAGGAGTTATAATAATAAATATTTTGGACATGTAAAACACAACGTCATTTAGTCCCAAACTAAGCAGTACTTTGTAAAAACATACATAATAAACATAGAAAACAACCAAAACTCTAGAAAACAAAAAAGCGGCCAAGTGCGAGTCGGACTCGCCCATGAAGGGTTCCGTAGCATCATATAAAAGTTTTTGTAGTTCGTTGTAACTTTCATCAATGTTTTAATAATAGTGTTTTGATTGAAAGAAATGTAAATTGCGGTTTATGAGTTATGACGTATTAAAAAAAAACTACTTACTATATCTCGTTCAAACCAATTTTCGTTGGAAGTTTGCATGATAATGTACATCATATATTTTTTTTAGTTTTATCACTCTCTTATTTTAGAAGTTACAGGGGGGGGACCAAAATTTTACCACTTTGGAAGTGTCTCTCGCGCAAACTATTAAATTTAGAGAAAAATGATATAAGAAACCGCAATATCATTTTTGAAGACCTATCCACGTATGATTTTAATGAAAAAATTGTTTTTGAGTTTCAGTTCTAAGTATGAGGACCCCCAAAATTTATAGCTTTTTTTCTATTTTTATGTAAAAATATCACAGAATACATCTACTGACCAAGTTTCAACAGTATAGCTCTTATAGTTTCGGAAAAAAGTGGCTGTGACATACGGACGGACAGACAGACAGACAGACAGACAGACATGACGAATCTATAAGGGTTCCGTTTTTTGCCATTTGGCAACGGAACCCTAAAAATGGAGTTTCTTGCCCGTTTTTCTCCATAGAGATCTACGCTAGGGAATGGGCAACTACAGTACTTTCACAGTTTTTATGTCTTGTGACTGGGACTGTAGCGCTACATTTAATTTTCATTTTTGTTTCGACAATTCAAAAGTGCCTGTAACTGGCCTACTTGAAATAAATGCTTTGATTTGACTCCGAAACAAATATTTGCAGATCATACAAACATTTGGTCCCACATTAATTACTTACATATATACATACATTACTGACTTTCTTTAGACTAGCTACAGCCTACGTGTAACACCGCGGGGCACACACACGATTGATCTATTATCAAGGAATCTATTCTGATCACTGATCAATATTACTATTTATTCCAATAAACTTGAGGTAAAATAAACTTCACACATATATACGTATATATAGTAGATACACTTTCTCTAACACTTATGATAAACAAACATATGTAATCTATAAACAAACAGGGTCTAATACAGTTAGTAGATAACGCTAAATGTAGTGATAGTGTTATCTCGGAGTGTTGGAGGCGCGTGCGGAGCTCCGCACTTGAGTGGGGAGTCAATTAACTTGCTATGTTATATTGGGAAATGTTGGGAAACTTGCTAAATAATAATAAATCTTAATATATGTGGGAGTGAGACTATTTTTTAATTCATCATCATTATCATCATTAGGCTATCACAGTTCAATGGTGGACATAGGCCTCTCCAATTGGTTCGATCTTGATTCGATATTTTAATTACTTTTGTTTTTGTTTTTAAATTTGAATAATGGCTACACAGTCTTTTTGAGGTTCCGTAGTTCATGACTCGGAACCCTTATAGATTCGTCATGTCCGTCCATCTTCGACCTACCGCCTAAACGGTTGGTGCTAGAAAGATGAAACTTTCCATGTATATGTATTGTAATTACGTCGACAAAGTGCTACAATAAAATTATGAATCATTTTTTTTTAATTCATGATAGTAACCCATATTTTGAACTTTAAATGAAAACTATAGCGGTTGTGATAACTTTTTTATTTTAGGAGTTATAGGGGCAAAACTTGTAAAATGCACTCACTTGGAAAACTTCGCACAAAAATAAAGAAATAATAAGTTAACATAACAATTGTCTATGGGAAACGATTTGAAATCTACCTATTACTATGGCTGACTAAGGAACCCTATGCTATGCGTGGCCTGACACGCAATTAACAATTTTTTTTTGATTTTTTCAATATAGAGAGCATACAGATTCAGAGCATCATCATCATCAACAGCCTTGAACAGTCCACTGCTGGACATAGGATTCAGAGCATACAAAATGGAAATCGCATCCACAACACTCAACGGCCGCGGTGATCTTTTAAATCTTCTTGGTGTTGCCTTATTCAAATCATGAGTAGAATCCAGGAGTAGGAGTCACCATCCACATTGTGAGGGTAAGCAAGGCAGCATGTTAACCCATACCATGGTGGCCTGGTCAGATGTTTCTGCAACATTCTCCCGGCTTCCAGAGGGCGGGAGAATGTTGCAGAATGATTAGGCCACCGGTCTCACACTTACCACCGAAATATGACAGCAAATTATAAGAATGGTCTTCTGTGTCCCCCGTAGCCCGGTCGAGACGAGCACGCATGTACTGAAATCAGCGTCTCTACTACCTATTGGTTAGGTTTTTCAGTGTAAAGGCTGAAATACATCTGATATGTATCTAAATATGAATTCTCCAAGCCGCAAATCTATCCATCTCCCAGCTCGTCCGTCACTCAGCTTCAAATAACGCGTTCACTTATAAGAGAGAGCTTTTAGCTGACGCATGCTCTCACTTTGATCTGCGACTGTGCCGCCACCGAACTGTTTTGTTCATTGTTTATGTGATAAATGTGTACGTGTTTTAAACCATTATGCGATAGCATGGTGCAATCTGAAGTGGTATGTTTAGACCAGCTTCTGTAGGTGATCAGTCAATTGTATTATCTATCGATGAAGGAAACTGTGTTTGTATATTATAGGGGTATAAAAAATAGTTAACATCCTATTCTCAGAGTTACTGAATAAACATACAAAATTTCATAAGAATCGATCAAGCCGTTTGGAAGAGGTATGGCCACTAACATTGTGACACTAGAATTTTATAAACATACTAGTTGAAGCCCGCGGCTCCGCTCCCGTCCGAGGGGCATGAAAAATAGATAGTAGCCGATTCTCAGATTTACTGAATATGCATAAAAAATTTCATAAGAATCGGTCAAGCCGTTTCGGAGGAGTATGGGAACGAACATTGTGACACGAGAATTTTATTATATTAGATTAGATATAGATAATTTTTAACACAACGTGCATGATAATGTTTACTTTTATCGATTTTATGTGTCTTTTAAATAATTAAGATCATCTAATCTAACGAACAGTGTGTAAGTGTATCTAAAGGTAGGTAGGTGAAAAGTAATAGGTATTTTGATAGTTCGTCGTTGCATAAAACTGGTTCCCTTTATAAGATGATATGATATTACATTTGTGAAAATAAATTTAATATACAGTAGGTACAAAAACTCGTGCTTAACATAATTATGTTACCTGACTTACGAAATAAGTTCTGGTTCACGCAAAAGAAAAAAGCTCACCATATTGGTCACAGCGAGATATTATTTAACTTGTCTTCCTTGGCAGACAGGTTTTCTAACATAAAGATACCTAATTTATTTCGAACTAGCTGTTCCTAAGATTATAAAGTTCTTTCAATGAAACATATTTGTTAGTTTAAGAACATCAGTATTATTGTAAACAAAAAACCTTGATCAATTTAGTTTTGATGTGTGTAAAGCATAATTACGTATGTAGCTATCTAATGCAGGCACCACACTACGTTATGCGCTATTCGTTATGTGTCTGCGCCGTATTCGCCCAAGTATTAGTTATGCGCGTGTTAGATTCATGTAAATGTACTTAATTATATATACTTAATTATAACTAAATACTTTGTATAAATATTGATATGTTTGTCAATAGTTTACTTTAAATATTTTCTGAACATATTGTTTTATGACGGTAGTTGATAAAATACATACTCGTATGCTTTACTCACTTGTAGTTGCCTATAAACACTGTATAGTAATGTTAATGTGATTATTATTACTTTTAACTATATATTTTATATAAATATTGATATATGTTTGTATTAATAGTTTACTTTGAACACATTCTGAAAATAATGTACTTGATGAAGGTACTTGATTAAAATACATGTGTCGTACTTGTTTGTCGTCGCCTATAAAAGCGAGGGTTCCGACTGGACAGGAGGACTTGTTGTCGAGAAGTGGACCAGTACGGAGCTCTCTACTATTCAACCAGTAACTGAGGATATTACATAGATTTAAAAGCTAAGTATATGCAATTCACTTTTGTGTATTTCTCTTTACTAAAATGTTCTCAAGTTTTGTAATAATTTATAATGTTTGATTTATGGATATGTGTATAATGTGAAATATGTATGTAAATATGTTGGAAAAGAATGTCCATGGAGTTTCTTGTCTGTTCTTCTCCATAGGATCTACACCTTGGAACAGACGAATAGAATCACGACTGACTAACTGACTGACTACTTGACATTGAAATAAAAAGAAAGTTTAATATGATTTGATTTGGTTTGATTTGATATACTCAAATTCCTTATGTTGTAAATATTCTAATATTCTAAAAGATAATTAATCTCAATCTTTTCTCTAATCTAACACGCGCAAACAACAAACATACCATCCACACTTCGAACTGGTATGTCAAATAAGCATCAAATAAGGCAAATATGTGTGTTGTAGAGATGTGTCATTGTCATTTTTATGGTGAACGAAACGAATATACTCTCCACACTTCGCCGTATGCGCGCGAATAACCCGCATAACGAATAGCGCATAGCGAAATGTGGTGCCTGCTTAACATATAAAATTCTAGTATTGCGTTGTTTGTTATCAAACTCCTCCGAAACGGCTAGACCGATTTGTATGAAATTTTGTGTGCATATCGAGTAAGTCTGAGAATCGGCTAACATCTATTTTTCATACCTCGAAGACGCGAAGAGTTAGTTTATCGATATATGTCCATGCACAAAGTCCTACACTCAGCTGAAGTTAAAACAGTTTCCCAATACCTCAATGCAATCATTTTTCCCTCCGTGAGTGAATGGTGCCCGCCTTGCCAAGTTCTACAGTCGTGCTCGAGGTTCGTGAGCAATCCCTCCGGTGTACAGCGTCGATAGCTACCGCTATTGAACGCTAATGGACGAATACTGACGGCCGTGGAGACGACGTTAACGAATATTGATACCACTAATATATATGAATTTCAGTTCTCCCTTAGGGTTGCGGAGGTCCGATGCCAGTCGCTCCGTGGAAAAACTGAAATTCAGGTAAAACCGGTTGAACTAGTAGCCGACTCCAAATAAACTTGGGAATAAAGGCTAGGAAGATGATGATATACCTATGGCAACTACCATATACTTCGCAAGCGAAAACATGCAACAGCGCGATTTATCGTCAATACTACAAAAAAACTACATAGTTACTAATTATCCTACATCGCGATATAGAAGTTCTCGCGTCGATCAGCATATATACAAGTGCTCAACATTAAATTCGTGTTGAATAGACATAACATCTATGCCTCTACAGGCCGGTGGTTTAATAACACTGCCTGGTAAGCTGGTGGTCGTGAGTTCGATTTCTACCCAGGAGTTATGTTTGAAGAGGAAGATTAGTTGTTCTATGTCTGGGTGTAGTTAATCTATAACTAGCTATGCCGTGCCACGCTTTAATGAGTCACATTGTGTTTTCAAAATCCAAAAATCAAATCCATTTAATCTCTGTATTTCTTTTTAATTTTTTTAATTATCATTATTTATTTTATAATTCGATTAACACGACCCGCTTCCCTGTCGAGTGAAATATAACTATACACATAGCAGAAGTGTTCTATAAATAAATTACATGACAATCATTCATACTAGTAATATGATCACAATAATGTAACCTCAAACCCACGTATCTCTAACCGTTACTACCAAAATCTTCGCTGTCATTTATTCACATTGTTTCACAAGAATTCATCTTATTTATAGAAACGCATTTCCAATAAAAATAAACGAAAATAAAAGCTCCATTATCTAATATAAATATTTTAAGTCGTCTCCATATATTTTCGTGTTCGCTCTCGTGACGTGCGACCTTGTTTTCAGAATAGAGTTGAAAGGAGAAACATTGAGTTTGTAACAATATAAATGTAATATCTACGTTTATTATTATAGAAGAGTACATTTATCCTAATCTATCCCTACTAATCCCTACTAATATTATAAATGCGAAAGTAACTCTGTCTGTCTGTCTGTTACGCTTTCACGCCTGAACCACTGAACCGATTTTGATGAAATTTGGTACGAAGATAGAACTGAACTTGGGAAAGGACATAGGCTACTTTTTAACGCGATAGCCGACATACACGCGGGCGGAGCCGCGGGCGAAAGCTAGTATATATATAATTCTCGTGTCACGATGTTCGTTGTCATTGATCAATTCTTATGTAATTTGGTATGTTTATTGAGTAGGTCTGAAAACAGGACGTAAACTATTTTTCATACAACTAGGTAATAAAAGATGAAACGGACGCGAACGATGCCACGTACTTATGCTAGTTAATTTATAAAATCGAAAGTACCTCTGTCTGTCTGTTACGCTGTCACGGTTACACCGCTGAACCGATTTGAACAAAATTTAGGTACAGACATAGATTGAACCTTGAAGAAAGACATAGGCAATTTATGTCGCGAAAACCGACATTAACAATATTGTATTCTCAAGCTCTAGTTCTAGATTGTGTACCAAATTTCATATAAATCGGTTCCGTAGTATTGGCGTGAAAGAGCGACAGACTGACTGACAGACAGACAGACAGTTACATTCGCATTTATAATACCAGTAAGGACAGAAGAAATTTTGTCCTTCAAATAGTGATAATGACAGTCACTCACGACACCAACCATTGAACAAACCGCCCCTATATCGGAAGTGTTTTTCCACACAATTGGTCCCGTCCATTCTTCATTTTTACAAATTCAGATTCCTGTTATTATAACTCAGTCGTGTGTACGTAATGTCGTAATGTCGGGGTGATTTTAAAGCCCTAGGAAACCATTGAGGAAGAAATGTTAAGTCATTCAATTTCTTAGGGTAAGATATTTAACGATATTTGCTGGGAATTTGACTAAGTATTCTTGACACTAATTCTACGATAGATTTTGTAGCAGATACAGTTTTAAAGAAGGGCTCATAGTCAACTGGCCTTAGGTTACAATCACCACTCACAACAATCACCGAAGGTAAGCAACAACGGCGCGGTCAGTACCTAGATGGGTGACCTTTAATGTCATGATATGTTTCAAACGTTTCAGTGATTCGGAAGTCACGTTAAGCAGTCCCGGTTGTATTCATAAGATAACAGTCGTGAAGCTCAGTTGGAGGCCTCCGGGCGGCTTATAAAAACCAACGACAAGATTAGGTACGTAGCCACAACGTGTCTTGTCAGTCCCCAACTCGTCCAGCGTGGGGACGTATGGCCCTAACCCTGCCTTGAGAGGAGACCCCAACCGAGCAGTGGGACATTATAGATTGTTGATTTTAATTAGGTAGTTTTGAAAAAAGTTCATAATTAATAAATTGCTTCGGACATTACACACAACGCTATCTAGTCCCATACTAAGCAGAGCTACTATGGGTACTAGACAACTGATATAAATACATAAACATATTTTTTTTCGTAAATACAAACATATTATATATAGAAAATTATTATTATTATCAAATTATTCACATTCACATTTTACGGTCTTGACTCATTTGACGGGTCAACTTGGGTTATGACAACTTCACCATCCTCCTTATTCCCGATATTATTTGGGGTCGGCTACTAGTTCAACCGGTTTTACCTTAATATCAGTTTTTCCACATAGCGACTGGAATCGGACTTCCTGAACCCTAAGGGAGTACTGAAATTCGAAGGTTGAACTAGTTATAAATAAATTTGAGGGCACAGACTTGCCAATAACGATGGCCATTTATGCTCATGACAACCGGGACGGACGGCTTTACGTGCTCTCCGAGGCACGTGCCTGAATCACCGCAAAACTTCCAAGCTCCGGGCTGCTATTAGGAATTAACCCATACTAATGTTATAAATTCCAAAGTAACTGTCTATTACACTTTATCCGTTAAACCGCTGTTTCCATAACCAATTGTTGAGGAAAGACATAGGCCCTCTTTTACCGCCAATAACCAACAGATACGCGGGTTAAGCCAAGCGAAACAGAAAAATAAAGAAAAGAATTATTGTCTAATGGAATTCCAATTAAACTACTTATATTAAATCACATCAAAGGAACTTACAATTTAGGACAAATTTCATACAAAATTGTGAACTTCAAAATAAATTTAAGCAGCATCTAAAAATACAAAATCCATTTGTGAGAGAACCCTGTTTATTTTCGTGTTCAATTTATGAATGAGCTCCGTTTGTTTTGCTCGTAAATTGTAATATTGTGTTGGGAGCACTCAGAAAGCTTTTTAAAATATGTACGGTTATGGGGCGGTTATTAGCTTCGACGATGGACGCGCTCAACTTTTGTAACGTTTTAAATTCGGTTATAGCTCTTTTATTATACTTTGCTTTTGAAGGTTCGCAAATAAAATTTAAAGATAGTTATGTGATGTGAAAGCTCTTCAGACTTTTGAAAGTATGTGAATTGGTGCAGTGGACGGGTTTGTAGGTCTAGTGATGGGTCACTTCTATGCCTCGGTTCGATTTCGACCTATTTATCATCTAGACCTGTAACATAAGTTTACTTAGTATGGGCTCCTGTCTTATCAAATTATTTCCTTATCAAATTATTTCGTTCTATTTTGCTGTCGTATTTTGTGACCTGGGAGAAATTTAATTATTCGACAAGCCTTTTTTCTTTCTGTTTCTGATTTGATGATTTCTTGTCCAGTTTTAATAAAGACGGGGATGGAGATCAACAACTAGGAAAATCAAGTGAATTAATTTCTGGGAACTCTCTTATTAAAAAAGACAAAGCAATGACTGAAGAAATAACACTGATGGGAAATGAGACTAATGCTCGTTTTCACCAACTATACTTAAAACTCTTCTTTCTTAAGAGTCGCCTAACGTAAGTAGCCCCTAAACTTTAACTTTAAAGACATCTAAGCACTGATGTGTCCCCTAAAGGTTGGTGAAAACGAAGATCATTAAGACTTACCTAACTAACTTACTGTCCATAATAACTGTATCTACGGCAAAAACTCTTTCAAACATAAACTAAAAAGAAAATGGTTTCAACAATAAAACACAGTTATTGTTACACAAATATTTATTCGCCACATACACATGAGTTACACGAAAGTTACGCTAAATAAAGAAATCACAGATAAAGTACATTTACACTAAACACGTGTCGCTAACTAAGAGTAAAAAAAAACAATTTCATTTGCAAGTGATAGTAATAATTAATTTAAAAAATATATAAATCACAGTGTCCCACCCGTTTGCTGCCTACTGAAGTTACAAAGAAAAGCGCAGACGATTGAATCTCAAATATTGCAAATAGCTTGATCGGTTCTTTCAAAGAAAGCAATGTACACAATAACACCACAACACAACTTTGTGCGCGATCAGAATAACTATCGATATAAGAGTAAAACGACAAAGCATTAGTATTGATACTGGCACTAGTATCGACAATTAATAAATGAGCCACTATATTAAGTACAGCATAGCTTGGTTCATTTATTAAATAAAACTAAGCTTTGTAATTTTCTCAGATCTAAGCTGAAGAGGTCTTGGAAAGAACAAAATATGAGAAATCAATCGTGAGCGCGGTATTAAACGACTTTTTACAACATATTAAAACACTTATACACTTACGAGACACATACTACAGAGATTTCACGTAAACTAACAAGCACCATAATGATACAGACGCCTTTCCAACTGGTTAATTAATGACGGCTTAATACAAATTCATTATGGCACATGTTGTCCTAACACGTCTGATGAGGACAGCAAAATAGTATACAAACACCAATACCAATATTATTAAAGCTACACACGAATCCTTTAGAATGCTTACAATAGAAGTACACAACATATACGCCTTTAAAATACTAGCAAACGGGCTGTTAATAAATGAAATTTATCACAAAGAAATAAAATTTGAAAAATATAATATTTTAGATCACGAACTGACTGAAGCCTTTGACTGCAATGACCTTCACCTCACAGTGGATTTTGGTTACAAAAATTCTATATTTTTGAAGAATAAATTCCGTTTCGTTATCACAGCACACCAAACTTTCACTTTCATAATAGTCGCGACGCAATAAATACCATGTTCCATACGAATCAACAAGAGTGTCCCTCAAGGCACACTAGTAGCACACACATTTCCTTTTAAATCCATTCCACATCAAGTATTTTAAAACCAGTATTTTTGTTGAGTAAGAGTCTAGATTCTGGAAAGTGGGCGTGAATGTTAATACCAGAAAATGAAGATTATTTTAGAGATAAAACATAAATCTACCTAACAGCGAAAAAATATAGGAAGTATTCCTAATTTTACTAGTAAAGCAAATAAAATTTTAATCACAAAAATAAAATGTTGTTTAAAAAGTGCCATAAAATATTGGTAAATATAATATGAGCGGATATGAAATCCAAATTAAGTACATACATATATCGCCCACTTTGCAGAACATCGACTTGTAAAATGCCATTGCTTAATAAAGTTTATTGAAATACATTTTTGTCCGTCTAGATCTAGTCTACAACCATAGAAAAATAGATAAATAGACTCACATCAAAAAGTGTACAATATCTCAACTACATTTGTGATAGAAAACATGAAGATATAAGGAATTGATACATCTAGCTTTGCAGAGAATCCACCGCCGCAACAATTTTTACGCCAGATGTTCAAATTCTTATGTCTAATAAAAACTTATTGGGCGACGTTACCCATGCATACACTATTAAAATGATTGGTATTGCTAACATTAAAACGAAAAAGTAACACTTTGTAACATGAGAAAGCAGTTTTAAAGAAAACACGAATAGAAGTAGGAAAGTATAAAAAAAACATATTTTTTGGTTTTATGATAATACCAAAATTTTAAAAAATCATGTAAAAAAGGAATTGATGATTAGGAATGCAATAAGTAATTGGCACACGCACAAATGGCACAATAGGGAGTACAATAACCCTGAATGAATGAAAGCACATTATGATAATGAAGACGAAACGAAGAAGTAAGTACTTATCATTAATAAATCAAAACTTTGAGATGAAAATTTTGCGAAACATAATTTGGAAATAATACACGAACCTAACTGAGATTAATAGTCTACAACAACTAGAATTTTTGCTTTATAATGAAGTCAATCTGTATTCAACTCTCGCGAAAAACGAGGTTTAACTTAAAGCCCTTGAAAAGTCCACTCTGGAATCTAATGTCACAATCGATTTTTATTCGTCTTTGCCAATCTTAAAGATCGTTAACTTCCTAAACCCTTAATAAAACACACACTTTTATAACAATATTAGCAATACCAATACTTCGCCCTACACATTGATTGATCCAGTTAATTACAATAGAAACGTCAACATGAGAAATCTAATTCTAACGCAGGCCAATTATATATGAATTATCAATCTCGATACTTCAGTCTACTTGTCCTCTTACTTCTTACCTTTCTTCGAGCGTCCCTGCTTGATCACCTGGACTAGTTTGACCTTTTGAGCTTCTGGGCTCTTCATATATTCCTCTAGCATCTGTTGAGAAAATTTTGCTATTAAAATCACTATCATTGTTTCATAAACTGTGTTATCTTCTTGGTCTTAGGACGCATTTTGGCGGGTTTGTTTTGTAACCAGTCTAGCACTAACTATTCTGGGGAATTTATCCTGATTTAAATCAGCAATATATTCATAGTTGCGGAACGCGACATATACATTATTTTCAAATATTATTGTCTATGTAATAATCGACTTTTCTTTTTGTTTTAACCTTATTGAGACAGTTTTTTAATTTATTCAATTCTTTCTTAAGATTTTCCTTATCATTATCTTATAACACTTTAATGTATATCATCCTCCTCATCCTCCTAGCCTTATTCCCAAGTTTATTTGGGGTCGGCTATTAGTTCAACCTGTTTTACCTGAATTTCAGTTTTTCCACGGAGCGACTGGTATCGGACCTCCGCAACCCTAAGGGAGAACTGAAATTCGAAGATTGAACTAGTTGTCAGTATATTTGAGGGCACTAACTTCCCAATAACGATTGCCATAGATGTTCATGACAACCGGGACCGACGGCTTTACGTGCTCTTTACGGGCGTGAATCACCGCCAAACTTCCTAACTCCGGGCAGCTATTAGGAATTTCCTAAGAAAATCCCAAAAACACTTTTTGGCCCGACCCGGGATTTGAAACCGAGACCTCTTGATTAGCAGTCGCATACGCTAACCACTAGACCAACGAGGCAGTATAACCAACTTTAATGTATATAAATATTCGCAACTAAAACATTCTGATTGTTTCAATGCTTTCTCAGACAACAAAGAAAGCAGAAAAGAGAAAGAGAAATTGGTGACTATAAGAGATCGCGTAAACATATATCCATTATGTGATATAAATATTGTTTTAGTGTCCCCTTTAATACAACTACGTAAATGTTGACATCATCATCATCAACAGCATCCAACAGTCCACTGCTGGACATAGGCCTCTCCTTAGATAGAAGGTTTTGGCCTACTATACCACGCTGGCCAGACGGGTTTTTATAGGGTTGGTATCAAGTTTTTCTTCTCTTTGCATTGATGTTGTCTTGTGTAGTTTATTCCTTAGTCGCCTTTTACGACACCCGCGGGATGAAGAGGGGTGGTGACACTCTGTATTCTAAATCAGTCACCACACGGAGTGAAATGGTAATGTTGACAATTGTCTAAAAAATACACTTCACCAGCTATTTATTTTTATTTACAGCTTGCCAAAGTAACTACTCTGCCTAATGGAAATCATGAGGAGAATCCCAGAGATGGGGCTGCCACACTGACCTCAGCTGGACATAGAATATAAAAACAATTACAGAATGATTAGAGACAAATTATTTCACACCCCTGTTGCAACAACTTTAATCTATTCAACTATTCAATAATTTATTCATATATAAATTACAATCCTCATTCGACAGCCCTACCCAACATCTGACACCTGTACCTCAGGTTAAGTTGAAAAATAAAGTAGGTCTCAGCTGCGCTAACAACTTGTGAGCGTAATACCATCAAATATTCAATACTACAAATTGAGTTTGTGACTTTCGAAATGAGCAGGCTTTTATCTTGCAGTTACACTATTATGGTATGAATTATTTTGTTTTGTTGTCAGTGAATTTATATTTGATGAACTTGTTTTGTATGTATCTCAGATAGTCTTGTATTGATTTCAACTAATTCGATATCTTTTGAATATGTAGGTATTTCACAAATGAATAATACATAATTATATGTGGTGTACATTTACAGAAAGTATGTTATTAGAAAATATACGTACAGGCGGTTTAAAAGTGGTTACATGACCTATTAACGCTTTTAGCTCTAGGGAACCCGCAGGCGACCATTAATTTCATTCTTTTATTTTATGTTTTTGTAGTACAAGGAGCAAACGCAGAAACGGGTAAAAAATTGTACTTAACAAACTTTATAAAGGGCGAGTTCTGAGTTTTTATGTGAGTCTGCTAAAGTGAACCTCCTCTGACTGATAAAAGAATGCAGCATGGTGATCCACACAATGGGGGCCTATATAGATGCTTCTGCATTATTTGGCCTCCGGTCTCGCATTCAACAATGAAATAGGACTGCACGAATACTGCCATTGTGTTGGTTTTCTGTGAGAGGGTAGTATCTATCGCCCCGTCAGTCAGCCCGTTCGTGATGAAATTAGTAGGGCTTTACTACCTTGATGATGATGAGGGAATAAATATTGTGTTTGGTTCCAATAAGAATGACTCTCCTGGATTATCCTGTTACTCACCCCTGTACTGAGCTCCGATGCTATAGCGGCCGCCGCTCCACTATGGTCCGACAGAACTACCAGTGTGGGCAGAAGCACATGACTGTGGAGTCGTGAGACCAGCCAGTTGGCAGGCAGGGTGCACAGAGTCTTGATCACGCTCCAACCGTCGCATATCGTCTCCTGAGAAACAAATTACGTCGATAAATTTATCTGTTGTTCCAAATCCATGTTCTTTCAAAGTGTACAATGATACGGCTACGGAAATGGATTTTCAAACTTGTATATAAATGTACACTGATAATTTGTGTACGGGTACTATGTTGTTTGTTGTATGTAAAAAATGAAAAAAAAACGACGCTGAAAAAGTATGAAACAGGATTGTTTCACACTTTTTTCGTTTTTATCGTATTTTGTTTGGTTTTTGCTTTTTTTGTTGAAAATGTTTTGGAAAAAGTGGACGGACAAAATGCTATTTATGTATTTGAATTAGAAATATCTTGTACCACAGGGGTTTTACAAACATTTTATAAACCCAAAAAACACTCGGATCCAGAACAACAATTTGTGAATAACACAAAGTTGATCATGACATCACTATTTTCTTAACGCGAATAAACTATCGATAATTGAATTCTGTTTACCAGTACTGTCCTTATAGTCTCCCTAAAACTCGACGTCAAAAACACATAAAATCAATAATGTACAACGTAAAGGCATACACAATTTACGTGACCATCCCAAGGGAATAAATTGTTCGGGAAGGAGCCGTGGCAATTCCTTGAGCAAATGTGTCGTTGGGCCGGACGGTGGACACCTGCGCCCGTGAGAACTTAATTTGAATAGGACTGGTTAATAGACTTGGATCACCGCTTCAATGACTTGTGTAACTTTAAAGGTCATTTTATTTATTGTATTGACAGGTCAATAAGCTTTCGGATTGATAAGTTTATTAAAAAATGGATAAGTGCGAGCGAAAGTACTCTAAATTTCCGGCCATTACTTTTTTAAGTATTTATAATGTATGTTCGTTCGTACTTTTAGGTCTCTCAGATTATAATGATGTTTTTGCACACTTTGCTTGGAAAATTGAGAAAAACATAAAATTAAAAAAAAGCTTGTTTTAAATATAATGCAGGGTCTGGATCCTTACTGATATTATAAACAAGCTGATCCGCACAGCCTCGTCTTCTATAGCCCATAGCGTGATGTTATAGCGCGGAAGCAAATTTGTTTCCATAAAAAAATGTTATAGTGAGAATAACAAAAAAAGATAGGCATATATTGTCGCGAACTTTTTTAAGAACTTTTAATGTGGAACAATTCTGTCATACATGATTTTTGCGGAACTATAACTGTTTACGCATCGCACGCAGCAGAAGCTCTCAAGAGGAAAAAACCTTTCTAAATGGGGTATTGAACACTGAAATAATTTTTCAAATCGGAAAAGTAGTTCCCGAGATTTGCACCTTTAACCAAACAAACTCTTCTATCTCTTTATATATTAGTATAGATGCAAGAGTAAATCTATCTGTCTGTCTGTCACGCTTTCGAGCTTCAACTACTGAATCAATTGTAATGAAGTTTGGTACTCAGATAATCTAGAACGGACAAAGACCACTTTTTACCGCGACAACCGACATATACTAAGGCGGAGCCGCAGGCGAAAACTAGTATTTAAATAAATAGACACACACCACTAAAATAGCAAACAAGCCTACCCACTTATACGTACAACAGTTCTTACAAACTCTTAACATCAACTTTTTAAAAGCAACAGACAACCACCTGTATCCGAAAATAAAAACAATAACAATTAGAAGGTATTACAACAAAACAGCATTAAACTAATATCACCTCTAATAGAGAGATCATATCTTTAACAAAACACAAACCAACAGCACTAAATACAAGTTGATATATTAGTTGACGGCCATTTGTGTCCGGTGTATTGCAATAGTTAACACCGTGTTTGTGCAGGTGTGGTCACAACCCGCATGAGAAATAAAACGGACATTGTTTTACGTTGGGTTATATTATGCAGTTTGTAGATTAATGTTTGTTTACAAAGTATTATTAAAAAAAAACGTAGAATTGTAATAGAAAAATATAGTTTGTTAAGGTCTTGTTGCAAGTTGTGATATAGTTAACTTCCGACGTTACGAATAACTTAGGTTTTTTTTATACAAATCTCCCGCATTCCTAATAGACAGTCTGTGTCGCGGGGAACTTTACAAACCTACATAAAATGGACACAATGAACACCCAGACTCATAACAACAATTTGTGAATTACACTACGTGTTGTCCCATGTGGAATTTGAACCCACAACATTTAGCGCAGTAGAAAGTGTCGTGGCGACCGCTTGAACCAGTACACCAACCGTGAAGTACAATAAAACAAGGTATGGCACTCCGAGGCACGGTGATGATGATGACGTATGTGACACAGGACACGTCATCTTCTCTATTCGATAAAAAAATATTCCTTATGGTGATAAATTTTCCCCAAAATTATAAAGTTTGAGAGCCTTTCGATAGAGGAGATGACGTGTGTTGTGTCACCTACGTCATCACCGTGTCTCGGAGTGCCGTATCTTGTTTTATTGTACCATGATGGAGAGGACACGATTGGGAGAACTAAACTAAAAAGCTAATTCATATAATAATACGTGCACGAGACACGTTACTTCATAATCTTCAAAGACGATGTCTACGGCGAGCTAGTTGTCTAAAGCCTTACTAATCCTTCATCATCATCATCAACAGCCTTTAACAGTCCACTGCTGGACATAGGCCTCTCCTTGAAAAGGAGGTATTGGCCTACTATACCACGCTGGCCAGACGGGTTGGTATAGGGTTGGTTTCAAGATTTCCTTCTCTTTGCATTGATGTTGTCTTGCGTAGTTTATCCCTAAGTCGCCTTTTACGACACCCGCGTGGGATGAATAGGGGTGGTGACACTCTGTATTCTTAATCCGTCACCACACGGACAACTAATCCTTACTAATATTAAACGCGAAAGTTTGTAAGTATGTATTTATGAATGTTGCTCTTTCACGCAAAAACTACTGAACGGATTTGGATGAAACTTTACAGTAAAATAGCTTATATATCAGAATAGCACATAGGCTAATTTTTACTGCAATAATCGACAGTAGTACAATAATAATTATACAGGTCGCAAAATGTTGTAGATAGAGACTTACTTGCAATTGTGGGTTGTTGACAATGACGAACCCGACCAGAACGATCAGATCCAACACCATCGTTTCGGACAGGGTCTGATCAAGGCGCTGGTTGCTCAAGCCTATTGGATAAAATAATAATAAACATTTCGGACATCTGCCACATCATCTAGTCCCAAACTAAATCGAGCTTGTTCTATGGGTACTAGACAAGTGATATATAAGAAAACACCCAAACTCGGAAATAAATATTTGTAGCTCATACAAACATTTGGTTTGACCCGGGGTTCGAACCTGAGACCTCTTGATCAGCAGCTGCATACGCTAACCACTAGACCAACAAGGCAGTCATTAGCATTGGTTAAATACTTGGAAAACTCAAATGGTGGACCCTTTGTATGCGGCCGAAGGGCCTATCACCCCCCCAGACATATATTTGTAGTAATTAGGAAGCTGAGGTATATCATCTTTGGTATTATTTCAAGAATATAATTGTAAAATATTAAATGGTTTTTACACGCTTTTTGGATTGGTCATACAGGTCTTAAAATAGTACCTTAGATAATATGTATAAAATTTAGGTTTGCTACTTTAACGTAGTTTACCTAATTTTTTCACAACTTTCAAGACGTCTGGCAGAAGTAATGGCCCACGGAAAGTGTTTGGCAGTAATGAATTTTAATTTTAAATAATATTCTTGAAAAAATATGTAAGTACTAGCTTTGCACCTTTAACGTAGGTAAGTAATATTTTTATCTATCTGTACTTCGCGCTATCTCAGAAACGGCCCCGCTTTCAAGCTAATGGTTACACATACATCTTAACAAGACATTGTACTAATAATCCTGAAAATTTCAGCTTTGCACTAATGACGTAGGTCTGGCGGCTCTGGGCTCTTGCTCTATAAGGTACTTTAAGATTGAGTTTCTTTCATTATTTTTTACTTTCTAAAGGGAACTCAGGTTATTGTGTCGAGGGTTTTAAAAAAAATCTAATTTTTTTTTTGCCGTATAATAGACTAGACTCCTGCACTTGGCATATTCTTGTGTTGCGTCAGCCTTTATAAACCCATACATGTAAAGGACACAAAGAATACCCAAACTTAGAACAACAATTTGTGTAGTACCATGTAGGATTTGAACCTACAACAATCAGCGAACCATTATGTTATTCATGTAAATATTGTGTGACTTACGCAGTGCGATAGATCTGGGTGCTTCTTTATCGTTAGGAGCATGTTGAGAAAGCAGTCGCGCTACTGCTGCTCTGAACTCGAGTGGCCAGCCGCCTTCACCAAAAGCGTCCTGTTGACAAACACTTATTTAATCGGATATTCTTCACTTTGTTATTCTTACTAATATTATAAATGAGAAAAGTCTGTCTGAAGATCACAAAACTACTGAATCGATTTAGATGAAATTTCGTACACAGATAAACCATTTTTTTATCGTGCAGAAATTCAATTTACATCCACAGACAGATGGCCTTATCCGTCACCACATGAAGTCAAATTATTTGATCACATGATCGATTATTTTAATCGTTTAATCGAACTATTGTACTTCAAGAACTGTTTTATAGTCTGTGGTTGTTAGTCATGCACAGGGCACTTCACTGACACTGACAGAAATAAAAACGGTAATTTATAGGCGTGACCTGTCAAATAGATAATAAACGAATGAACAAAGTATAGATAAATGTGGCAGGCCTGCGCTTATGGAGGACAGAGATCGTGAAACGATCTCCGGCGCAAGAGTTGCCTGCGGTATATGGCCCGTTCCCTTATCAGACTGAACAGAGACAAACTCCGCAAGATCATAGGAACCCTAACTGGACATTGTCTCCTCAACAAACACCTACACACCATAGGAGTAACAGATAGCCCTCTGAGGATGCAGAGGATGCAGGGAAGCAGAAGAAACACCACAACATGTCATCATGGAATGCACAACTAGCACAATTTCTACAGTCACCGGCAACATTTCATGAGGCCTGCAGAAATCTTCGGAGGCTGCTTTCCTTCTGGACATACCTAGGTTGGCTGGAGTAAACGGGAAAAAATTCTATACGCACACTGGTCCAATAGCTAGGACTAAGTGCGGAAACCGCCCAGGAAAATTAAACTAAATGGCCCGTTCCCGGGCTTAGCGAACCGGGAGAGTTCTGAACCGCTCCTGGTCTTAAGCATAACTTGCTTGCAGAAAGAGACACACAGATAGACCTGAGACAGGGCATAGGCTACTTTTTACTGCGATAACCGATATACACGAGGGCGGAACCGCGGGCGAAAGTTAGTTGGTTATTGGTTATAATTGACCTAGCCTAATTTACTCCGTATAACATTAGCTATAGCTCAGTTAAAACAGACAGATAAAAACTTTTTTTAATTAAGTACCCTGTATACTTTAACATGCATTTACTAAAAAAAAATACAAACAAACGGACACTTTAATTCTATTTATTTGTAATGATAAAACGTAAGCGAATATAGTTGTAAAAACCCTCTTGAAAGAAAAAGATCTCCTAGTTTGCCTTTACGAGCACAAACTCATACAAAACAACGTTCGGAACAAGAAAACCGTCGTGAAGATACATCTTCATACATTATGTATATCCGATTGTCACAAGTTAGTGATTCGTTGTGAGTCCGTCAGGGAGTGAGGTCAGATTTAAGTCAATCTCGTTGCGTGAGTCAAGTCACCGCACGGATTCACCGGTTCGTTACCGCTCGACCAGAAACAACCCTCGTGCTACTGTACCATTACCGTAAACGGTAAAACCGTTTTGGAAATAGGTGTCTTATTACTGTAGACATGGCTTATTAATCTTACTGGAAATTTTCCATTATTTTTACTTTAAAGACAACTTCCAAATAAGGAATATACCTTCTGTGTCGCGGGGACTTTACAAACACACACGAAAAAGATACAAAGAACACCCAGATTCAGACCAACCATTTATAGATCACACAAAGTGTTGTCCCGTGTGGGATTTTGGCGACCTCTTCAACCACTAGGAGTACCATACCGTACGTTTAAATACTTAATACAGTTTCAAATAGATAAATTAACAAGCTTACGGTTAATTTAAAACATTAAAAGTTTGCAAATACTGGTAAGGTTGTAAATTGACTGCATAGTGAACAATATTTTAAATCTTAAAAGCTTAGAGAATTCAATTAAAGTGGAATACAAATCTAAGCTATACGGTCTTGTCGATCGATACAGTGGAACTTGCTACATCAAGAATGCAAATGGGCCCTTCCTTCACAGCCTTTTTTATGAGCCTGTCATAGTTATTCTACCTGATGGAAAGCATAAATAGAATTTAAGTGCAGTGATCACCGTACTCATTGTGAAAGCAGATAATTAAACACCACCCACACTATAGCAGCCTTTTGTGATGCTTATATATCATTGGGCTTAGATCACTCTCCAACGAAAGACGACCGCAATAAAACTGTTATTTCAGGTTAACCTTCTGTAAGGGCCACAGCAGACTAGCTACTTTTAGCATCGGCGATCGGCGATTTGGCGACTGCATCGATGCTGCATCGCGTTTTAGCGACTTCCTGCGTTCGATTGCGGTATCGGAAACGCGCGTTTTAGCGACTGCTCAGATGTCAAATCGATGCTACCGGCATCCAAATGTGTGCGGAGAGTAGTGTTCAGTTGCTGTGTCGCGCTTCTAAAAGCGACTCAATCTCCCGTTTGGCGTTTTTAAGTGTGCGGTGTGGAGCGTTCGGTCGCCGTATTCAGCTTCTAAAAAGCGACTAGTTGCCGATCGCTGATGCTTAAAGTAGCTAGTGCGCTGTGGCCCTAAGAGAGTAGAACCGGTCAGTTCGTGCTAATATCAGCAGCTGAAATGCTACTACCTTGAAAACCCCAACTAACAAATTTTAAATCATTCAAAGAAGTTGCTGCAAGTTATGTATTTCTTGCTTTGTGCGTTTAAATGGTATCCCAAGATCGAGAGGGAACAGATTTCTTGCATGTCAACATCACATTAGAGGTCCAGTCGCGTGAACGACGAAGCGATGACCCCTGTTAACTTTAGTATTAAGTCAGAGGGGAGTACTGATTACATGGACATGTGATCGATATTTCTTCTAGAAATTAGTACGTTATATTTTAGATTGTACTTTTTTATTTTACGGTTTACGGGCAAAGACGATCAGTCTGCTCTTCTAATGGAAAGACATTTTTTTTCTTAAACAATCTTCTTCCGAGCCTTTATTCCCAAGTTTATTTGGGGTC
This sequence comes from Phragmatobia fuliginosa, assembly GCA_932526445.1. Taxonomy (NCBI): domain Eukaryota; kingdom Metazoa; phylum Arthropoda; class Insecta; order Lepidoptera; family Erebidae; genus Phragmatobia; species Phragmatobia fuliginosa. The sequence continues at coordinate 14,084,831 of OW052079.1, read as the reverse complement.
GGCTACTAGTTCAACCGGTTTTACCTGAATTTTAGTTTTTCCACGGAGCGACTGGCATCGGACCTCGGCAACCCTAAGGGAGAACTGAAATTCATTTTTTTCTTAAACAATATCTATAAAAATAAATAAAATTAGAGTGTCTGTTTGTAATAACTCTTTTTACTAAATGTATACAAGGTACATATGCCAAAAATAATTTTTTTTACAAGTTTTGTCTGTTTGTTCCGGGAATCTCTGGAAAGGCTGTACCGATTTCGACGGGACTTTCCCTGGCAGATAGCTGATGATATAAGGAGTAACTTAGGCTACTTTTTTTAGACTAGCTTTGCCCTGCGGCGTTGCCCGCGGTTAAAACAACAAACGCGAGTAACAACGCGGGGCTCAGCTAGTAGATAAATAAATTAAAGTGTATGTTTGTAATATCAAATAGAAATATAATAGTAATATCTGGAACGGCTGTACCTACTGATGCTGAAGAGACTTTCACTGGCATATAGCATTTCTTCCCCGACGATGCTCGCGTTAATAATAATGACCGCGGATAACACCGAAGGACACATCTACTTATACATATACTCCAAATATCTATTAAAAACAAACATAAACAGACACACAACCCACAAAATGATCCCAAAAACAAACCAGTTATCCCGGTTATCTAATAAACTAATAATTATGTTTATCTACCCATCATCCAGGGTATTGCAAATACGCGTCCCATGGCGCGTCATTTGTGCGGACATCAAAGTTTTGTGTCCGTGGGGAGTTCATGGTTTGGCTGTGCCGTGGGGGATTGCGGACGAATGATTCAAGAGTGAGTTAATTAATAATAGAGTACTACGGAGTGGTGTATCTTGATATAAATAATGCCTTGTTGGTCTTGTGGTTAGATCTGATCAAGAGTTCTTGGGATTCGATTCCTCGGTTGGTCTAAATGTTTGTGTAATCCCAAATATTTGTTTTGGAGTCAGGGTGTTTTCTATATATATTATGTATTCAATAAAAAAAAGATTTGTGTATTTATATTAGGTGTCTAGTACCCATAATACAAGCTCTGCTTAATTTAGAATTTGATGACGTTGTGTGTAAGATGTCCGAAATATTTATTATTTATTTATTATTATATTTGTTTCGGAGTCTGGGTGTTTTCTATGTATAATATGTATGTATTTACGAAAGTATGGTTATGTATAATAATAATAATAATAAATATTTGGACAACTTACACACAACATCATTTAGTCCCAAATTAAGCAGAGCTTGTGTTATGGGTACTAAACAACTGATATAAATACATAAACATACTTTTTTTTGTAAATACATACATATTATACATAGAAAAACACCCAAACTCCGAAAGAAATATTTGTGGATCACACAAATATTTGGTCTGACCCGGGAATCGAACCCGAGACCTCTTGATCAGCAGCCGCATACGCTAACCACTAGACCAACAAGGCAGTCAAATATTTATATCAGTTGTCTTGTACCCATAATACAAGCTCTGCTTATCTTGGGACTAGGTGGCGTTGTGTGTTAGATGTCCGAAATATTTATTTATTTATTGACACAGAAGTTCAAAACTTCCATAGTATTGTAGTAAAAATCACGCTCCCAAATATAGGTGCGGCGGGCAATCCATTAAGTTCGGTATCGATTACCGGCCCGCACCTCCGGGACTCGCCATTAGCAACGCACGCCCGCCAGTGGAAAGCTATATAAATATACGCTTTTAGGAGGGAACGTGGAAGCGTCGAGTTTCTTACACTTTTGGTACTAATTTGAATATTGTTAAGGGATATCGAGTTTTAAAGTTCGATTTATAATATACTAACTTTTTCCAGCGATTCCGATCGAGTGTATGTCGGATACCGCTGTAAATCTTCGGCTTAATAAATAGTGTACGACACTTACAATAGGTAAAAGAATTTTCAAATTCGGTTTAGTACAACGTCTCATATTCACGACCCTTTAAAAAAAACTAACTATAAATGTAGGTATTTACATCAAGTGTTTAGTACCTATAGTACAAACTCTGCTTAGTTTCACATTAGAAGACGTTGTGTGTCAGCTGCCATGTTATATGAGTTGTATGTATGAGGGTGGTGATGTATTATAAAACCGGGAATGACCACTTCAGTTATCTCACGACTATCGTAAAAGGAAATTATCTGAATAAACTACGCAGAACTGTTCACTGCAATGAGAAGGGAAGCTTGAAAAAAATCCTACACAAGTCTGGTCGACGTGGTGTAGTAAGCTAAAACCTCATTCCTAAGATGAGACCTATGTCCAGCAGTGGACAAGAAAATTCTATTAATGATATCGTATAAATCCAGTATACACTACATAAAAAAATACTTAGTGAAACATAGAAACGGATCTTTTGAAGTCAATTAAAAATAAAGGACAACTTCTACACTAATAATATATCCAGTGCCGTGGGGGACTTATAAACTTACATGAAACGGACACAAAGAATAGATCTATTTATTCTTTGTGACAACTCTCGGAACAACACTTTGTGAATCACACAAAGTATTGTCAAATGCGGAATCGAAACCACAATACTCCGTAAAGAAGAAAGCGGCGTGATAACGGTTTCAACCACTAAGCAATACGTGAAATCTACTGTTCTTTAAAAACTTCTCTAAGGGCCATCGCACACTAGCTACTTTTAGCATCGATGATCGGCGATTTTGCGACTGCATCGATGCTGCATCGCGTATTAGCGACTTCCTGCGTTCGATCGCGGTATCAAAATCGCGCGTCATATTGCATAAGGGCCACAGCACACTAGCTACTTTTAGCATCGGCGATCGGCAACTAGTCGCTTTTCAGAAGCTAAATACGGCGACCGAACGCTCCACACCGCACACTTAAAAACGCCAAACGCGGAGATGGAGTCGCTTTTTAGAAGCGCAACACAGCAGCTGAACGCTACTCTCCGCACACATTCGGATGCCGGTAGCATCGATTTTGCATCTGAACAGTCGCTTCGCATCCGAATGTGTGTGGAGAGTAGCGTTCAGTTGCTGTGTCGCGCTTCTGAAAAGCGACTCAATCTCCGCGTTTGGCGTTTTTAAGTGTGCTGTGTGGAGCGTTCGGTCGCCGTATTTAGCTTCTAAAAAGCGACTAGTTACCGATCGCCGATGCTAAAAGTAGCTAGTGTGCTGTGGCCCTAAGACTCAACAATAGCAGTATCAAAACAAACGTTACCAGTAATCAAATTTGACGATTATTGCCACCCCAACATTGGCACAGAGGCAAACACTACTACGTACGTTGTGCGAGTGACACGTGGCTGTATAACTAGTCTTTGTATAAGGGCGTGTTTGTTCTAGGGGATGTTGTGATGTAGTGTGTTTTGTAATGTATATATCTCATGGTATTCTCTAAGGAGTTCGTAGTTATCGAGATTTGTGAGGGAATGTGGTTGAAGTAATATATGTGCTTAGTTCTGGTTGTCAGGAATGTGAAGTGGTTTAAGAGATCACCTCACCGCTTGTGCAAACGTTGAGTATCTTGGTTCGATCCTCATAACAATACTCTGAATAATCCAAAATTTGTTGTTTTGATTTTGTGTGTTGTGTGAATTCCTTACATGGATTTTCGGTTCATGTATAACAAAAAATATAAAAAACATTCACAGAATTCAAGAATCTGCCAAATTTCATTAAAATCAGTGTAGCACTATAGCCGCCAAGCATAACAGACAGACGGACGGACTTTCAATCTCAATTAATAACACGTCTCGTAACCGTTCCCTATTCTATAAAGACATCATTTGGAATTAGAACACATTAGGAATGCCATTCCTGTGTCACTCAGAACAAGAAAGCGTTGTCATGTCGGGTTATTCTGTGTCTCGGTGTTCTTTGTGTCCGTTTTATGAATGTTTGTAAAGTCCACGCGACACAGGAATATCTCGTAATGCGTGAGTTATGTTAAAAAAGAACAACATTTAATTTATATACGATGTACATTTGGGGGCACAGCAGAGTCCCCGCCAAGTCGACTATATTTTTCCCCAAAATCACCAAACTAATAAATACACAAGACAGACAATAAACATGAAGCAACTAATTCCACAATCTAGTAGCCCCTTATGTAAACTATTGTCAATTCCTACGACAGCCCGTCTCCCCGACATCTTGAACAATAGTTTAAACAATTTGTTTGCACTGCATTACGTACTTGTTTGCCATGGGACTGTGCGCCATACCAATACACTCGGTATTGATGATCTATTTTATGGCGGAAGATAGCATTTTTATACAACACAAATCTATACAAATAAATAAAAGCGTCTGTTTGTAACGCCATATGTAAAGTACAGTACAAAATGCATATTAACGTATAAGCTGTATTTACAGGTCTGTCTGATTATTCCGGCTAATCTCTGGAAATTCTGGACCGATTTTGGCGAGATTTTCATTGGCAGAAAGTTGATGAGATAAGAAGTGACTTAGCCAATTTTTTTAGACGAACTTTTCTCCACAGCGTAACTAACAATTTATAACAATAACCGCGGGTAACACCACAGGACTCGACTAGTCATTTTTAGAAGTTTTGACTTCTGCTTGTTTGTTCCTTATAATCTTGGGAACTGCTCGACCAATTTTGACCGGACTCTCAGCAGTTATATCTAATGTTAAAAAAGTAACTTGCTCTACTTTTTTAAAACCAGTTTTGACCAAGGGTGTTGTTAAGGTACAACAACAGCAACTGCGGTTAACAACGCGTGCGAGTTGATATCTAAATAATAAAATTTAATAAAAAACGGCCTGCCAGGCTTTGCACGAGGAGATATAATTCTTGTGTGAGTGTGTATGTCACTGAACTTCTTTCAAACGACTGGACCGATTTTGATGAAATTTTTTGTGTGTGTTCAAGGGGATCTGGGAATGGTTTAGATTCGCAATTGGACCCGGTAGGTGGCGCTACGATCAAGTTCTGGAATTTTAAAGTTGGGCGGTACGAAGTTCGCTGGGTCAACTAGTAGATATATAAAAACATTTTAAACTTGACAATTAAATACTAAAACCTTCCTCGACAATCAATATAACCACTCATACGTGGCTGTCAAAAATGCAAATTATGCATAACTGTGGAATGATTTATGACATTCAGAATGGAGGGGATTTTTAGGTTATAAATTTATTTGATATTTGATTTTCTCTAAATCCGTGCATAAATATAATAAATGAAATAATCATTTCGATTCGATTTAGCTTTCTTTATCTAATTATAAACACTTAATTAGATAAAGAAAGCTAAATTGTTTATAATAATGAATTAAAATCACTGACCTTGAACGGTGAGCGGGCGTACTAATATATATATATAAAAAATAAAATAAAAAATAACGACCTTGTTATCACTATATACACTATTTTATACACTATAACACTAAACACTTATTAAGATAAACACTACATCAAAACGTAAACAATACGAAATGTTTATAAAAAGTTAACGTAAACATATGCGGACACTTGAGTACTTGAGACCACTTGACGCGCGACGACGATTGTCAAAACAATTTGTACTACAGACTAAACAAATTCAATGCCATAGGGTTGCCCTGTTCATTATCGATCGATTGTAAACAAAAACCGGTAATCGAGAATATCAGATTGTCGACTAAAATAGACTTTAAAATCAAGGAGGACGGACGTCCTAATCGAGGTTGACGACAGTTATATAAATTTTTTGTGAATACTAATCTAGTATTTTAACAGTTGAATGGTTAACCATTGCTGAAAAAGTCTGAATATCGATTCAGTAGTTTTTAAGTTTATCACGAACAGACAGACTGACAGAGGACTTTGTTTTATAATATATTGTGAAGTAGTTATATAATACTATCGAAAATTAGTCAAAAGTTATTCCACAATAATACCAACCCGTTATTACTCGTCACTAGCAAAGTCACGTGGCATTATTGTTACCGTCTCGCTCCGATAAATATTGACAGGCACTCGTCTCGATATGTTGCGACATGAGATGGAGTCTGTCACGCTCACCGCTAATCGCTGGTTAGCAGTGAGCGTGACAACTGCTATTGTGTTTAGACAATTGTATCAGAATTATACTGATTTCTTGTGTAGTTTGATAGGTGTGTGAATATGTTAACGTTTAAGTTATTAGAGCCAAGCTGATTTCAGCACGAACCTCGACCGGTGCAGTAGGTACTAATCCTGACACAGAGGATCAAACTAAAATTACAGCACTCGTGTTGTCGTGTTTCGTTACTGAGTGCGAGAACGGAGGTTTGAAATATCCGTGATCGTTTTAATTAACCTCAACACATTTTTTTCGCGCACACACACACATTTTTTTCGGCGTTTGGTTGTTTTCTATATATAATATAATATATTTAAAAAAAAAAATGTTTATGTATTTAAATCAGTTGTCTAGTACTATTTCTAGATCAGTTTGGGGACTAGATGGTGTTTTGTGTGTAAGATGTCCAAAAAAAAAAAAATTCAAATAAAACAAAATAATATTATTAATTTAGTAAGTAGTACCCGAGGATCGAACTGAGTGGCGTGCAATTGGAGAGGCCTATGTCCAGCAGTGGACTGCGATAGGCTGATGATGATGATGAAGTAGTACCCTTCATATGTTTTTTATATGCTTTATTCTACCAAAATGATTCTACTCTGTCTGATGGAAAGCATGAGTAGAATGCAAGAGTAGAGGTCACCATCCTCATTGTGAATGCAGACAATGCTGTATAGAGACCCACACTATGCTTCTGCATCATGGGGCCTCCGGTCTCGAACTCACTAACGAAACTCGACAGTACGAATATTGCCACTTTATCTCGGTCTTATGTAAAAGGGGCGGTCCGTTCATTCTGAAATCACTACCTCTACTACCTTTAGATGTTTTACTTCTTTTATCTGTTTAAGAAAAACAATAATACCAGCGTCAGACAAGCTTAATTAGTATCCATGCAGAGGCGTATGTCATTAAAACAAAATAATACTCACTCAAGAAATAAAAAAAAAACTTGATGGACTTCTGGTAAATAAGAGAGGAACTATCTGTTTGGTGCATTGTAACGAAAGCTGCAGGTAGTGACAAAGCTCTAAGGTTACAGAGTTAACAGAACCCTCGACTGGTCACCTGCATATTAACCAACTACCCACACGCCAAACACGCCGGTAGTGCACCGACATACGTAGGTACAGACTCCACAAGGGGTAACTTGAAACTGTGGTGAAGTACGTCCACGTTAAAAATGGATACGGTGTATACGGTGGAGCTGATTATAATTTGTAACATTGTTATTCACAAAAGCATTTTATTTAAATCAGACAGACGCGGCGGAAGACTTTATTTGTATAATATGTAGTGATATTCGATAGCAAAAAATTTTTTGGTGGTGACGTCGCACTGGAAGACGGAGAGTGGCCAAACCCTCTACAGAATGGTCTGATGACTTATGAAAGCCGTTGGTTGCAAGCTATTAAGAGCCTAGGGGAGGCCTATGCAAAGCAGTGTAGTGTGATAAGCCAGCGTAGCTCTACTACCATTGGTTGCAGACAGTACAGGGGCGGTTTTTAGTAAAAGAATTTGGGGAGGCCTATGACCAGCAATGAAGAGTAACAAACTAACGTCTTTTTGTACACTAACAATGAGTCTTCTTCCGAGCCTTTATTCCCAAGTTTATTTGGGGACGGCTACTAGTTCAACCGGTTTTACCTGAATTTCAGTTTTTCCACGGAGCGACTGGCATCGGACCTCCGAAACCCTAAGGGAGAACTGAAATTCGAAGGTTGAACTAGTTGTCAGTATATTTGAGGGCACTGACTTCCCAATAACGATTGCCATAGATGTTCATGACAACCGGGACCGACGGCTTTACGTGCTCTCCGAGGCACGGGCGTGAATCACCGCCAAACTTCCAAACTCCGGGCTGCTATTAGGAATTTCCTAAGAAAAACCCAAAAACACTTTGTGGCCCGACCTGGAATTTGAACCCGAGACCTCTTGATTAGCAGTCGCATACGCTAACCACTAGAACAACGGGGCAGTACACTAACAATGAGTATTTTTAATATATCGTCGTTCATATTGCAATGTGTTCTACGTCATAATTTACTAGTTTACAGAAGAGTAAATAAAGAACACGTACTGAAAAAAAAAAGTATTTTGGGACACTAATGTTACCTAACCGTGTTGTTCTACTTAAAAGTCGGGTTCATAATTAAATTTAAAGCATAAATTTGAAATATTTTTTTTTTTTGTCAATGAACAAATTGCAATTTGAACGACGATATGTATTAAAAAATTAAATTCAATCATAGGAATACTTGGAACTAAATCGGCCTTCGAGCCGCCGCCATACATATCAAATACCATGTCATTTTACTTTAAAAGTTACAGCTTGTGACAAGTAGGTGTCTTTAAAGTATTTCTATTATATATTCTTTTCATTTTGTTAAATTACCACATCCATTTCATAACCACGATTGGTCCGAGTGAGGCTACCGCTCGCCGCACTCACCGTTTAGCTTCTGTTAGCCCTCAACAAACACGGCGCAATGATACCCCAGTTAATTAAGGAGCTACAGCAAATATGCCTTCTAAAGAGATGCGAGTCGAATATTTTATTACAGACCAGTAACTTGTTGGCGCAGGCCGTCTCAATAGCTTTCTCTCGGCCTTTGTAAGTAAATACTGTTTTTCATTATTGTGTGCTTCTTTATAATAGAAACGTTATTTCAACAAATAAAGAGACTAGTGAATACAATTTTAACCAATTTGGCTGCCCTGAAATGACGTACAATGCCGAGACGTGGACACTGGCTGTTGAAAGCTAATGAAAGCTAGCTATGGATTGGGTTTGCTTTCCAAAGCACAGAGAAACAAGGCACACAAGGCTCTTAAAATCTGTACCAAATTGTTCATCAAGACAAAATAAATAAACCTAAACTTAAAATTTCTATGATTGTATTACAAGTTCATCATCAGAACAGCTCCATGGTATCATATTTTATTTTTTAATATTTTTGAACATCTACCCCCAACACGTTATCTAGTTCCAAACTAAACATAGCTTGTGCTATAGGTTCTAGACAACTGATATAAATACATACTTACTTTCTTTGTAATAACTTACATATATACATAGAAAATACCCAAACTCCGAAACAAATATTTGCAGATCACACAAACATTTGGCCCGACCTGGGAGTCGGACCCGAGACCTTTCGATCATCAGCCACATACGCCAACCACTAAACCAACAAGGCAGTCAAATTACTTTTTGTTCCCTGTAGATACTTAATTATTACATCCAATTAAACAACCGCTTAAACCACTAGGCCAATCATGTAGTTACAGCAACCTTACTTATATCTCTATTAAAACTGACCTGCACAATCTGATGGTCCAGCTCCGCCAAGGCCCGCAGCAAGTGTGTAGTGCGAGCGGCTTTGACGAAACCACCGCTGTGCTCCAACCCAGCTCCTTGAGCGAACAGCACACAAAATTCAGCTCGAGAGCCGCAGACGCTTGTCCCTAGAGCACAGCGAAGAGATTGCGTAGCTGATGCGCGTTCTGAACCCTGCGTAGGAAGAATATTTTATACCGTTAAGAGAATAAAATACTATTTTAGCTTCAAACATTCAACTTCTAATACCACTTTTATGACTCGTACTAAACAGACTCTGCAATATTTGATATTACTTCTCTACTCTTCTGATGGAAAGTATGAATGGAATTCAACATTATTGCGAATACTATTGTGAATACTGATAAAGGGGACCCAAAACCTTGGCAGCTAAGTAAGAAGATCTTTTATGCCCCGCTTAAAAGGACCCGGCTTTATAGTGTGAGGGAAATATGTAAAAGAAATCGTATTCTTCCGTCACTTGCCACAAAGGCCGGATCATATTTAGAGTGATGTTGAACTTGGAGTTGAACTTGTTTTAAATTGATCTTCTGTGTGAGGACCGCCCCTGTAGCAGTGTACTGTACTTTTAACAAATGTTATAGCAATAAAAGTGGTCGAACAAAATTAACTGGTTGACTGATGAAGACGAAATAGAAGGAAAAATTGAGGCAAACAGCGGTATAGCCATGTGGTATAATAGGCCAGTATCTCATTTCAAAGAAAGGCGTATACCCTGTAGCAGAGGACTTATAAAAACTTGTTGATGATGATTAACTTGTCTTAGAGAGCAATACTCACGACATCAATATCGCAGGGGTGGCAGAGGTCTGCGCACACCGTGAGCAGTGTTTGGATGCTCTCCCTGGCTGCACCGGCCTTCTCCGCTCGGGTGATACACCCGCAGAGACACAGGTAACTAGAACAAATGAAACTGATATTACTGAACTGTCTCGATGCATAGCGTTGTGACTTGGCTGTGCTTAAGGTCTAGGGTTTCTTCAGAGAATCCCGCGGCGGAACATGTTTGTATGATGTGAAAATATTTCTTTAGGTGTTTTTTGTGTATAATATGTATTAACAAAATTGTATATAGGTATATATTATTGTAGGGGTAGTTTCCCTAACATTACTGATAGTTGCTTTTGATAAATGAGTAGACAACTTTACCGAAAGATAATTTTATTGCTACTATGATTTGATATGATGATACAAAATATGATTAATTGCTAAATGATATTGAGAACACACGGCGCGAATGAATACTGACGGAATTGCTGACGCGATGTTTACAATTTCGCAATGTACGGTTGCACCGTACAATTATACATATTTATATAAGTTGTCTGGTACCCATAGTACAAGCTCTGCTTAGCTTGGATAACTCCTAGGTAAGTTTTACTAAAGAATAAAATCTATATACAAAATTCTCGTGTCACGGTGTCTAATTAAACTCCTCCGAAATGTCTAATTCGATTCTCATGAAACTTTGTGTGCAAATCGGTTAGGTCTGCGAATCAGTCAACATCTATTTTTCATACCCCTAGAACGCGAGTGAAGCCGCAGGGTTCATCTAGTTTTCATATAAAGTTTTTAAATCCATCCCAGATCCCGAAGTGCAAGCTACGCATATTAAACCAAGCAGTAGACAGCTAACTATTACTTTAAAATTAAATTTGTTCACGACATTGCCACAGGGTGTATCTCGAAACGGCCAACCCTTAACATGTCCTAGCTAAATCCGAATGGAAGGTAAACAGGGACGTTTTGATCCCTAACAAAAATACCTAGTTACGGGGTGTGGTCAAATTGCCTGGAGACTACAAGCGAACGCTCTTTCGCTTAATTTACATATGCTTATATTATATAGTATTGTAGGCGTATTACATATATTTAATAACCCTATAAGAGTTTTTATGAGTAAATTGTCGTAGAAAATCAGGCAGGAGCATATTTAAAGCTCACATTCTGCTAAATATTCTGCTAAACTTAATAACGACCTAGAGTATGGTACTTTGGCGAACTGCCTCGTTGGTCTAGTGGTTAGCGTATGCGACTGCTAATCAAGAGGTCTCGGGTTCAAATCCCGGGTCGGGCCAAAAAGTGTTTTTGGGATTTTCTTAGGAAATTCCTAATAACAGCCCGGAGTTTGGAAGTTTGGCGGTGATTCACGCCCGTGCCTCGGAGAACACGTAAAGCCGTCGGTCCCGGTTGTCATGAACATCTATGGCAATCGTTATTGGGAAGTCAGTGCCCTCAAATATACTGACAACTAGTTCAATCTTCGAATTTCAGTTCTCCCTTAGGGTTGCGGAGGTACGATGCCAGTCGCTCCGTGGAAAAACTGAAATGCAGGTAAATCCGGTTGAACTAGTAGCCGACCCCAAATAAAAATTGGGAATAATGGCTAGGCGGATGAGTATAGTACTTTGGCGGTGTTTCAGAGAGTCCGTGCCTTAAAGAGCACTTTAAGCTGTCGATTTTTTTTAATATATATTAAAGCCTGTCAAAGTGACCCTACTCTGACTGAAAGCGTAACATACAATACAGACACAGTGCAAAACAACAGAAAAACTAATATTTAAGACAGATTTTCGGTTATTGTTATCATTATATTAAAAATGCTATCATTATAATCTCTCCTCATTTCCTACTCCCATAAAAATGATTCGTCTCAATATAAATATTTGTTATAAACCAATTATCTTGGCCACGTACCCCGGCTAAAGGGTGGGAGAAAAAACGGAGAATGTTGCTTAGCGAGCATCTTTGTCGGTACATCCAATTATAACTTGCGCAAATATTTGCACCCGCTGTACCGCGCCCGTCTGTGGTACTCAAAGTTTCGCTGCATTTATGCTCGCGACCCCAGAATATCAATATTACGTGAAAACACAATGGGTTTTTTTTACCAAGTAATATTTAGTTACCAAATTCTTTGCTATAGACAGTGGTGCTAATTTTTATCTTTGTTCAACTTTAAATTTTTACTAAACTAAACATCATGAAAGCTTAGATTTGAGATATTGAAAAATAAATTATACAACTGAAAAACATTTTTTGTCAATTTTAGTTTGATGAGGTCAACAACCGAATTAGCACCAGTATGTTTTTTTAGTAGTTCCTAATATACAATAGGTTCTCTATTCTGTACTAGATAACGAAATAAAAATATTACAATTTATTGCGAGGATATATGTGTAGAACAATCGCTTCTAAATCATCATCAGCCCATCTCAGTCCACTGCTGGACTTCTTAAATGAAAAGTATATTCTAATTTGAAACCTTATTACTATAAATATAATAAATTTATAAGTTCTTAATTTGAAATCTACAAACACCTTACAATCTAGAAATACATTATTAAAATATCACAAATTCTCATAGATTTTTTTATTACTTTTGTCAATTGGAACAATTTCATTGTAACATCGAGTAACTATGAAGGTTTAGTGTTTGTGTGCGATGTTAAAAGGAAATTGTATCGAGAGATAATTTAAAAGTTAGAGAACACTAAAGTATTTTAATTACTCCAAAAATAATAACAATGAATACACTTAGAATCTTCGAAATGCACGCGTTGTGTACAGTACAACTATGCCTGTAGATTGTTACGGGACAACTGAGGCTTGCTGCGCGCTAATTAATAAATGAACTACAAAATTCATGCGTCAGCGAACCTCTATAAAGTCACAAACGGCAAAAACAATTTACACTTCTGAGATTAGACAAAAACTTTTCTTGTTTCTTCTTCTTCTTCTTCTATTCCCAAGATTATTTGGGGTCGGCTACTAGTTCAACCGTTTAACTAGTTTTACCTGAATATCAATTTTTCCATAGACCGATTGGCCACGGCCCCCCACAATCTTGTTTGTAAAAGAAAAACTTTGAGAAAGTTAGGTAGAGGTGCGGGCACAGAGCTCAGTTTGAATTCGCGGATTTCACCGAGCGCGGATTTAATCTTCTGTGTAAGCGCTGTAAGACGAGGAAATTGGGTGGCGTCTGCATAAATTATTCCCTTGCAGGGATTTATGAAAAACTCAGTAGTAAAACAGTTCAACCGTTTTTTTTTAAACAAACAATAAATTGAGACAAGTAAAAAATGCTCATGAGTGAAATGTCAAGAATTAAACGAGGTTTTGACCATTTCGACAAATAAATCGAACGCTCCTGTTACCATCACATGGCTTATACAAGTCTGGATCACTGCTGTTCATCCTGTACATGAGCAATAGTAGTGGGCGTGTGGGCGGGATAGTACCACCACGCTCATACAATCTCTCTCACTTCCAAAAATACTAATTCAAAAAGATAGATCGAATTAAAAGTTTTAGACACACTAGCTTCTTTAACTTAATGTTAATCTTATATAGGAAAGCAAAACAACAACCAATTGGATTATTAATAGGCTCAGAATCGAATTATATAGCACCAATTAAAATGTTTACAAAACCAACCCATAACAACTAACATTTCTCAGACTCAATTAAAATAAAAACCTCAAAAAAGATGGCGCCAGTATTGGAGCGTCAAGAATTTCAAATTTGGAATCCGAACGCCCATCCGTGATTGGTCACTCATGCGCAGCGATATACTAATACAATCTTATTGCCTCAAATAGTTAACAGATAATGTACTTTAATGCGTTTTGATAAAGTTTGTTATTGATGTGTATGTTTTGACAATAAAAATTTTGATAATGTCAGACCTCCTTGTAGGGACGGGTTAAGATAGCGTAATCTTAAATAATTGTGAGACTTTAAGAGTTGCATTTTAAAGTATGGCAGTTATGGTAAATGGTCTAAGATTAATGACCACAAACCTGTAACACGAGAGGTTGATTAAAAATAAGTCAGTTAGCGACTGCTGTGCTGAGGTCTCGGGTTCAATTCTTGGCTTTGGACTCAACGTTTGTATGAACTGCAATAATTTGTTTCGGAGTTTGGGTGTTTTATATATGTATTCTATGTCTATATATGTATTCTATTTACAAAAAAAAGTATATAAGTATGCTATCAATCAATCCAGTTTTTACACGCTTTTTATTAGCCTCACCTGTATGTTTTTTTGTTCGTATGTTTGTAACAGACTCTTTTGCGAAAGCGTGGGGTGCTTTCTGAAAATATTTCAATAACGTCGCCCCACGCTTTTTACATTAAAATTATTTTCTACTTTTAAGTTTAAAATGTGTTTGTTTAATTTTTTAAAACTTTTTCTTAGGGTACCTACGCACTATGCGGTTAGCCGGAATGCGGCCAGCCGTGCGGCTGACCGCAATAAAAAATTTGTACGTGAATGTAGTTTTCATTCGCACTACGACGCGGCTGCCGCCCGACCGCTCCGGTCGTTCTGAGCGCTGCGGCCCGACCGGCGGCCAGCCGGACGGTCGCCATACACACTACACGGATATGCTAGTTTGCGGTTGCCCGCCATTGACAGTAAACGTGTTCACCACCGTTCGCGCATATAACTGATATTTTATTACTGTGGATTTCGATACCGAAAAAAATATAATCGAGATACAAAATAGGCCATCAATCTGCATAATATTCCGATAAAAACTTAGAGATTAGATGAGAGCAAGCAATTCAAAATGCTTGCTCTCATCTCGAGTTTGCAAATAAGGATGCACCCAGTAACTTTTTTTCTGTTTCTTTTTACGCAAACCACTACGGTTTCTAAACGCACTTTCCGGTTGGAGTTGCGGCTATCCGCCACCCGGCTAACCGCAAACGCAACCGCTTCCTACGGTTAGCCGGACGGCTGACCGCATTCCGGCTAACCGCATAATGCGTAGGTGCCCTTATATAGTACAAGCGCTGCTTAATTTAAACTATATTAGATCTATCTCTAACTAGCTATCTCTAAGCTTTAGGCTTACGATGACGACTTACATGAATTTCTTCCCCATTGAAACTTGCCTATGAAAGTTAACTAAGTGACCTAACATCATCACATGACTGCACGGCTGGCCTAGTGGTTTAAGCGGTCGCCATGCCGCTTCCTACTGCGCCAAGTGTCGTGGGTTCAAATGCCATGTGAGATAACACTTTGTGTGATTCACAATTTGTCGTTCTGAGTCTGGGTGTTCATTGTTTTCGTTTCATGTATGTTTGTAAAGTCCCCCGCGACACAGGAAAAAGAAGAAACGAAAGAAAAAAAAAAGAATTAGTTGAAGCGAACTTCAATGAAACTAATTCTGGATGAAAAGTGCGGCAACGCACTTGACCACTAAATACAGATGTTGACTGTGATAATCACATAACATTATGTGATTACAATAAAATTTTACTTTCCAAATGTTGTTCTGTTTTCATACAAAAAAAGCATAGAATGCCATTTGTAAGTAATAATGCTTAAAACAATCGGCAATAATAACCAAGGCCACATTAAGCTAATCAATTGTTGGCACCAACAAACACTACAAAATGATGGATGTACAGTATGATGTGTATATTATATCACGCCACGTCACTAAATTTTTGAGCTATTTTTATATGGTATATATACAGGCTGATACCATTTTGTTTTGCAACGTTTTGACTTTTAGACCCCAAACCCATTGGAATCCAAGGACGTCTATCCACGTCAAGAGCGTGCAGTCTATGTGTGTAGCGATGTGTCCAGCCATCGTTGACGTAGCAATAGTCAACTGCTGGACATAAGCCTCTCTCTAAAAGGAGGTTTAATGGCTGTTTTCATAAATGTCCCCTAAATTTCGGATGCCACCTATAGAGAGTTAGGTAACTCTGAGTGTTATTCTTGTTTTCACTTCATCAACCTTTAGGAGACACCTAAGTTCTTAGATATATATTAAAATTTCGGGGCTACCTATGTTAGGGGGCTTCTAGTAGGAGACACTTTAAGTATAGTTGGGTAAACAGTCATAACTATACAATGCTGGCTAAACTGATTTATATTTTCAAGTTTTCTTTACTTTGCAGGCATGTTATAATATTTCTTGTGTTACATTTTTTGTATGAAAGTTGGCTATTTTCTACAGATCAATTGAATCTGAATTTGCCAGACTAGAAATTGAATTTTGCTTCGGTATGGGGATAACTAACAGAACAAATACAAGTTCGATTTACTGTGTAATGCACCTATAAGTAGTAGTGGCCACGAAGGCCAGAAGAATAATGCAGAAACATCTCACTAAGTCGCTACGGTGTGCGTCAACATGTTGCATTGTACCTATAAATATTTTTATTTCGAACATCTTTTACACACAACATCATCTAGTCCCAAACTAAGCAGAGCTTGTATAATGGGTACTAAACAACTGAAATAAATACATAAACATACTTTTTTTTGTAAATAAATACATATTATACATAGAAAACACCCAGACCCCGCAACAAATATTTGGTCTGACCTGGGAATCGAACCCGAGACCTCTTGATCAGCAGCCACATACGCTAACCATTAGACCAACAATGAGGATGGTGTGGTGGCCCTAGTCATGCTTTCCATCAGGCAGAGTAGAGTCACTATGGTAGGCCTAAATATTAAAAAAGTTACTAAAATCAAATGTACTACACACATGTACATTCACGTGTATATTTGTTATAGAAATGGGAAAGAACCTTAGCCATACCAAATTTCTTTTAAAGCTGTTTAGCGATTTAGGCTTGAAAGCCTAATAAACAAACAAAGTTACTATCGCATTTATAAAATGAAGTACGAATTTTACGTTCCATGTATATTTGTGAAAGGATAGAATAAGTAAACACTGTTACAGAAAGTAAAAGCCACATGTGTTATGTAATTTATTCTTAATTGAAATATAAAGACCTCCAAAATTATCAAAAAAATTTTTATCTAATATCTAAACACCCTGTGTTGTAGAACGTCGAGGCCATGATTCATTGCCTCCGTTGGCCAATCGCGGGGAGTTCTAAATCCAAACGCGCTAATGGAAGGCGAGCGTACGAGTGGCGCCTGCGCATCTATCCCGATCGGTGTTGCTACAGATGGTCTCCGTTTGCCATTTAATATACAAACCTATCGATCACATACAATTATTGGAGTATATTTATATCATGTATGCAATATTGACAGGGTGGGCAGCAACGGTGCGGTTGGTACCTGGATGGGTGACCGATTCTGGCATGATATTTTATGAGCGTTTACAACAACAGTCGTAAAGTTTAGTTGGAGGCCTTCTGGCGGTTTAAAAACATCCAACGGCCAGATAACGTAGCCACAACGTATATCTTGCCAATCCCCAACCCGCACTCGGCTTGCGTGGGGACGTATGGCCTTAACCCTCTCCTGAGAGTAGACCTGAGTACAGCAGTGTGACTTTATGTGTGGATGATGCAATAGTAAAAATAAGTTTAAGTAAGTTACATACGATTGAGATTACTATAATTATTTTTAAAACTAAAAAGAGATTAAAACACAATTAACGCCGGAATTTTATAATATAAATATAATCAAATAAGTAGTAGTTCTGCTTGAGAGTTAAAAGTAAAAAAAAAAATACTTTATGAATTTCCACAATAATAAAAATGTTAATTTCAAACAACACAGTGGCAACACCGAAAGAAAGCACTCACCTAAGAAATATTTATGGCTCGTTTAAAATGTTTTCGTTCTTAATTTCAGTTTGATTAACGACTCGAGAACATTTCGGCGCCTTTACAAGGTGAAATACGTATTCCCATTAAGCATAGTGTGTCGCCTTTGATACTTCTTTGGGACTTGAAACGTCCAACACAACTAGAACCCTCACCTACAGACAGACAACTTCATTTATAGAACACTGGCTGAGTCCGGCAGTTTTATCCTCTCTCTAGTAACGCTACGGAATGAAGTTAATGTAAAAAAAAAAAAAAAAAAAAAAAAAAAACAAAAAAAAAAAGCACAAGTTACTTCTTGTGAAAGTACCACCAAAATCGGTTCAGCAGTTCAAGAGATTACTCTGAACAAACACACAAAGAGACAAACAGACAGACGGACAGACAAACATTTTTAAAAATTGCAATTTAATTCGTATATATTTTCATATGCATTTCGTAAAAGACTTTTCATTTGGCATAACATAGAGACACATACATTTTTGTATAGATGTTTAGATTTCGTTTGAACGTCAAAGCTCAGGGGAGGTCAGGGTAAACTGGATAACATTAAAATGGTTGTGGCATTTAAAGTGTGTGAGGTATGTTAATTGTTCGTGTGGATTTATTTTAATTGAAGGAAGTCGGTAATGAAAGGAAGCATCAGTTTGCGGCTTCAATACATTTGAGTATTTTATTGTGTCATTTTTGTAGGAAAAATATTTTTCGTTATTTTGAGTGCGTGTTACATATAAAATAATATAAGATTCTAGAGTAGAGTGAGTGATCAATTAAAAAAACGAGTGAGAAATTGAGATGTTAATTGAAAAATTATAACATTGATAGATGATGATTTTTTTGCAAGTAAATCTTTTGCAGATATTTTTACACGTCACACTTTACAGGTATAAGACGATGAAAATTCCTAAGACTCACTCTGGGAAAAAATGCCGAAACAAACCACAGTGATGTATTTTTTTTAATATGTGAACAATGATTGAATAATAAAGTAATTTTTAGTCTTAAAAGACAGTTTGTCGCCAAACTCCTTGGAAACTGCTTGATCGATTGCTATAAAATTTTGTGCGTTAATTCAGTAGGTCTTAGAATAGCATTAAGGATGAAACGGAAATACATATATACTTTTTATTTGTAAATACATACATATTCTACATAGAAAACATCCAAACTCCGAAGCAAATATTTGCAGGATCATACAAACAAGTCCGACGCGAGACCTCTTGATCAGCAGCCGCATACGCTAACCACTAGATCCACAAAGCATATGACTAATATTGGTTTTTTGAAGCAACTTTTTAGAATTTACAATTATATGGTTTTACGTGTAATGAGTTGACACATGCTATACAGACAGATCTTTGTAGCATGTGTCACGTTATCTGATCCATAACTAGGCAGATCCTTTACTACTGCAGTTTGGTAACAATCATAATGCTTAATAATAAAAAAAAGACTATCAAATCAATCACTCAATTAAATATAAAAGTTGCCCAACAGTGATCATTTCAATTTATATTCGATTTTATAGTAAAAATCTGAATAGTTATAGATCTGAATGAAGATGATTTAACTTGATACAAAAATAAAATTGAGTTAATTATTTATAAATAGTAGAAAAACACTTTTTTGTATAAAAAAAACAGCCTCCGCATTAAGAATACACATCCTATGTCGCGGGCAACTTTACAAATATACATGCAACGAACACAAATAACACTCAGAACCAGAATTTGTGACAAGATTTGTGATTGTGTGAAAAGAACAAAAATATAGTCCCATGTAGAATTTGAACCCAAAAACTAGGCGCAGTAGAAATCTGCGTATCGAACTGCTTAAACCACTAGACCAACCCATTAACACGCACCAATCTGCATAGCCCATTACACTAACAACTCAATTTAATCGTACATTAAAATAACTCCATAAAAAGACTTTAAAAAAAAAAGCGAACAGGTGTCGGGAACATAAACTGGAAGGCAATAAAACATATCATGCAAGGGTACTTACTATATATAGTTATCAAAATAATTTATATTACTTTAATAAACGCAAATATGTATGCAAATTCTATTTAAACAAATTTGCCGACGTGCCCCTTTCGAATGCATTGTACGGTTTAGTTGTTCGTGAATAGACATTTTATTTGGGGCTGATGTTTAAGATCAGGGGGTGGGATTGTTAATAGAAATATCAAATTGTAATCCTGGATAGAGATTTAAATAAGAGTATTAAGTGTGTGTTGGGTATGACTTGTATCTGATGGCTTACTTACACAGGAGCTGAAGAGAGAGAAGAGAAGATATTATTCGACTTGAGCCTACATATGTTATGTCTGTTACTCTTTTACGCAAAAACCACTGGACTGATTTAAGGTGCGCGTCCATTGGCCCGCGCCGGACGCACGGCACGCAACGGATTTTATTTTGCTTTTTATGATTTCACATAGTGACCGCACCGAACGCCCGCGTTTCTGAGCAAGGCAAGGCGTTGCGTGCCGTGCGTCCGTCGCGGGCCAATGGACGCATATCTTAAGATGAATCTTCCAATAACATAACCGCAATAACCTACATATACGAGGGCGTAGCCGAACAAAAAGCTAGTACAAAATACAAATAGTACATAAATAAAATATAAGTGAATCGAATTAATATATAGCTATTTTTAATCATTATATTTTTAATCTCTATAAAAGATGTGGTTTCATTACATTAATATTCTAAAAAATCCAAACTAGCTATGTCTAATTAATCAAAAAACCAGTGCTAAGTGGCCTCGGAGTTCAACAAATTCTTCACGAACTAACAACACCATTCGCGATTCGTTTCGGTATCACAGCCTTACCAATTTATAGATTTTAATTATTACCCTCAATTAAACGCTAATGAGTGTTTTCGACTAATCTCGATGCAAATTAGTACATTAATGTATTTAACTAATTTAAATGTTTTACATTTGGCAAACTTACATCTATGCAAATAAAAAACTTTTAAGTGTCTGTAATTTAAAATTAACGATTATTCACTAATCAAATATGGAGCTGGATGCGATGAAGTCGAGGATCGAACCAAGTGACGTGCAATCGGAGAGGCCTATGTCCAACAGTGGACTGCGATAGGCTGATGATGATGACATATGAAAGTATTTACGATACTTACACAGTTTTTTTTTAAACTTTTGTTAGTCTGGGTTATTTGTATTCGTGGTACTTTTGCACATGGTAGTACAGTCACGTTGATTTCAGCACGAATGGGCCGGCTCGACCGGGGCAGTACTACCCTCACACAGAGTGTCCATGTTTTAGATTAACTACTCCGCTGGCTCAGCATTGCATTGTATAGAGCATTGTAGTACAGTCACGTTGATTTCAGCACGAATGGGCCGGCTCGACCGGGGCAGTACTACCCTCACACAGAGTGTCCATGTTTTAGATTAACTACTCCGCTGGCTCAGCATTGCATTGTATAGAGCATTGTAGTACAGTCACGTTGATTTCAGCACGAATGGGCCGGCTCGACCGGGGCAGTACTACCCTCACACAGAGTGTCCATGTTTTAGATTAACTACTCCGCTGGCTCAGCATTGCATTGTATAGAGCATTGTAGTACAGTCACGTTGATTTCAGCACGAATGGGCCGGCTCGACCGGGGCAGTACTACCCTCACACAGAGTGTCCATGTTTTAGATTAACTACTCCGCTGGCTCAGCATTGCATTGTATAGAGCATTGTAGTACAGTCACGTTGATTTCAGCACGAATGGGCCGGCTCGACCGGGGCAGTACTACCCTCACACAGAGTGTCCATGTTTTAGATTAACTACTCCGCTGGCTCAGCATTGCATTGTATAGAGCATTGTAGTACAGTCACGTTGATTTCAGCACGAATGGGCCGGCTCGACCGGGGCAGTACTACCCTCACACAGAGTGTCCATGTTTTAGATTAACTACTCCGCTGGCTCAGCATTGCATTGTATAGAGCATTGTAGTACAGTCACGTTGATTTCAGCACGAATGGGCCGGCTCGACCGGGGCAGTACTACCCTCACACAGAGTGTCCATGTTTTAGATTAACTACTCCGCTGGCTCAGCATTGCATTGTATAGAGCATTGTAGTACAGTCACGTTGATTTCAGCACGAATGGGCCGGCTCGACCGGGGCAGTACTACCCTCACACAGAGTGTCCATGTTTTAGATTAACTACTCCGCTGGCTCAGCATTGCATTGTATAGAGCATTGTAGTACAGTCACGTTGATTTCAGCACGAATGGGCCGGCTCGACCGGGGCAGTACTACCCTCACACAGAGTGTCCATGTTTTAGATTAACTACTCCGCTGGCTCAGCATTGCATTGTATAGAGCATTGTAGTACAGTCACGTTGATTTCAGCACGAATGGGCCGGCTCGACCGGGGCAGTACTACCCTCACACAGAGTGTCCATGTTTTAGATTAACTACTCCGCTGGCTCAGCATTGCATTGTATAGAGCATTGTAGTACAGTCACGTTGATTTCAGCACGAATGGGCCGGCTCGACCGGGGCAGTACTACCCTCACACAGAGTGTCCATGTTTTAGATTAACTACTCCGCTGGCTCAGCATTGCATTGTATAGAGCATTGTAGTACAGTCACGTTGATTTCAGCACGAATGGGCCGGCTCGACCGGGGCAGTACTACCCTCACACAGAGTGTCCATGTTTTAGATTAACTACTCCGCTGGCTCAGCATTGCATTGTATAGAGCATTGTAGTACAGTCACGTTGATTTCAGCACGAATGGGCCGGCTCGACCGGGGCAGTACTACCCTCACACAGAGTGTCCATGGAGTTTTAGATTAACTACTCCGCTGGCTCAGCATTGCATTGTATAGAGCATTGTAGTACAGTCACGTTGATTTCAGCACGAATGGGCCGGCTCGACCGGGGCAGTACTACCCTCACACAGAGTGTCCATGTTTTAGATTAACTACTCCGCTGGCTCAGCATTGCATTGTATAGAGCATTGTAGTACAGTCACGTTGATTTCAGCACGAATGGGCCGGCTCGACCGGGGCAGTACTACCCTCACACAGAGTGTCCATGTTTTAGATTAACTACTCCGCTGGCTCAGCATTGCATTGTATAGAGCATTGTAGTACAGTCACGTTGATTTCAGCACGAATGGGCCGGCTCGACCGGGGCAGTACTACCCTCACACAGAGTGTCCATGGAGTTTTAGATTAACTACTCCGCTGGCTCAGCATTGCATTGTATAGAGCATTGTAGTACAGTCACGTTGATTTCAGCACGAATGGGCCGGCTCGACCGGGGCAGTACTACCCTCACACAGAGTGTCCATGGAGTTTTAGATTAACTACTCCGCTGGCTCAGCATTGCATTGTATAGAGCATTGTAGTACAGTCACGTTGATTTCAGCACGAATGGGCCGGCTCGACCGGGGCAGTACTACCCTCACACAGAAGACAAACCTAATAAATGATAAATGATATTTATTTCTGTAAGTAAATCTTTTCAGACATTTTTAAAAGTCGGACTTTATAACTAGAAGGCGCCGGCATTTCCTACGACTCACTCTGGGAAGAAACCCCGAAACAAACCACAGAGGTGTCTTTTTTTTTTAAGTCCGTGTACAATATTAAAGAGAACTATGTGAGTGCAGTATAGGGTCTGGGTTGGCCTTTTGAAGAAAGGACCATAGTTTTGAGTCGACCTGTCCATACAGACGGCATACGGGCCCCAGCCATCGTGTAGCCTAACCGATGTAGTCAGGATCCACAAACCGGAACACGACACTGCCGCCAGCAGGACACTTGAGTAGGCCGTGGAAACACTCAAAACCACCAGAAAATTACTAAAATATAAACTAACATTACAAGCCTACACTATACTCACATTTACAAACCTACAAAAAAAAAATAAAAAAAATGTCGGCATTCTTGCTATTGTGTTTCGTTGGTGAGTGTGAGACCGGACTCCTAATCATCCTGCATCATTCTCCCGGTCTCCGGAGGCCTGGAGAAAGATGCAAAAACCACTGACCAGGCCGCCATGGGTCACCATGCTTCATTGCCTACCCTCACAATGAGGATGATGACCCCTACTTCTGGATTCTACTCATGTTTTCCATCAGGCAGACTATATTCACTTTGGTAGGCTTAAATATATAAATAAAACTCCATATAGCATTAAAACTCAACAACTATATCCTACTTTAAAAAACCTCGGATTTACATATTCTAGGGTAAGGAACAGAGGGCGGGGTGTATCTGGGTAATCCGGATAAGTAATTCCCTCCCGGTAAGTAATGCGTTGATAAATGAAATTAAATCGCACAAACAAGCGTTGCCGTACGGGCCGCCGCTCCCCTTTCGTGTGTCCTCTTGAAAGCTTTAGGGATGTTCCCAAATATCGATACCTAACAGAAAATAAAATTTCGTATGAAAGAACTAGGGTAGTCCTTTTCGGAATTACCTTAATTCGTAGGAAATAGGATCGGTGCCTATACATTAAAGAAGGAAATGTACTTTGTGTAAAAACGTATTCAATATGTAGAATGCAAGCACCTTCAGTTCTCAAAAAGGTTAAATTGAAATTGTAAGGCTATAGAAATGTAAGAAATTATTAACTTACTCCTCTCAAATCAAGACCTTTTTAGGGTTCCGTAGCCAAATGGCAAAAAACGGAACCCTTATAGATTCGTCAAGTCTGTCTGTCTGTCTGTCTGTCTGTCTGTCTGTCTGTCTGTCTGTCCGTCCGTATGTCACAGCCAATTATTTCCGAAACTATAAGAGCTATACTGTTGAAATTTGATCAGTCGATGTATTCTGTGAACCGCATTAAGATTTTTACATAAAAAAAGAAAAAAAACAATACATTTTGGGGGTCTCCATACTTGGAACTGAAACTCAAAAATTTTTTTTTCATCAAACCTATACGTGTGGGGTATCTATGGATAGGTGTTCAAAAATGATGTTGAGGTTTCTAATATCATTTTTTTCTAAACTGAATAGTTTGCGCGAGAGACACTTCCAAAGTGGAAAAATGTGTGTCCCCCCCCCCTCTAACTTCTAAAATAAGAGAGTGATAAAACTAAAAAAAATATATTTTGTACATTAACATGCAAACTACCAACGAAAATTGGTTTGAACGAGATCTAGTGATTAGTTTTTTTTTAATCCCTACTTAATATTATAAATGCGAAAGTACCTCTGTCTGTCTGTCTGTTACGCTTTCACGCCTAAACCACTGTATCGATTTTGATGAAATTCGGTATGATAATAGAACTGAACTTGGGAAAGGACATAGGCTACTTTTTACTGCAATAATCGAGATACAAAGACCAAAGCTAGGTGATTATAAAAATACATAAATCGAAGATGTCAAAATGTATCAATGTTTACCTCCTGTCAAAACTTCACAGGTTGCTAGGAATAACACACACTTGCATGGCAACCATAATGATAGTTTGTAAATGACATATAGACCAGTAGACCAGAGTAGATAATTTTTGAAAACAAATAAAATTATAGTAGGATGAAACCTATTGGAAAAGGAGGAGAATATTATAAAAATGAAAGGAAACATAATTTACGGGCGATCTGAGGTCGGGAAGGGGTAGGGAGGGAGGTTTTCGGGTCCTTTAACCAGGGCGTGAAAAAGCATCTCACTAAGCCGCCATAGTGTGGGCCGCCATACATTATTGTCCGCATTCGCAGCAAATGTGGTAGCCCCGACCCTTGGATTCTGCTCATGCTTTCCATCAGGCAGGGTAGAGTCAGATTGGATGGCTAAATATATACAACAAAGGGTAAAAAACGGTTTATCTCGATTTCCAGCAAAACTACAAGGAAAATAGTTAGATGGCAAAGTTGTAGGTAATTAAAAGATCTACAACTTTTTAGGGTTCCGAAGTTTATGACTTCGAACCCTTATAGATATGTCATGTCCGTCTGTCCATCCGTCCTCGACTTGTCGTCCAAACAGTAAGTGCTAGAAAGATGAAACTTTGCATGAATATGTATTGTAATTACGTCGACAAAGTGCTACAATAAAATTATGAAATATATTTTCTATTTAGGGTACCTCCCCTACACGTAAAGTGGGGATGTTTTTTTTTCTCACGGCTACCCCATCATGTAGGGTATCATTATATAGGTCTTTTAAAAACATTACAGGTTTGTTAAAACGATTTTTTGATTTAGGTATCCGTTTGCGAGAAATTCCACTTTAAAGGCAAACTTTTTGTAAAAACAGGCCGTCCCGCCCGCCGAAAAATTTGTGATAGTGGTCCATATAATGAACTTTAAATGAAAACTATAACGAATTAGATGACTTTGTTAGTTCAGGAGTTATAGAGGCTTAACTTTTACAATGCGCTTACTTGGAAAAGTCATACAAAATCAACGCATTAATACGTAAACATAACAATTATCACACACTTGGCCGATTTTTTATAATATCATTGATCAAACACTATTATTAAAACATCGATCAAAGTTACAACTAACTACAAGAAATTTTATATGATGTTACCTGCTGATACGGAACCCTTCATGGGCGATTCCGACTCGCACTTGGCCGCTTTTTATTTATTGTAACAAAGTGTCAATTATTCAAGAGATACAAGTGAAAATTGATTTTTGTACCATTCCTAGCAGACTTTTTTACTACTTCAAAACCATTTATTTATAATTTATGAGTTTGTCTTGTTCCTATCGATACCTATATAGTCCCTCACTATACACACTTCGCAAAAAGAACATCGCAACACGACATGTGCGCGCCAATCTGTCGCTGTTACGCGAATGCACTTCAAGCACATCTGACCTCTCTTTCACACTTATACAGGATTCTATTGCTATCTCTCTCCCACGCCCTAGTCAGGAGCACCCCCCCACACAGCGCTGTCGCAACTACTTACCGATGGCGAAACGATAATCGTCTGTTTCGATGTATTGGATTGTTCTGTCCGATGTGATTATTCGGTTAAAAAAACAACGTACTCGAGTTACTATTATTCGATTACAGATCAGTCGGTTCAAAAGAAAAGGCGTGATCCGATTTTGTTTTGATGAGTGAGATTAAAGGAGAAATCTGAAACCATTGAGGACAGATGGTTGACTTACAAGCTAATATTAATATAGACGGGTATTATGGTCCAGTGGTTAGCGATTATGACTGCTAATCTTAAAGTCATAGGTTCTATTTTTTCATAAGACGAATACTACGCGCTGAGTACAAATATTTTTTTCAGTGTCAGTTAAGACCAGTTTGGGGTCTGATAGCAGTTTGTGAAATGTTTTCAATATCTTAAATTGAACCAAATAGTACCTACATTGTATTTTCTGTAAGGAGTGAACATGACTTAATATACGAACGACGTGGGTGTGTCAAGAAAATAAAATTTTACGGAAGTTCAAAAATAGTTCTTACTAAGTGCTTTTTTGGCAAACTATTTCTTTGATGTAATTTTTATTCACACTCGTGGAACACATTGTTTCAATAACACGATTTAGTACTTTCAATTCAGTCTTCTTCCTAGCTTTACTATTCCCAATATTATTTGGGGTCTCTTACTAGAACAACCGGTTTTACCTGAATATCAGTTTTAAAACGGAGGCACTGTTATCGGACCTCCCCTGAGGGCGGATTGAATTCAAAGGTGGAAAAAGTTGTAAATTTATCTGAGTACAATAACTTCCCAGTAACAATTGCCATAAAAGTTCATGATAACCATAATCGACGTCAAACTTAAATACTCCGGGCTATAGATTTAGAATACCAATTATTATTAGGGTATTCTATATCTATGCTCGGGGCTGATAGTAACAATTTCTTGATCGGCAGTAATAACTGAATAAATCTTTATTTATATAAATGTTCTGTGTTTGTAATAGAACTCCTTCTAAACGGCTGAAATTTAATGTGTCAGTTTAAGTGGTTTCGAAAATAGTTAGATTCGCAATTGGACCCGGTAGGTGGCGCTGCGATCTGGTTCTGGGATTTCAAAATTGGATGGTACGAAGTTCGCCGGGTCAGCTAGTAGCCTGATACACTACTTTAATTAGTTCTGCTACTAATTCAGACTGAAACTAAACCTAGCTACTGGTTTAAGATTCTTACACTGAGCTCTAGATGTTCACAAAAGCCTGATGAAATTTTAATTAACCCTCCTAAATCCTTGCCCGGGTCTTATCGACCGGGGGTTAAGTGCCGTGAGAATCGGCAGGTGTAGCTCACACCCCCATTACTGCACGTGGGAGATGTCACACTTGTGGGATAAATTGGGGGTAAAATGAGAACTGCTGTTTTGATTTTAAGATTATTTGATAGACCCTCTATGGAAGTGTGTTGATGGTGAGCTCGTAGAAATGTATTCGGTCATTTGATTTATTGTTATTTCAGTAGATTTGTTTAGATAAGTGGATATGATTAAAGCTAGTAAATTAAGATACGGTCGTTGATATTAATTTGTTTGTTTGTTTATTCTTTGTAAGTCTCTTTGAAAAGTACACGTGGTGTTTTGTAGTACGAAATTGCATTGATAGTTTCCTAAGCCTCTATTCTAGCCACTCCTTCCGTCAGGACGTAAACTTGGTCAGTAGTACGAGTCTACGAGATACCTCTGGTTTTAATTATTAGGGAAGTCTGCACCAAAATAAGTTTACACTAAATGGTTTTAAAACAATAACAATTTGCAAATGAAAAAAGTAAAGTGAACAAACGAGTTTTTAATATATTTAATTTTGTGTGTAAGAGTTTATCCATATGGGTAAGTATTTTTAGACAGAACAGTTAGAATTCAAAGACACCTCTATGTCAATATCCATCAAACTGCTTAAGCTACAGAGCTTAAACAATTCACTGCTGAACATAGGCCTCTCCTTAGAAAGGAGGTTATGGTTATGGCCCACTATACCACGCTGACCAGACGGGTTAGTATAGGGATTGTTATAAGTTTTCCTTCTTTTTGCAGTAATTTTCAGTGAAAGTTGGTCCCTCTGTTACTTCTTACGACACCCACAGGATGATTTGGAATGGTGACATTATGTATTCTTAATCCGTCACCACACGGACCAAAGAAAATAAATTTACATACCTACAATCTACTATAGTACAATAGGCTATACCGACACTTAAAAACCTAAAATCGTCCAAAAATTATGAACATTAGCCAGTTAGCATTAGGTATTTGTAGATGCTGAAGTAGCAGTGGGCTGGCCATATTAGCCGCAGAACTGATGACCGTTGGGGCAGAAGAGTTCTGGAGTGGAGACCGCGTATCGGTAAACGTAGTGTAGGACGCCCACAGGCGAGGTGGAGTGACGACCTGCGTAAGATGGCTGGCAGGAGTTGGATGCGAGAAGCCCAAAATCGATCACAGTGGTGTGCAATGGGAGAGGCCTATGTCCAGCTGTGGACTGCGATAGGCTGATGATGATAATGATGATTTCTAGAAGTTTCATAAAAAGGAAACTCCTCTACAGAAGTGGACAAAAACGACCGCTCTCTATTAATTTTGAACCCCTAATACTTTAAACAAAATCCTTATTTAAACATGCATTATGGACAATAATCACACACGATCTAACATCTCAATCGACGTCCCGCGGCGTCGCCCGCTGAGCTGTTGTACCAATAATCACTACTACACTACGCCTATAGACGCCGATATATTGTACGAAGTGTACCCCCAATAGGGAATGGCTAGTTAGGGGTTACTTTCGATTGAATTAATGAATATTAATTGTTGAATACATTTTTAGATTTGACGATGTGGATTGTTTTGTGTATTTCAAATTTTTATTACACACACTGGATTTAGATTATGGTCAAAACTACCTTCTTCAAAAATCAAAGTAGCTCTTTCACATTTTTTTATTAGAATCGGTGCAAAAAATTTGCCTTCAAAACTTTTGCATAAATAATATAATAAATTCTAAAGTAACTTTCGCCTATGTGTTGCGCTTTCGCTAATCATTAAACTAAAATTAATTTACATTTGTTGTTGGATTATATTAATATACTTTCACTTCATTTGTTTACAGTTCATTTTTCATAGGCAACAGCTAATGTATATGTGTAGTATATATCTCAATTAACAAGCGTTCAAAATATTTCTCTCAATGAACTCTACTACTACTACAGTTAGAGAACTTTATAAATAAAGTTCTCAATTCTTTGTATTTTTAATATAAAATTTTATCAAAATAGAAATCATATTAAATCACAGATGGAAGAAGAAAAGAAAGCGAGTCCGTTGTAAAGTTTATATGAAACATACCCAGGGGCAGATGGGCAAAACTTTCTATTTTTACACATTTGACACGTGTCACCGGGGCGCGGTGTCAGTGTCGAATGATGGACACACGTCACTGGGGACCCGCGACACGACCGTCTCCTGAGGGGATACATTGAAACCGCATTTCTAGTATTATAACTGGCGTAACGGTCGCCAATATACGGGCTTGGGTTTTTTGTGAATGACACAATAAATTTTCAATTGGGGTTATTTTAGGAGTAAGCACTTTAAATCTACGCAAGGTTGATAGTAAAGCTAAACTGCTTTCAGCACAAACAGCCCGGCTTGGCCGGGGCGGTACTACTTTTTCACAGAATATCGACCTAAAATGAAAAACATTTTGAATAGTGATGTGAGCGCTTTGTAGTCAATAGTGGCATAAGTTTATTTGTTGACTGGCGGTTGCAAGTATGTCATGCTCGCTAAAAAGTCCTCAAAAGTCCTGCTGGCGGTGGCGTGTGTAGCGGGTCGTTCGGCTCCCTACGATATGGTTGAGCTGGACGATGGCTGGTGCATGGGTCATGCTCGTGATACAGATGGGGCTGGTTATTGCTATATTATATATTATTATATTAATGTTTAATTATTTTTGGACACTACCAGTGTAAATATCAGCATCGTTACATTGTCCTCATATTTAATAAAATGCCTTTAACAATGTAACCAAAAATTGTAAAAACAATGTTGGAAAAGAATTTCCATGGAGTTTCTTGTCTGTTCTTCTCCATAGGTTCTACGAATTGGAATAGACAATTAGTTTCACGACTGACTACTGACTGACTACTTGACGTTTCAAAAGTGCCGTTGTATTGGTGTATTTAAAATAAAAATAGTTTGATTTGATTTGAATGACAGCAGCGTTTCGTTGGTGTGTGCGAGACCGGAGGCCTAATGACACAGAAACATCTCACTAGGACGCCATAGTGTGGGTCACTATTATGCTGCATTTACAATGAAAATAATGACTACTTTTGTTTTCTACTAATGCTTTCCATCAGTCAGAGTAGAATCACCTTGGGAAGCTTACTCACCATCGAAATACGCCAGCATGAATGCTGTCATGTGAGGGCAGTACCCCTTGTCGATCTGCATCTTTTCAGACATCTTTTACACACAACATCATCTATCTAGTCCCAAACTAAGCACAACTTGTATTATGGGTACTACACAACTGATATAAATACATAAACATACTTTTTTTTTGTAAATACATACGTATGTATTTACGTATTATACATAGAAAACACCCAGACTCCGAAACAAATATTTGTGGATCACACAAATATTTGGTCCGACCCGGGAATCGAAACCGAGACCTCTTGATCAGCAGCAGCATACGCTAACCACTAGACCAACAAGGCAGTCATTATATTGTCAGTCTGCAATTAGTATGGCTTTGGTACCTTAGTATTTATGAACATATGACAGTATATTCGAGAAAGATTTGACAAAAACTTCCACTGCTTTAGTGGTTAGCGTATGTGGATTGTGATCAAGAGGTCTTCGGGTTCGGACCAAATGTTTTTGCAAATATTTGTTTCGGAGTTTCAGTGTTTTCTATGTGTAATATGTATGTACGTATTTAATCAGTGTTATACCCATAGTACAAGCTCTACTTAGTTTGAGACTAGATGGCGTTCTGTGTTAGCTGTTCAAAATATTTATTTATTAATTCCACTTGTCATTACAAAAAGACATGTCGCATTTAACACAATTAGGGGAGAGTGGGGTGCGAGGAGCAATGTACCGGTAATAATGAATGAGTTTCTTTCATCCGACTGTTTTGATTGAATTTCACGCGCGTCGCTTGCGCATATGGCGTGATGACGTCACACGTTTGATTAATAAAGATTAGTCAAGTGGAATCCGTTCTGTGTTATATACGTTCAACATGTTCAGTGTGAACAGAGACGAACTCATATTTTTGGCCAACATAATAAAAAATAAATTATAATTTCCGATGTTTTTTTTTTAATTGTTTGTAATCTCACAACAGGTACGTAACCTTCTAATTATCTGACCTTTCGATATGCTGCCCTGACTGTTAATACCCGATCTAATCAATACACAAGAAGCAAAAACTTTGTACCACTTTTTACGAAATAATTTTAGTTTGTGTGGAGGAGTTTGGAAACTATTTTTTTAAATATGCATAAGAAATACATTAAATCAATAAATCATAAAGTCACACACACTACCATGTATTTGACTATACTCATTTGCCAAATTAACATTGTATGAATATAGAAGTCTATAGTATGGTTTTGGACAATAGAATTATTGTTGTCACTTATAATTAATTCTGTCTGTCTGTTTTATTCCGGCTAATCTCTGGAATGGCTGGACCTATTTGACGGGACTTAACGGCCCGTTTACGACCTTACCGCTGTGAGCGGTAGCTAAGTGCGAAACGCCGAGCGGTAATAGCGGTATAAGTGGTAAGGCTTAGATATGAGCGGCGACTCGTGGCGTGCCTCGTACATTTTCATACTTTTGATATTACCGCTCGGCGTTTCGCTCTTAGCTACCGCTCACAGCGGTAAGGTCGTAAACAGGCCGTAACTGATGGTATGCGGAGTTACTACTTAGACTATTTTCTACTACCTTCGCTTCGTGGCTTTCTATGACCGCAGGTAACACCGTCGGACACAGCTAGTACATAATGAAATTAATACCATGAATATATGCACACTACACTTAGACCTGTGAGTATGAAGACATAGCATTACGATAACCTGTATAAGAAAATTTATTTAATTATATGTTTTATTGCTTGTCTTAAATTCATTTTAATATCTTGAATGACCTATGGTGGCTACGTTTATGGAACTAGATTCGAATACTACATAAAAAGTTAGAAATTATACTAGTATTTTTAGGTTTGTTGTCATCACTATGAATGGAGTATAACAGTCCACTGCTGGATATAGGGCTCCCCCTTATAACAGTTTTGGCTTACTACAGTCTTTATGGCCGTTTTCAACAACGTCTTCTAAATTTAAGTGGCCTTAGAGAAAGTTAGGTAGGTTATAGTCAGTGAAAACAGGCATTAATTCGTCATCACACCAAATATGTTTTATTTATTGTGTGTATTTTCAAATCTATCTATAAAATGCTTATCTAAAACGTGTGATATTGTCGTTCACTGCTGAACGAAGGCCCTCTCCCCTCTTAAAGAGCCCCAACCATCCCAGTCCTTGGCAGTTTGCAGCTATCCGCTGCCAGCCGTTTTCCCCGGTCGATTTGGCCGAAGGGCGTCCTACACTAGGTTTACCTAATTGCGGTCTCCACTCTAACGCTTATCTGTTCCAGCGACTATCACTCCGCCTGGAGATAATATGACCATTCCACTTCAGCGTACTGATTATTCCTGCGATATCGGTTACTCAAGTTCTCTATCGAACTTTTCCTTTTATTTATTTATTCCAGAGATCTTAATAATGTTATAATATGACCCATTTACATTCTATCATTATGTAATAGTGTGCAAGTTTATTTATTTTTTGGACATCTGACACACAACATCATCTAGTCCCAAGCTAAGCAGAGCTTGTGTTATGGGTACTAAACAACTGATATAAATACATAAACTTACTTTTTTTTTGTAAATACATACATATTATACATAGAAAACACCCAGACTCCGAAACAAATATTTGTGAATGACACAAATAATATTTGGTCCGACCCGGGAATCGAACCCGAGACCTCTTGATCACCAGCCGCATACGCTAATACCACTAGACTAACGAGGCAGTATATAGATATTTAACAACATTATACCATTTACATTCTTTAATAAGAAAATTCGTACATAAAATACAATAAAATCTTTAGTAAAATCAAACGTTTTAAGAGGTAAACGAGACTGTAGGATTCCCACAAACTTTCAAATACTCCGCACAATATAAAATTAACGGTATCAATTACCCGAACCTCCTCTTATCACATCATCCAACCGCATAACTTAATGTAATTATACAAATTGTCACAATTATATGACACGCGGCTTACCAATAACTGAAATTATTTTCTAACCACCAAATACAATTCAAAATGGCGCTCTAAATCTCCAACCACCCTCTAAAATCAACCTAATTTTCATACCTTTAAGAGTTATTTTTTTTACCCGAATTGTAAATACAAGTTTGTTATTATGTCGCGGCACGTGGTTGTCTATGACAGTGTTGACGCTAGGGATTTGAATGGAAATCGAACCTTGGGCCCAAGGGGACAGGCACGCGACTGTTAGTGACAGTTGCCGTTCCAGTATTATTTATGTCTTAATTTCGAAGAAAGTTTTTAATTTCTTCGTGGGAATTCGGAGCGTGTGTAATAATATTTTTTGGGTTAACAACAACTTGTGGTAAATTAAGTATTTACGTACGTAAGCTTTTGCCCGCAGCTTCGCCTGCGTGTATGTTAATCAAAGTATTATCTCTATGATAAATTGAATTGAAATCAACAACCCATAATGTCCCACTGCTGACTTCGACTCTCCTCTCAGGAGAGGGTTAAAGCCATACGTACCACAAGCCGAGTGCGGGTTGGAGACAGCCAAGACACGTTGTGGCTACGTAATTTTGGCGTTGAATGTTTTTATGCCGCAAGCAGTCACCAACTAAGCTTCACGACTGCTATCTTATGATAACAACCTGGACCGACTGCTTAACGTGAGCTCCAAATCTTATTCCCCGAAATTAAGCAGAGCTTGTACTATGGGTACTAGACAACTGATATAAATGCATAAACATACTTTTTTTTTGTAAATACATACATTTTATACATAGAAAACACGCAGACTCCGAAACAAATATTTGTGGATTACACAAATATTTGGTCCGACCCGGGAATCGAACCTGAGACCTCTTGATCAGCAGCCGCATACGCTAACCACTAGACCAACAAGGCAGTCAAACAATATAATGTCTTGTGTGGGAATCGAACCAAGGACTTCTAGCTTAGTAGTCAGGATCATAAACCACTAGACCAACAGACACCACAAATCAAGTGCAAAATAAAAAAAAAACTAACTCAAATCAAACAGATAATCATACGATAACATTAGCTACTGCTACCAGTAAAACAACCCCATTTTACATATCAACCCCCGGAATAGCATTTTAATAGAGTGATCGTGACATACGGACAAAAGCACAGATGATAATACAAAACAAACATGGCTCATCCCACTGAACATATTTAACGCTTGTAGTATAGTGTGTACGTGGGCTACTGTAGGGCGGGGTGCCATTGATAGCGGTGTTGTTACAAAATGACAGGGGAAAAAATTTATGTATTTTTTTAAATTTATTTAATACCGTATCAGGTTGAATAAACATGAATAAATTTACACACTTTCATGTAAGTGCGACCTTAGTAGTAGTACCTTTTTTTTTTATTACAGCTACTTTATAATCAAATGGTATGCATATGTAGAGCTCATAGCCAACTGGCCTTAGACGATTGGAAACAATCATCGACGGCGCTGTCTATACCTAGACGGGTGACAGTTTGTGACATGGTATATTATGAGCGTCTCCGTGATTCGAAGGTCACGTTAAGCAGTCGGTCACGGTTGTTATCATAAGACAGTCGTGGAGCTTAGTCAAAAATAATCTAACAGCAAGATTACACAGCCACATAGTGTCTTGCCAGTCCCCAACATGCACTCAGCCAGCGTGGGGACGTATGGCCTTAACCCTCTCCTGAGAGGAGACCCGAGCCCAGCAGTGGGAGGTTATGGGTTTGATTACCTCGGTGACTTAGTGGTAGCATATGCGACTGCTGTGCCTAAGGTCTCGGGTTTGATTCCTGGGTTGGACCAAATGTCTGTGTGATCAAAGAACATGTAAATCGGTTTGATGGTTTCGGAGTTAATCGTGAGCAACAACGTGACACGATAATTATATTTAATAGTTATCATAAATATTTTACATTTTAAAAATACCTCCTCTAAAATTTTCAAAATCACCAAAAGGAAATATAGCTCTCCCAATGCGCATACGCACCGTCCACTAAAACAGGGGCCCGAGGCTCAATAAACGTCACCTGCCATTAAATCGAGCGCGCATCATTGACATCACACAAATTGAATGGGACCTCATCGTACCCTACTGTTGGCTCCTAGCCTGCCCCATAATAATGCACCCTCGCGTTTTTGAATAAATATTTTATGACGCGAATTGATGTGTATATTCATATTACAGATTTTATAACTTTTTAGGTAGCTAATGCATCAACTATACTTAAACTCCTTTCTAGGAGCGTCCTAACGTAGGTAGACCCCTTAAATTTCAAGGGAAATCTAAACGTCAGGGATCCCTTAAAGGTTAATAAAAACCAAAATTTCACTAAGGCTTACCTAACTATCACTAAATGGTGCCTTAAGTCTAGGTTGGTTGGTGACAGGTTGGTGTTGGTTGGAAACAGCCATCTGACAATCATTCCCTGCAAACCGGTAACAGCGACCCTGATACCTTTAATTTACTCAGACATTAAAAAAAATATCATGCTGAATTATTTGTCCTGGATTTGTTCAACCCACGACTTCCAAATAAGCCATCGAAGTCACTAACCACCAGACCAACATCACATCAACAGTCTTTAACTGTCTCCTGATGGACATAGTCCTCTCTTTAGACTATAAATACTAGACTTTACGATCAGCTCTGCATACGTTTATGTCGGTTATTGCGGTAAAAAGTATAAGCGGTAATATGTCTTTCCTCAAGAACCAAAGTATTTCCACGTCGAATTTCAATGAAAACAAAATGCAGCAAAAAAACCTAAGAAATGCATCGGTTTAGCCGGGAAAGCATAACAGATAGATAGATAGATTTATTATGTAAGTATGGATTAGTGATTAATTGAAGATATGTTGTGAATACTTTTGTTATCGTTGCACCAGTGACAAGAAATAAGTGTATAAGTAAGGACCTGTAAGGGACATGTCACGAAGCAGGGTTGAGGGTTGAATAAATATCGAAGGAAGATATTAATAGTTGTTGGTGACAGTTGGATACTTATATCAATTGCAGATGTTTAATATTTGTATTTTGCTAGTGTACGTGTGCGAACCGAACTCAATTCTTAAGATTAATTTAAGAATATATTTAAGATTATTAGTATTAAGGACATTTGACACACAATGCGATCTAGTTCAAACCTAAGCGGAGATTGTACGATGGGTACTAGACAACTGACATAAATACATATTACACTTTTTTGTAAATACATATATATTGTACATAGAAAATACCCAAACAAATATTTTAGGTTACCTTCGGAAATCAACCTCATATTCCAACTAGACAAAAAGAACGATCATAACTTGCTTTAATTTATCTTCACTGAATTAGATTCAACATTCAAAAGTAACATTTCAAAAGACAAGCAAATAATAAATATCGACTCGACCACAAAAATCTGTCGCAAATTTTCTGTATTTAATAAAACAACTTGATTACCAAGTCACACATTATTTACAAATTAGTGTGACAATAACTTACCCGTTAATGTATATTACAAAATTATACGAATCTTCAAAGAAAGTAATAATCATTAAACAAATTTTATTGTAGAGCTTATCTAGAAAATAGCACAGCATAAAGAAATCAGCAAATAAACATACATTTTGTGACCGTTCCTTGTGTATTTGTAAAGTCTTACGCGACAAAGAAATATTTCTAGTGCAAGTCAGCCTGGGTAATGGGCCAATGCAACCAAATTCAAGCAATTTTAGATTTGTAATGCTATTATGTGATATCATCAATCATCAACAGCCTTTTACAGTCCACTGCTGGACATAGGCCTCTCCTTTGAAAGGAGGTTTTGGCCTACTATACCACGCTGGCCAGACGGGTTGGTAAAGGGTTTGTTTTAAGTTTTCCTTTTCTTGGCAGTGATGTTAGCTGCTTATTTTGTTCCTTTAGTCGCCTCTTACGACACCCATGGAATGAGTAGGGGTGGTGACACTTGTATTCTTAATCCGTCACCACACGGACGGTGATTATGTGATAGCGTTAAATGTATAAATAACTAGCTTTCGACCGCGGCTCCACCCGCGTGTATCTCGAGTATTGCATTCATCCAAATCCGTAAGTAGTATTTGCGTGAAAGAGCCACAAACACACATACATACATACAAACTTTCGCGTTTCTAATATTAGTAAGAACTAAAAAACACGCTTGCAAAACTCGGAACGATATGATGACACTCGTAGGGGTAACATGTTCAAAAATCCTTTATAAGCGATATGACATAAAAATAGAAAACAAGAACACTAACTTTTCAATCTCATGTTAAAAGTAAATTCAGTTTCAGCTTCACGGCAAAGTAAAAAATGCGTCGTGTATAGTAAAGCGGTCAATAAAAGCTACGTTCGTCCAGATGCAAACAAAGCAGCCGCTAATAAAAAATAAATATTGACTTTGAATAACAAATAATGATTGGGGCTCGAGCGTTTTAATAAATTAAAAATGTCCCTGCGAAATTATGGGATAGATGTGGGGTCTCAGTGTCAGCGATTAAAAAACAGCGTATCTGCGAGTGTTAAAAACTTGTAGTTGAGAAAATTTATGTATTTAATTAATATACTTTTTAGATACATATATTTAGTGTAATGTACGTTGGTAAATATTTTAAATAGAAAAAACAATTACTTTCTTAAAAAAGCATCAGTACCTACATGCACAAAGAAATGGCTTTCATGCTGAACTTGATTACTATACATATTGCATTGTTTTAGATTTTAATAATCGTAAAATACAATACTTAAGTATGAATATTAATAAGTTAAGGTCATGCTTTGTTGGTCTAGTGGTAAGCGTATGTGGCTGCTGATCAAGAGGTCTCGGGTTCGATTCCCGGGTCAGACCAATTATTTGTGTGATCCACAAATATTTGTTTCGGAGTCTGGGTGTTGTTTTATGTATAATATGTATGTATTTACAAAAAAAGTATGTTTATGTATTTAAATAAGTTGTTTAGTACCCGTAATACAAGCTCTGCTTAGTTTGGGACTAGATGACGTTGAGTCTATATGTCCGAAATATTTATTTTTATTATTTATTATTATATTGAACTGTAAAAGTTCAATATGACCAAAGAACAATACAAAGGGCATTTAATGGCGTTTAAAAATCGCTCAGCTCATAAATTCGCTGACACTAAATCCCCACTCTATCACCACGGGACACGGGTCTGTTTTCATTTACAAATTAACAACGCGACTTCGACGTCAAACGGTGGGCGTGGACCATCGTTGACGACATACCGTGTAATTACAAAGCGGCTTACTGCCGTATTGGCAATAGATTGATGGCGGCTTCGCAACGTTTCTGTACCAGGAATTTCGAAAGTTAAGAATATTAGAACAGGAAAACATTATTAAACTGTAGAAGAAAATCTTTAGGCCCTATCTTGTGTGATGTTTCATTGTAAGGAAGTGTTTAAAATTTCCTGAAGTAGATAATTCAAAGCTGATGTCTATTCGATTTAGCGCCGTAAAGAACCAAGTTACATGGCTACTACCTTACTAAGCAAATTTTAAAACAGAATTCATAATATTGAAGAACTGGGTTTTTTTTTCAAAGCCTTAGAAGGTGACTCTACTCTGCCTGATGGAAAGCATGAATAGAATCCGAGAGTAGGACCACCAGACTCACTGCGAATGCAAGCAGTATTGCGACCCACATTATGGCGGCCTAACTCTGGTTTTGTACGGACGGTAAACTCAAACTAATTTAAATTAGTCTAAGAAGGTTGGTTATTGAAAGTCTTTTGTTAAGATATTATATCTTATCTTCCATTGCATGAAGGTTATCTTTCTATCGCTCGGAAGCTACACCTTCGTATATATATTTTTTGTAGTTCAGCGTGTATTCAGAAGAATATGCAGAATGTATATATGTATAACTATGGACAGAGTTTATGTAAATCATGCAATTTTTCAAGAACTATACTTAAACCGTCTCTTTACTAGGAGCTCTTAAATATTATGAAACATCTAAGCACTTAGGCCTTTCCTAAAGGTTGGTACAATCACTAAGGGTTACCTAACAGTCTCTAAATTTAGGGGACGTTAGTGCAAACCGCCATCAGTGTGAGAATTTTTTTTCCAACAAAAAAGAATGTATCCTACGTAGGAACAAAAAAGGCTGCAGGCCTAACAACAACAAATGCGTAAGTATACCTACGTCAAGACATTCCTCCCCCCAATTAAGATCTTCAGAGAGCCATATTCTCTCAATTTTCCTATGAAGAACATAATCACGTTATCGAGTGGCCGACGAGTGTTTAATTCGATTCGATACCAGTAACAAAGAGTTCTCGATACCGAGTGCCAGTTTGTGCTTTGATTCAATCAAGCTCTCTCATAATGGGGTTGTAGTGTAAGGGTTGCTCAAAGTATTTGAGAGGTCGGTATAGTTAAGATTTGAGGGTAGAGCGAAAAGGAGAATATGATGCATTGTAATAGATTTGACTGATTGCCTGACTGCCTTGTTAGTCTAGTGGTTCGCGTGTGCGGCTGCCGATTAAGAGGTCTCGGGTTCGATTTCCGGGTCGGACTGAAAATCGGACCCATAGCACATGCTCTGCTTAGACTAGATGATGATGTGTGTCAGATTTCCAAAAAATATTTATTATATTTATTTCAAAATCTGTCAGCTATCTCAACATACGTCAACAACTGATAATAAAACTCTGTTGGATATAAGAGGTTTTAGCGTACTATATCACGCTGGCTGGTATATAGTTTGTTTAAAGTTTTCCTTCTCCTTGTAGCGATATTGTCCATCGCACTTTGCTGCTTTAGTGGCAGATTACGACACCCACGCGATCAATAGGGTTGATACCCCGGTTAGCACACGAAAAAATATGTGCTAATGGCGATATCCACTTAACAACAGAACCGCATGCTCGTAAGCCGTCTATATGATGTAAAATTTATACCTACCTCTCCTGAAGACTCACAAAAATTGATCATCATCAGCTTATTGCAGTCCTTTCATGCACATAGATTGATGATAGATAACTCTTTATTTGCACACCATATTACAGAGTTACATGAATGAACAAAATAAATAAATATCGAGTGTACAAAGGGCGGCCTTATTGCCAAAAGCAATTTCTTCCAGGCAACCTTAAAGAATAATACGAAATAAAATAAAATAGACCTCTCAATTTGCAGCACTTTTATCCTATTAAAATCAATGTGGTACACGTTTTATGCAATTGCTGTTATTAGTGGTCACCCAGTGAACGAATTCTACAGTGCCTGATTTTTTTTTTTATTTTTTTTTTTGCATTCGGCACATTTCCCCTAAATAACATTAAATTTAATTTCATATACCTCCGTTCTCATAATTTTAGTAAAAATGGATGCTAAGTTTTAGCTTCACGTTTTAATTAATAGATTACTCTTTTTAGTTCGATTTTATTAGTTTAACCTGTATATTTGTATGTATAAGACATTTGTAAACGAGTCTTTTATTTTTTAAGACTGTATTTACACGTAACTAGCTTTTTCCCGGCTTCGCCCGCGTGTACGTCGTTTATCGCGGTAAAAAGTAGCCTTTGTTCTTTCCCAAGGTTACATCTATTACTATACCAAAATTCATCAAAATCGTTTCAGCGGTTTATGCGTGAAAATGTAACAGACAGAGATACCTTTAAGTTAAAACATTTTAGATAGGTACATGTAACTTTCAAAATGTACAATTACCTACATAGACAATAATGGCTTTCTAACCCCATATGGCGACAGCAATAAACCCGC
This sequence comes from Phragmatobia fuliginosa, assembly GCA_932526445.1. NCBI lineage: Eukaryota > Metazoa > Arthropoda > Insecta > Lepidoptera > Erebidae > Phragmatobia > Phragmatobia fuliginosa. The sequence goes on along the minus strand of OW052079.1, from coordinate 14,042,761 downwards.
CAATTGTTACCCTTCTAATCACAATCGATGTGACGGTATCCGATTGAATCGATAATCGGCTGTAATCTACCGAGTATCGATGTCGCGAACCCTCTCAAATGGGGCTGGATAGAGAGAGGAGATAATTGGACGCACGCAACGTTGATTATTAAATTTAATTAATACTAGTTTATGTTTCACTAACATAAATAACAAAAGTATGTTAATGTATTTATATCAGTTGTCTAGTACCCATAGTACAAGCTCTGCTTAGTTTGGGACCAGATCGCGTTATCCGAAATATTTATTTATTAATTACTAGCTGACCCAGCGAACTTCGTGTACCGCCCAACTTTGAAATCCCAGAACTTGATCGCAGTGCCACCTACCGGGTTCAATTGCAAATATAAACCATTGTCGAACCTACTTGAACACACACAATTCATCAAAATCGGTTCAGCCGTATAGAACGAGTTTAATTACAACGAAAAGTGGCATTGATTTTATAATATATATAGATAGAAAAAAAACAAAATTTACAAAGCAAATCCCAAGTGTTTTTGGGATTTTCTTTTGGAAGCTTGGCGGTGATTCACGCCCGTGCCTCGGAGAGCACGTAAAGCCGTCGGTCCCGGTTGTCATGAACATCTATGGCAATCGTTATTGGGAAGTCAGTGCCTTCAAATATACTGACAACTAGTTCAATCTTCGAATTTCAGTTCTCCCTTAGGGTTGCGGAGGTCCGATGCCAGTCGCTCCGTGGAAAAACTGAAATTTAGGTAAAACCGGTTGAACTAGTAGCCGACCCCAAATAAACTTGGGAATAAGGCTAGGAGGATGAGATAGAAAAAAACCTAAAATGTCGAACTAATAGGTACTACACTGATAATTGATAGTAATCATGACATTTTTTTTTTCTCTTTTTTAAAAGAGAATATATATAATTCGGAAGTAGCTGTTTGTCTGTATGTTAAGCATTCACCTCTAAACAGCAGCACTTATTTAAATGTAATTTGATATCGAGATGCTTTGATTCCTGAGGTAAATCAGACACACTCTTTACCGCGAGAAGAGTTATACACGCGGGCCAAATCTAGTCTATATATAGAAATAAATAAAATTGAAATGTCTGCTTGTACCTTTAAATTAACAGCTTTTCACTAAATGTATTTATGAAAGTATGATAGTTACATCAAAAAGCCAAATTTGTTTGTCTGTAAAGCCAGTTTCTCATTTCTATTTAATACATCCTCATCATTCTCCCGGCTTCCAGAGGCCGGGAGATTGTTGGAGAAACATCCGACCAGGCCGCCATGGTCACCATGCTCCATTGCTTACCATCACAATACGGATGGAGACCTCTTCTCCTGGATTCTACTCATGGTTTCCATCAGGCAGAGTAGAGTCACTTTGGTAGTTTGAAACATAAAAAAATACAAGTTAGAAATAAGTTTCATCAATACGTTGTTGGCATACCCAAAAGACGAACTAAACGGTTTGGCGGCTCGTTTTTGGTGAGAGTCGACAAAGATTGGAACGACCTGCTTGGGTCTATTTTTCTTTATAAGTTAAACAGTTAAACTCTGGAGCCTTTAAGAGTAGAGTGAACAGGTTTCTTTTGGATGGGCGTGTACCATCTTCGTCTTCATCTACACTTTCCATCAGGTGAGATGGAAGACAAAAGCCTATTACATTACAACAATAAAAAAAAAATAAGCAGATCTAGACATTCTAAAGTCTATGTTACAGTCGCTCAGTACTGTGTAAGTGAACATACTTCACATATGGTCACAATAGGGTGAGGCTCCATTGTTAGCGCGCACTCACCGAGCCCGTGTTTTGATAAAGCCATTACTATAGCCCAAGTGACACTGTTCAATGCACTACTAATTAAATTGGAAAGAAAAACTTTGATTAAAATTAGTAGAGAAATTAAAGGTGTTGTTTGTTTCTACTTATGCAGGAAGGAACCAATGTGCACACATATTAAAATCGAAATAAAGACCTTGTGGGTAAGGAGATAAGGATTATTATCTTAATTTGATATACACATATGTCGATTGGTTCCAACATATTGTATATCTTAGCGTAAAACGCGATTAATGAGGGAGTATAGACGTCAAAACTTGACATATATATACATATCACACATAAAAAACAAGCAACCGACCGACACGGGAATCGAACCCCAGACTTCTTGATCAGCAGCCGCTTACTCTAACCACCATAGTAGACCAACAAACCTGTCCAAATTAAATATTCACAACCTTCATACCGTCTGTATACAAATACAAAACATTGTAACATAATTGTGTTACATCAAAAAATATCCAATTCAATTAATATCATATTTAATCGACAACCCTCTACTTACGTCTGTTCCAATCAACTTTAATAACTTAAAAAGTTCCCGAGTTAAAACAATACAGAGACGTGCTGACACACATTTGAATACCAGTTGGCATTAACAGGGTTACTGAGGGGTGTTTGTTGTGTGTATTTGGAATTAATAAAGACAGTTCTATACCAGGGTGGTGTTGGAGGTTATACATTACTATAGTCTCGCCTTTATTAATTAATCATATAGTAATCAACAAACTATAGTTTCGCGATCGGATACTGTTAGTGTTGTGTGTCGAGAACAGTTACGAGTGAGTAGTGAGTTAGTGACCAGTGGTACCGGGGACGATCGTAGAAAAAGACTGCGAAAGAGGGTAGACCGATATGTCTGCCAATAACATCCCACCCGCAAGATCTTCAGTTACTCCGTGATCATGGCGCTTGCAACAGCGCCGAAATATCGGATACTCACCAACAAAAAGGTACATGGTAGCAATCCCGCACATTTCTGTTTTAATGTTACTGACCATGAAAGTTTAAAACAATAAATCATATAGTAATTATCGTAAGTAATCCCTACTAATATTATAAATGCGAAAGTAACACTGTCTGTCTGTCTGTTACTGATTTTGATGAATTTCGGTACACATATAGTTTAGAGCCTGAGAAAGGACATAGGCTACTATTTACCGTGATAACCGACAAAAACGCGGGCAGAACCACGGGCAAAAGCTAGTGTAGAATTAATATACCAGTGGTCTGGTGCGCCAAGTCGGGTTCAATTCCCACATAAGACAGTACTTTGTGTGATTCACTAATTGTTGTCCTGATACCCGTTTTCACCGCCAAATCGTCTCTACTAAAAGCCCCTAAAGTAATTTAGTCCCTAAGTTTAGAGAGACATTTAGGTATTGTCTAAACGTTGGTGAAAACGAAAGTGTTACCTAATTCTCTCTAAGTAGCCCTTTAGTTTAGACGACGTTGGTAAACTTTGTCTTTTATATACGTTTCATGCAAGTTTTTAAAGTTCCCTGTGACACTGTATTCATAATACCTTGTTGGTCTAGTGGTTAGCATATGCGGCTGCTGATCAAGAGGTCTCGGGTTCGATTCCCGGGTCAGACCAAATATTTGTGTGATCCACAAATATTTGTTTCGGAGTCTGGGTGTTTTTCTTTGTATAATATGTATGTATTTACAAAAAAAAAGTATGTTTATGTATTTATATCAGTTTTTTAGTACCCATAACACAAGCTCTGCTTACTTTGGGACTAGATGATGTTGTGTGTAAGTTGTCCAAATATTTATTTATTTTTATATTTATTTAATACGGGTGTTGTTTTGAGAAAAAAAAGAATGAATAATGTAAAAACAATCACTACATTGTTTACTCGGCGTTTCTCTGAGGGATCGTATCAGGAATGAAGTTATCCGTCAGAGAACTAAAGTCATCGACATAGCCCACCGGATTAGCAAGCTGAAGTGGCAGTGGGCTGGCCATATTAGCCGCAGAACTGATGACCGTTGGGGTAGAAGAGTTCTGGAGTGGAGAACGCGTCTCGGCAAACGTAGTGTAGGACGCCCACAGGCCAGGTGGAGTGATGATTTGCGCAAGATGGCTGGCAGGAGCTGGATGCGAGAAGCCCAAAATCGATCAAAGTGGTGTGCAATGGGAGAGGCCTATGTCCAGCAGTGGACTGATATAGGCTGATGATGATGATGATGATGAATCACTACATATTCTAAAATATTTGTATAATCAGAAAATTATTCTTTCGGAATTTGGATGATTTCTATTGATAAGAAAAAGTATTTAAATATTCTATCGGTCAATATAGATTAGAAAGCACAAGCTCTGCTTAGTTTGCAGCTAGAAGGCGTTGTGTGTCAGATGTCCGAAATATTTATTTAATTATTTTATTACTAGTTTTCTCCCGCGGCTCCGCCCGCGTGTATGTCGGTTAACGCGGTAAAAAGTAGCCTATGTCCTTTCCCAAGTTCAGTTCTATCTTCATACCAAATTTCATCAAAATCGGTTCAGTGGTTTAGGTGTGAAAGCGTAACAAACAGACAGAGTTACTTTCGCATTTATAATATTAGTAGGGATTTATCCTGGACGGTAATCAAACCCACTCAACTATTCAACATAACCGAACTCCAACAGTATTTCAATGTATACGTTATATAGTATCTAAACAAAACATCTTCACACTTCTACCAAAATAAGGGTGAGCTTTTTAAATAACATTTTCCTTCGAAAAAACCCAACACAAGTGTCTCAACCCCCTGGTCCATTTTTGCCGCCCCCCTCTCCAAATTAGAGGGGGTTGCCTCCCAACGCATTAGACAAATTAGATTATACTCCACCTTAATGGATAGAGTGGGACTATATGTCATAACATCACAGTACAAGATGTTTTTATAATGACGTAGGTGGTGTTATCTTTTGCACACATTGTAGTAAAAAAATTGGCCAAGTACGAGTCGATAAATTAGATCGTCGATTTAAAGAAGTGGCCTTAGATGATTGAAAACAATCCCCAAGGGTAAATAAGGACGGCGCGGTCAGTACTTAGATGGGTGACCGCTAGTGACCTGATATTTTATGAGCTTTACCGTGATTCTGAAGTCACGTTAAGCAGTCGGTACCAGTTGTTATCATAAGATAACAGTCGTTAAATTTAGTTAGAGGCCTTCGGGCGGATTAAGATCATCCAACGACCATATTACGCAAATTTCTCTTTTTTTTTTAAATTGATTCATAAATGTTATGTCATATGTTTTTATTTTCATATGCTTTTAGCTTAAAATCTGTGTTAATTTCGTTTGTCTGACAGCAGCGCAATGTAAGATGTGAATTAAATATCTCGTCTGCGTGGAACTGACAATTCGCGAGAACTGAATACTTGTGAAAACAAATGTGTATCTGACTAAAGGTTTTTTCTGTGTAAAATACCTACTCATACTTATAATTTTCTGTTGACGATTTTACTGTATTTTTTTTATCATTATTTTTAAGTGTAATTTACTCCTGAATTATAATTTTAAGTTGACAATTTGAGAAGTTGTCATTTCGCGAAGTATGTAAGTTTCGCGAAGTTTGTAAGTAGTAGTATTTGTGAGTACTACGCAATTTGCGATGTCTACTATTTGCGAGCAGTTGGCAATTTGCGAAGTTTACATACTGATATCAAACGAACACACAAATTGTATTACACTGATATAAAAAACTAATTATACCAACTGTGTGATTATTTTTTTCTTGATGTAGGGGTTCTTCAAATTTCAACTTTATATCTTCACAGCAAGAGTTCATAATATCATTTACCCTGAAACTCTTACCTGATGAGTGTGTGAGCCCTGGCTCGTAGTGTGGCGAGCACTTCGAGCTCTTCTCCAGATACATCCTTGCTGTCTTCGTATAACCTGGTAGAGCACAACACCGAGTCCAGGGCTATTGAGAGGCAGTCACCCAACTGCTTGGCTAGTTCCATTTCCTTCGGGTCCGATTGGAGATCTTTTTCCTGGAGACAAAATTTATATCATTTATTACGTCATCATCATCATCATCAACAGCCTTTAACAGTCCACTGCTGGACATAAGCCTCTCCTTAGAAAGGAGGTTTTGGCCTATTATACCACGCTGGCCAGACGGGTTGGTAAAGGGTTTGTTTCAAGTTTTCCTTCTCTTGGCAGTGATGTTAGCTGCTTATTTTGTGCCTTTAGTCGCCTCTTACGACACCCATGGAATGAATAGGGGTGGTGACACTTTGTATTCTTAATCCGTCACCACACGGACATTTATTACGTAGATAGGTGAAAATCAAGTCAAAATCGTTACATTTATTAGGTACACTAGCTTTTGCCGGCGACTCCGCCCGTATATATGTCGGTTATCGCGGTATAGATTAGCCTATGTTCTCCCTCAAGAATCTTAGTATCTCCATGGGAATTGCATTGAAATCTGTGCAGCGATTTACGTTTTGGTAGTATATGTATATTTGTATGTTCCGCCGTAACGTCTAAAATACTGAACATAGTTTCGCGTTAGTGTTGTGTGTCGAGAACAGTTACGAGTGAATAGTGAGTTGGTAAACAGTGTTACCGGGGGCGATCGTAGTAAAAGACTTCGAAAGAGGGTAGACCGATATGTCTGCCAATAACATCCCACCCGTAAGATCTTCAGTTACTCCGTGATCATGGCGCTTGCAACAGCGCCGAAATATCGGATACTCACAAACAAAAAGGTACATGGTAGCAATCCCGCAGATTTATATTTAAATGTTACTGACCATGAAAGTTTAAAACAATATAGTGTTGTCCCACGTGGGATTTGAACCCACGACACTTGGCGCAGTAGACAGCGGTGTGGTGACCACTTAAACAACTATACCAAAGTTCAAAATACTGTTTTGTACGTATTGTCACGCTCGGCATTACAGTGCATCTGTTCACCACACAGCAGTCACGCATACTTCGGTACTTTTATCATGTCTCTAGACGGAATCAAATGAGCGACTGGTTGTACAGGGAAAGGTGGAAGGGATCAGATTCATGTGCTGCATCGACCAAGTGTTTTTTTTAACGCCTACCAAGGTGACTTTACTATACCTGATGGAAAGCATGGGTAAAATCCAAAAGTGGGGGTCGCCATACTCACTGCAAAGACAAGTAGTGTGGCGACCCACATTATGGCGTCCTAGCGAGATGCCTTTTCACGCCCCGGTTAAAGCACCCGCTTAAATCTACAATAGTAAGCCGCATATCTGGCAGTAGCCGTTAGTCTCCCAACAGAGAGAGAATTCTTGAGAATGACTACACGGTTGGCCTAGTGGCTTAAGCGGTCGCCACGCCGCTTCCTACTTCGCCAAGTGTCGTGAATTCAAATCCCACGTAGGATAACATTTTGTGTAATTCACAATTTGTTGTTCTTTGTGTCCGTTTCATGTATGTTTGTAAAGACCCCGCGACACAGGAATTTATATTCCTAATGCGAGTTGTCTTTAAAAAAAAAAAGAGAGATGAGAGTGAGAAATTGTTCGCAGCCTTACAAAGGGCTTTGTAAGCCTCTATCATCAAAATAGACTATCTATACGTGACCACGACTGCTCTGCCAAGAACAACACGATAGATGAGAAAAACAATTAAAAGGTAGTAAGAACAGAATGTCAACACGGTCTCGACCGGAGCGGTACTGCCTTCACACAGAAGACCAAGTTAAAATGACAGCATTTGTGCTTGAGTGTTCAGTGAGTGTTCAGTGAGTGAGAGTGAGGGTCACCATGCTATATTGTCTGCATTCACAATAAAGATGGTGACCACCAATTTTAAATTCTACTTCTTTTTCTATCAAGCAGAGTAGTTATTTTAGCTTAAATATTTTGAAAAAAAAATGTACTTTTTGTATATGCAGCTAATATTATAGAGCTGAAGAGTTCGTTTGTTTGTTTGGATGAACGCGCTAGTCTCGGAAACTACTGGTCAGATTTGAAAAATTGTTTCAGTGTAAGATAGCCCATTAAACAAGGAAGGCTAAAGGCTATATACCATCACTCTAAGATCAACGGGAGCGGAGCACAAATGAAGAATGTCCCAAAGTCGGGGGTTTTTTTCCCCGTTGAGAACTTCGGCTGCGTCCGCTGCGTAAACGGTTTAAGTTTCGTAAAAATCATGAATGACATATTTTTTTCGCTTTAAAAGTTCTAAAAAAATTCGCGACAACATATCTCTATCTTTTAAGGTTGGCCTCACTATAACCTTTTATGGGAAATTGTTTCCACTGTGTAACATTACGCTACGGGCAATAAAAGACAGGGTGTCAGGTAGTAGTAGGGGGCCATCTGCAAACCAAGATGGCCCGAGGTACGTCGGGGTTTTTCCTTCCGAGGGTGCACCTGGTTCCCCGACCTAGTGCACGTGCACGCTTCTAGTGCACGAGAAGGCGTGCGGTTTTGGTCGGTTCGAGTCCGACATAGCCACAATTATGTGGCATCCGGAGGGACTTAAGCACGGAAAAAAAATGGGTGTCAGCTAATATATATATATTATAATATAATATAATAGTCTTTGTCAAATTAGATAGCAGTACTAAAGGAGTTTAAACGAGTCCTCACGGTCACTCAGAGGTCTTAATACTAGTACTTAAAGTACGAACTAACTTTTTCCCTCGGCGTCGTAGCGAGACATCGACGTAAAAGCGACACCCGTAATGTAGTACAGTTGTTTGTTATAGTACACGAGACAGCCCCATTATAACATGCTGCGTTTGAACGGGCGAGTGCACTCGCTTCAATATTGTACATATTTTTTTTCTGAGTTATAAATGTGAATTGTTTGTATTGTTTTTGTGTATGCTAAGGGTTTTTTTTTTTCAATTTATTTGAAGCCTATCAAAGTGACTCTACTCTGCCTGGTAGCAAGCATCAGTGAAATCCTAAGGTGGGGGTGAAATCCTAATCACCACACTCGCTCCAAATACAGACAATGTGGTACACACGATGCTTTTTCACATCTCGCTTAAATTATTGCATTTTAAATGTGTCTGAACGTACATGTTATTGAAATCAAAAATTAAGTAAAGATCTTAAGCGAATGATACACAGATAATCAGTAAAAAAATCTAAAAATTGCTTTTTGAAACCTTTTATACTTTCATAAGAATTTAGTAAAAAAAACTGTTCTTTTGATATTAGGTACAACCAAACACTTCAATTTGATTTAAATATAAAGATTTAGAGATTTTTGGTATTTGATGAGTGTGAGAGGTGAGTGCTCAATGCTTTACTGTACTTGAAATACTCATGAAAATAATGTCTTTACTAAGGTTACAAATTACAGTAGAATAATTTTATGACATACAGAAGGCAAACAGGCTCTGTGATCGTTAATTTCAATGCCAATTCATTCAGTATTTTTCCTTGCCTGTTATCTTCGAATTTATTAAGATTTAAAAGAATACATTTTGCTAAAGTACAAATGTTAATGTTAATGTTCTCAAAATAAATTCACGTTTCTTGTTTTCCGATATTTAATAAAAGCAAATATTTGTTCAAAAATTAACACCATAACCGACTATAACGAGTCTTTGAATTACCTTCAAATTGTCAAAGAGCGCAAAAGTTTAAAAGTTCTAAATATCTCCTCAACTCTTCGTAATTATATAAAAAAGAACAGCTGTTTTAAAAAAAATCGCATGCGGAACATCGTTGAAAGATTTTTATCAGCAATGTTAGCAGCGACCCTAATAAACAACTAGATTTACGAACAAGAGAAAAAAGAATATATTCAAAAAGACCAAGATGGCGTCACCGATAACGGCCAATTAATATGGCTGACAGTGTACGATTGAATAAAAGACGTTTTAATTGCTGCTAATAAAGGGAATATTTCGTTTCAAATATAAATTTGTCTTTGGATGCATTACGTGGAACAAGCGGGATTGGGCGACAAAGTTTAAAGATATCATCAATCATAATTAACAGCCTTTAATTGACAACTGCTGGACATAGTCCTTTCCCTAGAAAAAAGATTTTGGTCTACTGTTTTTAGAGATTGATCTGGCGATTTTACTCACGGTGGTGAGGGCGATCTATGTAGTTTGTCCCTTTCGTTGGCTCTTTAAGACACCCATGGAATGAATGAGGAGCAGGAGAAACTTCGTATTCTTAATCTGTCCACACATACGAAGAGTTTAAAAATATGTTTCATAATTAATGAGAAATTATGCTTTATACGATTACAACGCTTCGTTGTATCACATAATATATAGTTTGTAAAGATTTTTTTTTGAATATGTATATAATATTATGGTTTTTTAGTGGGGTTTATGGCAAAATTAGGAAAAAGCTGAACAGGGGGGTGCGATGCAAGTCATTGCATGTGGGCAGTACAAGCCCGGTTATTGAAGAGACACTTGGGGAAGAGACGCTATGTCCAGCAGTGTAAGTCTTTGGGCTGTTTGAGTATGAGTTAAAAACGAAGTGAAACCTCGAGCAAAAGCTAGTAACCGTATGATATTTGTAATAATTAGCAAAAAAACTTGTTAAATAATTAATTTTAACGTTCATTTTTACGACTTCCCACTGCACAACACGGCTGCAATAAAAAACCCTATTAAAAAACCTGGCTAAAATTATCAATGTTGCATTTAATGCGATAAAAATAAAACGGAGAATTTTAATCTCTGTGCAATTCCGTAACATAATTATATTTGGAGATAACACCCTGCCTTATCTCCGGTCTACTGATTATAACGTATCACATGTTATTGCAGAGAAAGTGTAAGGGTGTCTCCAGACGGTAGAGGTTGAGAGCGCGTTTTAATGACGCACGTCATCGCTCCGTACACGAATTTTGTTAAATAGCGGTCTTTAGGTTTGTCCTTTGAACGGAAAGACCACAAGACAAGGACATTCACTGGGCCGAATCGGCTAATTTTGGTCTTGAAATTTCGGTTGAGGTCCAGGGAAAGTTTAGGCTGTGAGAAAATATAAAAAAATGCCAAGAAAATAATTAACAATAGTTCCTTTCTAAGTTACAGCTACGAAGTTGCGCGGGTTAGCTAGTAATAGATAAATACAAAAGTTAATGTTAATGAACATTACTAAAGATTAAATCAAAACGTCACAGCAATGGCTTAGAGAATAGTAGAGACAACTGGATAATTCAAACGCTTACGGCACGTCACCGTCCTGCTTCGTTTAGTCTGACTCAACCTGCATAAATACAAAAAAGAAGAGTAAAAATCTTACACCTAGATGCGACATAATTATCTGTTAAACAAAAAATAACTTTACAAAATTGTAATGGAGCTGACTTTTGACAGTATTAGCTAAATGACATCATATCATCATCATGTCAGCTGAAGGTCTGTCACTGCTGAACATAGGCTTCCCGAAAGGTTCTCTTCGATTCATGTCCGTATAAAAATAAACTGTCCCCAATAATCTAAAACCTTTAATTTATCAGTACACAACACGCATCGATATCTTAGAACCTGCGAAGATTAACGAACGAAAAACATTTAAAAAAATAAACTTACTTTATTTATATTACGACCGCAGAATTTGTTTAAAAGAGCCGGTAACTGCCTAATTAGAGATCCCGAGTTTTGTTTTTTACTTTATATTTTTATTTTATTGTAACAATAAAAGCTTACGGTGTCGGGTATGTTCGGTTTTAAATTCAATACACGGTAGTGAATTGTCGAGATTATAATCTTTATAGTTTTAAAATTATATGTGACTTTGTTAATTGCACGCCAATTAAGGAAGCTCATTCACCTGGTATGATTTCGCAGATTCACCTCATATGCGATAATTACTGCCTGTTGCCTTAGTGGTTAGCGTATGCGGTTGCTGATCAAGAGGTCTCGGATCGGATATGTCATGTATTTATATCAATTGTCACCCATAATACACGCTCTGCTTAGTTTGGGACTATTTAGGAAAAAAATACGACGTTGTGAGTAAGATGTCCGAAATATTTATTTATTTATTTAACTTAGTAAATGTAAATTAAATTTATTACAATCCCATATTGTGTAACTTAAAAATGTCATATCTTGTATAATATAGCCTTTGGTAGAAAAATGTGCTAATAAAATCTTTACACATTATAAAATGAAGTCTCTTCCGCTATTTGTTCTCGTAGATTTTTGGCTGATCCGAACCCAGGACCTCAGCACATCAGTAATACGTAACCAGTGCGCCATCGAGGCAGTTAATTATTCGAATTATTTATCATTAAAGTTCTATCAGTACAGTACAATACATTTTTTTTGTTTTTTACATTCCAAAACTCCGACAAAACGTGTAATTTTTAATATTACGAACTATTCAAAAATATGTATTTAGGAGACTAGACAACTGATATAAATACAAAATTGTTTTTTTTTGTAAATACATAATACATAGAAAACACCCAAACTCCGAAACAGATATTTGCAGATCACACAAACATTTGATCCGACTCGGGAATCGAACCCGTAGGCGTATGCGGCTGATGATCAAGAGGTCTCCTCTTGATCAGCAGCCGCATACGCCTACCACTATACTAACAAGGCAAGTCGATCAATACTAGAGCAAGTACGTTAGCTAGTGTGAACGAGCGCGCGGGATGCATTAGCGGCGCTTTTAGGGCGCCCACCCACTCACCGAGCTACCGACAGTAGCACACAGGGTTGTCACTAACCACATATATTTATATACCAATTTATTTGTGTAGTAATTGTACTAAAATAGATATATTTGTTTCTATAGAATACATATTCATATCGTGCGTATGTAAGAATAGTGGATAAAAATTTCAGATCTCTAACCGGCACAAATGTTTAAAAATACCGTCCATTTAACACAACTGCCCAGCCATATACAAACAGTTTCTCTGTTTTGCTTTCACACCTGAAATGCTTAACCGATTTCCTTTAAATTCTGTACACAGCATGTGTCCGAAAAGTGATCTAAGGATCCTTATGCCCGTTTACATTCAATATACTTATACCGTCTCTTTACTGGGAACCCCTAACGTCTGCAGCACTTAAACTTGAAGAGAAATCTATGCACTTAGATGTCCCCTAAATGTTGGTGAAAGTGACGTGAAAACCAGAAATTGTTGTTCTGAGTCTAGGTGTTCTTTGTATCCGTTTAATTTTTGTTAGTAAAGTTCCCTTAAAATTAGTAAAGATGTTTTTATAAAAAAAAACTGATTCCGGATATAAGCAGGGAAAAACATCTCCCTGGGCCGCCATAGTTTGAGTCGGCATACTACTTGCATTCGCACTTTTGGTCTTGTGCTTTCCATCAGGCAGAGTAGAGTCACCTTGGCAGGTGTAGTGTATGTGTCACTCAGTCATTCATTCATTCGCTCACTGTACTATCTGTTAATGAATGAGAATGAAAGAATGTCATCTCAGGCTCACGTGCGGTCGTAACACAGTTGAGTCGACTGTTAACGACGATAGAGAGTGGGCGCGTGCGTCTGTGAGCCGACAATGTGCAAGGATGTATTACAACAGGGATTCATCAACAACCCATAACGAGCCCACTGCTGGGCTCAGGTCTTCTCTCAGGAGAGGACTAAGGCCATACGTCCCCACAATGGCCGAGTACATGTTGGGGACTGGCAAGACACGTTGTGGCTACGTAATCTTGCCGTTGGATGTTTTAAATCCGTCCGAAAGTCTCCAACTAAGCTTCAAGACTGCTATCTTATGATAACAACCGGGACTGAATCACAAAAACGCTCATAACATATCATCGTCTCATTATTTCTTCGTTAACATGTTTGTCGTCTAGTAAATCATACTAGATCGGACTCCCATGAATGAACTGAAAGTTGACGGGGACTTAGGCCGGCTCACCGTCAACACCGGTTTCCTCTACAGCTACGGACCCCCCCCCCCCCCCCCCATAACATATCATGCCACAAACGGTCACCCATCTAGGTACTGACCGCGCCGTCTTTGCTTGCCCTCGATGATTGTTTTCAATCACCTAAGGCCATACAGCTATGCGCGCTTCATGCATGGATTAAATAAACAAATATGGCTGCCAACCCTAAGAGCTCGCGCGTCATTCGTCTAGCGCCGTGGCCCCAACGCCGCACTTTACTTACCTCTATATTTATAGCTGTACCATTCCGAAATATATGTACAACAACATCACGACGTTGCCTTCAAGGGATAGGCACGACACCACAACTAAGTATAGTACAATTAATGCTTTATAGGTCATATGTAACGAAATCGTGATTGTATATCCTTGTAAATGCATTTTGAGAATATTTTATTATTATTTTACATTCACAATAAGGATGGTGACGCAAACTCCCCCCACTTTGACTGCTGGCCTAGTGGTTTAAGCGGTCGCCACTCCGCTTCTACTGCGCCAAGTCTCGTGGGTTCAAATCCCACGTGGGATAACACTTTGTGTTCACAATCACAATTTGTTGCTCTGAGTCTGGGTGTTCTTTGTGTCCGTTTCATGTATGGTTGTAAAGGCCCCGTGATACAAGAATTTATAATCCGCGGGAGTTGTCTTTTTAAAAAAAACTCTCATGTTTTCCATCAGGCAGAGTAGTCACCTTAGTTTAAATATATTTTAAAAAAAACATACCGCTTTATCAAGATTTATTGTGTTTACGTCGATTCTCTACCCACAATCGCTAACTCCTCTATTCTCTTACTTAATTGGCTAATATTTCGTTTTGACCACGTGACTTAGCGTCGAGATGACGTCATATATAAATCCAAAAATTTCCATAAACTTCTCGCGAAACGTCAAGTTACTAATACAATTGGTATATTTGAACCCGTCCCACGTCTCAAGATTAGATTGGCCACTCCAAAGTCCCAAAACTTTTGACACTAAAACGGTTACCGTCACAAACTATCTAAATCACAGCGCAAAACTTTTCCATCCGTCAACCGTTCGGAACACATCAAAATTAATAGGGTAGAAAATACCCCTTTAGGTAAACGAAGGGTTACATTTTTATGTCTCCTTTCCGACTTTTTTTTATGTAATTTGGAAAGTGCTTTCATGATAATTTTTGTAATTCTGTTTAGGTAAGGGATTTATTTTTACGGTGATGAGGGGGTTAGAAAATGGTTTAGAAGGTATATATATACATAATTCTCGTGTCATAATATTAGTTACCATTCTCCTCCGAAACGGCTAGATCGATTCTTATGAAATTTTGTGTGGTTTCAGTAGGTCTGAGAATAGGACGTAAACTATTTACCTAAGTAGAAACGGACGCGAGAGGATACGCGTGCATCAGCTTGTATAATTATAAAAGATATTCATAAATAAAGTAACGAGGTATTCATAAATGATCTTCCATTTTTTAAGAGGATCGACTCTAAAATTGCTCGAAAAAACACTTACGGTTATGGCAAGAGAAACAAATTACTTAATTATTTGACAAGTAAAAAAAGAAATCTCAGTTGATTAATAAATCTATCTATCAAAAAACCAGGTAACATTAATAATACGGTTTTTTATTTTCGAGGGAAAAATCCTCAATCAACTGTTTTTAGACTTTCGCAACTTTTACACATAGGTGCTCATGATCATCAATCAAGTTTCAATAAATTGGTTAAATTTTGTGAGGATTTCAACTATATTATTTCAGATAAAGATAAACTAGGCTAAATCATCACAGTAAACGTGTAACGCCATCTATTATCAGGTAGACCACGCAGTGAAATAAGTTACTTTTTACGAAAACAGTAACTCCATCTGTTGACTATTAGCTTAAACCTTCAAAACATACGACAAAGATAACATCACTGATAATTGCAACACATAGATGGCGCTTTCATCAATTCATTTGATGAGGGCTCTTAAATGCAACAGAGTGAACCTCTCTCTTACTGAGAGGTTTATGTTCCTTGTCCATTCCTTTAATATCTTTTTGACACATCACGCCTATAAATTACCGTTTTCTTTTTTCAAAATAATGTATTACAGTAATATCGTACTTTAGGGCTTTCACACACTGGCCACGCGCTCACGCGCGTGGGCGCGTGGCAGCAAATCACGCGCGCGGCGACGGTGGAGCAGATCTGCCCGTTCGAGCAGATTCTACCGCGCCTACGCGCCTGCCGGCTTTGTCGCCAAATTGCTGGGCGTTGTTCAATTTCGAATATAAATGTATCCGTGTCCAGATCCATCGTGAACAAGTCCTTATAGCACGAAAACAGGCGCTAGGCATTGTTCAATTTCGTATATAAATGTGTTTACTGCTGCGGCCCGCCACGACTAAGCGCGCGGTGGCAGAATCTGCCCGCGGCACGCGCTCACGCGCCTGGGCGCGTGGCCAGTGTGTGAAGTCCCTTAGGCGCGTTTATATACGAAATTGAACGAAGTATCGCGCCTGTTTTCGTGCTATAAGGACTTGTTCACGATGGATCTGGACACGGATACATTTATATTCGAAATTGAACAACGCCCAGCAATTTGGCGACAAAGCCGGCAGGCGCGTAGGCGCGGTAGAATCTGCTCGAACGGGCAGATCTGCTCCACCGTCGCCGCGCGCGTGATCTGCTGCCACGCGCCCACGCGCGTGAGCGCGTGGCCAGTGTGTGAAAGCCCTTATAGACGCGTAGTGAAGTGCCCTGTGCATAGCTAACAATCACAGACTATAAAACAGTTCTTAAAATCGATAAGTCGATTAAATGATTAAAATAATCGATCATTTTATAAAATAATTTAACTTGTGTAAGTATTGTTACTGTTAATTTAATAAAATAAAAGTCGTGTGGCACTCGGGGACTGCCTCGGTAAAGCTATTGCATAGAATTATTTATCAACTTATGCAATTATAATTATTTATTTTTTATTTATAATGCATTTTTTTTTATATAAATTGAAGTTTACAAAACTATATACACTGTCTTTTTACCAACATACATTCTAACAAACTAAATCTTTCTTTCACTTTGGAAGTTAGGCCTTATTATGCCAGTCCACAAGGCCGGCGATATAAGCGATGTCAAAAATTACAGGCCGATCACTATACTATCTGTGTTCGCCAAGTTGCTAGAACCCTTGTTATGTCCTTACGTATCATGGTATATTAAGAGTGTTCTCGCAGACTTTCAACATGGATTTGTATCTGCTCGCTCGACTTGCACCAATGTTGTGTATTTTATTGATGACATATCCCGTTGTTTAGACGATCGCACTCCCGTTGATTTTATTTGTAATGACCTCTCGAAAGCTTTCGATAAGGTTCCTTACAGTATATTATTACAGAAGTTATCGCTACTTGGTTTCGCTGGTACTTTTCACAAATGGTGCTCCTCATACTTGCGCGAGCGGACATCAAAGGTAGTAGTCAGTGGATATGAATCGGATCTTTTCTAATATATCTGGGGTTCCTCAAGGTTCTCATTTAGGACCTATATTCTTTAATATTTTCATGAACGACGTCACCTCTTGCCTCAAAAATAGCAAACCATATCTTTATGCGGATGATCTTAAGTTAATGAGACCAATCAGGAATGTTCAAGACAAAATGCTATTGCAAGAAGATCTTGATGGATTGGTTAGTTGGTGCAAAGATAACAAAATGGCACTGAATGTTGACAAATGCTGTTATATTCGCTTCACTCGAAACCGTAATGCTGAATGGCCTGGGGTTTATACAGTATCTGACCAACGTATTTAAGAAGTCGCAAGTGTTAGGGACCTTGGCGTTATTATTGATAAAAAACTTGATTTTAGGAAACATTATGATCGTATAGTCTCTACACTTAAAACCCTCGGTTTTATAATGAGAAACACCAAAAATTTTAAAAATTAAGTGTCAGTTATTAGATTATACGAGAGTTTCGTCAGATCTGTCCTGGATTATTGTTGGGTAGTTTGGCATCCACTATCCATCCACCATCCATTCACTATGAAGTTCATTCCAATAGAATTGAACGCGTTTAGAAAAAAAATGTGTTCCACTTAGCATATAAATTTAACCTTTCAAGAAAACTAACCAGCTACACAAACCGACTTATCCATTTCAAAATACAATCACTAAAAAAGCGTCTTTAAATTTTAGATTTATCATTATTAGTTAATGGTAAAATAAATTGTCCTCATCTACTACAAAAACTTAATAAAACGGTCTCCAATAAACTTCCACGACTGACTAGATACTCCCTTTTACACCTAAGAGATCTAAAAGCTACCTCCGTTGTATTGTTTAAATGTATAAATATTTCTTATTTAGTGATCTATCATTTATACTTTTAATTATTTCATATATAATTTAAAAAACTAATTAACGAATAATAAATATTAAAACTAAAAATATTTAATTAAATCGATTGAAAGTTCTTCCTCAATAAAATTGATTTTAATTTCAAATCGAATCGGTGACGTGCGAGAGCGTCACTATTTTCGAAATTTCTTGAACTGTCAAAAAGATATTAAACGAATGGACAGAGTATAGCAGTGGATTGTTTTAAAGGTTATTGATAAAAGTTCTTATACGCAATAGAATGATTTTTGCTTCACTAGCGGCACCTAGCTACGCACAGGAAAAATTCTTTACAAATGTGGTTTTTGGCGACTTGCTGGTCAAGAGAACAGTGCAATATCATTATCATCATCAGCCTATCGCAGTCCACCGTTGGACATAGGCCTCTCCAATTGCACGCCACATAGATCATCTGTTACTCGCATCCAGTGCAATACAATGTAAGGAAAATTTTATATAAACCCATATGCGTTTAGTTAGCTCAGTATAGTAAGCCAAAACTGCCTTTTCAAGGACTGCATTTGATTTTTAAGGGTTGTTGATGTGAGGTGTGACCACGGAGCAAATGTAAAGAGTAGAAGGCAAAAGCAGATGTGCACCGTGACTAAAAACGAGGCCTGACGTCATCGCATGCATGTAATTGGTCTTTAAACCATTCTAAAGTGAAAGAAAAGGCCATTTGAACCTACTTTTGGAAAAAGGAATTAATCCACATACATGTCAAAATCAAGATAAGGACGTTATCCTAATAGGACGTAATCCTGGAGGTGGGGGGTTGGTGGAGAGTATTGGGCGGTAGGTGGGGGGTAAGTGGGGTATAGGTAGCGCACGTGGGTGGAGGTGGGGGTGGGTGGGGTATACTCACGAGCTGGTCGCTGAGCAGCTTGACGGTGCGCACGCAGGTGTTGGAGCTGAGGAAGTGCGCGGCGCAGAGCGCGCACGTGGGTGGAGGTGGGGGTGGGTGGGGTATACTCACGAGCTGGTCGCTGAGCAGCTTCACGATGTGCACGCAAGTGTTGGAGCTGAGGAAGTGCGCGGCACTGAGCGCGCACGTGGCGAGCGCGCGCGACACCATCACCACGCACGTCGTCACGCACCTGCACACAACACATAACATTACTCACTCACTCAACTTGCTCACTGGTCAGCGTATGCGGCTGCTCATCAAGAGCTCTCGGATTCGATTACCGGGTCGGGCCTAATATTTGTATGATCCACAAATATTTCTTTCGGAGTTTAGGTGTTTTTTATGTACAAATATGATATGTCCTCCTTGCGTCGTTATCCTCAATTCTCAGGGTCGTGGCCCCTACTTATTAGTGTTCTACGAGTGGCAGTTCGCCGTTTGTCTCGGTTTTGAGCAGTATGCAGGGCAGCATGAAACGTACTGCTGAGGGAGGAGCAAATTTGGTCTGCCCGACGCAATGGGCTGCGGCCTCTGGGTCTTTTCTTAGCCAGTAACCATCAATCTTTCGAGGTTATCATCGGCCCTCCTCGCAATATGGCCGAAATATCCGAGGACCCTACGGAGATAAAGAGATGACAGGCGCTCTCGATTGTCAAGCTCCTTGTGGATGGAGGCGTTGGTGCAGTGGGCTGTCCAAGGTATGCGCAGTAGCCTCCATGCGGTCTTTCCATATCCCCTTCAGGCCGGACATTGCACTTTTGGCCATGTCAATGCGTCTCATTATCATTTTTAGCATGATCCGGTATTGCTGATGCTGGAACCATGGTAAATGAAGTCCCCAACCACCTCAAGGTTAAGCGAACCCGTGACTTCCAATTTACCAGTCCTGTCGATTACCATTACTTTAGTTTTGGCTTTGTTAATTCTGGCGTCCTGACTGGCTGCCTCAGTTCTGCTCAGTAAAGCAAGCATCTCAGCCTCATCCGCTGCCAGAAGAGTGGTATCGTCTGCGTATCGAAGTTTCTAGAGCTTGATGCCACCTACGGAAACGCCGCCGTCCAAGTCCTCGAGAGCTCGCTTAAGGATATATTCGCCATAGATATTGAAAAAAAAAAAAATGTGAGCCGTCACGGGACGCCTGGCAGATGTGAAACATCGCCATTATTTTGTAAAAGTAATATGCAGAAAAGAACATATTGTAATAGGAACTAAATATGTCATAATGATAAAATAAAATATTACTAATTATTAAAATAGTACGGTGTGGCGACGCGTCGCCACACCGTACTATTTTAATAATTAGTAATATTTTATTTGCACACTACTGCATATAGACTGTATATATATACCATCGCATGCCGTGGCGACGCGTCGCCACGGCATGCGTCGCCACGCCAGAAATCTGTTTTACGTGCGGCTATAGATGTTTCACATCAAAATGGAGACAATATGCAGCCATAGCGTACTCCTTTTCCAAACGAGAACGATTTTGAGTGATTTTGGTCCACCCTTACGACACCTTTGCTGTTGTTGCAGAGCGACCGAAACAGAGCTGTTAAGTGTTGCGGCACGCAATCGCATGCTTCCCTTGCCCATCACAAAACCTGCTTGTTATTGCGGTATTTGCCAATCCAGAAAATGGCGGATGCGTGCATTGATAACGTGAAGCAGGACTTTGCTGGCGTGCGAAGTTAATGCAAGGGTGCGGTAGTTGTCGCATAGCTTCGTTGAGTTGTTTCGTCGAAATGTCGTCCTCAGAGGATGAGACGGTTGGCGCATAAATTTGTACGATAGTCAAGAAGCACGGCTTGGTGTTCAGCCTGATGGTGATGACTCTATCCGAAACGGGGTTGTAGCCTAGTACATATTTATTAAAGCCACTTGGTATCATCAATGCCACGCCACCCACACTCGAGCGGTCAGACCCATAGAAGTGAAATGTGGCACCTGTTGGAGTTTTGAAGTGACCATTGCCACGCGTGTGAGTTTCACTAATCCCCAGGATCGTAATGTTGAGGAGCTCCATTTCTCTTTCCACAATGCTCAATTTGCCGCTTTGAAGAAGACCGCGAACATTCCATGTCCCGATTCGATGGTGGGTTCGTAGTGGGGTTTTGTTCCTTTTATCATCAGTAGCATTTCTTCTAGGCATGGTCTGATGACACGCCCCAGTTACCTGGGCCGGCTACCTGGTTGTGCCGGTGGTTAGTCGGATCGTCCAAGTCTTACTTTCACAAATTCCGTTTCCATTATAGAGGTTTTCATGAACCTGAACCTGTTTATACAAAACCTTAAATTGCACCAAACATTTGACAAAAAAACTTCTATAATAATATCATCTATACAAATAAATAAAATTGGAGTGTCTGTTTGTAATATTAAAATAAACGTTTTTTACTAAATGCACGGTAATATATACATGGTACATATGCCAAAGATTTTTTTTATAATTTTTATCTGTTCGCTCCGGGTAATCTCTGGAACGACTAGACCGATTTTAACGGGACTTTCACTGGCAAATAGCTAATGATATAAGGAGTAACATCGGCAAACTTTTTTGGACTAGCTTTGCCCTGCGCGGTTGCCCGCAGTTACAGCAACAAACGCGGGTAACACCGCGGGGCTCAGCTAGTGATTTAGTAGCTAGTATATAGTTTATTTGCAATGTCCATACCTGACAGTTATTTGTGAGGCGAGGTCCTCCCTCTCAGCGGCCACTGCAAGGAACTGCCCGAGGACTTTAACTCCGTGGAGTTTCTGTACTGAAGACTTGTCTATTGCAGTCTGTGGACGAAACAACTATTTTATTATGGCGTATTGTGTGGTGGTGGATTCTCATTTTGAAAATATATGACGAACGATACGATAAACGAATCATGAACCCGGACACAAAGAACACCCAGACTCAGTACAACAATCTATAAATAAAATAAATAAATATTTTGGACATCTTACACACAACATCATCTAGTCCCAAACTAAGCAGAAACAAATATTTGTGGATCACACAAATATTTGGTCTGACCCCGGAATCGAACCCGAGACCTCTTGATCAGCAGCCGCATACACTAACCACTAGACCAACAAGTCAGTCAAATCTATGGATCACTCTAAGTGTTGTCCCGTATGGGAATTGAATCCACGAAACTTGGAAAGGTAGAAAGCAGCGTGGCGACAGCTTAAACCTCTAGGCCGATCGTGCAGTCCATTGACAGATTAAGAATACGAACTGACACCCCTTTATTTATTCCATTGGTGGCGTAATTTAGGGACAACCAAATATGAAAAATATTTTTAATCCACAAATATTTGTTACGGAGTTTGGGTGCTTTCTATGTATAATATGAATGTATTTATACCAGTTGTCTAGTACCCATAATACAAGCTCTGCTTAGTTTGGGACTTGATGACGTTGTGTGTAAAAGTCCGAAATATTTATATTTATTATTATTATTTATTTTATTTAGTCTTGAAACTTTGAACCATAAAATTAGTACCGATGATACTGAAATACAAATTATCTTACTAACCTTATCGAATTTGTCAATAATCCTGTGCAATTCATTCAACTGCCTCTCTAAATACTGGATGTCGATAACAGTCCTCGACTTCTCCCCTTTCCCACTCCCCCTACTCATATCGCTAAGAGAAGAACACACCGACCCACTCTTAGTCAACTTCGGCTTATCATTACAATTATTTCTCTTCCTTCTCTTTTTACCCTCAGATTTTACTTCATCTTGATTATTTTCTATTTCTTTATTATTATTAGATTCTGGTTTCGTTTCAACATCTCCGTTGACGATCTTTTTATTTTTCTTGTTCTTTTTCTTTTCTGGTTCGTCGTGGTCGACGCCGTTTGGTTTGCTTTCGTTTTCGGTAGAATCGAGCAAAGGCGCTATCAGATGTTGGATTGTATTGATCACTTTGCTTGTTCTTGACGAGTAGGGCGTGTTATGGTCGAAAGTCGATTCCTCAATGTGGCATTTTTCGCAACTTCTGAAAATATTAAGTGGATATAAATTAATATTTCGATCGGCTGACAAACAACGCCATCTAGCTTGAAACTAAACAGATTTTTTCCATGTCTATATATTAAGTATGTATTTACAAAAAAAAGTATATTTATATCAGTTGTCTAGTAACCATAATACAAGCTCTGCTAGTTTAGGACTAGATGGGGTTGTGTATAACGTGTCCGATTTTTTTTGGTGGTTTCGAAACATTTGGTAACACCCGGGAATCGAACCCGACCCTTCAACACGCTACCACTTTGCCACAGGCAAATGAGAAGGGGAGGTTTGGGTTAACTTTGCTTGTATTATGAGTACTAAACAACTGAAATACATAAACATACTCTTTTTTTGTAAATGCATGCATATTATACATAGAAAACACCCAGACTTCGAAACAAATATTTGTGGAACACACAAATATTTGGTCCGACCCAGGAATCGAACCCAAGACCTCTGGATCAGTAGCTGCATACGCTAACCACAAGACCAATAAGGTAACCACTTTATCAATCTTTATTTGTTTAACCATTATTAATAATCTTTTAAAAATCTGATACAAATATTTTTCGTCAAAGTACTTACGAGGCTAGAAGCTTCTGTTTAACTTTTCTAGCTTTCTTCTTTATAGCTTTCTGCTTCTCCCTGTCCTTCCTCTCTTGTTCCAATCTCGCTGCTGCCTCTTCTAACTCTTTCTCTTGACTCTCGGACGTGGTCTGTCAAATATTTATTAACTGATATAGCATGAAATGGTCTATTATAATCCAATTTTTTGTCAAGTAACAATTGAATCTATACAAATAAATAAAATGTCTGTATGTAATTTCAAATGTACAGTTTTAAAATTTAAATTTAAAGCAATGTAAAAATATATATCTGTCCTTGCCATATATTAAAAATGCCAAAAAAAAGATCACGTTGATTAATGGACGGCCCCCTAAGGTAATGTCTACTTTTAGTGAGACATACGTTATTTTAGAACGGACTCGACAGGACGGACAGTACGTAATACATTTTTTTGTTAGTTTATGACAGAGATTTCAAACTACAGAATTAGCACCACTGTCAATGTTATTTTAGATGATCACATTATTTAATACTAGCTTTCACCCGCGACTCCACCCGCGTATATCTCGATTATTGCAGTAAAAAATAGTCTATGACATGTGTTATTCTGATATATAAGCTATATTACTGTTAAGTTTCATCCAAATCCGTTCAGTAGTATTTGCGTGAAAGAGCTTCAAACATACATACACACTCACAAACTTTCACGTTTAAAATATTAGTAAGGATTGCAATAAAAGTTAAACTATTGGTCTTCTGTGGAGGCAGTTCTTTTATATTTAGAGACCAAACTGACCATCCTCATAGTGAATGTAGACAATGCAGCATGATGACCCAAACTATGGCGGCCTAGTAATGATGTTCCTGCATCAATAGAGCAACTACCAGATAGTTGTACTGCAAAGTGCAGTACACTGCAATAGGTAAAAGGTAGTAGAGTCACACATTTCAGCATGAATAAGGGAAGCTCGACCGGGGCATTACTACCCTCACACAGAAGACCAACCAAATAATGACAGTATTTTGCTGTCGTATTTCGTTGGTGAGTGTGAGACCGGAGGCCTAATCATTCAGCATCATTCCCCCGGTCTTCGAGGCCGAGAGAATGATGCAGAAACATCTGACTAAGCTGCCATAGATTGGGTCACCGTGCTGCATTTTCTACCCTCATAATGAGGTTGCTGACCATTACTCCTGGATTTTATTCATGCTTTCCATCAGGTAGAGTGGAGTCATTTTGGAAGGCTTAAATATAAAAAAGTGCATTTCATTAGTTCCCTTATTGTAGTGTGTCATTAAGTTATTCATTCACTCGTTCACTGTGAATGAATGAGGTGTCACTAAGTTATTCCTTCACTCGCTCACTATGAATGAATGAGAAGGATGTCATCTCCAGAGTACCCGCGGTCTTGACACAGTTCAGTCGACTGTTAGCGACGATAGCGAGTGGGCGCGTGCGTCTGTGAGCCGACAATATAGAAGGATATACAACACATATGATGTAGGTTCAAGGGTGAAGAGTTACCGGTTGCCTGGGTCCCGTGGCCTTCTCCCGGATGGCCTGGAGGTGCGACTCCAGCCGCTGCTGGCTCGCGTCCTGCTTGTCGCGGATACGGGACCGCAGCGCGTCCGCCTCCAGCTCGGCTGCAGCAGCTAGCGCAGACAGCCGGGACTTCACACCCTCAGCCTGCAAACCATCATAATATACTTTTATAATAACGGTGTTTAAATAATTTTAACAAGAAAAAACCGAATTTAAAGAAAACTATTCCGAGTACCTAAATCGCCTATGATATTTGAGGAGTTCCCTCGATTTCTTTCCATCAGATCCTGGTTTCCTTATCATGGGACCACAAGAGAAATACCAGCCTACAAATAAAATAAAGAATGATCATATATCAAATACAGTCGAATTAAGAATCTCCCCCTTTTTTGAAGTCGCTTAATAATGATTATAATCAATCACCGAGGGTAAGCAATGACGGCGCGTGCAATACCTGGATGAGTGACCGTTAGTGGCATGATATGTTATGAGCGTTGCCGTGATTCGGAGGTTAAGCAGTCGGTCCCGGTTGTTATGTTAAGACAACAGTCGTGAAGCTTAGTTAGAGGCCTTCCTTCAGGCTGCTTAAAAACACCCAATGTTAAGATTACGTAGCCACAACGTGTCTTGCCAGTCCCTAACCCACACTACACTACACACACTACTGATACAGGCTGAAGACCTGGAGAAGTTTTCCCGAGACCCTAGCTGAGGGACACTATACTAAGAAAAATTGAAGTCCCAAGTTCACCTTCTCCCTAGCAGCGTCGTCCCTCTCCTGTTTCTTCAGCTCCTTGAGTTCCTCGACCCTGGCGTCCCTCTCCTTCCGTTTCTCGAGGAGAGTCTCGACGTGCAGCTTGCGAGCCGCTTCAAGCGCTTGTCTGCGAGCGCCTACAGCCGCTTCACGAGCCGCTTTTTGTTCCTGATAATAAATATTTTTTTAGTTGGTAATACTGAAATTATATTTTACTCATAGAGGCTTTTGCCCGTGGCTGTGCCTGTGTGTATGTCAATTATTGCGGTAATGATATATAAGATGATATATCCTTCCTCAAGAATTAAAGTATCTGGCCTTTCATTGAAATGAGAACAGTGGTTTAGCCGTGAAAGCATAAAAACGCAAAAAGAGTTCCTTATCAATTTATAATACTAGTATGGAAATAATAATGTGTTATGGCTGTACTGTTGGCCTAGTGGTTTAAGCTGTCCCCACGCCGTTTTCTACTGCGATTCTAGCGGAGTCTGAGTTTTTTTTTTATATTCCTAATGCGGGAGTAAAGAAAAAAAATATCGAATGACATAACTACATAATATATTATAAAATCCGTCGCGTCTGTCTCGATAAACTCAAAAACCACTGGACCGATTTAAATGAAATGTTGTATTCAGATAGTCTAAAGCCTGGGAAAGGATCCTTTTTACCGCGATAACCGACATATACACGAGTTAAAGCAAGTATATAATAAATATAATATGTCCGAGATATAAACTTATTATTTTTTAGTAATGAAGTGATATGATGCCATAGCCATAGCCAAGTTGCCCTAGGGCCTAGGTAATAAGAAACAATCACCAATAAAAGAGAAGCTACCACCTGGATGAGTGACGGTCAGTAATAAAGAAAGTCATGTCCAGCAGTGGACTTCTAAATAGTACTGATGATGATTTCATCGACCTGATGAGTTACTCACCAGTTTGGACAGCCGGTCCCTCCTCATGAGACGAAGGCGAGTGGTGTGAGAGCGGCACTGGTCGAGAAACTCGTGTCTTCTGTTCTCTGCTTCCAGCTGCTTGATAAACGCTATTTCTCGAAGTTTCTCTTCTTCATCATGAGCTTTGCGGACTATGTCCTGTGGAAGTAATCAAATTGACTCAGAAACTACTCCACTAGATCTGTGTCACGTTTTGGAAGAAAGTTTATGTTTGTTTTTAAACATTTTCTCAATAATTGAATGAATATAAAATATTTTGGAAATCAAACACACATCGCCATCTAGTCCCAAACTAAGCTGCGCTTATACAATGGGTACTAGACAACTGATATCCATACATATATACTTTTTTGTGTAAATACATACATATTACACATAGAATACACCCAAAGTCCGAAACAAATATTTGCAGATCACACAAACATTTGATCCGACCCGGGAATGGAATCCGAGACCTAATAAATAATATCAAGATAAAAACATATTTAATTTAAAACCTTTGTCATTTTATTTCCTTTTATGGAGAAACGAAGCTAATCTCTGAATCTTATCTGAAACTGGACTAGACGGTCCAGAAGACCAGAAGGTATACCTTTTATGACATCGGTCAGGTCGAGAGTAGATTGAATCTCAATTTAGAACAAATTTTATTCCGATACTTGAACTTCTAGAATTAAAAAGAAGAATGCACGAAAAGAGATGTCCCTTCAGTAACTTTAATAAGAGTTCCGTTTATTTGTACCAACTATACCTGATATATCAAAAATATTAGGGTACCTTTAAATGTTGATCTCTATTTTCAGCTGCCTTCTGAAGTCGACGCTCCATCCTCAGCCGTTTCTCTTCTATCAATTGGTTTTTAGCTACCTGGAATATAAAACTTATGTTATGTTTTTGTGTATGACCCGGCTGTAGACAGATGCACGCGCCCACTCGCTATCGTCGCTAACAGTCGACTGAACTGTGTCACGACCGCACGTACTTTGGAGATGACATAATGCTTCCTTCTCATTAATTCATAGTGAACGAGTGAATGAATAACTTAGTGACACCTCATTCATTCACAGTGAAGGAGGGAATTAATAACTTAGTGACACATACACTACACCTGCCAAAGTAACTATGTCTGATGGAAAGCATGAGTAGAATCCAGGAGTAGTGGACAACACACTCATTGTGAATGCAGACAATGCAGTATGGTGACCCACACTGTATCCACAATTCACTAAACATCAGGGAATCATGTTTCTCTCCGTGTGGTGACAGGTTAAGAATACAGAGTGTCACCACCCCTATGTATCCCGTGGGTGTCGTAACAGTCGATCAACGGAGCAAACTGGACGGTAAACTCACCTACCTACCCGTAGTTAGTATATTAGACCAAAATCTCCCTCTTAAGAAGGGGTTTATGTCCAGCAGTAGACTGTTAAAGGCTATTGGTGTGATACCTGAATAAATATTTCGGATATCTTACACACAACATCATCTAGCCCCGAACTAAGCAGAGCTTGTACTATGGGTACTAGACAACTGATATAAATACATAAACATACTTTTTTTGTAAATACATACATATTATACATAGAAAACACCCAAACTCCAAAACAAATATTTGCAGATCACACAAACATTTGGTCCGACCCGGGAATCGAACCCGAGAACTCAATCACAATAGTTGCATACACTACCACTGCGCCACCGAGGTATTCGAATTGAATGAAGTAATTCTCTCAAACTGGCTTTACTGTGGTATAAACCTTTACTTACTTTATACACATATAAGCCTACCAGGGTGACTCTACTCTGCCTGATGGAAAGCATGAGTAGAAATCACCATTCTCATTGTGAACGCAGAAAATGCTCACCCTGATCTGTAGGTAGTAGGTAGTAGTAGAGCCACGCTGATTTCAGCACGAATGGGCCGGCTCGACCCGGCCAGTACTACCCTCACACAGAAGACCATCCTAATAATGACAGCATTCTTGCTGTCGTATTTCGTTGGTGAGTGTGAGACCGGAGGCCCAATCATTCTGCATCATTCTCCCGCCCTTCGAAGGCCGGGAGAATGATGCAGAATAATCAAACCAGGCTGCCATGGTAAGGGTCACCATGCTACATTGTCTACCCTCACAATAAGCGTGGTGACCCCTACTCCTGGATTCTACTCATGCTTTCCATCAGGCAGAGTAGAGTCACTTTGGCAGGCTTAAATATAAAAAAAAAAAAAAAAAAAAAAACAAAAAAAACTGTATTATGACGGCCTATTGAGGTGTTTCTGCATTATTAGGCTACAGGTCTTGCACTCACCAACGAACCTAACTTAACACGAACGTTGTCACTTTAGATTGGTCTTCTATAAGAGGGTAGTACTCGAGGGTCGAGTCGGCCCATTCGTGCTGAAGTCAGCGTGGTTCTACTACCTCTGATTACTCTCCTCCTTCAAAACATAGAGTCGTAAATACAACTGACTAACCTTAACTTCTTCAACTTTAGCCAAAAGCTGATGAATCTTCCTGGCCCTTTCGGTCTGGTACTCATTCCTCTGTCGTTCTGCCCTCGCTTGTTTCGCTTGAAGACGTCTCAAGGCATCTTGCAAGCTGCCTCGACGCTTGATGCCTTGGGATAACTTGGCGTGGAGCTGTTGGGCTCGACCTAGATTAAAAGAATGAGTTGAAAGAATTTTAAATAACCAACCGCGGGCAATAGCTTATAACTAACAATAAAGATGTGTAGGCGTATCGATTATTGTAGCTGGCAACACTGTTAAGTGTCAGAAGGTTAGACATTGACCCAACACCGGGCACTGGCGCGACCGACCGGTGACCGCAGGGATGGGAATCATTGACACTTTAAAATAATAATAAAGTGATTGTAAGAGAATATTCTCCTCACCCGCCAACTCACGTCTGGATCCTCAATTAGAAATATGAGGCCTACTAACGTTCCCAATGGATTCAAGTTTCTACACACTTTTACGAATAAACCTAGTTAAATGAAATTTACATTGAAGATCTTTGACTCCTGCGACTGTGATGCGATGCGACTTTAGCAGTCAAGAGGTCTCGGGTTCAAATCCCGGTCCCAGTTGTCATGCACATCTATGGCAATCGTTATTGGGAAGTCAGTGCCCTCAAATTTACTGACTAGTTCAACCTTAGGGTTGCGGAGGTCCGATGCCAGTTGCTCCGTGGAAAAATTGATATTCAGGTAAAACTGGTTGAACTAGTAGCCGACCCCAAATAATATTGGGAATAAGGTTAGGAAGAAGAAGTACCTGGATCTCTAGCCACCAGCGCCTCGAGAGCCCCGAGAGTATCAACCCTCTCTGCCCAGGACATACCAGCCAGGGCTGTCTCGTACTGGTCTTCGAGACTGGCCGTCAGCGACGCCAAGTTCTCCGTCGACTGGGTTATACAAGCAGAATTATCTTCACATAGTATTTCGGCATCAGTCTGTAAACAGGAGTGTACTATTAAAACGATTATGGTTTTTTAAAGTCTATGTATAACTCGTGCGAGCTAAGATGGCACCTGGCTCAAAACGAAACATGATACCGTTCCCCCGCGTGATACCCCTCTGTCGTCTTGCGAGTAGCGTTAGCATCACTATTGCCATTGCACGAATCTTTACATAATAATTTTAGTTTATTAGGTATTACCTAATGTCATATAAATCACTCCATGAATTAATTTTATTAATATATCATTAGATTCGTCTGGATAACCCAATTGTTTTAAGAAAGGTCACATGAAAAAAAAAACAGCATGATGACTATGAGACGCTATAGTTTAAAATAACGAATATCCATATACATATGATATTTGGAGACTACGATTAAAAGGCTTATCATGACGATTTAAAATTGTATTTTATAATCATATTTCAGTTCCTAATTTCATTTAAAATGATATTAGGTATTACCTACTTTTTTTTTTTTGGCCTACTATACCACGCCGGCCAGACGGGTTGGTAAAGGGTTTGTTTCAAGTTTTCCTTCTCTTGGCGGTGATGTTGGCTGCTTATTTTGTTCCTTTAGTCGCCTCTTACGACACCCATGGAATGAATAGGGGTGTTGACACTTTGTATTCTTATGTTAAATTACCAGCTTTTCCCTAAATGAAAGTAAGTACTTAACGACAAAATCGCGAGGCATAGCTAGTCAAAAATAAAAATTACTTTTATCATCAACTATTGGTCAGTGACCTGCAGTTTTTTAAGCCAGCCGTTTGGCTTTTAGAGGGGGAGGGTCGAAAAATGGTTTTAGCAACCTCGCAATGCTTTTAAAAGACCTATCTAATGATATCCCAAACGATGAGGTGGACGCGAGAAAAAAAAACATCCCCACTTTACGTGTTTGGGCGGTAGGTCGAGGACGGACGGAAAGAAGACTAAAACTACTAAAATAGAGTAACATACACATAAAAATAGGTAAGAATAATAAATACATATTTATTTTATTCTCACCTCAGTATCATCAGTCTCAGTATCCATATCAATATCGGAAACCTGCTGGAGCTCCATAATCTGTCTGTTCAACAGATCCTCTTCCTCGCACAGCTTCTGTTGATCCACTTCCGACTGAAAATCCAACGCCCAACTGATCTTCCTCTCATTCTCCTCAATCAGTGACGTCATCTCCGCTATTTCCGACATCTCTGAAGGATCTGCGGTTTTTAATATCTCGTTATGATTTGGTATTTGATCGTCATCTTCTAGAAATTTGAAAGTGCTCTTGAACTCGGCTTTCCATTTGTCGAAGTCGAACGTTTCTCGGGTGCTTTCCTGAGAACGGGCTAACCCAGTCGTCAAACTTTCTAAAGAGGAATGTAAGCGATTCTTGGTTAGTTCTGAACCATCACTTTTTGGAGTATCTTTGATTTTATCTTTCTTCAAAGCTTTGGTCCGCGATGATCGTGTTTTCAGCCCAGTCACATCTGACTTTTGGCGAATCATAGTTAGATCTTTTTTGTTGTCTTTTTCTTCGGCTTTAGATTTAAGTACCGCATTTGATTTAGGAGAATCCTCTAATTTAAGACAGTCATTTCCTTTTGGTACATCTCGTGTGTTATCAAAAGGTTTGATCACAACAATGTCTGGTTTTGAAGTATCATTTATCTTGGGTTCTTCTTTAGTTGGTTGAATTTTATTGTGAGAATTGCATTGCTTCAATAGTGCTATGTTTTCAGGCTGTTCAGATTTCGCACGATCTAATTTTTTGTTAGCAATTATCTCCTTTGTTTCTTGTTTAGGAGACTCCATCATATTTAAGGTTGGCAGGCTAGTAGTTGCTGAAGGCTGATGAAATCTGTTTGACCAGTGCGACTTAAATTGCTTCTTCGATTCGCGACTTAAACGCCTCGATTTCACAGTAAGCCAGCCATCATCGTCTCCCTTAATTTTCTCAACGTTAAGTACTTCGATAGAATTGCCAATATCATCTGGAACTAAAGTTTTGAGGCTCTCACTTGATTCTATCCTCGATACATCCCTTTGTGGTATAATAGTTTCAGAGCTGCCATATTCATCACAATCTTTAATATTTTCTAAAGCAATGTTATCAATTTCTTTCTTATCACCTGTCTCATTGATTTTCAAACTTGTAGGTCGAGGTGGTCGTTTTCTGACACGAGTATCAAGTTTAGGAGTACCTTTATAGTCTCCAGATCCTGACTGTTGCATTCTATTGACTGGTCTTTTGGATAAATTTGTCTTATTAGGAGCGCCAAATAAATTAGTACGACCGGTAGTTAGGTTAAACGGGTAGCTGCATCTGTTGGTTTGATTTCTATTCCTAGGCTCAGTGCGATTAGGATTTTTTTGAGACGTATTTGGACGAATTTCTACAACTGTTTTACTTCTAGTAACGATTCGAGTTTGATTTTTTACTTCTGGTTTAGACGCAGTAATAGGCTTTGGTTTAGCCGCCGCTTGAGAATAAGCCGGTCGAGTCGGCAACTTTTCGATTACTGTTTTTGTATCTTTTTTTACATCTTTAATGTCAGTTTGTCCGTTATCTTTTGATCGTTCTCTATCGGGAATATCTTTAACTGACTCATTATTTAGCGAAACATTCGTATTATCAGCAAATTCTATAACTTTAGAATCTTGGTCCATATTTATTACTTTTAATACCGAGGTGTCTAATTCAATGTCAATTTTATTTTCTTCATTTGCTCTTTCTTCCTGTAATATATTTTTCTCGACACTATCAGGAGACTTGCAAGAGCTTTCATTAGATACATCTCCGAAATTATATTCAGATTTTACCGGTGATTCTGTTGTTGAGCTTTCTTTATCGTCTGTAGATGTTTTTTCTAGTATATTTGCATCATTGTTAGTTTCGCTAACAATCATTGCATCATTGTTAGTTTCGCTATCAATCATAGCATCATTGTTAGTTTCGCTAACAATCATAGCATCATTGTTAGTTTCGCTAACAATCATAGCATCATTGTCGTTTTCTTTGTCCAGATTTAATTGATTATCGTTTTTAGCAACGTTTTCAGTCAAATGCTTAGATAAGAATTCATTTTCCATTGCATCTAATTTAGCGATTGTTGCTTTTGCCTGGCTAGAAATATCGTCACTAGATGTTATCTTAGCACCTTCTTTAGCTAATACTGTACGTTTAGGTGACTTAATAACAATCAATTTAGGGCAAGTGTTCGGATATTCCTTTGCTTTACCTAATTCCACTACAAGTTCATTTGTTGGCTGCTCTTTTACTTCTAGTGGTTCGTGGCTGATATTGTTATTATTAGAGACATCAATCTCTTCGTTAAGGTTAGTGCTTTCTTTTTCTTTAATATCCGACAGCCTTGATACCTCTAAAACGGACTTAGGTTCAGGTTTAGCTGTGATCTTCGAAGCAATTTTGTTGCTGAAAAACTCGATATTAGCTTTAGGGCTAGTTGTATTGGAATGTCCGGTAATCCTTGGGCTTATTTTCCCACTACCCGGACTAGCTTTGCCAGTCAGGTTCGGGCTGTTTTTACCACTTGGAGTGTTATGTCCAGAGAGACAAGGACTATTTTTGCCTGATACTGATGGTGAACTTTTGACGGAGTAAGTTCGACGCGATTCTAGTCGTACGAAATCAGTCTTTCTAATCTCCCACGCTAGGCTCTGCGGCCTTAGTGGAGGAGGAGTATTGTCGTAATCCCATTTCAGTCGGAACCATTCAGCCAGAGCTTTGAAGTCCCGTGTATAGTTCTCTAACACCAAGATGACCTCTTGACACTCGCTGAGGTTATCATGAGCCTCGACAATGTTGTAGATTTCTCCAATCTATTGGGAAAAAAAATATATTATTGAAAAATTAATTTAAAATTATCATCAATTGATGAAACGTACACTAACTTTGATAATACAACAAGCATTTACAATTCTTAACGTTTGAATTTAAATGCAATACCCAGATTGAGTAGCAGATGTGTGACCTTGACCTCTTCGAGTTATTGCCTACATTCCTTAAACCATACATACGAGTAATATCTCTGCCCTACCTCCTATTGCCTTCCCTTGCTATCTAGCTTTTCTATCAATATACCCTATCCTTAAATTGGGTAGGGAATAAACTTGCACCATATTGTGTAAGCGAGATAAAACAATTATTGACAAAAACGTAAGTGTATAATATGGCTCTGTCAACTTAGGTGTGACGTACAGTACAGCCATATATGCCGTAGAACCGATAACCGTTAGGGAAAACGGGGTCTTGAGTGGAGCCGCGACTCGGCAAACGTAGTGTAGGACTTCCACAGTCCACAAGCCAGGTGGCGTGATGATTTGCGCAAGACGACTGGCAGGAGCTGAATGCGAGAAGCCGAGGATCAAACCGAGTGGCGTGCAATTGGAGAGGCCTATGTCCAGCAGTGGACTGCGATAGGCTGATGATGATGATGATGACAATATAGGTGTGAATGTATGTTGTGCAATAAGCATTAAACTCTATACTATGTTAAGTTACATTACCGTCTTAGCCAAAAGACGTCCTCTGTTGGACATTGCAATACCCAAGGTTAAGTTACATGATCCTTCTCAAACTAATGTCGGAGAAAGATGTGAGTGATTTTGCAAACCTTTCAAAATTACATATATTATTACTTGATACATGAATATCGATCATGTATCAATTAATATTAAACTCGGGATATTTCAAGCTCAAACTTACATAATCCCAACTACATAAAAGTTCAAAGTTGAACACTAAACATAGATGTCATGCAAGTATCGATTTTATGCCTCGAATTCTAAGAAACGGCTTTGATGCTATTCATAGTTCGAAACTAAGGCCGGCCTGTTGTAGTGGTTCGCTGCATGTTACTAAGTCTGGATGAATTATTTAAAGGTACATGATTCACTCACTCGCACATGTTAGACTCTCAAGTGGCGGATAAGTTACTATATTGTCTAGTTAACATATCTGAGTATTTACAGCTACTATTTGGACTGGAATTTATTCAACGGATCTTATTTTTTCTTAACAGAATATTTTGCATCGTTTTGAAAATAATTATATTAACTCGATTGTTGATCTAGTTGTTAGTCGATTCAGACTGTTTAGCCAGGTATCGTAGGTGCGAATCTCGTTCTGGACAAATAATTGCGATATAGCTTGATCATCTGTTCTGTCTGGGTATGGTTTTAAAAGCCAAAAAGATTTATTGTTACTTTGCTTACGTTTTTAATTTTTTCAAATCATTTGTGAAGAAGGTTCAGTATTTTTATTGGGGAATCAGATAAACCACCATAGGTAGGAAAGTAGGTAGAAAGTGAGGGGATTATGATAGATTCTCAGAGAGAGACTAACGCAGCTGAAATAAGCTGGTGTCATCTTTTAACAAACACTCACTCCACCAGGGATAGGAAGTCAGAATTCTACGTCGGTCTCAAAGCGACTAAAATCAAACAGGAAGTCTTTCTTCCAAGATTTTAGATATGCTCTTGTCATTCAATATTGTGAATTTGAACAAACTTGATCACCTGTTGACTCACAGAGGGGTAGTTTCAGAACACGTGACTGTCGTATGTGCTCTTCAGTTTGTGTTTGGGCTAGGGCGATCGATAAATGTCAGCCCTAGGTAATAACTCATAATTATACAACACGATTATTACAAAATATGCGAGTGTATACAGTGCGTATTGATATATTTTTAAATTCAAGTAAAATATTCATGGAAAATATGAGCAGTATCCAAGATTGGTCACCATGCTCATTATCAGTGCGCACAATGCAGCATAGTAACCGGGTAGGTCAATTTGTCTGTCATTTTCAGGTTGGTCTTCTGTGTGAGGGTAGTACTGCCCCGGTCGTTTGAGCCGGCCAATTCGTGCTCAAATCTGCATGGCTCCACTACATTTACAAACACATTCTAGAATTATTCTAATAGCATATATCAAAGTGCTTACCACTCGCCGTAGGTCTCCAAACAGTAGCGCCCAGTACCTGGCCCTTAGGTCAGAGCGTTTGTCTCTTCCGGCAGAAGCAGATCGTAGACGTGTTGCGGGTCGAGGAGTCGCTCGGCGTAGAACAGGGCTAGCGCGTGGTGGTTTGCGAGAGATACGGTCTGAACAGAGAAGAAATATAACATCTACCAGCCGACCTACGCAATTTTGTTTACGTGTCTTTTCAAACATGCTGGACTCCTATCTTCAGCAAAACACACATTATGAAGCACACTAATTTCACGAATCTTTCTGGGCTAATAACACTAAGAGATTTTTTTAAATCGGACCAGTACTACCTGATATTAGCGGGTTCTAACTAACAAACTCTTCAGGTTTATAATATTCGTATGGAAGTATGAACAACTGATACAATGCAGACGGAGCTATTTAAATCCAATTAGTTTTAAAAGTAAAATATTTAAGCATCTTTATCATAGTTCACCTACACTCATTATATAAAATATAGAGAATTACAAAACAAAGTAGCTTTCTAATGATGAACAAAAATTTAAATTATTTCACTTGTTTCCGACTTTATTGATTAGATAATAACAAACAAAAACTTCCACTTTCAAATATTATTGTTTAGAATAAGAGGTAATGTATACCAAATAAATAAAATTCAAGTGTCCGTTTGTAATATCAAATTAACCATATTTTACTAAATGCATATTATGTGATTACATATATAATATGCATCTAGTAATAAATGCATATTATGTATGTAAACACAGTACCATATGCCAAAATATTTTTTATCTAAGGGTAAGGGTAAGGTAATCTCTGGAACGGCTTCACCGATTTCGCCCCGCGGCGTTAACTGTGGTTACAATAACAAAGGCGGGTAACGCCACGGGGCTCAGCTAGTGTTATATATTAACATCTTTATCAATTTATCTACAAGTTTGATAAAAAACAAGTCAGTGTCCACTTGGATAGCCTAGCTGTATATATTTTTTCTAACCATCAGATTAATAGTCTTCATATTATTTTAATGTTTCAATAGTACATTGTTCACCGAGGGAGGAAAGGAACCGATTACTAGCGAGGGAGCAGTTTGTGGCCCGAAGGCGCAGCCTAGGGCCACAATACTCCCGAGATAGAAATGGGACTTTCACCCGAGTGCTACACAGTGCTTTATACTACACCTGTGAGGAACATTTAAAGTATTTATAAAATAAAATCAAAACGTAAGACACCATGTAAAACACAATTTAGCTTAGAATTTGACATATTATTTATAAATATTTCGCGCTTCTTTTGTTTTTTTTTATTCTTCACAAAAGGATGTCAGTGGCACGGAGATTCCATATTTAAATTATATGAAAACTCCTTGACAGGCGCGCGCCATAGATAAGATAACACATGAGAAATGAAAATTCATACAACTTTCTCTCCCGCTAAAACACGTTAGAAATGGATTTTCATACATTTTTCCTCCCGCTTATTTAAGTCAAGGAAAAGACTAACTTTCTCTGTTCATTTTCAGGGAATATTGACTACTGTTCCGATCAGGTGTAGTATAAAAGATTTTTCTAACTACCCTATTACTTTTAACTTAATTTTAAATTACCTTTAAAATTCTTAATATTACTTTTAAAACCTAAAACATTTAAGCAGTGCGCTGACGGGTGACTTTTGTCGCTGCGACAAAAAAGTTTTTGTCATGTCGCGTCGCGTTTTAAAATCTGAGTGCGCACACGGCGAATGACAGTGACGAAACATTTTTGTAAATCCATGGTTCATTTAACGATATGCATTTGGAGGAGACAGTCATTATTTGCGAATTCATGCGGCGTAAAAGTTTTCGAATGAGTGTAGAAAGTTTTAATGAATTACTGCATATTTTCAAAGTATTCACCACATAGTTTAGTACACTTTTCCCTTCGCTAAAACCACTAATTATAACATTTATTCCACTTTAAAGAAGGGGTATTTAAAATGTTTTGAGATTCAATATTTAAACACATTCGAATATAGAACTGTTCCAAATTCAAAACTGCCGTTAAATATGGAAACGACAGAACTTAAAAGGCATGCCTAGTATTTATCATATGTCAGAATATTCTTTTAATCTTTTCTCGTAAAGTGCTGGTCTTCTTTCCACTTCTTCTATATACTATATATATTTGCTTATCGCCAGCGGGCATCAAAAGTAAGCGGAGAGCGGGGCACGGAAAATGGCGTTAGGATAAACTATTTTGTAGGGATTTTTGATTCGATTCGAATCAGTACATGAATCGATTATTGAAAAAAACGATTTCTAAAGGATCGATTCTATATCTTTTCTGTATTTACAATATAAATATAAATCCATTTTATGAAAAACAAAAATATTCATTAAACAATCTGTGGGATCTCTTATCAGTAAAATCATCGATTTTTTAGTTCAAGGAATTCGATTATAAGAATTATTTTTATTACCTATCAAATTAATACATTCAGCTAATTGTAACTATTGTAAATATTTTTTATACCAACACAAAAAATCGACAGTCGATTTTCAAGGGTAAAAATCGATTCAGTACAAAATTCAATTTTTTGGGCCGAAACATTGAATCTTCGATCATTGTGTCATTCTCAAAATTAAATAACATCTGGTAATCTTTCAACCAGTGTTAAATTAAACAAATTATATCATATTTCATTTTCTCTAAAACAATTCAAGCTCTAGTAATTTCGAAGAAAACCTTGAATATTTTATTAGAACAACTTCAAGGCATACTGCTTAGACCCTTTATGATAATGTGGTGATTGAACGCTAGGAGACACTTTTGTTTTGATTACAATGCTATTTCAAGTTGTCTGAAAATATAAATAAAAAGTTAATCCTTTCCGCTTTCCGCTTTTGGCTTAGGGCACAGGCAGAAACTGTTTCGTCACCCGTGTGCGCGCTTCTATCAAACTCTAGCGGCGCGGTGACAGTTTTGTCGCAGGCTTCTTCGCAGGCACAAAACAGTTTTGTCATCCGATTGTCACGTCGCAACGTGCGCGCATCTCCATATAATTCTACAGCCATAATGAAAGTGACAAAACAGTCACAGTGACAAAAGTTTCCCGTGCGCGCAGGGCCTTATATATCATGTATATAGAAACCTAACAAAACTGTGAAGTGTTTTTTAAATTTATAGAGTGACTAATGAAAGACACATATTAAAATGAACCTGCTCAAAAGTGTAATGACTCATTGGAGGTATTTTACACATAAGTCAAGTACAAATAACTACTTTATTTAGACACTAGCTTTTGCCTGCATACAAAATTTAATTTAAATTGGTGCAGTGGTTTTTGTGTTTATTGCGAACAGACAGGCAGACAGATGCGGCAGGGGAATTTATTTAATAATGTGTAGTGATTATCAACAGCTCTCAAAGACCACTGCTAGATATAGGCCTCATATTTAAAAGGAGGCCTACTAACCATGCTGGCCACACGAATTGGTGTAAGGTTTGGTATATAGACGTAAATTTTCTATCACCAAGAGAGTTTTTGGTCTAATTGCGAATCTAAACCATTCCCAGATCCCCTTGAAGACACACAAAAAATTTCATCAAAATCGGTCCAGTCGTTTGAGAGAAGAAGAGACATACACACTCACACAAGAATTATATATATAAAGATGTATATAGAAACCTAACAAAAATGTGAAGTGTTTTTTAAATTTATAGAGTGACTAATGAAAGACACATTAAAATTAACCTGCTCAAAAGTGTAATGACTCATTGGAGGTATTTTACACATAAGTCAAGTACAAATAACTACTTTATTTAGACACTAGCTTTTGCCTGCATACAAAATTTAATTTAAATTGGTGCAGTGGTTTTTGTGTTTATTGCGAACAGACAGGCAGACAGATGCGGCAGGGGAATTTATTTTATAATGTGTAGTGATTATCAACAGCTCTCAAAGACCACTGCTAGATATAGGCCTCATATTTAAAAGGAGGCCTACTAACCATGCTGGCCACACGAATTGGTGTAGGGTTTGGTATATAGACCTAAATTTTTTATCACCAAGAGAGTTTTTGGTGATTATATACTATGTAAACATTATTTTTGTAGTAACTTATAAACATTATTTTTAGCATGTATTATGCGTTTTTTATCTCTCTAAGTGGCCACTTTAATTTTGGGGGGACTTTGGTGAAAACAGACATAAGACAGATCATATAAGTAGGTCTTTATATCTGTATAACAAACGCTTTAAAATTCAATGTAATTGTTTTCAACATAAATAAGAAATTGGCAATTTGGTAAATATAATTAATCAAACTGAAACTACAATGAACTTCGAGATTTGATGTTATATTCTAATAAGAGAAAACCCCTAGTGTGTCTATTAGTGTTCTCTAATTTATCTACTGTAAATGTATGTCCAGCAGTGGACTGAGATAGGATATATATATATATATATATATAAGCCTGCCAAAGTGACTCTACTCTGCCTGATGGAAAGCATGAGCAGAATCCAAGAGTAGGGGTCACCATGCTTATTGTGAGGGTAGGCAATGTAGCATGGTGACCCTTACCATGGCAGCCTGGTTAGATTATTCTGCATCATTCTCCCGGCCTTCGAAGGGCGGGAGAATGATGCAGAATGATTGGGCCTCCGGTCTCACACTCACCAACGAAACACGACAGCAAGAATGCCGTCATTATTAGGATGGTCTTCTGTGTGAGGGTAGTACTGGCCGGGTCGAGCCGGCCCATTCGTGCTGAAATCAGCGTGGCTCTACTACCTAAAGGATGATGATGATGAAAAGAAATCAGTAGTTTGTTCCACTTCCCGTTTCATCAATCATGAACAGCCAATACTTGTCCACAGCTGGACATAGTTTCAGGTTTAGAAAGTACTTTATAGACTAGAATGTTACTCGCAAATACTTTTGTTTACAAAAAAATTACCAACATACAAACAGATATACATATTTTGTTTACCAAAAATTTTCGAAGATATAAAAA
The DNA here is from genome assembly GCA_932526445.1 of Phragmatobia fuliginosa. Taxonomy (NCBI): domain Eukaryota; kingdom Metazoa; phylum Arthropoda; class Insecta; order Lepidoptera; family Erebidae; genus Phragmatobia; species Phragmatobia fuliginosa. The sequence continues at coordinate 14,001,530 of OW052079.1, read as the reverse complement.
TTACAATAGTTTTCCCAATTATGTTTATGCATTAAGTGTGTTTAATTATCTAAAGGGCACTCCGCAACAAGAAATAAATATGTACTACCGCCCGCCCACGACTTAAAAAGATTTTGACCACAAAAAGATAGCTAAAGATGAAAATAAAGATAAATTTACTTGGGTTTTCCACGGCAACATGAAAAGCGACCAGGTTACGTGCCTCCCGGCCTTCTTCTTGCACCAGCTGTCTCACTTCCTCCATCGCAAATCAACCAGAAATAATATATATCAGCACAAAAGAAAACGAAAAAGCTCCAAACATCACTACCATATAACACTCACTACGTTATCATTGGAATGTACTTCGAAAGCTACACAAGACTATTGTTAATAACATTTAACTATAGTGAATAAAAAGCAAACCGTTAAACGTTATGAGCAGGCCAAAATGCGAAAAATAAATTAGCGAATATTTTCATAACAATTCTCAGTTTGACAGTTTCTTGGACGAATGTTGTACTACCTAAAATCTGCCTATATGTATTTTATGTTTTTTTAGATAATGTGGTGTATCATTTTGTATTTTAGAGTTTTATATTAAGTTATATTATTAGTACATCTATTTTATAATAGATGTTTTTACATATCCGTTTTAGAATATGAATGTATTTGTAACTTGAGTTCAACTTGAATCTTAATACAATAGGGGAAAACAAAACTCGTAGAGGGCAATACCTAAGAATTTCACTCAGGGAAATGTAGGCACACATCCTTTTGTTAACCGACAGCGATATCACACAATTTAAATTTATGAACAATCTGTTGTTGCATAAACGTTTACATTAGACATACCCCAGTGTGAATTTCATATCGCTAACCAAGGAGATCTTTAAACTTGAATATTAATAAAACTTCGTTGTAGTTCATGACAGTCAAAGTAAAAACTCAATTAACGACAACTCAATAATCAATCAACAACCCATAAGGTCTCGCTGCTAGTCTCGGGTATCCTCTCAGGAGAGTGTTAAGTCCATACGTCTGCACGCAGGTCGAGTGCGGGTTGAGTATTGGCAAGATACATTGAGGCTATGAATCTTGCTGTTGGGTGTTTTAAGCCACGCGAAGCCTTCCAAATAATATATATATTATCTTATAATAACAACCGGGATCGACAGCTTAACGTGGCCTTCGAATCAAAGGAATGCTCCATAACATGTCATTCAACTAACGGTCACCCATCTTTGTACTGACCGCGCCGTTGTTGCTTGCTCTCGGTCATTGTTACCGATCGCCTAAGGCCACTTGCCTATGAGCGCATCGAATATTCTGTAAACGTTAAAGAAATGCCATATTACTTTAACCCCATAAAATAATAGACCTAGCTTCAACAAGTGTACTGAAAAAACGTAAGATAATCTGAATCCTTGTAAATTGCTAGGGGGGGACTTAGTCACACGTGCCAATATATTTGTGATGTATTTAATTTAGAGACAGTCCTGACAAATTGAAGAATAAGAAGGGTGTCAATGAAATCAATCAATAAGAGATGATTTTCAACATCATTTTCTTAAATTATTTACATACTAATTTTAATTTTACAGACTCATCACAAAACATATAGAACATACTGGAGTAGATAGAGTGTAAGGAGGAGCATGGTAGATTTAGTTTTCCAGAAGCGATGCAGGACTCTTCTGAAGAACTACCGCCCTTTATCACAAATTTGCAGACGTATATAACTTCTATCCACCGGAGCAGGCAAGGTTTCGTGGAAGCTTTATGCACGTATATGGCACCATAGACTATATACACACAATGAGGCTGATTCTAAAAGACCCAGGAGTTTAATCACTTTTTGTAATTCGCTCTCGTGGACTATGAGTGACCTATGAGTCTTTCGAGACTAGTCAGTCTTGGACTCATTGCAGCGGTGCCAAGTCGATTATCGTTACAATCGAAGTGATATCCCATAAACTGTTTTGTCTTTAAGACTCTAGTCACCAGTATAAGTGGGGAACACTTCACAATTGCACAATTCAGTCGTAAACACAATTTACGACCGAATTTTTGCACTAATTTCAAAAGCGTCAAATATGTACACAATGACTCGAATTTTTCTAGAATCATTAATTATATCGTTTTAGAAACTGTGTACTTTACTGGGTACAACTAGACACACACTAGAAATAAATATTGCTGTGTGTGGCAACAGCAATATTTGTACCTTACATAGGTATATTTATTTTTAGTGTGTGTCTAGTTGTACCCAGTTCAGTTCTTGATTTCAGAAAAAATCGAGTCATTGTGTACACATATTTGACGCTTTGTAGCCTTCAGATTGTAGATAAATATCTAATATTATATTGCCTCTATTTCTTAATTTGCATCTTTCACATGGCAATATAGTTAACATGTTTGAATCAGAAAGATTCAAAGAATTCAGTTTGTGTTTCGATACTGTTTGTGGTGGAATTCTGATGAAACGAGGCTAGGGACTGGTATTTTTAAGTGTTGGCAACATTAGTTGAAAGTTTCACACCCTTTTAATTTGCAACACAATTTCTGTACTTCTTTTCGTTGTCAAGCAAGATGGCGGATCAGGTACGTGTTAGATTTCTGGATAAAATAAAAGAATTATTTAACAAATTGCGGCATATTTAGAGTAAAAGTGTTTGGATATTAGTTGCGTTATATGGTATCATCAGTTTATGTGTGCAAAATGAGTGTGTTTAGTGAAATGTGTCTTCAAAGTTCGTGCACGTGGGAATCGGCTTACCCTGTTAATTTTATTGCCAATATGACTATATATCGTGCAAGAAAACCACTTTGCAATGGTTTTATATTTTTTCTATTTTCGGAAATAGTAGATAAGATGTGAAATGTCACAATTAAAATAGTGAAAATGTGTTTTAATGCTAGGTTAGTTTTTCTGAGTTAACGATGTCAGATTTAATCGTAAAGTCTTTAAATGTTCTACGAAATATGCATGAAGTGTTCCCTGGACTTCAGAAATAATATAAATTAGAATATTTATTCGATATTTGGTTCATCAAAATTTGTAGGTTATGTTTACATCTGGTTTCCCAACATTTTGTTAGGAAAAAATTCAAGAACTGATGGCAACTTAAACAGTAATTAATATCAATACTTTTCTTCTACGTGTTAAAAGTGAATTCTTGTACTATAAATAAGTTCATTAATTAAAGTTGCACTAGATTAAGTTATCTTCATAGATGAACTAAAAAGTAGGGAATTTTGAATATTCATATGAAAAAATTGTTAATATAGTACCTAACCTCTATGGTTTGTTATGGCTTTAACATGATGATACCCACACGACGGTCTTCTGATAAACACATGACGAAGAACGTGTTTTTAACCCAAACTCTGATTTTAGCCGTAACTTACTGTAAATTTTGGTACTGTGGTAAAAGGTACATTTATTTAATTTTGTCTTAAAGTATTTTTTGTCGGTAAGTTTTAGTAAGATTTGAATAGGTTCTTTTACATTTAGCCTTAAATATACCAAATAAATTCTAGGAGTATTTTGTAATATTAGTGTCTTTTAATTTCTTTTCTGTTGCTTTCTAACGTTTCATTTTCATATTAACATGTAGTTAGTTGCAACTTATTAATTACAAATAACTAATAAATTAATGAAATTCCAGACGGAACGTTCTTTCCAAAAGCAACCAACGGTTTTCTTGAACCGTAAAAAGGGTATTGGTGTGAAGCGTAGCAGGAAACCACTGAGGTACCACAAAGATGTGGGACTCGGTTTCAAAACACCTAGAGAGGTAACGCATGATGTGTGAAACTAACTTTTGATCCTTTTTTTTCCGTAGACAGAGAAAGCGTTTCAGAAGCAGGCGACGGTCTTCCTCAACAAGAAGGGGGGGATGAAGCGTAAAGACATGAGGCATTCAAAGAATGTCGGTCTTGGGTTCAAGACTCCTCGTGAGGTGTGGTTTTTACTTTTAATGGTCGTACGGGCAGCTTGCAGCGGTGGTGGCTACTGGCTACGTTGTTCTAACATACTACAATGAACTATCACTAAAACAGTTTGTGTTCAACACTTTGTCCCTAAAATATATGGTATATATGTGTTTGTTAGGCTTAAACATTTATATCAGTTATATATACAAACTACCTTTAGTAGCCTGTCTTTCTCAGACTATCTACAAAATTTCATTTGAAATCTGTGCGACAGACAGAGTTACTTGTATTTCTAATATTAGTAAGGATTTCTGTGCTATGCTGTGTTCTATATTATTACAGATTAATATACCGAAGTATGAAACTATTATTTAATTGAAATAAAATCTAATTCAGCTATAGTCATCAACCTATATTTTAAGGACAGTGTACCTATATTGTACTTCTTTATAATTTTTCATGATAGTCCATTGTAGATACGGGTCCATTTTGCTGATGGAGGAAATGCTTGCTTATAATATATGTGCATATGCTCAAACCCAAGATATAGAACAAATTTGTTAAGACATTCTGTATTTACATAAAAATTTTAATCAGGCATAACAATTGTTGATCTGTTAATGTATGTATGAAATCAAATTTGTTCTATATATTTTATAACGCAAGTGTCGTATTGCATACAGAACTTAATTCCCTGGATATGGTAAAAATGGTGCTACTTAAGGTTTTGTTTTATGTACTGCTAGTTCTAAGAATTTAAAATCCCAATTTTTCTATATCTCCCTTAGATCCGAACTCTAGTAAATAATTTAATTTTTGTATAATGCACCATGAAATACTTTCAAAAAGAGCATCTGAATAGGCCAGCACAATATCATTTCATCTCATGAAAACAAAGTTCGAATCATTAATATTAACCATCATTAATTTATTTATATATGAGAATGATAAAGTTCAGACAGCAACACAAACGGACAGTAAAACCAAATTATTGACTATTTATTTCCTGGGTAATTAAATGCATGACAAGTTAAAACTACTGTGATGGGGCTACTATGAGAAGTGCTTTTGCAATGTCATAAAAATTTGAGTTCAGCTTTGGGATTCATTTGTCTATGGTGAAGGTTTATCATATAAACATTCTAATTTTGAATATCAAAATAGGTGCTAGATCTTTTTGCTACATCATTACACTCTTTTAGGACTCCTACAATGAGTTATTAGTAATTTAGCTAAAGGAATTACAGTAGGCTATATTTTTGTGAGTTTTGGACTGGTAATATGATGAAATACACACGACGGTCTTCTGACAACCAAATGAAGAAGAATGTGTTCTAACCCAAATTCTGATTACAGTCTGAACATTACAATGTCTATATGGTTTTCTTAATTCTTTATTTTAATACAGTTACATATTCAAATGTATTTAAAATAATTATTTAACAGTGAACAATCTTTTAATTATTTTTTATTTCATAATAAATAGTTTCTTTTTTTATTTTTAGAAAATTGTTACGAAGGCAAACAATGCCGCAATGCCGTCTTTATAGATATTATTGAAATCTGTAATGTGATAAGATAATAAAATCAGTGACAGTATATTAAGAAAATGAATATTTCCCATCATTCACTACTACACATCATCATCATAAAATGGTGAAGGAATTACATCATTAACAAAAACTCAGCTTTACTACTAACAACAACCCTCACAATTTTTTTTTTTAAATTTCTTTGTCAATGTGTTTCAGGCCATCGAAGGCACATACATCGACAAGAAGTGCCCCTTCACCGGTAATGTGTCCATCCGAGGTCGTATTCTCACCGGAGTCGTACAAAAGATGAAGATGCAGAGGACTATTGTCATCCGCCGAGATTATCTTCACTACCTGCCTAAATACAACAGATTTGAGAAGCGTCACAGGAATATGTCGGTCCATTTGTCACCTTGCTTCAGGTTAGTTCAGATGAATATTGACTTTATGATGTAAATGATAAGGTTTAGGTTTCAATGTATTCCTGAATGGATACCTCTTGATTATCAACTATAACTGATAATCTTAAATGGACATAACTGTTTTTAGACTTTCGCGACTTTTACACATACTCATGTTTTTACTGTAAACGGGACTTATTCGCGATAATATTATAAAGGTTACGATACCTTCTATTTTCCGACGTTTCGAACGGGTTATACCGCTCGTGGTCACGGGTAGACTGATGTGAGCTTAGCTTAGCTTAAATGGACATCATAACCTTCAAGAATTGAATAAAAGTTTTATCTAAGATGAAAAAACTCATATAAGAGTCTATAAACTTAGCTTTGTACTAGCTTCTCAAACAATTCTCATAAACACTGAGAGCTTTTAGATGATACCGTCTGCCTAAAATGTGAACCAATTTTATCATCATCAGCATATAGCAGTCCACTGGATAAAGTTTAGCAGTACAATTAATTTTAAAAATCATTAACATTTCCTTAAATCCAAGAAGAACAAATAATTGGAACCGATCACAATACAGGCCTTTATCAGTTGTTTCAACTAGCTGCCTATAATAAAGAAGGATACATAATTATACACTTGCTAATAAGTGTGAGGAGCAAGAATAAATGCACGAATATCATAGTACTTAAGGTGCTGTCCTTCTTTCTATTCTATTGCTTTGAGTGTTTTTTTTGCCTTCCCCTGGAGTTTTTTGTATGTTCCTCTGTATACTGTTATCAGCCACTGTCCATGATGCATGTTGGGAGTTCAAACCTCATACGGAATAACACTTAGTGTGATCCACAAATTATGTGGAGTCCTTCTTTCATTCTTTATGTCTATTTCACATCGTAAAATCCTCCACAATATAGGATCAATTAATTACGCAAGAGTTTTTTAAAATTCTAATATTTCTTGGTAAGATTGAAAATTAACTAATTTTTAAATGTATCCTGTATGTTTCTTTGTCTTAGAGTTTGAGACAACAAAGTGATTGCAAAAAAGATCTATCGTTTTTTTTAAAGGCAACTTCTGCATTAGAAATACATTGAACACCCAGACTCAGAACAACAATTTGTGAATCACACAGTGTTGTCTTATGTGGAATATAACCTAACAAAACTTAGCTCAGTGGACCAACCTTGCAGTCAATTTACCATACATCTCTTTAAACTACTAAATGATGATACCCACACGACGGTCTTCCGAAGACCATTTGACGAAAAACGTGTTTTAACCCAAACACTGATTGTTTACCAACTTAATGAGTAATTTAATATGTTCAAAACGATTCTAAACCTTAGTTTTATGTGTAATTTCCAGGGACGTGGAGTTAGGAGACATTGTGACCATTGGCGAGTGCCGACCGCTCTCCAAGACTATCCGCTTCAACGTACTGAAGGTTACGAAGGGTAAAGGCTCCAAGAAATCCTTCAAAAAGTTCTAATAAACTTATCTTTTAAGTATTTCGTTCTTTTATTATTATTAACTAGCTAAGTCCCGCTGTTATTGTTGGCAGTCTTAAAAAAATTAGCACAAGGTACTCCTTGTGTGATCAGTTTTCGGCCAGTGAAAGCGCTGTCAAAATGGGTACATCCGTTCCAGAGATTAGATTTATGCATTTAATACAGTCAATCTGGATAACTTTGGCAGATAAGTACGATATTTTACACAATATTATAAAATTCAAGCACACTATAACTGTATTTTGCTTTTTTAGTGCTCTCATAACACTTTTCACCCTTAAAGATTAATTAAATTCTCTAAAAATTCATCGGTCCAAAAGAAAACCAGTCTGTCAAAGTTTCATTACATTACATGGTTAACATAACACACAAAACCATTCATAGAAATGTAGTAATAATTATTATATTTTGGATTAATCTGGGTAACATTGGTCTGTTTTTCTTCTAAATGGGCGTAACCAACGTAATAAAACCATTAATTTGCAGTTTTGTCAAATCTTAATCTTTATATATATAATTCTTGTGTGAGTGTGTATGTCACTGAACTTCTCTCAAACGACTGGACCGATTTTGATGAAATTTTTTATGTGTGTTCAAGGGGATCTGGGAATGGATTAGATTCGCAATTGGACCCGGTAGGTGGCGCTGCGATCAAGTTCTGGAATTTTAAAGTTGGGCGGTACGAAGTTCGCTGGGTCAACTAGTCTTTTCTTTATCTTTATATATATAATTCTTGTGTGAGTGTGTATGTCACTGAACTTCTCTCAAACAACTGGACCGATTTTGATGAAATTTTTTGTGTGTGTTCAAGGGGATCTGGGAATGGTTTAGATTAGCAATTGGACCCGGTAGGTGGCGCTACGATCAAGTTCTGGAATTTTAAAGTTGGGCGGTACGAAGTTCGCTGGGTCAACTAGTGTTATATAAAAATACAATAGTCTGTCACTATACCCTCACACAAAAATAATAAAATAATTGGAATATATCACACACATATACACATATGAGGTTGTATCCTACGAAGGACATCCTGGTTAATGAAAAAACCACATTGACTCGCCGACAGCAATAATATCGGCGGCTTCACCTAGGTTCTCTACCTGGACTGGATGAAGCACGTGATTTTTTTTTCTTTATAAATTCAAGAGATATAACAATTTCATCAATCATCATCATCAACAGTCTTTAACAGTCCACTGCTGGACATAGGTATCTCCTTTGAAAGGAGGTTTTGGCCTACTATACCACGCTGGCCAGACGGGTTGGTAAAGGGTTTGTTCCAAGTTTTCCTTCTCTTGGCATTGATGTTAGCTGCTTATTTTGCTCCTTTTTGTTCCTTGGGGTGGTGACACTTTGTATTCTTAATCCGTCACCACAATGACAATTTAAATAGGAGAAAGTTGATGTATGTTCTTTATTAACTTATTTTTTGTAACGAGAGGCACCATTTGTTTATATACCTGTGCATCTTCCTTTTAAGGGTTTCGTAGTTCACCTCTCGGACCCTTATAGTTTCGTCATGTCCTTACATTAGATCAGAAGTTATGGAGGCCTAACTTTGTACAAAAGTAACGAAATAAGGTAATAAGTTAGCATCACAAAAATCTATTGGACATTTTTACTTCATCAGCATCAGCCTATCGCAGTCCCCTGGGATTAATTATTAATATCCCAGTTCTGCTATCTTCTACTACCTCCCTTCATTAATTTAATTTTCAGGTACTTAAAAATTGAGGATTATAAAGGGTCAAACGATTAATTATCTTTAAGAGAAAACGGTGAGAGTGCAAGAAAATTCCAATTCACGCAGATTATTTCCAAAAAAGGCTACTTCGGGAAGTACCTGTACTCCTCTTACGAAGGTCACTTGGAAGAAACTAAGTTCCGCCCGTCTTGTCGTCGACTGTTGTGAGGTCGTCGTGTGTTGTCTCTCCTGAGTACATACTCGTAATATACTTGAGCGTCACAGCGATGGGTCCTTGCTGTAGACGGAGAGGATACGCTTTATATACGACGGATACGCTTAATAGCCGCATAAAACACTTATGACATAAGGCGGTAGCGACTATGTGTAAATCTTTTGGGATGTCTGTTACGGTAAAAAATCGGAATAATTGGAGAATAAAACAACTAGACTCTTTCTAATGACAAGACCTTACGCATATTAGATAAAATGTGGTTTTCCAAAAATAAATGATAAGACGCAGCAACACTTGCTCTTTTATAACACTGTCATTAATATTTTGGTAGGCGCTTCAACAACGTCTTATTAAGCGTAGCAGGCAGCGGGGCGGAGAGGGTGCGATAGGATGAGAACAAAAACGGTTTTTTGTAAACAAAATATGTAGTTCGTACACATAATCATCATCAATATTCCTTAAACAGTAGGTAGTCTGTTAGACATAGGGATCGCTTAAAAAGGCATTTTTTGGCTCATCACGTCACGATGAGTTCGTGGATCACACACCATGTTGTCTCTTATGGGATTTGAACTCACAACACTTGAGGCAGTCACTTTTTGTTTCAAGTTTGCTTTCAAATTACAGCGCGCTGTTGTCCTAAGTAGATTATTCCCATAATCGACTCTTACGATTACACGGATGGGATGAATAAAGATGGTGGCGCTTAATCCGTCACTACAGAGACGCGGATAAAGAAAACATTGACGAAAAAACTGTACTGTCGCGAATAAGTGCATAACAAACAACAAACTATGTGTATTTATACATAAGTAAAAATCGCAGAGAGTAAAAAAGATTTTACCAAAACTGCCATATTGCCATATGCTCTACCTATTTTCTACAAATTCCTATTGTGTAATCCTATGCAGTGCACCGTGCACGTCATCTTATTCATGAAATGACATTTGTTTGACCACCTTGAATTAAACGTTCTAAGCTTGCAATAATTAAACCATATAAATTAACCAATCATAAGTCATGCTTGAGAACTTACTAAAATGGTTTCTTTTTCCACGTACCTAGTAGTTGGGGAGTCTATTAAAACTCACATAATTTACATTTTTTTATTGGCCTATAGGCCAATCGTGCTGCTAGACGAGGCAGGTAAACTCTTCGAGAGGATACTCTCTGCCCGCATCGTCCGGCACCTGTGCGAAGTTGGCCCCGATCTGTCGGACGCCCAATTCGGTTTCCGAGAGAAGCGTTCGACGATCGATGCCGTGATGTGCCTCAGGGCCGTAACTGCCTGAGCTGCGGCGGAGTGCTGCTGGCGGTGTCCTTATACATCGCCAACGCCTTCAATAGTCTGCCATTCCGCTGCATCGGGGAAGCGCTCCGCTACCACGGAGTGCCAGAGAACCTGAGGAGCGAACCGTCATGCACGAGGATCGAAATGTTCCACAGGGGTCTGTTCTAGGACCACTCCTGTGGAACATGGAATACGACTGGGCTCTAAGAGGGCGTCTCCCCCCTGGGCTGGGTGTAATCTGTTACGCGGACGACACTGGTCACGGCCACATTATACCACGATATTTTTATTTATTTCATAATTGTAAATGAAACTTCAAATTCATAAATTTTATTCATGGTTATCATCTGCCTATTGCATGTTACTCTTATTTCTGGGCTTCTCGCATCCAACTCCAGTCATTGCGCAAGTCGTGACTCTACCAACGAAAAGTCATCTTTCGTTTTTTGATAATTTATTATACACAATCCTATTGGTTTTCCAAAAGTAGCAATTTTGTGATGATCACCGCATTGAGTTTTGTTACTCAATCATCCTTTATAAGGAGAGGCCTATGCCCAACTGTGGACTGTGAAACAAGAAACTTATTTCAATTAAATGACAAAACATCTGAAATTATTTATTCAAAGGTCCATTGCTAGATCTAGGACTAGAAGGACTAGATGATGTTGTGTGTGGGATTGTCCGAAATATTTATTGCGTATTCCTCGGTCGTTTTAAATTCTTTTCGCAAATTCGCAATGAGATCAATGTAATTAAGAAACTCTCAATTGGTTAATTTTGAGTATAGTCTTGTTCACTAAGCAAAAAAAATGAAAACTGGCAAAAAATTAAATTAATGTAGAATGTTTTTGTTTATTAAATAAATAAATGAGTTTTTCAAAATAGTTAACTATGAATGCATTTCTAAGTCATAGACAATTAAAAGGAATACAGAGCTTCCAACTTCCAACAAAACAAATATGTCCGTCTTGTGATTGCTTGAGATTGTGGATCAGTTTCAGTTCCAAACGTTCTTTATCAACGATATGATATCATTCTTTTCGAAACTGTCTCTAAATAATTCTCAGACACCTCCAGTGGAGCTTGCTAAGCCAGCTTATATGGACAAAAGTGCAACACTGCAGGAACTTGGATATAGAGATGAAAACGACTTGAAAGAAACAATTTACGGTTTGTTTTGACGAGTTTTTCTAGTGTTTTTAGACTTGTTGGGTTTATTGCTTGTGGCTTTAACGTGTGTTGTGATGTTTTAGACTTTTTGCGGACCATACGGGACCCTGAAAAGCCGAGTACCCTTGAAGATTTAAAGGTGGTGTATGAGGAAGGTATTTTTGTGAAAGAGCCAACTGCCGATAAAGTTCCTGTGTTGAGAGTTGAATATAATCCTACTGTGCCCCATTGCTCGCTGGCTACGCTGATAGGACTGTGCATACGTATCAAAATACAACGGTCTATTCATCACCCAGTGAAACTTGATATTTACATAAAAAAAGGAGCCCATACTACAGAAGATGAAAGTAAGTCCTTTTTTTAATTTTATCTGATGTAACCTTGATGCCGTAATATCACACATATGTGATGATGAATGGAATGACCTTGGAAAACATCTGTTGTCAGCTGACTGACAAAGTCTCAAAGCTTCGATTTTTTTTTGTCTTTTTGTCCTTTGAGATAATCATAGACAAAATTTTCCTTGTTCTTTTTTTATGATGTGTTTGAAAAACAAGCAGATGGGTGTTTGTAGAGGAACTCAATTAATAATTGCTCTCTAGAAGGATCTATCTTTATCAGAGTTTCCTATAAAAAGTATGTAGTGTGTGTGTGTTTTTACATCAATTGGTTATTGCAATAGATGTATAGATAACTTGGGAAGTGATTGATCAACAATTAATTTGATTAGGTATGTTTTTTGTGATTTAAAAAATATTACCAATTTGTTTTGTGCATGTGATAAAAATTATATTTAAGTTTGTTTATCAGAAGTCTAGTTACACCATAGTGCAACTATGAAATGATTAATATAATTATTATGAGGATGTGATTTATTTGATTTAATAACTTTGGCTAAATAGGTAATTAATGTAGGCAGTCTGTACTAAATTATACATTTATACTGCTAAAATTCCCACTTGAATTAATTTACTAAAAATATATACTTATTTTCCTTACTGACTTACTCTAAATAACTTTTTAACAAATCACTGTTAGACCTTGGCTCAGAAGTCAACATCATGAACCACTTCATTATTTATACTTTATGTACAAAACTAGTGACAAAGGTGGACTTAATGTTGTACCAGTTGATCTTCGGGCATTACCACTATTAACCCCTGGCTCAGAAGTTCAGGTCCCTAACCTTACTTCATCTACTACGCTAGCAGCACTGGCCGCGTGTCTATCTATTATCGCATGTATTGAGTAGCCTATGTTCCTCCTCAATAATCAAAGTATCTCCATGTCAAACTGGCAATCATGCCATGAAATTTTTTATTCTCCATATAAATAAAATAAATGGATAGATGGAGAATAAATTAAATAAATAGGTGGATGGAGAATAAATTAAATAAATGTATAGACAGTGCAGTAGTTTTACTGTGAAAGTGCAACAGAAAGATGGTAATTTGTAATGCTATGTACAGATTTTAACATCCTTACTAATTTTATAAATGCGAATTAAACTGTCTGTCGGCCTTTCACTGTAAAACTACTGAACCAATTTAAATGAAATTTCATATACAGATAGTTTGGAGCCTGAGGAAGGACATTTTTCAGGCTACTTTTATGATAACCGATATACATGTGGGCTAAGCAGCGGGCGAAACCTAGCATAGAATTGCTTTGTTAGAACATTTAGAGAGGTGTGTGTTTAACAAAGGATGTGAACCCTTTGTTATGGTTTGACAATGGTCTTTGTACTGTCATGGATATTTCTGTTAAAAACACACCTGAAGTATTTTCCAAACTTTGTATTTTAACAATTCCTTACACAGTATTTTTGATCAGTATCTACAGTCATATATCTACATCTACACAACTAAATAAAATTGATGTCTGTTTGTAACTTAAAATTAACAGCTTTTTCTTCTGCGGCTCGATCGATTTTGACTTTACTTTATATCTGATACACATGTGACACACAACGGCATATTTCCACAAACTAAGCAGAGCTTGTACTATGGGTACTAGACAACTGATATAATTTGTTTAGTATATATTTTGTATACACAGACAAAGACTTTTTGTGAATGGCCTATGTGGGGTGACACAATACAAAACTTCTATGCCATCGAGCAGTCATTGACTGCCTCATTGGTCAGCATCTCATCGTTTCTTGGGTCACTCTCGGGGTTACTGAGCTTTTCTGATTATAGGAAATGCTTAATAACAGCCTGTAGTATGAGAGCACTTAAAGCCATTAGTCCTGCGCCTGATCTCTCCCCGGTCGTGTCTCATAGCTGTCCCTTCAGATTACCTACGAGATTGGGGGAACAGAGAGTGGAACTATGATGGGGCACAAACTGTAGAGTGTAATATCTCACCACTACTCATAGTTGTCTGGTTTCCGTCGAGACTGGCCACAATAAAGCCATGATTATTATTATTATTATTTTTAGTACACTCTGTATTCTTAATCCGTCACCATACAGACAATATGTATTAAGAATTATCTCATTTATAGAGCTGTCATACTCTTAATAACGTAAAGAATGGTATTATTTATAATCTATCTCTGTACTAAATTTCATTGTATTTAGTCCACTGGTTTTGACGTGATTGGTTTACAAACATTCTACTACCTAAAATTTTACATTTAAAAGTATAGAAACTCATTATTTCTGGTAGTTTGGCAACAATCGGTCCATTTTATGAAATGGATTCTTTCTGCAGGAAACGATATTAAATAACAACAAATGTTGCTCGTACAGGTAGCAAACCATGAGCAGGTAGAAATTACGAAAGGTCTCTTTTTTGTCCTACCTTGGAAAAAAAATCATCTTTTCCAATACTTTGTACAGCTGCGTAACTATTCGCCTGAATCCGGCCCAAATTTGTTAAGGCCTATTTTTTGTTTCAACTGTTTTTAGAGTACTTATTTGTCAATACAAGTATGCCAACCTCGTTTTCCAACATTTTGAACTGTTGATGTTGGCGTTTGATACTGGAGAAAAGCAATAACATCTGAAATTAGCTGAGTCCCTTTGTTTTACCCGCGGTTATTAATAAAAATCGCGAAGTTAGTCTGTAAAAAAATGTGCCTAACTTACTCCTTAGGTCATCAGCTTTCTGCCAGAGAAGTCTCGTTCGGTTCAGTCGTTCCAGAGATTTTCCGGAACAAACAGACACAGATATTACATAAGACACTCCAATTTTATTTATTTGAATTTTATATATAAAACGAAATTGGCGTTAGTCAGAATTTCTGCAAATTTTCCAGTAAGACTCAATCTCCATTCTCGACACGTTTCGAGTCTCTTAACTTCGCTCCACGTCTTGTGAGTGTTTCTCATCTCACCTGCATCTATTCGTCACCATTTATGATATACATGCGTAAAATCACGTCTGTTATACGTCAACTTTTCATCAGTCATGTCATGTAATATACCTATTCCTAACATAGGACGTGACATACGCAACCATCTACGCGTCATAAAATATAAGTTGTACTCCCTGAAAACAGGAACACATGAGTTATGGACGAATGTGTTTCTCAAGACATTGCTAGTCATTGTGCAATAATCCCTACTTAATATTATAAATGCGAAAGTAACTCTGTCTGTCTGTTACGCTTTCACGCCTAAACCACTGAACCGATTTTGATGAAATTTGGTATGAAGATAGAACTGAACTTGGGAAAGGACATAGGCTACTTTTTACCGCGATAACCGACATACACGCGGGCGGAGCCGCGGGCAAAAGCTAGTAACTTCATATATCTCAACCACAAGCCTTGGAAGTCACCGTTTTAGAGTGGGTAGATATACGCTTTCAAACTTAACGGTACGACTCTTCCTTCCTGTTAATACTTTGAACTTAATACTTTGAACTTAACACCAAGGCACGTGTTTCCGTCACCCGTGATCTCGGATCTATTTAGCGGGGCGTGAAAAAACATCACATTAGGCCACCATACTGCAGTATCTTCATACATGTATCATATTCATGATTTGCATTACGCAGAGTACATTCATAATAACGCATATTAAATATAGAGTGTAATGTGGTACCCACACTGATTTTTAGGTAGGTACATATATGTAATAGATATAATTACACCCAGTCATAAACTAATTGATCATATTCATCACACAAATATTCTGCGGTCAGTAGTTGGGATCATTAATAACTGGATGGCGCCGTCAATAATGAAAAATCGTTTAAGATTAATATGAAAATAATTAACAAATTAACATGAATGAAAAAATGTTTTGATTCAATCCTTAGTATTTTCACTTTTAAGAGAAGACGGCTTTAAGAAATGGAAAGCACTCGTATTTCCAGATCAGTTATTGTATTGTGTGCCGATCTTTCCATCTTGTGCCAATCAGTCCAAACCGGAATCTCACTACCAGTGTTAACTTCCTACTATGGTTTCCGGATTCTTTAAGCAGGGTGTAAAAAGAATCTCATTAGGCCTGTGGTGCACTGTCTGCATTCGCAATTATTTTTCGAAAAAATCAGGCCGAGTAGTATCTCTGACTGGCACTGTTTAAAAAAATCAAAACATAATTAATAACTTCTTTTTGAGGTCAGTAAAAAATTCCAGATAAATCTGTGCCACATATTTATCAACCGCTTCAACCGCTCGATCCATCGACTATATAAACATGTAGCTATGTTTTTCATCACTTATGGTTCATTAATTGTTTTGTTTGTTCAGTTGACAGAATCTATTGTATAATATGTGAAAAGAACGCCCACGGTTGAGTGTGATAGTATATATATACTTATATGTATTCATTGAATCGGAATATTTGTTTTTTTTAGAGGAAATCCCGCGGGTGTGAGCCAGCAGGTGCCAGCCGGGCACTAGGTATACCCTAAATCACAAGGAAATCTGTGTTATCTCGATGAACCACTTTACGGCTTGTGACCTCTTCCATGAAACTTCTCCTTGATATTCCCGTCCTTCTTTTATCTTCCTTTTTCTGTGGGATGGCCTCACGTTATACCGGTCAATCAATGAAATAGAACGAATACAGTAATTATTATGGTCGATATTCCACTGTATAAATATTGTTATCACCTCAAATGTTCTACCAAACATTCCTATGTGTAGACACATACCTATACATCTATTGAACACTTGGTATTTTAATTACATGATTTAATGCTAGAAAAGTATAAATGTTCATACGTTTTTAAAGATGTGTTCCGCGCTATTGTATCCTATGACACAGTGAACTTTACAAACCTTGTTTTTTCTTTGTCTGTGCGGAATCAAAAAACCTCCCGGGTTGTTCCACCTGCTGGTAGGTATGTAGGACTCCAACCGACCAAAACCCGCATGCCGTCTCAAAGTACTAGTGTACCCTAGAAAGAAAATCCCTGGAGCATTTACTAACATATCTGAAACGGACAAAAGAAGAAACCCAGTGTCAGAACTCAGAACTTTATAGTTATTTGTGGATCGAAGAAATTTTTGTCCCATTCGGGGATTGTATGATTGTTGACCTTAGTTTGTTGCAACCATAGAGTATCATGCAAGTTTTTCTCCATGGATTACTGTATTTGCGAATTTGCGATAGTTTTTTATTTATTTATTAGAAGTGCCCAGGCCTACGTAAAATACAGAATTTTCCGCTACCACGCCAACTTTGCAGTCTTTACCCAGCAGTAGCCCACACACGATGCTGATGTACTTCATAGTTTCCATTTATTTTTACAAGGTCTCGTTTCCAACCAATAAGTTGTTATTGTAATTATCTATTGACTTATCTACCCAGATAACAGCGGTGCGAAAATAAAACAATGATAACGAAACAGTACATAGAGTTGATTACATTTTTACCCGACTTGGAGAAAGGCAAGAGTTTCTCAATTCGGATTTACCTCAGAAATCTGTTCTTCATAAATTGATTTAGAACTTCTACTGTTAATTAAGTTAGCTAACCAGAAGCTGTTTTGTCTACGCTCTCATATGCTTCCTTCCCTCTACGATCTCGGATCTTTTAAATTGGGTGTGAAAAAGCATCTTGGGGCGGCATCAATATCAACTGTTGAACTGTGTGTGTCCCGCCAGGCATGATCACCTCGCCTGGTCTGAGAATCCTCCCTTTGTGTTGGAGGAACACGATATTCGTTTCTCCAAAATCTCACCAGGCCCACTTAGCGTGTGCCGCCTTACCCAATCTTTGCTTTCGCAGCAAGTGTGTTGACTCCTGGATTCTACTCATGCTTTCTATCAGGCAGAATACAGTCTTTAGGCAGTAGGCAATAAAAAAATACCACGAAATGGACAATCAGTACTACCCAGATATATTTATAAATAGTCTAGTTACCATAGAATACACTGATGTGTGAACTTTAGATTAATATTTCAGTCACATGTGCTTAGATTGCGTAAGTTCCCACGCAAGTGCCAATTCTGTTTAACTCATTCGCGCAAAACTTGCAATGAGTGGTGGTGAAAAAATAAACCACGTAAAAAGAATTAAGTCGACAGTAAAAAGTTGCAAGAAAATAAATAGTATAATGTATTATCGTCGACAAATTGGTAATTAGTCTTGCAACAAAACAAAGGGGCAGTAATTTTGTTTACGTAGCGATAACCTTGTGTCCATTTTAAAGATGGCTAACATACGTAAATACATTTTCGTTAATAATTATAATACAGGGTAGAAAATGGGTACAGAAGTTCGAGGAGACAGGTTCAACAATGAATCAACCACTATCCGGACGTCCTAGAATATCAAGAGAATATCTCTTGATGTTCTAGGTCGGCCGGATCGAAAAAGTCGATCTTGTAAGAGCGTCAATTCGTGAAAATCCTGGGCTCTTTACTTGGAGTAGTCTAACGCCCTAGGCGTGCCCAGAACATCTTTGATTCGTATTCTTAACAAATATTTACATTTATATCCGTAAAAAAATCAAAAATGGTTTAGACTAAAATTGATATCCAAAAGAGGTGCCATTAACTTGCCACCTCGTAGCCTGGACTTATTCCCAATGGACTTCTTTCTTTTGGGGATACCTTAAAAGCAAAGTTTACAACAGCAACCCAGAGTCCCAAAAAGTTTCGAGAGGAAATGTTAAACATTTCACGAAACATCTGTGAGGCCGTCAATAAAAAAATTCGCTCCAGGTTGCAGCAGTGTCAAAATAGTCGACAATCACATATGGATGATATAATTTTTAAAAAAATCCCCATTTGTGTACTTTAATAATAAATGAACAGTTTTTATATCAAATAACTAATTTATTTTAAATGTAAACGAACTTTTGGTCCACCCTGTATTAAAACAGTAATTTATAGAGTATTGGTATTTTTATCTATTTTTTATTCAATTGACATTGAAAATACCCGGTAACATTGTATTATTAATTAATGTACTGTTAGATAATTTTTTATCTTTTTTGACTATTTTGTAAGTTTATTTGTTGACATAGGTACCTAATTAATATTATTGACATCTGCATGTGATATGTGATTCATTTAATGCTATTTAATTGATTTCATATAAAGTGTACTACACTACATATTTGCTACCACGTACCAGTATACTGGTCAGGTGTACCTTAATGGGACATGTTTAATTTTAAGTTGTACAACTACACTCAGGCAAATAAATGATTATGAAGATTCATTCTCATCAAATGATTTTTGTATGTTTGCTGATAATTTTTAGACAGCTCTGATGCAGTGCTATCATAGTGATGATGTTTTTTCTTGTATTTTTCAATTTACGGTAAATAACTGTGATTTTTTTACATTGTTTCAGTCAACAAACAGATCAACGACAAAGAGAGGATCGCGGCAGCTATGGAGAACCCGAATTTAAGAAACCTTGTGGAAAACTGCATCGCTGAAGAAGAATAAATTCAACTCAAAATGGCACCCGACGCCGCGTTCTCCAACATCAACGATAAAAATGAATTCACGAAATTCATCAAATTCTTAGCTTACAAGAGCGTCCAAGTCATTGTTGAATCTAGGAGAGGGTTAAAAATTGTACATAATAGTCAATCTCAGATGTCAGATTCTGATTGGTTCAACCTCCAAATACCTGATATTCCCGAAGTAAACCAGGCCACTAAGAATGCGCTCCCTTCTGATAGAATCTTAGAAACCATTCGATCTAAGCTTCACGTAGAGATTACTGTTCAGACTGAAGATGGAGACGAAATGGTTCTTGAACTCTGGACTCTTGAATTAGACGAAACGCAATTCGACACATCCCTGAAGGCAATGAACACAGTCTATTTCCGCATGGGAATATTACTCAAGTCTCTAATTACTATCAGTAGAATAACACCTGCATATCATTTGTCTAGAAAGCAAAGGGCAGAATCATTCATAGTTTTCTACAGAGTATACAACGGCGAGCCTAAATCGAAATCATTGGGAGAATCCGTCAAAAAAATCCAGGCGGGTATGTTAAAGACCCCTTTAGGAGCAATATGCTTTTCGGTTGTTTACAGAACAAATTTTTCTATAACCCCAAATAAAACACGAGATGAAAATGCACTTTTACTGAAAAGCGATCACTTTGAACTGAGCCCAAAACATGTGATATTCGAATCAAAGAAAAAAACATGGCAAAAAGAGCGAGAACTGAAACCTCTTCAACCCATGGATTTGAACAGACCATTAAGGTTGCCCGCATTTGCTGATGAAGACATTATCAAACAAGCAATCAGAGAGTTCTTCATGAAAATGCCTATACCGAAGTGTAGGCATAGACCTGAAACTGCTTTACAAACTACTAATGCTTCTGATTTGAAAAGTACTCAAGAATTGGATAAAACTGTTACGTCAAAGAGCCCCACATCTTTAGAAATGCCACCAAAGAAATTTTCGGGTTTCCGTAGTGAGAACGAACCACCTTTGAAATTATTACAATTTCCATTTGCTGACGATCATCCAATAACAGAATTGGCTGAGTTTTACAAAGACTTTTTTAATGCCCCACACCTAAAGTTGTCTGAGGACCTTTACTGGTCTCGTTCACAATCGAAAAATGAAACTGAAGTGACGAACGAGGATCTATCTAAAGACCTGGAGCTGTACGAAAGTTCTGTTTCAGAGTTTGACGAATTGCTCGCTGATATGTGTCGGTCTGCTGAATGGAATAAATAAGGGAACAGGGGTGGTGATGGTTGAAGACTGATTTACTTGATGATGACGTAGTTTTTTATGAGAACTGCATAATGCAGGATCAGGTTTTGGGATGGGAATGTGTTGGAAGAAACTATGTAGATTAGATTTATTATATGGGAGAGATGATGTATTTAGTGTTATCCTGTAAATAGTACAATATCTGGACTCTCGAAATTTATTACTAGTTTCTGTTAAATTCACGAGGTTTATCAATTTTGATGTCTTTGTAATATACTGTGTAGTTAAATAAATCAGATAGGAAATTTTTAATGTAATTTTTGTTTGTGTTGACAAAACAATATAAACCAAAGTTATATTTCTCTAAAAGATTAAACGAGACTACCTGCGATTAGCTTGCTATTGTTTACGATTGTGAAAATCTGGATTCGATTTCCAGAAAAAAATGCAGTTACATTTTTATGAGAAAATGTTCCCGGGAAGTGGGACCAAGAAACATAGATAGCGAAATATACTTGGCTTTGCAGGCGAGACTTATTTGAGGATTATGAAGGAAGCAAAACTCGCATACGCTTTCAGTATGCTTCATTTTTGGGTTTATATTTACACTACGGAGCGTAAACAAAGCATTTGTGAGCTATTTCGCTTCATACCGCCAATTAGAGGCAAAGAGGCTGTGTTAAAATTATGTGTAGATAAATTCTTTAGAAAATGATATTTGATCAATATTCTTTCGTGTTTTTTTGTGATGCTCAACTAGTTTTGGGCCTGATAACGGGAGGTTGATATACTAAATTGGCTAGAGACCTACCGCACAGATGTCAGCACTGTCGCTGCACTGAATGTAAAACACGAAAGTATCAAGAAAATTATTATGAATTTTATACCACATTTCTTTTGTAGATACGTATCACTCACTGAAATTTTACATTTAAAATACTAGTGAGCTCGTCTTTATTGTGTAATATATGTGCCTTTATTAATTTCGCTCCACTTTTAAGCTGTTTGTGTACCCTTGTACTATTATGTGTTTTATGACCGAAGTATGTGTTTATGAATATAATGATTTTTGTCTTTTCTTGACTGTTTATTTTATTTTTAATATTAGAGATGATTCTGAAATTAATACATGAAACAAGTTTCTGTTAATTAGAAGTACAAATTTTGGATGAGTCCTCGAAGTTTTCCTCGAATTGCTTCCAAGGTGTATAATTAAAGAAAATCTCAGGGCATAATCAGGTTCCTGTTATTTTTTTGATGTTGGTCAGTCTGCCAACAGCAATATATAATACCTCGAGATGTACGATTTTTAAATCTTCATAGGTTTTTGCTAGATAGTTAAACTAACGTAAGCGTACGCACGCAATCCATGAACTTAATAAAACCCAACCCAAATAAGGGTAATTGTTAGGCAGATTTTTGATATTTTGAGAAGCAGAACTAAATCGTCAGACAAAATATTTACTTAGGATCACATTTATGTGAGGATTCAAATGTTGCTAGTTGTCCATAATGCAGTTATTTGTATTGCTAACCTAGAAAAAACACCATGTTACGGAAGCAATTTGAGGAGGCAAATAATTTTTATATTATTTTATTATAGTAAATCTATTTAAATCTTAGTGACATGATTATCTTAATTTACCATGCATATTTTACTTAACCAAAATAAATTTTAGTCTTGGTTTTTATGTCTTATAGAGAGAAGTTAAAGAACAAAATAAACATTTTCGTAATACTTTTGGTGTTATTTTCCCTTTTAAAATAAGTATTCATTCCTTGCGTTTCGTTAGGGTAAAATAAGAGAACTACAAAAGCACTGAAAATTTCAATCCCTATGCCCTTCCTTCTGGCCGCCTTGCAATTATAATATTATTGCCGGCGTGGCATTGATCAAATCCTTAGCAAAATCAAAATCTCCAAAGATTTTTAGCAGTGGACTACTAAGAATGATGATTAGGTACTTATAACAATAAGAACAATTTAATGCAATGTTTTAAATGACTTAGGCTATCTAAGTAATTTAAAAACCTTGCAGTAAATACATGGATTCAAGCCTTGGATGTAGAGAAGTAATAACTTGGGAAGGTACGTAGGTACGGTTCGTAATTCATACGTGTAACAGTGACTAGGAACTCAATCGTATTCAACAACCCAGGTTTTCATTGCAGTATCAAAACAAGGTTACCTCGTTTTAAAAATACTATTTAAACATAGAAAAGTCGTTTGTACGTAGAGGGTTACTAGATGAAATGAATTATTATAATAAGCAAACGTTTGAAATGTAAATAACTTAATAACAATAAATATTTTATGAGTATTAGTGATTATTTTTATGTCAGAATTAAAACATTTCGATAAGCTGTAAAATGAAACTAACCGTTAAATACTTTCAAAAAGACCTCTCTTTTGTCGCGGGGCGAGGCTAAAGTTAAAACATGTATTTGTAAGAACAAAAAAATTCTAAAACAAAGTAAATATAGCTGAAATTCTAGCTGCCGATATGTTCTACAATAATATGTAATACTTGAAAACAAATACTTAAAAAAATATCAATAAGAGTTTAGTTTCAGAACGTATTTTATTTTGATGAAGTGTCAAACTTCTAAGCGACGCGACTGTGTGTATCACAACACAACAGTTGCCAAATACTTCTAAATATTTGCATAAAAGCAGAAATGTGTACAAAATGCTATATTGATAGTGCTTAGTTAAGTGAAAAACTAGTTTAATATTACTACAACTAATTTACTATTGTAGTTTAGGATTGTTTCCATGGTATAACCTAAAAAGTGGACTATTATCGTTAAAAATGTTTTCTATTTGTCGTCAAACTCATCCTGCGACAGGAATCGAGCACGCTGTGAGCTGCTGCTTCTTCAACAATGACGAAACATGCTTAGTTACTGCTGGAGCTAATATTATTAAGGTTTTCAGGCTATTGCCTGAAGGACATACGAAAGAGGTTAATGCCGGTAAGTTTTTTGTCCATTGATAATAACTCTATACTTTTAGTGAGGTGACAGATTAACAATATGAAGTGTTAACACCCTTATTCATCCCGTGGGTCCTGTAAGAAATTTCTGGCTCTACTACAACTCTTCATAAAATCCTTTGACAGATTGCCTTTCAAATACATAACATTGGCAAAGTTGTAGTCACAGTCTATCACAAAGCCCTTAATTATAAATTGAAGTTGTTGCTGTAAGAAGCCATCAAAGGGAGTGAACTATGCAGGTCAATAGAAACAAAACTTGATATAAACTTTATACCAACTCGTAAGAAGTGAATTATAATATGCCAAAACTCCTTTTCTAAGAAAGGTCCCAGCAGTGGACTATTAAATGCTGTTGACGAGGTATAAAGGGTGATTTTTTATAGGCTCACACACCCAAAAGGTGTTTATTGAATCCTCCTATTAAAGCTTATGTTGTCAATCTAATTTACTGCTGTTTTTCAAGTTATTTAATGTGAAGACTACCTTGTTGGTCTATCTGTTAGAGTATACAACTGTTAATAAGAGTTTTTCCACTTTCACACATACTCATTTTTTTTGCTGTAAACGGGACTTATTTGTGACATAATTAAAAAAGTTACGATACCTTCTACTTTACGACTTTTGTAATGGATTACACCACTCGTGGCCACGGGTTGACTGTACTCTACTTGTCATTTTATCGTGAAAAAGTCCCATTTACAGCAAAAAACATGAGGTCTTGGCTTCAGTTCCTGAATTAGGCTGATTGTGAATTTTCAAACCAAGTGGAGTGCAATAGGAGAGGCCCATGTACAGCAGTGGACTGCGATAGGGTGATGATGATGATGATGTGTATTTTCCTTACAAGAAATTCTTAATATCAGTCTCAAGCATGGAATGGATGACTGAGAGTGCATGCTCACATTCATTCCCGGTTGCCATGAACACCTACGGCAATTGTTACTGGGAAGTCAGTGCTCTCAAATATACTGAAAACTAGTTTATATTTCAAATTTAGCTTACTCTCAGAATTTCTGGGGTCCATTGACTATCATTTTATGGTAAAACAGATATACCAGGTATATCTGGTTGAATTAATTTTGGAAATAATAATAGCTAGGTGATAATCTAATCTGAATAATGGTGATAATCATCATTGTTTAATATCAGGTTTACTAAGATCCCTTCTCTGTTATTTCAGCTGGTCAGCCTGTACCCCCAAAGATGAAGCTGGAATGCCTAGCCAGTTACACATTATGGGGTAATGTGATGTCAATAGAGCCCGTCCGCTGTCCGAGTTTCGGCAGAGATCTGTTGCTGGTGTCATTCAAAGAAGCCAAGCTATCAGTGCTACAGTATGATCCACAGACAAACAATTTGATAACATTAAGTATGCATTACTTTGAAGAGGATGATATGAAGGTACTTGCGTTTCTGTTTCATTTTAGAATAAGGTGGCATAAGAGATTATTACCCCTTTGTAGATCCAAGACAAGACAAAAAGAATCAGTGCCTTTTAGTGAGGAATATATTTTGTTTTATAAAAAAAAATAGCTAAAGTTGGCTTGATTACAAATTGACTATATTAATTTTAGCGAAAGTTATGTACGTAGCTAAGCTACATAAAGGCTTTTGATGAAATTTATAGAGCCTTTGGCCTTTATTGCGAAACAATTTACACCTCATTTATTCAAATTAGTTCCATTGTTTAAGCACTAGGGGAATAAAGAGGTAAACATAGACTATTAAAAATCTTAACCTTCCCTTTGGCTTCCCTGTAGTTGGGTAATAATATCTTATAGTCACTAGATTGAGCTACTACACTACAGGTTTGACAATTGATTTCATTCTTACTGAGCTTTTTCCTTCAGATCCTCTAATTTCAAATCCTATAACATTCACAAAGAGCCGGTTGGCAACACCGACACCTGAGCATTGTCTGCGTAATTTAAAATTTGTAAATATTACTTAATGTTGTAAAATCTGTGAAAGAACCAGTGTTTCTAATTGCAAACTTTAATATAACCCTGTGACATTGTTGGGAAGAACTATGAAGCAGTGACGAAAGAAAAACAAAGAAGGTTAGCAATACACCACTAAATACAGTTTGAGCTTTGAATGTTGAATGTGCACTAGAACAAAATAACAACAATTAACTAATAATACAATTCCAGAGAAGTGACACTGTTTAGTGCGATCTTGTTTTCGGAAACCACAATTTCAATTTACAAAAAAAGACGTTATGAAAAATTATTTTTGAATTTGGCGACCCCAGCGACATAGTGACGAGTAGCAGAACTAGACTTTACTGTCATAGACAAAATAGATTTCATTGATTATTTGTCGATTAATTGTCTATGGTAGTCACCTATGGTCGGGTAACTTTAGCCTTTTTTTTTATTAACACCATCTAGCACAGAATACCAGAACTACATTTGATTTATTGTTAATAATTATTGGGCGAATCCACGTAAATAGTAGGGTACACCTAAGGAAGACACAATTGACATCGAAAATAAAGTCAAACTAAATTCAAAGCATCAACATCGAAAAAAAAAACGAAATGGAACAGCAATTCCAAGTATTTTTCGCCAAGATGAAATCGGAAATGGACAAACAAACTACGATAATAACTAATAATCTTATAGAAAAAATGAATGAAAGGCTGCAAATAATATTAGAAGAAAATATAAAGTTGAAAGAAAAGGTGGAGATCTTAGAAGCAAGGCTGAACAACATAGAAAGGGAAAAGAAAAAGAACAATATACTGATGTTTGGATTGAGTGAGACTGAGAAAAACCCATCAGAACTATTCAAAACTATAAAAGAAATTATAGAAAACAATCTAAGTATTCCTATTGCTAAAACTGACATCCAAAATGTCTACAGAATTGGAAAAAAAGGTGACGAAAAAGTAAGACCGGTTCTTATCTCGTTCACAAGCTACTGGACGAAAATGAATGTAGTGAAGAACAAGAAAAAGATGGTAAAGGGATACATAACTGAAGACTACCCTAAAACAGTGCTAGAATAAAAGAAAACTATTACAAAAACAGCTCAAAGAAGAAAGAGGAAAAGGAAAGTTTGCTTATATCAAATATGATAGCTTGGTCGTAAAAGAAAATGAGTCATACGCAGAAAAAAGGAAGAGAGAGCAATCAACGTCCCCAGAATCCAAAACAAATCCCAGAAAACAAGCTATCATAAACTCAAACTTAAAAACCACAAATAAGACTAACGCATTCGAGTTAATGAAAGCAAAAAGAAATTCACAGTCTTATTTACAAGCGACTAGCAAACCTAACTAGCAGTCAGACATCGGTAACCGGAGACGGAACAACCCCAATCCGGCTGGTCACCGTGGGGTTGATAGACCACCACCCTCTAAAATCTCTCCAACTCCAAGTTATGAAAACTATAGAAATAAAAGTGAATATAAAAACAATTATGAAAGTAAACTATTTATAGCAACTCTGAATACAAGAACACTTAGGACGGACGACAGACTTTTAGAACTAGAGCAAGCTCTAAGGAAAATCAAATGGGATATTGTTGGGCTTAGTGAAGTCAGAAGATCGGGAGAGGAAATAAGAGAATACAATGATTTTATATTGTATTTTAAAGGGGAAATACAAGGAACATACGGCGTTGGCTTCATCGAAAAAAGAACTCAAAAATTATATAATTGACTTCATTGGAATATCCGATAGAATCGCGATCTTGAACTTAAATATTCCAGGTTTTAAAAACCCACTATCTATTCTTCAAGTGTACGCTCCTACTGAACAAGCAACAAAGAAAGAAAAGGACGTGTTTTATAAAAATCTTACACAAGTAATGAATGATGTGAGTAAAAACATTATAGTGATTGGAGATTTTAATGGTCAAGTAGGAAGTAAGTGCACAGGTGAGTATGTTTTGGGCAGTTATGGTAACAAAAATAGAAGTAAAAATGGGCAACGACTAATAAATTTCTGTTTTGAACACAATCTGAGTATCATGAACACGTTTTTCAAGAAAAAAATAAACAGAAGATGGACTTGGATTTCTCCCAATGGCAAAGCTAGAAATGAGATTGACTATATAGCCACTAACATACCCAGGGTTTTTAGTGATGTAGCTGTAGTTAACAACTTAAACTTCAATTCAGATCACCGACTACTAAGAGGAATTATAACATGCAAAGACTTAAAATTGAAACGAATTAGTTTTAAACAAACCAATCCTGGAAGAACGATAAACTTATCAGAACAAGATATAAGAGAAATGAAAGATTCTTTAGAAAACATTAAAAAACAACACAATGTACAAGATAAATACGATACTTTAGAAAAAACTCTATGGAAAACTATAGAATAGACAAAGAAAACTATAAAGGACAAACTAGGTATAGAAGCTAGAACTAAAATAAAAGAAAGAAGAGAATTATTAAATAACAGAAAAGAGAATCGTATAAAAATAGCAAATATCAGTAAAGAAATATCCAAATTAATAAGAAAACATAGAAAGCAGATTCATTTACAAATAATTAGGGAAAAAATTCAAAAAACTGGTGGTATCAAAAAAGCTCTTAAAGAATTAAAGGATCATTCGAAATGGATTGCAAAAACTACAACAACAGATGAAAATCAGACCAAACATACAACAACAAAACGACAAGAGATCTTAAAAACAGCAACTGAGTTTTACAAAAAAATGTATACAGATCTAGATAAAACTACAGACACAAAAACAGAAAACATCAACACTGGCCAAGAGACAATTCCAAATATATTACAAAGTGAAGTAAGAAAGGCTATTCAGACTCAGAAAGCAGGAAAAGCGCCTGGAGACGACAAAATATCAAACGAAATACTCAAATGCACCATGGAACAAATATTAGAACCGTTTACAAATATTTGCAATGAGATCTTGGCTTCAGAACAGATACCAAATCAATGGACATCGTCTACAATAATATTGTTGCATAAAAAAGGGGATAGAAACAACATAAATAACTACAGACCCATTAGCCTAATGGCCAACTTATACAAAGTTTTTTCAAAGATTTTATTGCAACGGTTAACAAAAGAACTTGATAGTAACCAGCCTAAGGAACAAGCAGGATTCCGATCTGGCTTTTCAGCAATTGACCACATACATGTTGTTAAACAAATAATTGAAAAATGTAACGAATATAATCAAGCATACTATCTGGCGTTTGTGGATTACAATAAAGCGTTCGATTCCCTGAAACATAGCTACATTTGGCAGTCATTAGAAAACCAGGGCCTGAATAAGAAGTACTGTAGAATTATTAAACAAATATACGAAAATAGTACAGCAAAAATACAGCTGGAACTCATTGGGGATACATTTAAAATTCAAAAAGGCGTCCGTCAAGGGGATCCTCTGTCTCCAAAAATTTTTAATGCTGTATTAGAAAACATATTTAGACAACTGAATTGGGATGAATTTGGAATTAATATAAATGGAGAAAACCTCCACCACCTCAGATTTGCAGATGATCTCATTCTATTTGCAAGAGACCCAACCACACTACAAAACATGTTGCGACAACTATCGTCTGAAAGTCAAAAAGCAGGATTGTCAATGAATACGAGCAAGACTAAGTTGATGACGAATAAGGCTAAAGTTCAGATAGAAGTAGGACAAGAAGAGATCGAATATGTTGACGAGTACATATATCTGGGACAGGTCATAGCGGTAAGAGATCTATCTAACAAAGAAGTAGACAGAAGAATATCTAACAGTTGGCAAAGATATTGGTCTCTTAAAGAGGTCATGAAAAATAAAAGTATACCTGTTTATGAAAAAACAAGAGTATATAACACTTGTATACTTCCGTGTCTCACATACGGTTGCCAGACCTGGCCATTCACACTAAAGATGAAGCAAAAATTAAGAGTGTGTCAAAGAGGCATGGAAAGAAGTATGCTGGATTTACGACTAAGAGATAAATGGAAAGCTACAAAAATTAGAAAAATAACCAAGGTGGCAGATGTAGGAATTAAAATAAGATCGTTGAAATGGAAATGGACAGGACATATGTGGAGAACGAATGCAGAGAAATGGACTAAAAAAGTTACAGAATGGTATCCCAGAAATGGGAAGAGGAATAGAGGAAGGCAGGTAAAAAGATGGGAAGACGATTTGCCAAAGGGATGGAGAAGAAGTGCGCTGGACCGAAACAAGTGGAGGGAATTAGAGGAGGCCTATGTCAGAAGACACCCTGACCTGGTTACTGATGCTAGTTGACGAGATTTTAATATGAATATTTTACAATCAAAATTTTAGTTTTACAATTTAATTTAAGTTAACTAGATCTAAATAAAAATAAATAAATAAATATGTACAACAGGTTACAGGAAATAAAGGCTATTTTTATTTTTATTTTATTTATTTATTTAACATTCACAAGTATCAATGGTAATTGTAAGCGTGTGGATAAGATGCTACTCTTTGAACTCTTTTTATTTTTAAATAAAAGTGAGTGCTGTGCCTGAGGTTTCAGGTTTGATTCCTTGATAAGACTAAATGTTTGTGTAATCTGCTCATTTATATGGGAATTTGGGTGTTTTCGATGCATGATAATTATGTATGTATCTAAAACATATTGTAGATGATGCTGTGTTTCAAATGTCTGTAGTATTTATATATTAAACTCTTTAACAGAATGGCTGGACCACTCATCCTCACATACCTTGGATTCGTGTTGATCCGGAAGCCAGGTGTGCTGTAATGCTTCTATATGGTAAAAAGCTAGCTGTACTACCATTCAGGAAGGACCTAGCTACTGATGAAGGGGATCCATTGGAGGCTAAACCTTTGGATAGTAAGAAAGCAGTAAGTATTATATTCTTTAAATTTACATAAATCCTAATGAGGGACATCCTACTACCACTTTTTGGTATCCTCCTAACTCAATGTGGTGATGGTAGAAGTGCAATGTGCAGTACCATATTCTCTTAGTTACTATAAGCAAATCTTATAATAACGTTTTTATTTAATTATATATAGCTACCAACACAACCAATCAACCGAGCACCAACCCTAGCTTCTTATGTGATAGTGCTCAAGGATTTGGATGAAAAGATTGATAATATACTAGACATACAATTTTTACACGGCTACTATGAACCTACATTGCTGATATTGTATGAACCGGTCAGAACATTTGCAGGGTAAGTTACAGTTTATTTTCAGAGGATCCATGATCCATATATCATGAATCTTATAAGATTTTTTCGCAGTGAATCTATTTATATAATAATAAAAAAAGAATTGGTAAATATAACTCGTATAAAAACAAATTAATTAATATATGTTTATGCGTACCTGACATTTGTCTTGGTGGATATGAATAACGGTCCAATTTCGATCACTGGGCGACCACCAGTTTAAAAAAACTGATTATCGCATTGTTAAATTGCAGTTGGATTAGGTTTTTTTTCCTTTTCCCTTTCAGCCGCACAGCCGTTCGCAACGACACATGCGCTATGTGCGGTGTCAGTTTAAATATGAGTGCGAGAGTACACCCCGTTATATGGGCGACTGCGCATCTACCCTTCGATTGCTTAAGGGCTGTGCCGGTACCGAAACCTCTAGGTAAGTTTGTGTTAATTTTAACTCTGTTACATATAAACAATAGGTTCAAAATAGGTTTATGTCATAGTTCTGTCATCATATTGAGCCCTGTTCTTATGATGAAACCATTTTGATGATCCGTCGTCAAAACGCTTTAAATGTAACTTATACTAACATATTGCGTGGCGACGCATCAAAACACCAATTTTTGCTCATTTAATGTTTCACACCAAATATATACTTTCAGAAACTGAGAGTTACTGTTCTTATTCAAATAAATGGGCCCCTCATTATGAAAATTTTTTTTTTCTTTAACAGGTGGATGTTTGATAATGGCTGTGAACTCATTGATATACTTGAACCAGTCGGTTCCTCCCTATGGAGTGTCACTCAACAGTATTGCCACACACACTACTAATTTTCCACTGCGTAAGTATATTTTTTTAGTTGACTTTAATTTTAAGAAAGTTTTATAAGCAGCTATTGTTGTGATATTGTGAGATAGTTGTTGACAATAAGAGTTTTTTAATTTCTTGTCACTTGAACAGTCGGTTTGAGACCAGTATATATGCTCTAATCAGGGAATTAATTCGGAAGCATAAAAATAGTTTACAGTCCAAAATTCACCCTTTTCAGGAACCACCCTTTCTTTCTATTGCCTTTCCTTTCTCTTTCGATATACTCAAAAAGTTGTCATCCCATCGATGGCAATAGGGTCGTAGTTGAGTAAGTTTGAGATGTGAGTGTATGTGTACGTGTATGTGGGCAGGTATCCAGGAGGGCGTGTGCGTGACGCTGGACGGGTCGGCGGCGCTGTGGCTGGGCGAGGCGCGCCTGGCGCTGTCGCTGCGCGGCGGGCAGCTCTACGTGCTGACGCTGCTGGCCGACTCCGTGCGGACCGTGCGCAGCTTCCACCTCGACCGCGCCGCCGCCTCCGTGCTCACCACCTGCGTGCGTATACCCGCCACTGTCCCACTTACAGCTCTACGTGCTGACGCTGCTGGCCGACTGAAAATGCACGGATTCTGCTCATGCTTTCCATCAGGCATGGTAGAGTCACCTTGGCAGGCATCCAGGGTCCATAAGCGTACAAGTTCGGGTCGGGCGACTACACTCTGTTGTAACCATAAACCTTTAAAAAAATATACTATTTTGCAACTCTAAATTGTGATATTATCCTTCTCCAATTCCAGATGTGTGTAATAGAAGAAGATTTCCTCTTCCTTGGGTCACGTCTTGGCAACTCTCTTCTACTTAGGGTTACCGAGAGAGAGAACCGTATGCTGTTCTCTGTGGACAAACCATTAGAAGCCACTGTAGACCTTACAGTATCGGAGGGTGGTAAGATATTGTTATTAAATATTAATAATATTCCAAGACATTGTAGATCGCCATCCATACCCAGGTTTTTAGGGTTCCGTAGCCAAATGGCAAAAAACGGAACCCTTATAGATTCGTCATGTCTGTCTGTCTGTCCGTCCGTATGTCACAGCCACTTTTTTCGAAAACCATAAGAGCTATACTTTTGAAACTTATCAAGTAGATGTAATCTGTGAACCGCATATAGATTTTTACATAAAAATAGAAAAACAACCATAAATTTTGGGGGTTCCCATACTTGGAACTGAAACTCAAAAAATTTTTTTTCATCGAACTCATACGTGTGGGGTATCTATGGATAGGTATTCAAAAATGATGTTGAGGTTTCTTATATCATTTTTTTCTAAACTGAATAGTTTGCGTGAGAGATACTTCCAAAGTGGAAAAATGTGTGTCCCCCCCCCCTGTAACTTCTATAATAAGAGATTGATAAAACTAAAAAAAATATATGTTGTACATTACCATGCAAACTACCAACGAAAATTGGTTTGAACGAGATCTAGTGAGTAGTTTTTTTTTAATACGTCATAAATCGTAAACTGCAATTTACCTTTCATTCAATCAATACACTATTATAAAAACATCGATCCAAGTTACAACGAACTACAAGAACTTTTATATAATATTACTTGCTGATACGGAACCCTTCATGGGCGAGTCCGACTCGCACTTGGCCGCTTTATTTGTAATACATACACATAATGCATAGAATCACTCACGCAAATAAATATTGTAAGAAAGTGTGTAGTGTGGGTCGCCATACCACACTGTCTTCATTAGCAATGAATATGGTCACCACTGCTATTGGATTCCTTTCATGCTTTCCATCAGGCATAGTAGTCCCTTTGGCATCTTTAAAAATAGAAAATCCAGATGGATACACCAATTTCTCCAATGAGTTATTAAATATTATTCGCACAATGGATGCGAGAAAGAAAGAAAAAGAGTGGTGTGCAATGGGAGAGATATGTCCAACAGTGGACTGCAATAGGCTGATGATGATGATGACTCGCACCATATCTCAAACGGAACTGTTGTAGACGAAACGCTGATGATGATTGGCTAGCTCACCACCACAATCTCTCATATAAACGAATGTTAACCCTTTTAGGAAATTTCTAGAATCTCCTGTTTCTGGAAATTTCATATCA
This sequence comes from Phragmatobia fuliginosa, assembly GCA_932526445.1. Classification (NCBI taxonomy): domain Eukaryota; kingdom Metazoa; phylum Arthropoda; class Insecta; order Lepidoptera; family Erebidae; genus Phragmatobia; species Phragmatobia fuliginosa. The sequence goes on along the minus strand of OW052079.1, from coordinate 13,967,577 downwards.
ATCTTGCGATTCATATCTAAGTGATTTAAGTGATTAACCCAGCGACCTCGGCGGTTTCTGTGCTTTTAAGAGTGTTTACAATAAATCCGTTCAAATCCTAACACGTAACAATGTTATATCTTCCAGACCCATCAGTCGTCACCAACCCCACTCCAGCCGCCCCCACCACACAACAGAAAGATCAGTCTGACCCTGCAGCCAAGAAGCGTCGGCTAGATACCCTCAGCGACTGTGTGGCGTCCAACGTCATTGAGATCAGCGATAAAGACGAACTGGAAGTGTACGGCTCTGATATACGGACGTCCACTCAGCTGACCAGCTATGTGTTTGAGGTAAGGGACCTTTGTTGTGGTACAGCGACATCTGCAATCCAAGAAACAGAAATGAGTTGACGCCCTTTTGATTCCTTCCCCTATAGATGATGTGAGGATGTCGAGTAAGGTTGATATATTTGTGCATCTTGACTTGTCGCTGTTTGACTATCCTTTCACTCTCAACAGCAGATGGTGGGGGAGGGGGAGGTTTTATTCAACTGAATTATGTGTTCTAGGAGTATACCCGCTACTGCCTCATTAGGTTACTTGTGGTGATCTGGTTGTAATCTGTATATTAATGAATATATAGTAGATTCATCATCATCATCATCAACAGCCTTTAACAGTCCACTGCTGGACATAGGCCTCTCCTTTGAAAGGAGGTTTTGGCCTACTATATATATTTGCTTCATTAATATACTATATAGTAGATTAATGAAGCAAAACTTAGTATCACTTTTTACCAAATTTATGTAAACGGAAGAGTATGGAGTTTGACTTTTTGTATGCATAAGAGAGAGATAGGAGTGAAGAAATATAAAAAAACATAGAAAAATTAGTTATGGTCGACTTTCCACCAGCAGGTGACCGCTAGCATTAATTATCTCATTCTAAAGGAAAGGGAAAACGTTTTCGGCATGTTAGGTTAGTTAGGTATCATTTTAATCATATTTGATGAAAACACTAAATATTGGTGTCACATCGTTAAACTAAAACTCACTAAATTCATAAAAATTTGCTGTTGGATTATATACTTTAATTTCATTTATATACAGTCCATGTTTCATTAACTCAAATCTTAGCTTTTAGTATACGCATGCATATTAAGCTCAGTATAAAATAAAAAAAACTATTAGAATTTCCTTCCAACAGACAGTACGAATTCCTAGACAGATCAGTATAGCCGTTCTCGTGTTCCATAACACTTTTTTCCCCCCAGGTATGTGATTCCCTCCTCAATATATGTCCAATTGGTGACGTCTCAATGGGGGAACCTCAGCTCCTGTCTGAGGAGTACAGTCGGCAGCAAGACAACCCTATAGTGGAGCTTGTGACGTGCAGTGGTAGAGGCAAGAATGGAGCGCTGACTGTATTACAACGTACTGTGAGACCGCAGTTGATTACAGCTTTTAATTTGCCCGGTAAGTGGAATATATTGTTAGCGCTGGTTCCCACTACGCCGGACCGGTAGATTTGCCGGACCGGTAAAACTGCCGGAAGGGCTAGTGGCTGTACAAGTTATATGAAGCTGTTCACATTATCCCGGATCCGGCATTTTTGCCGAGTCCGGTATTTTTACCGTGCGTTTTGTCACTACGATCGTCCGGTAAAAATACCGGACCGGAGCAATGTGAACGAGTTTGATCCGGTATCTGTCCCCCGCTCGCAGCACCTGTGCTCCCCTCGCCCCGCCCGCGCTCCCCTCACATTATTTTGCTCGCATTTTCTTCAGTAAATCGTCAAAAGTGGTTGCTGTCATTCGAAAATAGAATGTACCCAATGTTTTCTTTCATTTTGCCTTCTATTAAAATACCACCACAACACAACAATTTCGTCGTCCATTGTGTGCACAGGTCCAAATTTAACTGAGCTGAGTACTTGACTGTCCGAGGATCCGGTGTAATGTGAACACTCTGTCCGGTGTCCGGTTTCCGGTAGATTTACCGGTCCGGCGTAGTGGGAACCAGCGCTTAGTGTTCGAAGGTGCAATCTCTTGTTTCGCATTCAATAAAAAAATGTTAATTTTATATTACATACTCTCAATTTTATTTAATAATAATAATAATAAATAAATCATTTATTCGGAACAAGTTCATTTTTTTACAATTAATAAACCCACCAAACTGCAGAACAGTTTGTCGGCAGTAGTGTCACGCCGTTAATCTTGATTAATACCGGTTAGGTAAGACGATGGCTGGAGCTCATATGCAGTCTGTATTGACAGGCCAACTCAAATTATACTACTTTCTTCAAAATGCCTAACCGGATCCAGGCGTTTGTGCTAGATATCAACATACTTTTTTTTTTGTAAATACATACATATTATACATAGAAAAACACCCAGACTCCGAAACGAATATTTGTGGATCACACAAATATTTGGTCTGACCCGGGAATCGAACCCGAGACCTCTTGATCAGCAGCCGCATAAGCTAACCACTAGACCAACAAGGCAGTCTATTAAAATCTATTAAAAAAATATTGGGTAAATCTCACTATGGAAAACATTTTGTGTGATTCACAAATTGCTGTTCTGAGTCTGGATGTTCCTTGTGTCCGTTTTATGTATGTTTGTAAAGTTCCCCCGCGACACTGGATTTATATTCCTAATGCAGGGGTCGTCAATTTAAATTTTTTATATTTTATCTCCTACTCCATCCAGCGGTTGAAATTGCATTTCACAATAAGACTGCCATTTAAACAAGTATTCCTTATAGTTATAATAAGATTTTAAAAACAGTATTTTTTGTTTCCCATGTGCTATTGTACATTAAACGTTATCTATCTGTCTACAATACCTGATAGTTTATCTTCTCTTCCAGGCTGCATAGACATGTGGTCGGTATTCGCTGAAGGTACGGACTCCACTCGCGAGGCTGACGGGACCCATGCATACCTCATACTGACCCAGGAAGACGGCTCCATGGTCCTGCAGACCGGCCAGGAGATCAACGAGGTGGACAATTCTGGGTTCATGACCGCATCTCCTACTATATTTGCTGGGAATCTGGGCAACAACAAGTTTATGGTACAAGTCACCACTGTGGGCATAAGGCTGATTAAAAGTAAGTGAAATTTTACTTTTCACTAATCCCGTGCTATTCCTAGAGTACAGCCAACGAGAAGCGATACTAAATATAAACAAAACAACAACGGTGCGTAACCTTTGCACGTTTCTTTTATGGAGAAGTAAAATGTATTGATTTATCACTCGACGTACTTTGTTACATATGTGGACGGAAATCACTTTGTCGCGTATTAACGAAAAACGCAGTAAAAACGCAGCTAGTTATTAATCCTCTGCAGTATTTCCGGATTGATACAGCCTTTAAACCCTCTATAATAGAGCGTACTTCTTCCTCAAAGTGTCATGTTTGTGACTCCTAAGTCGAAGTCGTTCATGGGCGGCAGTTGTCACTTTCCATCAGGTGCTGCTCGTTTCAATCACCTATTAGCTCGTGCTCTGTAAAAGAAGTGTGTGTGTGTGTCAGCTCTGACGCACGACTGGAGTTAACGAGTTAACGAACGAAACGAAAACGAAACCGAAGTCTGTTTATTATGTTGGAGATTTTATCAGCCGCAGTTTTATGTTGTTAATGAGTAGTGTATCTGTTTCCCAGACGGAGTGCAGCTGCAGTCGATCCAGCTGGAGTGGACTGCGGCGTACGCAGCAACGGCCGACCCCTACCTGTGCGTGCTCTCCACGTGCGGGCGCGCGCTCGTGCTCGCGCTCAGGGAGTTCCGCGGGAAGGACGGCGCGGTGAGCTTTACTGTCTATATACGTACGTGACCCCTACCTGTGCGTGCTCTCCACGTGCGGGCGCGCGCTCGGTATACGTACGTACGGTTTACGAAAATTGAAAACTGAATTTTCCAATCATTTTCAGTATTTACAATATTGTGTTTCTTACAGAGACCGTACTAAAATTATGTGAGTTTACGAGTATTAATGTTTTGTATGTGTTGATGTTTGCAGTCGTCCGGCCGCCTGGCCCCGACGCGGCAGGGCGTTCCGCACCGGCCGGCGTTGCTGCGCGCTGCGGTGTACCGCGACCTGAGCGGCCTGTTCGCGCCGCCCGACGCCGACACCGCACAGGTACTGCACTCCATACACACTCCAATATTCCCACTGCTAACTACCTACTGACAAACCCCTCGAGTTCGGGCTCATTTTGTTCTTCGAGACGAGGCCGAGAGTTATTGGGAAGTCAGTGCTCTCAAATTTACTGACTACTAGTTTAACCTTCGAATTTCAGTTCTCCCTTAGGGTTGCGGAGGTCCGATGTCAGTCGCTCCGTGGAGAAACTGATATTCAGGTAAAACCGGTTGAACTAGTAGCCGACCCCAAATAATATTGGGAATAAGGCTAGGAAGATGAGACGAGGCCGAGACGGTTATAGGCCGACCGTTTAACTGAGTCCTCGCCTGCGCGGTTACAGGGGCGCGGCCGTATGGCGACAAAGGGGACTGAGACAGGTGCGGGCGGCGGGGGCGCTTAGTGAGACACACACGAGATGTCCGCCCGCACCTGTCTCAGTCCCCTTTGTCGTCATACCCCCGCGCCCCTGTTACCGCAGGCGAGGACTCAGATAAACGGTCGGCCTATAAATGAAATGTATTTAAAATTATTGTGCATCCAAATATTTGGTAAATATAAATACAATACAATAGGTATTTAATAAATACAATAGAAAGATAACACCCAAGTGTTGTCTTTCTATTTTTATATACAAGAAGTATTTTACATCGTCTAACAGTCCATAGGTCGCTGGTTTATATCCGGCTCGAAAGACCATATAGAAGGATATAGATGGCTTAAATTATAATGCTATGAGAATATGATTAACAGATATTTATTTAATGAATCAAAGTTTGAAGTTTATAATTGAGCTAAAGTGCACACGCGACCACTGTTAATCTTAAACGTGTACTATTTTCTAGTAAAGAATTGTAAAGTAAAATGTTTACTCTACAATAGTGAACGGTTACAAGGTACACTTAATGTATTGCAAAATTATGACCTTATATTTTCTGAAATTTTAAACCAAATAAACTCTCCAGGTCAAAGGTGAATTCACTGGTAAAATGAAAGGCAAAGGCAAGAACGTGAAAGCTGAAGGCTTCAAGCCGGGAACGGTGTACGAGCTTAACGATGAAGACGAACTGCTGTACGGCGGTGACCAGACACCCGCCTCTATGGCTAGCGTGAGTACTTAAATGTTTTCAAAATTTTAAGGTTCCTCTTCCAAAAGACACTGATTTCAAACATAGATACACATATGCTGGTAAACCGGAGGGAGGAAAGGCTGCCATAGTCTTTTTTCCCGATGCAAAACACTCTTTAATTTTTTGCGTAGTGAAATCTTTAACATAATTTTGGATTTATACAAAAATAATCCCCCGTCACTACGAACTCACACATGACAACTCAAACAAAATATTCATAATATTACACACACACACGTAAATACACTCTGTGTTAGTATAACAATATATAGCGTAGGCCCATTTGGGCTTACACTTTGACAGAGGGAGACGCCTGTGTGTGGGTTACTCCCTACCGTGTTGCTGTATGGCCTGGAACGATACAGAAAACTTAACTTGTTAAGCATGTGGAGGAACGAGTGTCATGTCCCTCAAACAGAAAGGGATGATCCCCGACCAGGCGAGGTGATCATGACTAGCGGGCCACGACCATACGGCGGATGATTGAAAGTTCATTAGCTTGAAAATTTCTATATCGTGACATAGCATTAATAGTTACTTTGTCGTTAGATGATAATGATGTCGCGTTCAGTAGATGTCGCTGTAGTATGATTTTCTTGTGCTGTATATATGTAGATGTCGCCACAAGCATATCTGTCTTTGCTTTTCTCCAAGCGAGAGATATAATATTGGAGAAGATGGGGGACTCTAAGATTGAAAACACACTGATGACAGACTTATACCGCTATTCTTTATACATACTCGTATTTATTTTTTCACTATACCTTATTATACCACCTTAGTAGGGTTGAAATTTCGAAAAAAATCTTTCGTAATGCGTGCCGACAGCATGAAAAGTACGAATTGTCATAAGTTTCAAGTTTGTAATAGTATTTAAAATATCCGCACAGATAATGTTAGCGGAACAGTCGAAGAACCCTGGCGTCCCGCGGCGAATCTCTCGCTGGTGGAAGAAGTACCTCCAGGAGGTGAAGCCCACCTACTGGCTGTTCGTACTGCGGCTCAACGGGAACCTCGAGATCTATTCCTTGCCGGAAATGAGGCTCAGCTTCCTGGTGCGGGATGCCTGTGCTGGGAATAAAGTGAGTATCTTACGGTAAACTGGATATTCATTCATGGATGAATATAGCTTCAGAGTGGAGGAAATACGCACCAGAACAAAGGCTGGCCTACTTTTCGGCCCTTGACATAAATATTTTAAATCGTATAAAGATAGGTCGATGTGAGTGAATGTTGAAAGCTAGCATATTGCAACATACAAATATTCTCTCATCCAGATATTAGCCGACAGTCTGGAATCAGTTCCGATCCCGTCCAACGCCATGGACGACGAGGAGCTGACGTCAGGTGCTTTGAATCCTGACGCCGAAAAATTGAAGGAGCTGCTAGTGGTGGGAGTTGGGCATAAGGGCACCAGGGTTCTCATGCTCATGCGCTGTGCGGACCAACTTATGATATATCAGGTAAATTGTGATTGTCACTTTGAAAAATATGCCTTCACTATAATATAAAAATGATGACTTTGCAATAATATAAACACTCTTATAACCTTCAAATAATACAGAGTAATCATTCTTAATGATCGCCGAGATCGCTGGGTTAATTAATCACTTAAATCGCTCAGATATTTATCGCAATGTAGTTCAAACTGAATTGATTTGCGATCGATGATGCGAATTTATATTAGAAATCACGAATACTGGTTTATTCTCGAAAATCCGTCTCATTGCCGAGAAAATGAAAACAAACCAACTTGACGACCATCAATCCAAATTCGACCTTATGTTATGAAAGTAAGGATCATAGTTCTATACCACAATACATTATTAATAGAACTTATATGGAATTTCGACTACCAGAACGACTGTTGCTGTTTAGAATCGAGAATGGGAATGTCTCGAATTTGTGCGACATTTAGTGACATCATGAATAATGATTTATTAATTTATGACCCCCTTGACTGTATGTTTTGTTGTAGTTCGTTGTGTTGTTTTGATGAGCAACGACGATCGAAATTTTACGCAAATAGATAAAAAACAATAAATCAAGCTGATTCCATATCTTGCAAATTTGCACTCATGCACGCACATCTTTCGAATTTTAATAAAAACAATCTAATCATGCTTTCCATCAGGCAGAGTTACTTTGGCAAGATCATTATATAAAAATATAAATTGTCAACAGGCCTACAAATACCCCCGAGGCAATCTCAAGATGCGTTTCTCTCGAATGAACGTATCGTTCCCGTTCGGGTACCGCGCGGGGTCCCTCTGCACCAACGAAGACTCGTACGAGACACAACAACTCAAGGAAGGAGTACGCCAATGTCGCTACTTCGGTATGTCCCTAACACCTTTAACCTTAGTTTATATTCACATATAAATATCGATTTTAATAAAATCGATTTTTGTCCGTAATGTGACGGATTAAGAATGTTAAGTGTCGGTACAACAGTAAGTCTAAGGAGAGACCTACTATCAACAGTGTTAAAAACAATCAAAGACTTGAATATGATTACAGAGGTTGTATTACTTTTACAATTTACCTAGACCGATACGTTAAGTTGGGTTAAGTTTATTAAAAAAATAATATGTCCAAAAATATTGATTTTTGCACGTTACTCGCGCCTCACATATGAATAGCAAAGCTTCCTATCCTATGCGTAAACTTCGTGCTTCCTATTCTGTTCTGTTATGTAGGGGTACTATGCCTGTTATGCAGGGGACGTCATACTTCCTGTCGTTGAGTTACATAGGGGTCGCGCGCAAGTAACGTGGGCGGGTACAACGACGTGTTCGTGGGCGGCCCGACGTCATACTTCCTGTCGTAGAGTTACATAGGGGTCGTGCGCAGGTAACGTGGGCGGGTACAACGGCGTGTTCGTGTGCGGCCCGACGCCGTACTTCCTGTCGTTGAGTTACATAGGGGTCGTGCGCAGGTAACGTGGGCGGGTACAACGGCGTGTTCGTGTGCGGCCCGACGCCGTACTTCCTGTCGTTGAGTTACATAGGGGTCGTGCGCAGGTAACGTGGGCGGGTACAACGGCGTGTTCGTGTGCGGCCCGACGCCGTACTTCCTGTCGTTGAGTTACATAGGGGTCGTGCGCAGGTAACGTGGGCGGGTACAACGGCGTGTTCGTGTGCGGCCCGACGCCGTACTTCCTGTCGTTGAGTTACATAGGGGTCGTGCGCAGGTAACGTGGGCGGGTACAACGGCGTGTTCGTGTGCGGCCCGACGCCGTACTTCCTGTCGTTGAGTTACATAGGGGTCATGCGCAGGTAACGTGGGCGGGTACAACGGCGTGTTCGTGTGCGGCCCGACGCCGTACTTCCTGCTGCTGTCGGCGCGCGGTGAGCTGCGGGTGCACCCGCTGTGCGCGGAGCACGCTCCGGCCGCCAGCTTCGCGCCCTTCAATAACACCAACTGCCCTAACGGGTTCCTCTTCTTCAACGCTAAGGTAACCATACTTCACGTACCTCTTAATTACTACGTTATGAGCATTGGTATAAATTCTGTCTGGGTGTAATTTATCACAACTATGTCTATGTATTTTTCAATCTGACAGCTAACTGCGTTTGAAATGTTGCTTATTGTTACTAATGGTTATAAACTTACAAGATAATATAAAAAAAAATATTTTCCTCCAGTCGTCACTTCGTATCTGCGCCCTGCCAACCCATCTCTCATACGACTCGTGGTGGCCCGTCCGGAAAGTCCCCCTAAGAGTCACTCCTCACTTCGTCACATACCACGTAGAGTCCAAGACTTACTGCTTGGTGTCTTCCACGCACACTCCTACCACCAGCTACTACAAGTTTAACGGAGAGGATAAAGAAAAGGCCAATGAAAACAAAGGAGACAGGTAAGATTACAGTCGAATGCACATTCTCAAGCTCTGCAGACTTAGCAGGAACGGCTTGAAATCCAGGGCTGTGCTAGCCCAGCTCTTACCGTGTAAAACGGTGAGAAATATGACAACGTTCTGCTTCAGAGGTGTCCCTGGTCACCCTGGGATTTACCTCAACAGTATAGTATGGCAAGAGGGAACTCCAGAAGCCACTGATGCGTACCTGTAGCTTCTCTCGACTGCTGAGACAGGTCGCCGAGGGGTTTTGTTAGACCGGTCTTCCGGGAGTACCACACGCCCGTAGTTTCCTCCACGAATGGTATAGTGCGAAAAGTATTACCCGCGTAAAAAAAGGTAAGAAGGCTTTGGCCCACCAGGCTGAGGGCTACCAGACAGGTTGCTCCCGGTACAATATGCAATTGATACATGATGAGATTCGGCTCGAAGTACCAATGCACATAAAAATCTGAATTGTAAATTCTCGTGTACGTTAGTTTTATTCAAAATTTGATTGAAATAATAACTTATTTATGTATGAAAGACAGATCATAGAAATACAGGAGATATGCAATTGAGGCGTGACGCTTGCGAACGCATCTGGCCTCAAAGCGGCTTGATGCCATTTTCGGACATTAGTCGCATGTCAACTTGCGACGTCTTCACTGCTCTTGATTTTTGACAAAATGCCGCGTTGTTCAGTGATTGTTTGCAAAAATAACAGCTGTACTGTGAATTACAAGAAAGATGGCATCTCATTTCATATCTAAATATTATAATATTATAGTTTTTCATACTGAATTCATTAAAACATTTTAGAAACATGATGAAATAACAAATTAAACATTAGGAACTAAAACCATTGCTTACTTAGTACAAATTGATCAATGAATCGGCTGGTCTAATAGGGCAATGGATAAGTGTTTTATTGATACTCTCACTCACACGATAGTTTCGGGAAGCGGCCGCTGTTGGCCTTTGTGTTAGAGATGTGATGTGATTTATGATTGTCGATATTTTCTACGATCCTAATAAGTGCGAATGATTATTAAAGATATAAATAAATTGTAATATTATAATTATGTAAACGTAAAAAAAGTGTAGATAAAGTTTTGATTTTTAATTTATTCTGGTACTCAAGCATCATTTATACCTTGCTTTTATTTCAAAATTTAAGCTATCCGAAGGATCCAAAAATTAAAGAAATGTGGATAAATGCGACAAGAAGGGGTCCAAGCTGGTTCCCAACAAAAATAACACAATATGCTCGTCCCAATAAATTTTCACCAATACGATCAATCGCCAATGAATAACCATTTAATAATACTAATAAAAGCCGTAATGGAAAAATATGCAACCGTAAAAGATTACACTACTTAACTAAGAACGCAACACCTAAACTATCTAAGCGGCAAGTTTTAAATAAATATTTACATTTTACTGGTCAATAAAATCCTTAACAATAAAATTCTTGCAGTTTTACCTGTGTTCTAGTCTAGATTCGAGAAGATGATATCCAGTTTTTTGGTAGTTAATTAATAAATATTCCAATTATGAAAAAACATCGCTTGTATAGAGTATATTCGAGGGAAACTCCTGTTTAGTTTTCTTTTCAAAGTCAATTAAATCTTTAGGAGAAAGAGCAGATAATACAGCTAACTGAATTTCATTCGATATTTTTCTATGATTATCACTTCACATCACTAGTTGCATAACTTGCACATGTTTGTTTATTCGAAATCCGTAGCTACAGGTAGAAGCGCCACCCTCTTTTCGCATGTGTTCTATTAGTGGGTTTATTGGTGTCTCTGTAAGTTTCTTTGTGTGCGGGAGAAATACGAGCGTGTATGCCGTGCTTACAATTTTTGGTTTTGTTTTAGTGAAGTAAGTGGGAGAAACGCGGAGACATCTGAACACGAATAAATTTGTGTACAAAGCTAATCTCCTGTGTTTCTTGATCTGTGGTATGAAACAACAAAGTAAAATAGTAAAGTTAGTAATTTTCAACAAATAATAAAAATTATCCGTAAAAGGAATCCATAAAATGAATCTGTACAATAACTATTTACATTGTTCACACATGTACAAAAAAAACAGCATTTAATGTGTGACATCTTCCATTCAGTCGATCTTTGCTGTGGCCTGTGACTTTACTGTTAAAGCTATTTTTTTCATGATTAAATTATAAACTCAAAAATCAATAAAAAAGGTTTTTTTTTACATTTAAACCCGCCTAAATGACTTGACCCTACCTGATGGAAAGCTAGAGTAGAATCCAAGAGTAGTCAGCATCGTCATTGTGAAGGCAAACAATGCAGCATAGCAACCCACACTAATAGTGGCCCAGTTAGATGCTTCTGCATCAATTGGGCCTCTGGTTTGAACACACCAACGAAATAGGACAGCACGTCATTTTAGCTTGGTCTTCTTTGCCTGGTTAGGGGCCGTCCATTAATCACGTGATATTTTTAACCCCTCCCTCCCCCCTGGTTATACGTGGTGAGGTTTAGGACAGGTTATACGTGGTGAGGTTTAGGACAACTCCAACTCTACCAAAATCACATGTAGTTTTTTAGTATCTTCAAAAAATCTTAAAATTTAGTCAAGGGGACACTGCACGCCAAGGACACTGCACCAAAATAAACACACGTGATATCTTATACTATACCCCCGTCCCACCTTGTGATATTTGTCGAACCCCCCCCCCCCCTCCCTTTCGAGCCTCACGTGATTAATGGACGGCCTCTTAGTACCGCCTCGGTCGGGCTGGCTTGCTTACGGAAATCAGTGTGGCTACTACCTTAGCTAATTCTAATAATTTGTGTTTCAGATTCCCGTATCCAATGCAAGACAGGTTCTCAGTGACGCTATTCTCGCCGGTGTCGTGGGAGATCATCCCCAACACCCGCATCGAGCTGGACGAGTGGGAACATGTCACTTGTCTCAAGAACGTCGCCCTCTCGTACGAGGGGACAAGGTAAAAATTTACTCATCTTTGTCCTTGTAATTTGCCCCTATTCCATTGACCATCTTTTTTTCTTAAGGGATTCTGGAGTATGGACTAAAAACCGGGGAGTACCCGGACCATGTATTTTCGGGTCCCCATATACCCGTACTGATACTGGTATTTACCTGAACTTACACCAAAAAAAAACAAAATAAAATAAAAAATCTTTTGAGTCTCTTTGTTCTGGTTAAACGACCGATTTTGACGGGACTTTCACTAGCAAATAGCTGATGATAGAAGGAGTAACTTAGGCTACTTTTTTAAATTAACGCCGCGGGACTCAGCTAGTGTTTCAATAAGAAAGAGTGTGGTTATTAAGATTACTTTCTTCGTTTCAGGTCTGGTCTGCGAGGGTATATAGCAATAGGCACAAATTATAACTATAGCGAAGATATTACTTCTAGAGGGAGGGTAAGTTATATTTAATACCTCTTTCTCTGTTTTTATAATATTTTTGCCATTCATTATTTGATACGTTTAATTGCTTCGTTGGTCTAGTGGTTAGCGTATACGACAGCTAATCAAGAGGCCTCGGGTTCAAATCCCGGGTCGGGCCAAAAAGTGTTTTTGGGTTTTTCTTAGGAAATTCCTAATAGCAGCCCGGAGTTTGGAAGCTAGGCGGTGATTCACGCCCGTGCCTCGGAGAGCACGTAAAGCCGTCGGTCCCGGTTGTCACGAACATCTATGGCAATCGTTATTGGGAAGTCAGTGCCCTCAAATATATATACTGACAACTAGTTCAATCTTTGAATGTCAGTTCTCTCTTAGGGTTGCGGAGGTCCGATGCCAGTCGCTCCGTGGAAAAACTGAAATTCAGGTAAAACCGGTTGAACTAGTAGCCGACCTCAAATAAACTTGGAAATAAAGGCTCGGAAGATGTGATTATTTGATACGTAAAGGCTAACTAAAATTAAATTGCAACCGTACACTCTAATTACTTATTTAACTTGTATCATTACATTTAAACATTTTGTTTTGTAAAACAGTACACAATCCGCGTTTATGCGACGCACATGTCACTCACCTAATTTATTAGTTATCGACAAATCTTAGTCTAATATCTAATATATTAGACTCATATTTGTCGATAACTGAAAAATTAGATCTGATAATTTTATCAATCCATCAATCATTAGTCATGTCATGGCTTTTATGGTCCTTCGAACATAATTTAAATATTGTGATATTTTAAACTTTAAACTAAGTCTTTTAAAACTGAAAATTACTTAGAACCGTTGCTTAAAGTTAAGTCACGTTAATAAATAAGGTGCATAACGTTTAAACTTGGTTCTAAATGTAATTAAAATTGCTTTTGATAATAATGTAAATAATAGTTATAACAAGCCTTAAAAATTTCGCCTTCATCATCATCACTATCTCAGCCAAACGACGGCCACTGCTATACGTAGGCTTTCTCCAAGTTTCCTCACTCCGGTCCTGTTCTGCCCGCATCTCGAATCACTAGATCGCTTCACTTATAAATTTATTAAATCTAAATACCATCGAGCACCAAAGTATTCACATAGACAAAACAAATAAGCCCAAACTCGATGGGTTTATCTTCTTTAGTTAAGAAGTTCCTATGACCGTCTTCCAGGTCCATCATCAGAACAGTCCTATAGGAAAAAGTGCTGAAGAATACTTAAGATGTCCTGTATAATTGTTAAATGTATCTCATACCATAATAAAAATTGAAATGTGGTTAGTGTTTCAGTTTCTTTTTAATAGTTTAAGAAACAATATTGTTTAACGAAGGTTTTATTTTCAGATAATAATTTATGACATAATAGACGTCGTACCAGAACCGGGCCAGCCGCTCACCAAGAACAGGTTCAAGGAGCTGTACGCGAAGGAACAGAAGGGGCCTGTCACAGCGCTTACACAAGTACTCGGATACCTCATATCTGCAGTCGGACAAAAGGTACGGGATTGGTTTAAATTAAGGGTGTGGCGACTTCCACATACAGCACAAGCAAACATATGCACCAACGCCATCTACCGAAGATACACTGAACCACGGAGTAACTAATCCTAAATCGCGATATAGAAATTCTCACACCGATTAGCATATATGCTAATCGTATATGTGTATACACAACTGCCAAACATCAACCGTTGGGCCGTGACCCGCCAGATAGGCACCGCAGCATCACCTCGCCTGGTTGGAGGATCTTCCCTTTGTGTTGTAGGGACACGACACCCGTTCCTCCATGAGAGTCTTAGTTTTAACCAAAATTTATAAAAAAAATGACCAAGTGTGTGTCAAACCATGCATGGAATATTCTGTAATCACTTTGCTTGGGTTGCAAGCGTGTATGGGCGACGGTAGTCACCTGCCATCAGAAGGAACATCTGCTTATTCCTCCTCCCCCAACCAATACCAACCACAAAAAAGTATGTCAGCATCTGAGTATTAGTAATAATTTATATATACGTTTATAGATCTACATATGGCAATTGAAAGACAACGACTTAGTGGGCGTGGCGTTCATAGACACGCAAATCTACGTGCACCGTATCCTCGCCGTCAAGAACTTGGTGCTGGTAGCAGATGTGTACAAGTCCATCTCGCTCCTACGGTACCAGCACCAGCACAGGACCTTATCTCTGGTCTCCAGAGACTTTAGAACTGCACAGGTACTTATTGTTCACTAGCTTTTACTCGTGGCTCTGCCCGTGTGTGTTGTGTGTCTTGTACCGTATATATTGAACAAAAATTAGTTAAAGTAAATATGTAACTCTTCAGATATATGACATGCAATTTATGGTGGACAACACAACACTCGGCTTCTTGGTGAGTGAGTCGGAGGGAAACCTGACCCTCTTCATGTACCAACCGCAGGCGAGAGAAAGTTACGGAGGTAATTATCATTTTTTAGCATTTTTTAAGAGGAACAATTCCTTCATACATTATTGTGAATTTACATATTATTGTACATATACACAAATAAGTATAATATTATGCATATCCTACTAATATTATAAACGCGAAAGTTTGTGTGTATGTATGTATGTTTGTTGCTCTTACACGCAAAAACTACTGAACGGATTTGGATGAAACTTTACAGTAATATAGCTTATATATCAGAATAACACATAGGCTACTTTTTACTGCAATAACCGAGATATATTTTATATATAGAATAAAAATACATAAATCGTAGATGTCAAAATGTATCACTGTTTATCGCCTGTCAAAACTTCACAGGTTGCTATGCTTAACACACTTGCATAGCAACCATAATATTAGATTCCCGAAAATACGCGGGTAACACAGCGGGGCGCAGCTAGTACATTATAATTATAGCATACACATAACTGCTTAACATCAACCGTTGGGCCTTGGCCCGTCAGGTACGACACCTCGCCTGGAGGAAGGATCCTCCCTTTGTGTTGGAGGGACACGAAACCTGCTCCCTACACAATTATTTTATTAGAATTGCGCGTTCAAACAAACAAACAAACTCTTCAACTTTATAATATTAGCATGGATTATTTATATTTCTACGAAATAATTTTGATGTTCTAGATGTCTCGTGACAGTTCAATTTTTAAAAAAATTAACTGAATCAGCGGATAAAAGTTTGACCTTATCTAAACATAAATGCAAATAAATTAAATATGTGTCTGTATGTAATATCAAATGAACCGTTTTTTACTAAATGCATATGAAACTATACACGGTACTAACATAAAAAAAGCATTTTAAGCTATTGTATAGCTTTTATCCCGGGCTTTGAGCGCGGCGACCGAATCAAGAAATTCCGTAACGAAAAAACCTAACACTCTAAAAAGGATAGAGATATAATGGTAACTGCAGTGCGACAAGGATTTGGCGGCTCCGTGCTCTGTAGGCAGATTAGCGCATGCGTGCTGCTGCCACCGGCCGTTGTCCTTAGCCTTGACAACACAGGCATTCTATATTTTTCTTCTTTTTTTTTTATTTAATTTTTTTATTCCATAGATATTGAGCATATTATGTATGTTGGTAAAAAGACAGTGTATATTCTCTTGTAAACTTGAATTAATATCAAAGAAAAATGCTATGCAATAGCTTTACCGCGGCAGTCGCCGAGTGCCACACAACTTTTTTTTAAATTTTTGTCCGTCTATTCGTTCCGGCTAATCTTTAGGATGGCCGGGTTTATTTCGACGTTACATTAACTTACTTATCTTCATTGGCAGATAGCTGATGACATAAAGAGTAACTTACGCTAATTTATTATAGACAAGCTTCTCTCTGCTGCGTTATCCGCATTTACAACAATATCCGCGGTCAATACCGCGTTATTCAGCTAGTCTAAAATGTATTTCCTCCGTAGATCAGAAAGTATTACTAAAGTGACTTTGAACCTTATTTTTAAACAAATAGATTTGCTTTTAGGTTCTCTTAAGTATTATTATTGTGTGATTCCCAGGCCAGCGTCTGATCCGCAAGGGCGACTACCATGTAGGGCAGCAGGTCAACGCCATGTTCCGCATCGCAGCCTCGCACTCGCCCACCGACATGCCCAGGAGACACGTCACCATGTTCAGTGAGTAGCGAACACATTACACATTGCAATATATCCTTCTATATAGTCGGCTCACAGACGCACGCGCCCACTCGCTATCGTCGTTAACAGTCGACTCAACTGTGTCACCACCGAAAGTGAGCTGGAGATGACATAATGCTTCCTTCTCATTCATTCACAGATAGTACAGTTAGCGAGTGAATGAATGACTGAGTGATATATACACTACACACATCAACAGTCTTTAACTGTCTACTGCTGTACGTTGGCCTCTTCTTAGAAATATGGTTTTGGTCAACTTTTGCAACTTATTGCACACCACTTTACAGTACAAAAAATATTATTTACAGAGATCAACGTTTGGTCTGAGATCAACTATACCACGATGGCTAGACGGATGTGTTTTTCAAGTTTTCCTCATTTTGCAATACTGTTGTCTTATAAAAGGTATTCATCAACAACCCATAATGTCCCATTGCTGGGCTCGGAACTCCTCTTAGGAGTGGGTTAAGGCCGTCCTCACGCTGGCCGAGTGCGGGTTGGGATCTGACAAGTCATTATTTTGAATGATTAGGTCTCCGGTCTCACACTCACTAATGAAAGACGACAGCTCGAATGCTGTCATTTTAGGTTGGTCTTCTGTGTGAGGGTAGTACAGCCCGGTTGAGCTAGCCCATTCGTGGTGAAGTCAAAGTGGCTCTACTACCTCCAAATATAATAGTGTTTTATGTAATATTGTTCGTCCGTTTGTCCCTCAGCAACCCTGGACGGTGGAGTAGGGTACGTGCTGCCCATCACGGAGAAGATGTACCGGCGACTGCTCATGTTGCAGAACGTCATGAACAACTACTGCTGCCACATCGCTGGACTCAACCCTAGGGCGTACAGGTACACATCCGATTGTTACTCTCGTTAAATACAACCCTTCAATTCCCTTAGGGGTGAAATTTTCAACATAAGGTACATTCACAGACTCACAAACACACGCGCCCACTCGCTATCGTCGTTACCGGTCGACTAAACTGTGTCACGACCGAACGTGAACTGGAGATGACATAATGCTTCCTTCTCATTCATTCACAGATAGTACAGTGAACGAGTGAATGAATGACTAAGTGACACGTACATTACAAACACTAAACACCTTATTTAGGTGTTTCTTCTTTCAATATTTACGAAAAAAACGAAAATGAACAGCTTAGGCTGACAATGGTTTAGAATCGGACTGCGCTTTGGGATTTGTTACTTAATAACCAACAATATTTTATCTCAGAACATATAAATCAGCTCGTCGTCCAGTCGGCGGTGGTCCAGCTCGCAGCATGCTGGACGGAGATCTCGTCTCTATGTATACAACTATGCCTAACTCTGAGAAACTAGATGTAAGTAGTGATGCAACATTACAGCTATTATATATTTTACTCTCATTATCCGTATCCTGTCTCAGTCCCCTTTGTCGTCATACCCCCGCGCCCCTGTTACCGCGCAGGCGAGGACTCAGATAAACGGTTGGCCTATAGTAAATATGATCTTTTTCCTAGCCTTTATTCTCAAGATTATTTGGAGTTGACTTTTAGTTTAACCGGTTTTACCTGAATATCAGTTTTTCCACAGAGCGACTGGGCAATAATTTAATGGTTTTTTTCTTTTCCAGATTGCAAAGAAAATTGGCACCAAAGTCGAGGAAATAATGGCAGACCTCTACGAGATAGACAGACTGACTGCACACTTCTAAATAGTTATAGTTGTAAATACTTGTAATAGTAAAGTATTAAGGCCTTTTATTTGATATTTTTATTTATTAACTTTTTATAATAAATTATTTCGGACATTTGAAACACAACGGCATCTAGTCCCAGAACTAAGCAGAGCTTGTATTATTGGTAACTAGACAACTGATATAAATACATAAACATACTTTTATTTTTGTAAATACACACATATTCTACATAGAAAACACCCAAACTCCGTAACAAATATTTGCGGATCACACAATAATTTGGTCCGACTCGTGAATCGAACCCGAGACCTCTTGATCAGCAGTCGCATACGCTAACCACTAGGCCAACGAGGTAATTCCACATATTATTATATTATTTCACATATCATGACCGTGTGGTAAGTGATTTAGAATATAGAGTGTCACTACCTCTATTCCTCCATTTTATGTTGTAAAGGCCGACTAATGGTAATCGCACACTTATCAAGAGTCGAACGAGCCGAACGAAACGAATTTTAGAATTCTTTATATGAAATCTCATGAAACTTCGCACACTTACCCGCGTCGAATCGTCCGCAGCTGGAAGTACCCCAGAATCCTAGACGAATTCGGATGACGTCATAAAATCGGTGCGAATGAAGCGCGCGATTCTATCAGTTGCGTATGACAGAGCAACGCACGAGTACTATTTCTTGAAATGATTTCTTCGACGCGGTCGATGCTTTCGGCGCGGTCGATTCTTCCGCTGCGAATAAGTGTGCGAGGCCTCCTTGACTTCTATTCGTTCGGCGCGAATAAGTGTGCGATCACCATAAGGGAGCAACTTAATACCAAGAAGGCAGGGCAATAGTAATACAAAGAAAACTTGGTAGCAGAACCATGCTGAGAACTATTTCAGATTATCCGAACCGATGTCGGTGACGACAGTCGATAGCCGACATCATGTGCTGTATTCACATATTTCCGACGAATTGGTTACGATTCGGCTATTTGATAGATAGCTTCGTGCGGGCAGATCATCATGGCTGACTATTATAGAAAAAATTATTAAGCTATTGTCATAGCTTTTATCGCGAGCTTTGAGCAGGGTGACCGAATCAAGAAATTCCGTAACGAAAAAACCTAACACCCTAAAAAAGGATAAAGAATAAGATTTTTGCTGTATCGATTATATTTGAGATGCAAAAAAGATCTGATCTTCCCGTCTACTTTTTTATGCCTCATATTCAACAACCCATAACATCCCACTGTTGGGCTCAGGTTAAAGCCATGCGCTGGCCGAGTGTGGGTTGGAGACTGCTAAGGCACGTTGTACGTAAATTTTACTGTTGTATGTTTTTACGCCGCCCGAAGGCCTCCAACTAAGCTTCACGATTGTTTCTTGTGATAACAACCGGGACCGACTGCTTAACGTTGTGCATAGTAAAATATACTCGAGCTTCTTGCTTTAAACGGGGTTTATTCGCAATAAAATTAAAAAGGATACCATATTAGATGGGTATCTGATAACCAGATGAGAACAGCACAGCAGTGAAATACACTACCAGTGCGCCACCGTAGAAGTCAACCTTTAGAGTTGTAATTGGCACTGGCCGGTGGTGATCAGATCACTATCGACATCCATAACCATATCCTATACTTAATATTACAAATTCGAAAGTAACGCTCTGTCTGTTACGCTTTCACGGCTAAACCGCTGCACTTTGATTCGTGTGGATACACAGGCTACTTTTTATCTACACACACATTGATGTACTCGCGGGCTACAGTTAATAAATCAATCGTTTATTTGTGGAAACATGTAGTTACAGGTCTTATGCATATGTTATAGGTACACTATGTCTTACCACTTAATGTGGTGTACAATTATTTTTAAATACAAAATGAAAAATTAAATACAATTAATTAAATAGTAAGAAATGATAACAGAATAACACGTTTACATTTAATGATAGAAATTAAAGTTTGAATAATAACTAATAATAAATGAAAAATAGGATATAAGTAATAATAGAAGAATCTATAGCGCATAACGAAGTGTGGTGCCTGCATAATATTATCATCATTATCAACAGCTTTTAACAGTCCACTGCTGGACATAGGCCTCTCCTTAGAAAGGAGGTTTTGGCCTACTATACCACGCTGGCCAGTCGGGTTGGTGTAGGGTTGGTTTCAAGTTTTCCTTCATTTTTCATTGATGTTGTCTTGCGTAGTTTATCCCTTAGTCGCCTTTTACGACACCCGCGGGATGAATAGGGGTGGTGACACTCTGTTTTCTTAATCCGTCACCACACTGACAATAATATTATATTGTCTTTAAATAAACCATTGTAATCCGTAATTGTTTTTTTTGCTAAGCTCTCAATGAAAGTAAAATTTAGTGAGTGGGCGTAAAAAGGTGTCACTAAATTAAATAATAAGTATAACGCCATTTCACGCTGAACGTAACAAATTAGAAAAAAAAAACTGACAGATTGTCTATTCCATTTTTTATGCTGTCGTGATTACACAAAAACAGCGGTGACAAATTGAATCAATCTGTGGGAATATCAATTAACAACTAATTTCTTTAAATCAGTTTTTGTTTTTATTCTATAGGTACATACATTATATTAGGCCTGCCAAAGTGACTAAGCGATGGAAAACCTGCCCCCCCTAGACAAGTTGCAAACGCCTGACATTGCTTATAGAATAGAATGTGGTTGCCTCCACATATAATAAACATCGAAATGATCATTATGTAAAAAACGTTAAGTAGCTTCCTAACGCCGACTCAAAGAAAAAAAACGGTACATAATGGTCGCCTATATAGACTGATTCGACTAGGATCGCTTAACTTTCCAATGAGATGATCTACTAGGTTACCAATACTTTGATCTATATCATCTGCATCAGCTCGTTGCAGTCCGCTGCACATATACCTCTCCCAAGGCATACAACAGAACCTGGTCTGATGCTTTTTGCATCCAGTCGCCGACGGCCCTCTTACGTAAGTTGACCTGGCCAGAGAGCGCCCCACACTACGTTTGCCAAGATGCGGTCTTCAATCCAGAATTCGTCTATCAGTTCTTCAAGATATATGACCAGCAAATTGCCACTTCAACCTACTGACTCTCGAAGTCTAACCTTTGCCCTTTATTTCATCAATCATTATCCACAACCCATAACATCCCACAGCTGAGCTCGGGTCTTCGCTCTTGGTGATTAAGGTTATACGTCCCCACGCTGGCCGAGTGCGGGTTACGGACTGGCAAGACACGTTTTGGCTTCGTAAATCTTGCCATTGGTTGTTGTTAAACCGCCTAAAGGCCTTTAACTAAGCTTCACGACTGTTGTTTTATGATAACAACCGGGTCCGACTGCTTAACGTGACCTCCGAATCCCGGAAACGCTTGTAACATAACATGACAAAAACGGTCAGTCATCTAGGTACTGACTTGAGCTTGCCCTATGTACTTACTATGGTAGGTACTTAATTAGAAAAACATTGCAACTTAACAAAGAAATTGTAATACAAGACGATATCTAACATCTATTACTTAATACGTACAAAGTCATACAACAATAAAACCATCAAAACAAAACTGTACG
The DNA here is from genome assembly GCA_932526445.1 of Phragmatobia fuliginosa. Lineage (NCBI taxonomy): Eukaryota > Metazoa > Arthropoda > Insecta > Lepidoptera > Erebidae > Phragmatobia > Phragmatobia fuliginosa. The sequence continues at coordinate 13,945,640 of OW052079.1, read as the reverse complement.
CAAAACGACAAAAACCGTCGGTGAAAGCAGTTCGCCGCAATAATATACTGAAATAAACTAAAAAGAGACACAGCACATTGCTGTTATGTAAACATATGGAGCATGCCTTTTACCGGAAACTTGTACAGTCTTGGGGAATGGTGTTTCATTATACATATCACCATGAGGCATGGGGACAAAAGGAATGGCAATTAATTGCATACACTGTTGTGTTTACTGATGAATTTATGATTCAAAATTTGTTTCCGTACCGAGACGGTAAAACCTGGAACTCTCTACCAAGGCATGTATTTCCCTCCCTCTATGATCTCGGGTCCGAACGCCAAGTGTCGTGGGTTCAAATCCCACGTAGGACAACACTTTGTGTGATTCACAATTTGTTGTTCTAAGTCTGGGTGTCCTTTGTGTCCGTTTCATGTATGTTTGTAAAGTCCCCCGCGACACAGGAATTTATATTCCTAATGCGGGAGTTGTCTTTTTAAAAAAAAAGAAAAAAAAAGAACGAAAATGGTCCTTCGAGCGGGGCGTGAAGAATCATCTCCCTAGGTCGCCATAGTGTGGGCCACCGTTGCATTGTCACAGTGAGAACTGTGACCATTACTTATGAATTACTTTCTATTTAAAGACTACTCCCGCATTAGGAAAACATTCCTGTGTCGCTGGGACTTTACAGTTTGTATAGGAAATGGACACAAAAAACACCCAGACTCAGAATTACAATATGTGGATCACACAAAGTGTTTTCCCGTGTGGGACTTGAACCCACAACACTTAGCGCAGTAGGCCAACCATCAGCAGTTGTTCTTCTCTTAAATGCGTTTAGTCAGGCTGAGTAGAGTTATTATGGCAGCTAAATGTAAAAAAAGTCTTTAAAACATTTTTATTTTTTTCTACAGTTGAGTACAGTTCGAGTGTACAGTTAGGTGCACGGCTTAATAACTGTTTTTGTACATCGTGATGGTACTACTTAACCGAAGACAATGCATTTGATTGTAATCCGAAATTGGTTCGTTTCCGCCTTTATATTCTTTATTAGCTGCGCCCCGCGGTATTGCCCGCAGGATTTATTGCTTTTGATTATAACATCTAATTGCTGGGCTCGGGTTTTAAACCCCCTCCGGGTTTATGCCATACGTCCCCACGCTGGCCAACTGCGGGTTGGGGACTGGCAAGACACGTTGTGGATGTTTTTAAGCCGCCGAAAGGTCTCCAACTAAGCTTTACGACTATTATAGACGTGTTTGGATTGGATATTGTTCACAAGTCATTGGGTTTTTTCATATATATTTTTTCTATTATTTTATTTAAATCCCTACTAATATTATAAATGCGAAAGTAACTCTGTCTGTCTGTCTGTCTGTTACGCTTTCACGCCTAAACCACTAAACCGATTTAGATGAAATTTGGTATGAAGATAGAACTGAACTTGGGAAAGGACATAGGCTACTTTTTACCGCGATAACCGACATACTGGCGGGCGGAGCCGCGGGCGAAAGCTAGTTATTTGATATATGTATATAAAAGTCCCGTCTTAATTGATCAAGACGTTCCAGAGTTAGTTGGAACAACAGACAGACATATTTAAAATAGAATATTTGATGTAAGTGACGTATATATACTTCCAGACACTACAATTTTATTTATTTGTATATATATATAGATTTACCATAGATAACTAAAATGTTATGAGGTTACATATTCATACTTTTTATTACCATCGCTTTCAACTGTATCTGTCTGATTTACTTTTAAACGTTTAATTTTTGAACGCTTCAGTCATAGACAAAGGTGTTTTTGTTTTTCATATTATAACGGGGAAAGTCTTCGTGTAGTGATTTTGTATTTTTGGATAATTGTTGAGCGGTATTAGAGAATCCCTGAGAAACCTGTTTTTAAGCAATTCTTGTTTTTAAGTGAGAGATGTTACCTCCTCTCTTTCAAGTGTCCAAAGGTGATTATATAAGTCCTGGCTTTGGAAGAGATATTAAAGACATAGGTACATATTTCATCATGATCGGTCCATCGCAATTCACAGCTGGACATAGGCCTCTCCAAATGCAAGCTACTTGGTTCGATCCTTGGCTTCATAAGATTTAAAATATTAATGTAATATAAGTATAACATATAATGTAATATAAATCTTTATATATATAATTCTTCTGTGAGTGTGTATGTCACTGAACTTCTCTCAAACGACTGGACCGATTTTGATGAAATTTTTTGTGTGTGTTCAAGGAGATCTGGGAATGGTTTAGATTCGCAATTGGACCCGGTAGGTGGCGCTGCGATCAAGTTCTGGAATTTTAAAGTTGGGCGGTACGAAGTTCGCTGGGTCAACTAGTATAATATAATATAATATAATATAATAATATATATATAATATTATTATATATAATATAATATAATATAATAATAATGAGTTGAACTCTGGAGCCTTTAAGAGTAGAGTGAACAGGTTTCTTTTGGATGGGCGTGTACCATCTTCGTCTTCATCTACACTTTCCATCAGGTGAGATGGAAGACAAACGCCTATTCCATTACAACAATAAAAAAAAAAAAAAAAAAAAAAACTAGTATTCGAACTAGTAGCCGACCCCAAATAATATTGGGAATAGCGGCTAGGAAGAAAATAAATCTCTCATTTATATTCTATTTATCTAGTTTGAAGCTAGGTAACGTTGTGTATTACATGTCCAAAATATTTATTGAAAATATCTGCGACAATACTGTAGTTTATTAATAACATATTTCTTAATTTTTATTTGACTGCCTTGTTGGTTTAGTGGTTAGCGTAATGTGGCTGCTGATCAAGAGGTCTCGGGTTCGATTCCCGGGGTCAGACCAAATATTTGTGTGATGCACAAATATTTGTTTCGGAGTCTGGGTGTTTTCTATGTATAATATGTATGTGGAGGGGTTCACAAAAAATCGCGAAATATCACTAATATCACAAGTTGTACTAATATATAGCGTGTATTTATATGTTCTGCAAATTTTCGCATTTCTTTCATTATCTTTATGTCAGTCAACCTGCAATCTTTCTACTCTACCTCTGAACGTTCTTTAATAAAATTAGTTAATACTACCTTTTTTTTTTTAACGTGTGGAAATCCCCGCGGACCGTCACCCCGTCGGGGGTTACGGCGGGGTGGTGTGTCGGACTCGAACCGACTAAAACCACACGGTGTGACCCTCTCTGCGTCTTTGTATTGGAAGGAGTCCAGGGAGGGGATTTCCTTCTGGACTCAGTTAATACTACCTATATTGACCCGTATTTCATTAATATTAAAGAATACAATAAGATTCTTTGTAGGTACTAAAAAATATACGTGAAATAGGAGGGGGGGGAGTCTTAAAACCTCAAGATGTATCACTAAGGGTGGGGGGGGGGGGATTTATAGCTAGTTTGAGTACCGTACTTACTTTAGTTTAGCTATGTTACTTATGAGTTATAAGACTATCTATTTGTGGCTAAGATTACAAGTTACTGTGGCGTCGGTGGTGTAATGGTCAGCATAGTTGCCTTCCAAGCAGTTGATCCGGGTTCGATTCCCGGCCGACGCACACTTTTTGTGTTTTTGTTATACTTTTTATTCATTAATTACAATGATAATGTAGCCATTTTGTTTACACTAATTATTAAATATTGTTATATCGACAAAAAGAATAACCTAATAAAAAAATACTAAACATATAAGTTATTTATTTATATTGTACATGTTTTATGGCATACTAGCTGAGTCCCGCGGTGCTACCCGCCGTTATTGTAATAATTTGTTTGTAAGCTTGTCTATAAAAGTGAAGCTTATGACGTTGGAGCTCATTGCAATCTCAGAAGCTTTAAATTATGTTAACAATAATAGTAATGTAAAATATATCGTAGTTTGTACAGACAGCAAGAGTTCTTTACAGCATATAGCTCGATGCGCCTCTGGTTTCAGAGGTGCATCGATAGCTTATGTTATACTGTCTAAAATTTTAGAATTAAACTTGAAAGGGATTCAACTCCGATTGCAATGGGTTCCATCGCATATTGGATTACAGGGCAATGAAAAGGCTGATACTTTAGCAAAGTTTGCCGCTGAAAATGGAAAGGAATATAATTTAACAGTAGACTATTGTGAATATTTACCTAAATTTAAAAATAAATGTTATAGTGACTGGCAGGAATACTTTGATAAACGGTTAGTAGAAAAAGGGATATGGTATAAGACTATACAGCGTCAGCCTCTTCATGTGCCCTGGTGTATGAACAGCAGATTAAATAGGCAACTAATTGTTGTTGCCCATAGACTCAGATCTGGACACATCCCATGCAATAAATTCAGGTATATGATGAAGAAAACTGCTTCCCCTAATTGTGAAGAATGTGGTGTTGTGGAAGACTTACACCATTTATTGATGGAGTGTGTCAGATATGAGTCTAGTAGAAATAGTTTAGTGGCCGACTTGGAGTTGAATGGAGCCAACGTAGGAATGTTCCACAAAATTCTGTCGGAACCTAATAGTGATGACGCAAGAGCTCTATTTAAATTCATGTCCATCATGTTTAAATTATAAGTATGTAGTAATAGTTTAAATTAAAAATATGGTTAGGATACGATAGAACTGACATACGCTGTGCGTAAAAGTTCTTTAAAAAAAAAGATTAAAAAAAAAAAAAAAAAAAAGTGAAGCTACTCTAAAAATAATAGCTTAAGCTACTCATTAGGTCATCAGATTTCTGACAGATAAAGTCCCATCGAAATCGGGCCAGCCGCTCTAGAGATAAGCCGGAACAAACAAACCGACAGACAAAAAAATGCCTTTTTGATGTTAGTACAGTATATACTTTAAAATGCATTTAGTAAAAACCTGTTCATTTGATATTACATACTGCCTCGTTGGTCTAGTGGATAGCGTATGCGGCTGCTGATTAAGAGGTCTCGGGTTCAAATCCTGGGTCGGGCCAAAAAGTGTTTTTGGGTTTTTCTTAGGAAATTCTTAATAGCAGCCCGGAGTTTGGAAGTTTGGAGAGCACGTAAAGCCGTCGGTCCCGGTTGTCATGAACATTTATGGAAATCGTTATTGGGAAGTCAATGCCCTCAAATTTACTGACAACTAGTTCAATCTACTAATTTTAGCTCTCCCTTAGGGTTGCGGAGGTCCGATGCCAGTCGCTCCGTGGAAAAACTGATATTCAGGTAAAACCGGTTGAACTAGTAGCCGACCACAAATAATATTGGAAATAAGGCTAGGAAGAAGACACTCTAATTTCATTTATTTGTATCATCATCATCAACAGCCTTTAACAGTCCACTGCTGGACATAGGCCTCTACTTAAAAAGTTTATTTGTATGGATTTCATATATTCCTTTGTCTGTAATCAAATCTTGCAAGTAAAAGATCCTCATTCTGGGTTCTGATTGAGCTGCAATTTTGCATTTATATGTATATTGCTTACTTAATTTTTTATACTAGTTTATTTAAAAACAATAACTGCGAGTAACATCGTGGGACTCAACTAGTTCAAAAGTAAAGATAAAAAGCAAAAGAATTCGCCTGCTTTATTACAATCAGTAGAAATAAAAGCATTTCAACTTATTCCTTTTCAATTCATTATAGCGTGTATAAGCTTTTAGTAATATTTGCTTTTTTAGACTTTCACGAAATTGTAGTAAAATAAAATGTACGATCTAATAAAAATATGCGTATATTAAACAAAAAGTATCGTAGGTCAATGCCCTAGATTAACATTAGACGAAACTCAGTTTTACTCAGGTGTTTATTATATTTGCGGACATCACACACAATGCCATCTAGTTTCCAATAAGCGGAACTTGTATTAGAATACTTTACAAACATTGATAAAAAAAAAACATTTATTACATAGCTATGAATAAAGATATAAACACCGAAAAGAACCAAACTCCAATATTAACATTTGTAGATCATGTAAACATTTGATTCATTCGACCCGGAAATCGAAACCAAGAACTCACACAACCAGACAACTAATGATATTTTTTTTGGTGTAAGTATATATTATGTACTTTTTTTTATATTTATGCCTACCAAAGTGCCTCTACTCTGCCATGGTAAGCATGAGCAGAATACAGGAGCAGGGGTCACCATCCTCATCGTGAGGGTAGGCAATGCAGCATGGTGACCCAAACCATGGCGGCCTGGTCAGATCTTTCTGCATCATTCTCCCGGCCTCCGGGGGAAGGGACAATGGCCTCCGGTCTCACACTCACCAACGAAATACTGTCATTATTAGGTTGATCTTCTGTGTGAGGGTAGTACTGCCTCAGTCGATCCGGCCCATTCGTGCTGAAATCAGCGTGGCTCTACTACCTACCAGTATTTTGTAGTTACAAACAATCACTTCAATTTTATTTTATTTTATTTGCACAGCTGTTTTTTCTTACAAATTACAAACAGCCTGATATTACCCAGTCAGGGCCGGATTTAGGGGAGGGTATAGTGAACTTATTTCTTCTTGCTTGGTCCGTCGTAGGGGTCCACGATCGAACAGATATCGTCAGAACAGTTAAGAGTTACACGATAGAAAGAGACGCAATTGTAGGTAAATATAATCGTAGTGATTCGGCGCTGTGCGATCTGAATTGAACTTAATCTTTTGACACCGAGGGTATCTATAACTTTAATTTACTTTTCGGAGTGAGTCTTCTGTACGGGTACTATTATGTATTCTGTGCTATTACTTTAACCAATATATATGACGCAGGAATAAAGGGCAACCAGGGCAAAAAAAAAATTAAATTCAGACTAGTAAAAACTAGTAAACAACTTTTCCTTTCATATTTATTTTTGCGTTGTACCTTAACCTACAGTACTTTGTACAAACATGATTACATTAAATAATAACAGAAATTATCGATCTATATTTGTTCACTTCAATCAGGCAATCAGTAAAATATCAAAATCTCAAATGGCCCTTCATTTTATTTGCAATATAATTTGGGAGCAAGGGGCCTCCACACCTTTAAATCTGGCCCTGTACCCAGTACAAATTAGATGGCATGTCTATCGTTCATAACATAAACATGCAATAATAAGCTAACTTTCACAAATGTCTGAATTATAACCTAGATTCTAGACATAATTATGTTTTTCTATTTTTATTACTTACTAGAAAAACAAGCTCTCAGCCCGCCGATAATTAGAGGATAGTGACACGAATACACGCGCAATAATTGGAAGCAATATCAAATATAATAAATAAATCTAGTCCCAAACTAAGCAGAGCTTGTATTATGGGTACTAAACAACTGATATAAATACATAAACATGCTTTTATTTTGTAAATACATACATATTATACATAGAAAACACCCAGACTCCGAAACAAATATTTGATCCAACCCGGGAAACGAATCCGAGACCTCTTGATCAGCAGCCGCATACGCAAACCACTAGACTAACAAGGCAGTTATATCACCTTTATGTTCATCTATGCTCAAAGAATTTATTCCGAACAGACGGTCTAAGAACAGAATGGTGTTTCCTCTACAATTTTTGTTTATGAGCCTGTCAAAATTACTGTATCTGCCTGATGGAAAGCATGGTGACCCACACTATAACAGTCTGTTTCGGCTAATCTCTGGAATCATCATCATCAATCATCAACAGTCTTTAACAGTTCACTGCCTCTCATTTGAAAGGAGGTTTTGGCCTACTATACTACGCTGGCCAGACGGGTTGGTAAAGTTCTTTCAAGTTTGTTTCAAGTTTTCCTTCTCTTGGCAGTGATGTGAGCTGCTTATTTTGTGCCTTTAGTCGCCTCTTACGACACCCATGGAATGAATAGGGGTGGTGACACTTTGTATTCTTAATCCGTCACCACACGAACAAATCCAATCTAATCTAATCTCTGGAACGGCTGGACCAATTTTGTTGGGTCTTTTACTGACTGTTAATATAAGGACTAATCTAGGCTACTTTCATTTGTGACTAGCTGCGCCCCGCGGTGATTCTCTCGGTTTTTGTTGTGAAACATCTAGTTTTAGTTTTATTTTATCAATAGTCTTCAACAGTCCACTGTTGGACATAGGCCTCTCCTTAGAAAGGAGGTTTTGGCCTACTATACCACGCTGGCCAGACGGGTTGGTATAGGGTTGGTTTCAAGTTTTCCTTCTCTTTGCATTGATGTTGTCTTGCGTAGTTTATCCCTTAGTCGCCTTTTACGACACCCGCGGGATGAATAGATCAAGACGGATCAGACGGATCAAGAATACAGAAGGTCACCACCCCGGTGACCTTCTGTATGTTTATTTAAAAAACATAAACCAATGCAGTTACTTTTTCTATGATGTTTGTTATAGATAATGTCTCTTTTCTTTATTAACTATTGACAAAGTTTAGATTTGTCAATAAAACAGAAAATTGGCTTAGGTTTTTCTGTTTCAGGCCTTTCGACACCTAGTCTAATGAACAAAAATATTTGGAATGTTGAAAGTATTGAAACATTTTGTTGAAACCTAACTGCGTCGTAAGCGGAAAGGTTTCTTTGCATATCTGTTTGTGTTTTAATATGTGCAGCTCTTTTCTAGATTTAAAGGTAAAACCCCATAGTTTATTAGGCCCAGGTTGGTTATATGGCACAACGCTTTGTGTGTGACCCATAAAGTATAATTCTGAGACTGGACGTTTTTTGTGTTCGTTTTTTTGTATGTTTGTATATTCCTCTATGACCAGGTAAATGTTCCCAGTGTGGTATATATAGCTAAAATGGCGATAAAGCTGTTTAACGTTTGTTTATTTTTCATAAATATTTGATCTTTGATTTAAAAACACATGTCTGATCCCAAATTGTAAATAAATACTTATAATTATTAGTAGATAAAGACAATTATTATCATTCATCATGCATCTCAACCATTTTACTTACCACTTACCTACTTCATTTGTTAGAAGGTATGATAACAATGCTTCATTGATAAATGATAAATGATATTTATTTCTGTAAGTAAATCTTTTCAGACATTTTTACAGGTCGGACTTATAGCTAGAAGGCGCCGGCATTTCCTACGACTCACTCTGGGAAGAAACGCCGAAACAAACCACAGAGGTGTCTTTTTTTTTTTAAGTCCGTGTACAATATTAAAGAGAACTATGTGAGTGCAGTATGGGGTCTGGGTTGGCCTTTTGAAGAAAGGACCATAGTTTTGAGTCGACCAGTCCATACAGACGGCATACGGGCCCAGCCATCGTGTAGCCTAACCGATGTAGTCAGGATCCACAACCCGGAACACGACACTGCCGCCAGCAGGACACTTCAGTAGGCCGTGGAAACATTCAAAACCTCCAGAAAATTACTAAAATATAAACTAACATTACAAGCCTACACTATACTCACATTTACAAACTTACATTGAACATTTGTGTTGAACAAAAAAAATGAGGTTGTTAGTTATTAATGCTTTCAAGGTAGTAAAACCACGCTGATTTGAACTCGAACGGGGCGGTACTACATTCTTACAGAAAACCAAAGAATGCAGATGTCATAATCATGCCACAAGCGGTCACCCATCCAGGTACTGACCGTGCCGTCGTTGCTTACCCTTGGTGATTGTTTCCAGTCACCTAAGGCCACTTGGCTATGAGCGCTTCAAATTGCTATTATACTAATAATGAAGAAGTGTTGTTATAATATTATTACTTGCAGATATTTGAAGCTATTATTTTGCTGGAATGGGGAAAACCCCTATATATCTGCTGTCCCTTGGGCCTTCTTGTAAGTACAAGTAGAAGTATGATGTAGCCACTAAAAGCGCACCGGGGAGGTCCCATTATACTATGTCATGGCAAGGTAGGTGAGGCCCTACACCATGGAAGCCGAAAATTTGTTTCCGCCAACGAAGGTATTATTTTTATTTCATTGTTTAATTGTAAAAAAAATGTAAAAGTATAAAACAGTTGGCTGGCTGCAGTTTTAGCTTAATGATGACATGTCATTTAACAACGTGTATTAACAATAGTTAAGAATGGAAAGTGAAACCATCCCTATTAAACCAGTGGGTGTCGTGTGAGCGGAATAAGGAAGCAAATTATGCGGAAAAACAGCACTGCACATAGAACACAGCACTGCACATAGAACACAGCACTGCACATAGAAAACAGCACTGCACATAGAAAACTAAATAAATATTTCGGTAATCTTAACACAACGTTATCTAATCCCAAACTAAGCAGAGCTTGTATTATGGATACTAAACAATTGATATAAATACATAAACATACTTTTTTTTTGTAAATACATACATATTAAACATAGAAAACACAAAGACTCCGAAACAAATATTTGCAGATCACACACATATTTGGTCGACCTGGGATTCGAACACGAGACCTCGAGCACAACTGCGCCACCAAGGCAGTCAACTTGAACTAAAACTTGAGTTGGAAACTTTCCACTAGCAAGGGAGATGTAAGGTAAAAAACTCCAAGTAACCAACCAAGTACAAGGCCCCATAGAACATAAAGCTTAGTAAGAATCTTAATCTAAGTTCTATGAGGCCTATGTCCAGCACTGGACTAGCAAAAACTATTGATGATTATTGATGTTAGATAAAAAAACACGTTCAATTCGCTTACAATTAACTGTATCGATAAAAATACATTTAGCGGAATGAATGAATGTAAAATATTTCTGCAAATTCCATTGATGAATAACCATTGCCGTTTTGATAAGATTATGATAAATGTTTCTTTAATAAGACACGTAATGGAACTCGAACATGCTTCAATGTTTTTAAAAATAGTTTACTGATAGTAAAAGTAGTTTCAATGATGTAACCGTCCAGTTTTAATAGAGCTATGACTGGAAACAAATTGATGGTCATGAAGGGTCCAAAAATAGTAGCAAGAATGTAGAACGGAAAAAATCTTTTTTTCTATGGACGCATTGTTAGACAATGTGGTTCCGTACAGGGGCCGTCCATTAATCACGTGATCTTTTTTTGGCATTTTTCAACCCCCCCTCCCCCTTGATGATACATGGTGAGGTTTAAGACTACCCTACCCCCCCCACCTCCTATATCACGTGTTATCACGTTGTTATCACGTTAGTACCTACAAAGAATCTTATTTTTTTTAAATATTGATAAAATACAGTTAAGGGTATCAACTAATTTTACAATAGAAAATTATAGACCACAAAAATTACGTTCAGAGGTAGAGTAGAAAGGTCGCAGGTTTACTGACATAAAGATAATGAAAGAAATGCGAAAATTTGCAGAAAAAAATAAATACACGTGATATATTTCTACACCACCCCCCCTCCCCCTTCTGATATTTCGTGATTTTTTGTGAACCCCTCCCCCCCCCCCCTATCAAGCCTCACGTGATTAATGGACAGCCCCACAAGAAAACACAGTAACTTTGGAATGATAAGTTATTTTTAGTTAATTTAATTAGAGTAGTATTTTTTTTTATTTTATACTGAGTCACGCGGTGTTAGCCGCGGTTATTGGTGAGAATTGCGAGTAACGCCACGGAGCGAAGCTAAACTAAAAAAAAATAGCCTTAGTTACTCCTTGTGTCATTAGCTTTCCACCAGTGAAAGCCTTGGCACCAACGATTCGGACATCTTGTTATAAATGATATTTATTTCTGTAAGTAAATCTTCTCAGACATTTTTACAAGTCGGACTTATAGCTAGATGGCGCCGGCATTTCCTACGACTCACTTTGGGAAGAAACGCCGAAACAAACCACAGAGGTGTCTTTTTTTTATTTTTTTTAAGTCCGTGTACAACATTAAAGAGAACTATGTGAGTACAGTATAGGGTCTGGGTTGGCCTTTTGAAGAAAGGACCATAGTTTTGAGTCGACCTGTCCATGCAGATAGTCCATTACACACAACATCATCTAGTCCCAAACTAAGCAGAGCCTTTATTACGGATACTAAACAACTGATATAAATACATAAACATACTTTTTTTTTGTAAATACATACATATTATACATAGAAAACACCTAGACTCCGAAACAAATATTTGTGGATCACACAAATATTTGGTCCGACCCGGGAATCGAACCCGAGACCTCCTGATCAGCAGCCGCATACGCAAACCACTAGACCAATAAGGCAGTCAAAGAAAATACTATTAGTGGATATAGATAATTATTTTGTAATATATTTTATTAAATTTTATTATCTTTCTTCATACATACTAAATGTACAAACACATTCAAGCATGAAATTTTCACAATCGGGAACCGATCCCGCGACATTTAGCGTATCAGTCCGTTATATAAATCACTACGACATCCGTACCTCAAATGATCGTTCACATTTTTATTTTATATGACTAGTTCTTGTAGTAGTTTCTCCCGCGTATAGTTTATTCCTTCCTTCCTCAGCAATCAAACTAACTTCAAACCAAATTGTATTAAAATTGAAATCCTTAAATAAATATTTTCGGACACTTTACACACAACGCTATCCAGTCCCCAAACTAAGCAAAACCTGTAATATGGGTACTAGACAACTGATATAAATACATAAACATAATCTTCTTTTTTTGTAAATACATACATATTATACATAGAAAACACACAAACTCCGAAACAAATATTTGCGGATCACACAAACAATTGGTCCGACCTGGGAATCGAACTCGAGACTTCTCGATCAGCAGTCGCATGCGCCAACAACTAGACCAACAGGGCAGTCTTTATAAATAGACAGAGTCACTTTCGAATTTATAATATTATTAGTGTGGATTTTGATCATGTTTTTATTACAAAAGCAATTAAAATACTAATACTTTTGTGTCCAGTCATTTCCATTACTATCTTTTTTCTTTTTGAAGATACTCTCAATTATATTATCATTTAACTTTTATATAATATACACTTACGTGAATAAGCCTTATCAAGATATGTGAAGGAATTCTTACCACATTTACGGAACCCCAAAATCATCGACAATCTACACGGCACTAATAGGAACCGCCTGTCACTTCTCTATATAATAGAGGTGCACCATAGTGTGACATCATTAGAACTTGTGCAACGGTAGCGACCGCATCAAAATGTGTACAGTAATTTTATATGTGAGTTTATTGTTTTTATTATTTATAGTGATATAAATATGTGAATAATAGTGATGTGTGATTAATTTATTAATAATTAATAAGAATTTTGGAAGTTTGGCGGTTAATTCACGCCTGTGCCTCGGAGAGCACGTAAAGCCGTTGGTCCCGGTTGTCATGAACATCTATGACAATCGTTTTTTGGGAAGTCAGTGCCCTCAAATCTACTGACAACTAGTTCAACCTTCGAATTTTAGTTCTTTAGGGTTGCGGAGGATCGATGCCAATCGATCCTTGGAAAAACTGATATACAGGTAAAACCGGTTGAACTAGTAGCCGACCCCAAATAATATTGGGAATAAGGTTAGGAAGAAGTGTGATTTAAAAAATATTGAAAAGGAATAAAGTTTTGTGTGTGGTGACGGGTTAAGAATACAGAGTGTCACCATCCCTATTCACCCCTTGGGTGTCTTGGTGTGTAAGAGATGACTAAGGGAAAAATTTACGCAGGAGAAATATAGCATATTACCTGTTTTTACCAATTAAATTGAAACCGTCTCCTTACTTGGAGACCCCTAACGTTGGTAACCCTCAAATTTGAATCTATATATCAAGTGAACAGTTTCTTTATAAATGTATACAAAAGTATATGCCGTACTTACAAAACCAATTTTCAAGTTTTTTGTCTCTGTCAGTCTGTGTGGTTCTCTGTTTGTAAAGGCTAGACCGAACAGGGAATTCAATATAATTTATTTTTACAAATATATTCTAAATACACTGAAATTTACGTAGGGAGGCTGCAAATATCAGGTTGAAAACAAATTTTCAAAATGTCGCAGTTAAAGAGTTGTCCCGATTTTAGTAATTTTTACACGCTTTATATTAGCTTCACCTGTATGTTTGTTTGTAACCGAGTCTTTTGGATGCGTTCAAACTTTATAGAGATAACGAGGATCGATGACAATACACTAATTTGAAAAAAAAAACTAAACTAAAAAACTAAAGAAAAATGTTTAAACAAATTAGTCTTTTTTAGTCAAAAAAAAAATTCTTTTAAAAAACTAAACAAACTTTAAGCTAAAAAGTAGAAAATTTATTTAATAATATAACAAAGCGTGGGGTGCTTTCTGAAAATATTTCAATAACGTCGCCCCACGCTTTGTTACATTACAATTAATTTCTACTTTTTAGTTTAAAAGCGTGTTTGTTTAGTTTTTTAAAACTATTATTTTTTACCTGTACTATGGTGTTGTCTATGTATAATGTGCATGTATTTACAAAAGAAATGAATATAAGTGTTCTATCAATCAATCCACCTTTCATAGTACAAGCTCTGCTCAGTTTGAACAGTAATCGTTGTGTGTTAAATACCCGACATATAATTATTATTATTTATTACTTGCGTATGTTACGTATGTTTCTACCACTTTACCACTAGCAAAGGTACGTTCATTCACGCCCTTGCTCAGTCCTCGTACAAAGTTTGTTTAGTACTCCACACGGCGTGTTTTATTTAAAGTTTTACAGCGCTTTAAACGCTTCAAATGTGAAGTGTTGGCAACGCAAAAGCTTTTTACGTTTTAATAAACACTATATAAAAATAAAAGTATGGAATAACCTAACCTTTGAATAGCAGGTATATAAAAAAAATGTTTCCTGACAAATTTTGGACTTATTATAGTGGTCTAGTGGCCTCATTGATTGGAAACAATTACCGAGGGCAAACAACGACATCGCGGTCAGTACCTAGATGTGTGTGACCGTTTTGTAGGATGATATGTTGTGAGTGATTTGTAGCTCACGTTAAGCAGTCGGTCCCGGTTGTTATCATAAGTTAGCAGTCGTGAAGCTTAGTTGGAGGCCTTCGGACGGCTTAAAACATCCAACGGTAAGATAATGTAGCCTCAACGTGTCTTGCCAATCCCCAACCCGCGCGTTATTTTTCATTTTGATTGATGCAATATTTTCTTTAACATTCCATCAGTTCAAGCTAGATGCTTTCTTAGTACAAGTTCTGCTTGCGTTGAAGTTAGATGGCGTTCTGTATTAGATGTCGGAAATAATAACATTCAAATTAAAATTCAAATTCAAAATTCTTTATTCACATAGGATGCAATACATCTCTTGTGACAGGTCAAGATTCTACATGTACATTTATGCCATGTTCGCAAACAATAGGTAAAGCCGGAGAAAAGAACATGGCAATAAAAACTCGCGGCCACTCCCTTTTTCCTCCTTTCACATTGATTTTTTAAGATACAGGATGGCAAAAGAGTAAGATATTCCTAAAAGGTTACGATCTTAGACAGTTTTTCCGTTTAAAGATCACCCTGGACAATTATGAATTATTCGTTGCAGGTTTTTCTGGGTGTTGATTGTCACTTACCATAGAGTCTTATCTGCTTGTTTCCCACATAAAAACTTGTTCAGATTTAGTTTAGTCCATCCTCTTTACTTTTTACCAACATCTCTTCTCAAAGCTTGGAGACACGTCCCGTTTAAAAAAATCAACATATAAAAATGTCTCTAAAAACTACTTAATGATAATATAAATTAGTTTATCAGTAATTGACTCCGTTAAAGAAACAATGTTGCTCAATTCCTCTAAGAATTAATTGTCAAGTACAACGTTAGGGAACTCGTAAAATCACAGAATTTTACAGCTCAAGGGACCTTAGAAATGACAGTGACCATAAATTTCTAGAGCTTCGTACTAATTCTGACAAAAAATAAAGTTAAACTTTGCGTACGATCGTAAAATAACGTCTATTTTATGGTCAAGAACATGATAGGTTCCTAGGAGATTTAGGCAATGAAATACTACTATGGCAATAAAGACTTGAAGATCGTTTTTTGGCAGTTACAATGGTTACAACACTTGAATTTCCGTGGATAATAAAATAGGAAAAACGTTACGGCCGTCGTATTTGGTGTGTCAAATGTGAGTGACAACACTAGGTAAGTATATGAGCTTATTCGTTATCTCAAACCTGTGGAGGAACGAGTGTCGTGTTCCTCCATCACAAAGGGAGGATCCTCGACCGGGCGAGGTGATCATGCCTGGTGGGCCACTGCCCAACAGTTGATATTGGAATGTTGTATATATGCTAATCAGCGCGAGAATGTCACTTTCGCGATTCAGGATTAGTAATTACTCCGTATAGATCGTTACGTGTTTTTCTTTGTAGTTCCGTGTTTCTTCGCTAGATGGCGCTGTCGTAAGTTTTCGTCGCGCTGTATGTGGAAGTCGCCACAAACCTTCACTTTAATAGCATCTATACCAAAATATAAAGAGATAGATATATAGATAACTCTTTATTTGCACATCATATTACAGAGTTACATGAATGAACAAAGTACCAATATATGAAGAAGTAAGGTATTTATGAGTTGTAAGGGGTAATCTCTGGATATGCTGTAGCGATTTTGAAAATTATTTTACCAATAGAAGGCTACGTTATTTGTGAGTGCCATAGGCTATATATATTAACCAGGAAAATCAATAGTGTATGTCCACGTGAGGAGCCGGGGCGGACGGTTAGTGAGAAATATATGTATGTCGCAGTCTATCAAGTTAGTAAGCCGCTCAATCAACAGTTTAACCTATTTACTAAACAGCTCTATCAATTCAACAAGTAGATCTTATTTCATGATCATCAATAGCCTTTAACGGTCCACTGCTGGACATAGGCCTCTCATTGAAATGGAGGTATTGGCATACTATACCACGCTGGCCAGACGGGTTGGTATAGGGTTGGTTTCAAGTTTTACTTCTCTTTGCATTGATGTTGTCTTGCGTAGTTTATCCCTTAGTCGCCTTTTACGACACCCGCGGGATGAATAGGGGTGGTGACACTCTGTATTCTTAATCCGTCACCACACGAAGCTTAATCCGGAGCACACAATTAATAATGATATGTACATATAAAAGTATTCACATATTAATTCACATAATTATAGTATTTAAAGCATTCTCCTATGATCCCATAGGTCAGCACTAATATCCTAGAGAGGACTCCATTTCAACATACACATCCCGTACGTTTATAACATATATATGGGGGTTCTGCAAAAAGTTTTAACTTATCACATGACCTTACTTCGAACCCGGGTTTTGATAAATGGATGTTGTTTTGTCTCGTTTTGTTTACGATTGTCAAAATTTATTGTTAGCAATTCAGTATGACTGCCTTGTTGGTCTAGTGGTGAGCGTATGCGGCTGCTGATCAAGAGGTCTCGGGTTCGATTCCCGGGTCGGCCCAAATATTTGTGCGATCCACAAATATTTGTTTCGGAGTCTAGGTGTTTTCTATGTATAATATGTATGTATTTACAAAAACAGTATGTTTATGTATTTATGTATATTTATTTATAACTTCATGCACTTGTGTACATCGGCGGACTTAATGCCTGTGGCATTCTCTACCAGCCAACCGTTGGGGTGTGTAGAGATTTACTACGGTAGGTGCAACGAGGTTACAGTCGTTAACAACAGCTAATACGGATACAGATAACATAATATAAAACACTCAAATATACACTTATTTATGTACACAAATATTCATAAACATACATACCACACAACATACTTATAATCGTTTGCTGTAAAAAATAGACTATAGGGAGGTGTACTCATGATGAAGTTATTCCGCCCTCTCAAGAAGGTAATCATGTACGTTCTTTTTAAATGTGTAGCGGCTGGTAGACATCCTGATTTCGAGTGGGAGTTGTTTAGTACCCATAATACAAGCTCTGCTTAGTTTCGGACTAGATGGCGTTGTGTTTAAGATGTCCGAAATATTAATTATTATTATTATATTTGTCAACAGCTGTCGAGTGTCCTGCTTCTCAGCGCAACCCTCGCTGAGGAGTCACAGTGGTCGCCGTACAACATGCAGGAGTATCTACAACAGTTCCAACAACAAGATCAACAGGTAAACAACATATTCGCAGCTTAAATTACTGTTAAGAGAAAGTTATTTGATTGAAATGTAAGAAAACAATTTTGTAGATTTCACATTTCATGTGAATGAGAGGTACTCATAACCCAGTTGTGCTAAGGGATTACTAAAATCACCTAGTGTAAGCAACGATGCCGCTACCAGTAACTGAATGGGTGACCATTAGTAGTTGGTCCTAGTTGTTATCATAGCATAACAGTCGTGAGGCTTAGTTGGAGGCTTTTAGACGGCTTGCCAGTCCCCAATCCGCACTCAGCGGGCAGTTGGATGTATGGCCTTCACACTCTCTTTAAAATACACGACCACGAAAATTGTTAGGTCTACTAACAGTAGTTCGTTAAAATCTTAATAAATTCAATAGTTTAAGCCAGGGCTGGATTTAGAGGTGTGGAGGCCTCGGGGCAACAAAGGAGTGGCCCCTTGGTCCCAAATTATGTATATTCGAAATAAAATGATCAATTTTTTTCAATCTAGTTTTCCAATTAATAATTTATTGTGAAACTAAGTATAGACTATTTTATTATTTAACGAACATATAAATATTTTCGGAAACAAGAATTATCTAAAATTAAATTTTAGCGTTAACGTTTACTAGTCTGAATTTGATTTTATTTTTGCGAAGTCTCTATTGTGGGGGACCCTCTTTTGTGGAGGCCCCGGGGCTGTTGCCCTGGTTTCCCTCCTCTAAATCCGGCCCTGGTTTATGCGGTACTGTTTGACTTACAAACATACCTAGGCTGCCACGTTGGTCTAGCGGTGAGCACATGCCACTTCTGATTAAGAGTTCTTAAACTAGGCTTTTAAATATTTCTTATAAGAAACTAAAAAACACGCAAACACAATGAAATTGAATCAAATCATTTATTCTGCAATTAGGTTACATGAACACTTTTGTAAGTTAAACTTTTTTGAGCAGCTGAGTTCGGCCTTTCCTAAAGGACGAAACAAACTCAGGGATCACAGTCTCTTTTAAAGTCCAGACAATATTCTTAAATGCTTACATAGACTACCAAAATTAGCTTTTACTTTAACTTCACCGTAGTCGGGTACATACCGTACATCAACAACCCATAACGTCCCACTGCTGGGCTCAGGTCTCCTCTCAAGAGAGGGTTAAGGCCATACGTCCTCACGCTGGCCGAGTGCGGGTTGGGGACAGGCAAGACACGTTGTGGCTACGTAATCTTGCTGTTGGATGTTTTTAAGCCGCCCGAAGGCCTCCAACTAAGCTTCACGACTGCTATCTTATGATAACAACCGGGACCGACTGCTTAACGTGACCTCCGAATCACGGAAACGCTCATTACATATAATGCCACAAACGGTCACCCATCTAGGTCCGACCGCGCCGTAGTTGCTTACCCTTGGTGATTGTTTCCAATCACCTAAGGCCACTCGGCTATGAGCGCTTACATGTACATACCGTACATGTGTCTGATATTTCGACGCGCCCTTCAAATAAACCTTGAAGGGTAATAAAAAGGGAATAAGGTAACAAACACATAATACTTCTTTTATGGCGTTTTATATTTTTCTGTTACAGAAAATATACATTACACTTTAATAGTCAGGGTTCAGTGAATCACATCACAACAGAATATTGCGTAATGGAAATTTTATTGGACTTTCAAGAAGCTGTATTTTATTGTACGAGAAACGTTAGGCTTGTGTAGCTTCAAATTGAATAACGTATAGGAAATGTTTTACATTCATACTTCTTCATCCTTTTTGTACGCGGGAAATGCTTTTGGCACAATACCCTTCGTGGGGTAAGCGAAGGGCGTGTGTAGGACTCCCGGGCAACCGGTTTACCCACTAAACCCCGTAGCGGCATATCTCGGCAGTTGGGAGGAACTCTAAGATCGCATTAACGGCTTCTGGTGTCCGTGCCTTACCCCTCAACTGGGGTACATCTCGGGTTGCCTGGACTCACTCTTGAGGCAGGATGCTGCTCCGCCTCTCACCGCTCTGTACAGTAAGAGGCGAAACAACAACCCGCCTTAGACAACACACCCGTCGAGTCGTTTGCAACGGTCATATACTTCTTCTTCCTGGCCTTAATTATTCGTAACATTATTTGGGGTCGACTATTAGTTCCGGTTGTACCTGAATATCTGTTTTTAAAAAAATGCGAACTGAATTCGAAAGTTACACGTGTGGTTTGATTGCGAATCCGTCACAAACACCCTTAGGTGGCGGCCCGTGGGGGTTTCCACACATAAAAAAGTTGTCAATATATTTCAGTTCCCTGACTTACCAATAACGAATGTCATAGATGTTCATGACAACTGAGGTCGACGGTTTAACGTGCTCTCCGACGCACTGGCTTTAAATCTATGTATTATAATGTTATAAATTCGAAACCAAGTCCTTCCTTCCTTCATGTGCCGAGCAGTCAAAAACTGGCACTTACTAGCAGCTCACGTGCTTACTCCTCACTATGATCCCGTTTTCTTAAAATAGGACGTAAGCTAGGCCGCCATACTTCACAGTCTGTATTCGCAGCAAGTGTGGTGACCCCACTCCTGGATTCTATTCATGCTTTCCATCAGGCAGAGTAGAGTCACTTTCGTAGGCTATAAATAATTAGGGGGAAGGACTTGGCTATTTTAAAACCTTTAAAATTTAATCAAATTTAAAATTCAATACCGTATATAGGAAACAGATTGTTTGTGAGCTAATAAGTTTTTAATGCACAACATTACGTCATATAGAAAGGGAATGCATTGTTATTATGTACAATACAATACTCAAATTATAACTTGTGTGGTGCACCATTATTGAATTCAAATCACTACACAGAGAAATGATTTATGTAATTCAAAAACCTATTATTTAAATTTAGAATGTAATGATGCCAATTTCAATAAAAAAATATATATGACTTTCCAACATACTGACAGATTCAGACAAAGAGAAGGAAAACTAGGAAAACTAGAAAAAAAGGTAAGGGTGCTATAACCTCCTTGCTAAAAAAGACCTGTGTGTACCAGTGGACTATCAATGTGATGGTGATAAATGCTTCCTTGTGCCCTAAAAGACTTACTAACAGATTTTTTGGTTAGTTGATTGTGTTCGCAAAAGGCTTATTAGGTCTAGTACAAGTCAAGAAGTCAAAGAAAGAATCTGTATACTCTATTTTTTAATTTTGCAATTTTGAAATCTATGTCAGTCACATCAAATACATTCATAAATATTGACTTTCTTTTTATACGGAACCAATATTCTTACTGAAGTACGAGTAAACTAAACAAAGTTGCTACTCTACAAGATATAAATATACCACGAAAGTATTAATGCTGAATTTTTTAATATAAGTACCTTCAGAATATTTTTTATATGGCAACATCAAAGTGTAGGATTAAATAACGTCTCCTTTTTCCAGGGAATGTTATAAAGCAGATTGTTTATGGCTTAGGTTTTTAAATATTTGTCGTTGTTCTACAGGTTGTTGTTTTTTATCTCGCCACAACAATTATGTTTGATTTACGAGGTTTTTTTTGTGATGTGGTGTGGTGGATGAAGAACAAAGATTGTTTGTCCCTTTTCATCGAGTAGGTATCGTAAGAGCCAACTTAGCGAGCAAATTACGCACTTCACTATATACAAACATAAATGAAATCGGTTGATAAATTTAATTTTTATATAATATCTAACGAGTCGAGCCGCGCGGTGTTACCGGCGTTTGTTGTTGTAAAGTCTAAAAAAAGTAGCCTAAGTTACTCCTTATATCATCAGCTATCTGCCAGTGAAAGTCCCGACGAAATCATTAAAGCCGTTCTAGAGGAACAAACAGACAGACAAAAATTGTAAAAAAAAATATTTTGGCAAATGTACCGTTTATACATACATATGCATTTAGTAAAAAGCGGTTCTTTTAATATTACAAACAGACACAAAATTTTTATTTATTTGTATAGGTAACTTGCTTTCGCCCATGTGAAAAATATCGCGGTATAAATCGGTGAAATTGTTTTTGAGTTTATCGCGCACAGTTAAATAGACAGACGCCACTAGATATTTATTTTATAATACGTAGTGATAGTCATGATATATAGATTGATAAACGTCATCACCACCATCATCTTAACTGAAAGACGTCCGCTACTGAACATAGGCCTTACCCAAAACTCTCCACAACAACCCGTCCTATGCTGCAGGTCGTCGGACCACCTCTTACCACCACCGGCCTACTCTACCTCTTACCAATCCGTCGTCCAGTACGTGGCCGCAACTACAGAAGTTGTTGACCTTTTTGGATTGGAATACGTGTCATAGAGTAAAAACATCAGCCTGTATAATAGATATTAAACATGACATTTTATGTTTCAAATCATAAAAAAGAATCCTTTAATACTTTCGTAGATATTTTCGCCTGTTTATCTTGCTACAAGTCAAACAATATCAGTTGGAAAACCTTTTTTTCATAAAGGAACAGATTTTAGGCTATCGTTAAGTACCGTACATAATACGAAATTCTTACGTCATAAGATTTTTCTTTCTAATAGCCAGTCCGATTCCAAAGTATCCATGCATTATGGTATCCACAAGTTACAGTATCAGTACAGTATATATATATATATATGTATATGATAAGTGCGATAGAGGGTTGCCATAGAGGGCGCCATCCCTTTGCGACTTCCCTTACTTATACACATTGGTAACGTTTGAAAAAAGTAAGATTGAAAATTTTCATCTGTTATCTACTTAAATTGTCATGGTATAAATGATTCGATGATTGATTTCAAGTCCGTATCAAACTTAGAGCCCACAAAAAGTTCTAGCTAATATCTACCGTTATTACATAACATAAATATACCAAAATACACGCTCCAATAAACTGAAACGCGTAACAGTTAGCAAAGCCAACGTAACTATTACCGAACGAAAAATAAAACGTCAAAGCGTACGACAGATACAAAAGAAAAAAAACGACACAGACTAAACAGCGGTCGCGCCGAGCGACGGTTCGGAATCGTTCACTTTTAAACATTTTTTATTTTACTTCGCTCTGTTATTAAATTGTCGCGAAACTGATTCCATAGCCGATTTCACGGTTGTATTGTAGTCTACGTTTGCGTATGGTGATATAATCTCTTTCAATTTAGAAGTATTAATGGATCACTCAATGATGTTGAATTTAAATGTGGGAAAAGTGAAAGCATCTAATATTGTTTGGCAAAAGTGAATCTGAAAGCTGAAGGTTCCTGACAAAATAAAATAGGCGAATTTGATAAACTAGTGTTATCGAATTTGATAAGCATCTAGTATTCTTTGGCAAAAGTGAATCTGAATGTTTAAGGTTCCTGACAAAATAAAATAGGCAAATTTGATAAACTAGTGTTGTCAATTATTTAAGTTGAATTTTAAGTTGTTTAGTTTGATGAAATTTTACACTTCTTTAGAGACCAATTTTGTATGGAGGAAAGATGCAGTAGTGAGTTGCAAAAGAACACAAAAAGAGCGCGTTTGTCATAAATAGTGTTACACGTTTTAACATGATGATGAAATACTCATATGGCTAATAATAGAAAAGATAGCTTAAAATAATTAATCAAACCTTTTTGAAGGGCCTTAAAATAAAGAAATGTTAGTTCTTTTTTCAATCAATTCTTATTTTAAATTGTTTTGTTTTCATCAACAGTTACAAGCCAGCGAGCACGGAGGTGGTTTCGACTTTGGGGGTCACGATGCAAGCTCTTCCTTTGATAGTCACGGTAGCCAATTCGGAGGCCAATACGGAGGCCAATTCGGAGGCCACGACTTCGGAGGCCACAGCAACGGCCACGAATCTCACTCGTACCCAGTCCATCAGCACGTCGAAGAAGAAAACCCAGAACCAATCAAGCACTACAAAGAAGTTGTTGTACCGTTACCCAAAAATGTTGAGTTCAAAGTCCACCAGCCAATAATTATTCCAGTTCCTCATCCAGTACCGATCCAGGTTCCAGTTCCAAAAGCTGTAGTCATACCAATCATCAAAGAAGTTTCCATTCCAGTGGAAAAATCAGTTCCGTATCCGGTAGAAAAGGTCGTTCATGTGCCCAAGATCAAAGAGGTACCCTTTGAAGTGGTGAAGCATATCTTAGTTCCAGTAGAAAAACCTTTCCCATTCAAAGTTCCCGTTTACGAAACCGTAATTCATACTAAAAAGGGATCGCATAAGCTATAATTTCAAAGTGTAGTATGTGCTGTTCCATTATTGTGCTAAAATCAACCAAATCGTTTTCTGCGTAAAGTTGCATTCTGGAGTTGCTAAATCAATTAGGTATGTCTATTTCAATTCAGAGCTAAAAAAATCTTCTTTGAGTCTGAGAAATCTATTTCCACAAACCGTTGTAATGTATTTTACCAAAGGCTCAAACTATTGTAAAACAGTTCTGAAAACTTCTGAAGATTAACTCTTCCTAGCCTCTCTTTCGAGCAAGATTCGAAAATAGCTGCATAAGATCCCTAATTCCTATTTTGGAATACCAAATGAAAGTAATTTAGATAATATGCTTTGCCATGCCATACATCAGTCGGTCAGTTCGGTAATATAAGAACGGCTCAGCTTATTTCCTTTCCATGTGGAACAGCTATTGTTGAAGTTGGAGACCTGAATGATTTTCTAGATCCATATATTTGTCTGGAAAATAAGAAAATAAAACGCTTTAATGCTGTATAATATAAAGCTTTCAAAAACACCTCAACGCTTTAAAATTGTTAACCAATAAGTTAGTGTTATATGTGTGTGCTGTTGTTAATTGTTGTTATGTAATTGTTGTTCTTGTGTGTTGTAAATATGTTTGTTGACTAATTTTAAGATAAAATACATAGTGTTATATTATAAAAGTTTTTGTTTTCTTATGCATACTTATACATTTCAGAAGTAATTTTTTTTTTCCAATTCTTGATATTGGAACTGCTATGATATTGGGAAAAAATATGGAAAGTCATCTATGACTAGTTTCCAAAGTTCCAAGACTCAAAGGGGTAGCCAGAGACAATTAATTTTCAAGCACTGCGATCCTGACACACCTCTTGTGCTTCGTTAAAATTCATTATTGCTGCATGCTCGTCGGTTTCTGGTGCTTTTCACATGGCCCGTCATCAGAACATCACCTGTTCGATCTGAACATATATATACCCCGTTGACGACCTTTCCGAAACTTAACTACTACCCATGATGACTACCTAAATTTTAAAGACAGCATTAGGAAGAGTTTGGGTTTCGTTAACCCATTAACCTGATATATGGTCTACCAGTTTACAAACCTTACATCTTTGTACACCTTCGTACTAACTTGCTATTGACGAAGTCTCAATTTATAAAAGTTAACCCTCAACAGTGTATTAGATTTAGTAGTAGTACTCAAGGTAGTAGAGCCACGGTATTTCACCAGGAACAGGTCGGTTTGACCAAGGCGGTACTACCCAGATGACCAGAGGTTCAATGATGCAGTAGCCTCTTAATAGGAGGTTATAATGTAGATCACCATTTGTATTCTCTACATTCACAATGAATTTGATCACAATGACTTTCTTAACCTAAAAACTAATATTAATGAGTCCGATTTAGTATCCAAACATTAAAAAGGGTCTACTTAGAGTAGCTTAAGGGAACTTTTAAATATACAAATGAACATCTAACAGAACAGACTATTTTTATTTATGAGTCTACCAAAGTCACTCAACTCTGTCCGATGATAAATCAATCAAATCAAAAACCCAGAACGTTCCACTACTGGGCTCCGGTCTTCTCCTAGGTGAGGGTTAAGGCCATACGTCCACACGCTGGTCGAGTACAGGTTAGGAAGCATACGATGCATTTAGTAAAAACTGGTAATTTTATATTACAAACAGAGAAGTTTTATTTATTTGTAGGTATATTTATGATACCAGTTGCCGCAGATTTTCTGCTGCCACTTTTCTGATGAATTATGATCCAATTATGAGTAATAAACGTACATGTATTAAATCTTAGTTCCTGTGTTTGTTGGGTTTACAATTTCATTAATTTAAATCGAATTAATTTAAGCTTTGTACAGAGAAAATTATGTAAGACATCGTTAGCGCCTGTGTAAAAAGAGTTGGCAATATTTCTAACACAATATTGCTGTGCTTTATTTGACGTTACAAATGTCGAATGATTATTGCGAAACCAAGTTGAATAAGGCTTATATTAAAAAAGCTAGAAATCAACTGCAAAAATAATTGAAAAATATAGATTTTGCATACCTATAAAATCTACAAAGCATTAGGTGAAATAAAGATGGATTTGTGCACATTTTATCTTCCTAGTCTTTAATATTTTCAAGTATTTGGCGTCGGTTGCTAGTTCTACTATTTATACTAGAATATCAGTTTTTATATGGAGAAATTGACATAGGACCTGCGCAACCCCGAGGATGAACTGAATTCGAAGGTTTGTGGGTTCTTCATTTGCGCGTGTAGCCTAAGTGTTTGTGTAGGACGGGAAAAACATGTGATCAACACTATATTCTAGTTGCAACACCTTTATTAACAATACTGACTTAAATATCACAGCTCCATGTCACGTGTCTGTGCGTGTGTGAATCTTGTGGCATTGAACTTTATACAATGCAATAATATATTCATCATCAACAGCCTTTAACAATCCACTGCTTTACATAGGTCTCTCCTTAGAAAGGAGGTATTGGCCTACTATACCACGCTGGCCAGACGGATTGGTATAGGGTCGGTTTCAAGTTTTCCTTCTTTTGATGCATTGATGTTGTCTTGCGTAGTTTATCCCTTAGTCGCCTTTTATGACACCCGCGGGATGAATAGGGGTGGTGACACTCTGTATTCTTAACTCGTCACCACACGAATTGTAACTGCACGTAACGTTGTACACGCAATAATATATTACAGATGTAATACATTGACACGGTCACCACAAGTTAAATTAGTTGTCATTTATATTTGAGGGCTTGACTTCTTTATCAGACACACTTTTATGCCATAGTATGTTTCCTGCGTAGTTGGCTAGTCTCTGTTGAGACTGGCCACCATGAATTAAATCAGCGAGGCGTATAAATCACCGTCATCATCAGTGCATTCGCATTAATATGAACCTCTCAAAGTGACTCTACTCTGCCTGATGACAGCAAGAGTAGAATCTAAGAGTGGTGATCACCAGCCTAGTGAGATGCCTCTGCATAATTGAATCTCTGGTCTCGTACTCACCATCGAAATACAACATCAAGAACGTTATCACTTTTCAGTTGGTCTTGTGATCTTGTTGGTCAGCGTAGCTCTACTACCCCTTAAATGTACGTTGTCGTATTTACAACTGTCTTATACACTTAATTGTATAACATGTCCGTGTGGTGACGGATGAAGAATACAGAGTGTCACCACCCCTATTCACCCCGCGGGTGTCGTAAACGGCGACTAAGGGATAAACTACGCAAGACAACATCAATGCAAAGAGATGGAAAACTTGAAACCAATCCTATATCAACCCGTCTGGCCAGCGTGGTATAGTAGGCCAAAACCTCCTTTCTAAAGAGAGGCCTATGTCCAGCAGTAGACTGTTAAAGGCTGTTGATGATGATGATGGTTTGATGAAAAGTCCCCAGGTATTCCCAAAAACACAATTCACATACAAAATACTTCTACTAACAACGGAAGGCTTAGCTCATCGTTGTTATCGATACCTTCCTCAACATAACGACCTTGTCAATATAGCCCATTGTTACATTCTGCGCATCAACCCTTTTATGGTGACCATAATGTTTCCATAGAAATTTAATAGCACTACTGATTACTAAAGATTAAATTTAGTATTGTTAAAGATTTTGCGTCTGGAACTCGCGTTGGGATTTGTGGAATTGAGATTTCCAGCTGTGTGATATAATAGTGTTATTTCTTTCTAACTATAGCGTAGGAAAAGGACAGTGATTATTATAGTTTATAATATATTTTGCTGTAATTTCATTGTATATTACAGTTTATTGATCTATTGCTGACTATACTATAGTATTTTGAAATTGTTTACTGTGCTTCTGAGTCGGTAAGCAAGCGTAGGTATACGGTGAGTGGGTACAATAGATTTGGCTTCGATAAGAGTCAAAATTATAATTAAATGAATTCATTGATAAAACCACAACAACCATCAAACTAAATAACGTTTGTAATATAGTACATATAAAGCGATAAAGTGATAGCTGTTATTGATTTTTTTCCTTTTCTTATAAATTAAGATGCTATCCACTTTGAATCAAGCATCCCATTTTAGTGATGAAAACTCCTATAAAATAATGAACTTTGGAACGAATGGAGTCTCATACGGGTCTTTAAAATGTGTAGGAGTTTTAATAAGTACTAACATCATACCCGTATCCTTGCTAGAAGCCTTAGTAGTATACAAAGCTCATAAAACTCTATGCAAGCATTACATCCTTTTCCTTTGTCTTTAGTTACAAAGAGATGAACGGTTAATTGTGTGAGTGAAGAAGAACATTGTTAAGTAACACTGACTTTATACAGTGACGTCATTAAAGTGATTCACGCTCAACTTAAATAAGTGGAAAAAACTTACCTAACGAAAACCATGAAGCTTCCACAATCCCTTTTAAAGATGATGATTAAAATATTAATATTAATGATTCTATTCGTCTGTATGTTTATTATATCAGCATTTTTATATAGTACAAGGTATTGGCCAGATGTATATAATTATATAAATGCCAATATAACAATTAAGAGAATTCCTACAATATCAGAACTAAACATCCAAATCGTTGAAGTAGGATATGATTATACAACAGAAGTATATTCAACTACAGACGCAGATTACTTCGAACTTTCTACTACAGACGATTTTGATATCGATGAATTTATGACAGCAAGGTTTGAGGCAAAATCTAAAGTAAAAAGAAACGTAAAGTTGGAAGAAATAAAAGATTACAGAGAGTTACCAGATCGACCCATATTTGTAGATTATGTATTTCTTGAAGAACCGATTGAAATGGATGATAAAAATAATACTAAAGAAGATCAAGATGTGATGAGAACTATGATTACAAAAATAGTTATCGATGATGAAACGAAAAGTGATATTGAAGAAAATGTGTCAACTGCAGATAAATATAATAATGAAGAAATAAAAAAGAATAACTTGGAAAACTTGATAGAATCAAAAAATGATAAAAAAGAAGCGATTAAAAGAGAATATCTAAGAATGCATACAATAACGAAAGAAGGTTACTTAGTTGGTGATGAATTTGAACATGAAGTCAGAAGTCAATCAACAATTGAACCGCTGGAAATAACGACTGATAGAAACGAAAAATATAACGAAGGAGAACCTGAACTAAATTTATTAACAGATTTAGTGGATATGAGCAAAATGTCGACTAGGAGTCCAGAAGATGTGGAAATGTTTGCTAAGATGTTAAAAGAAGGTCAACAAAATACAGTAAGTTGAATTATTTTAATTTTTATTATCCTCCTATACTATATCCAGAGTATCCTCATCCTTATTAAGTTATGTTGGGTCATTGATAAATTAACTCGCTCGGTGATATCTAAATTGATAGTTACTATAAAATCATTGACATACAGTACAGTTTTTAGTATCTTAAGCATAGATGTTTACTTCAGAACCACCTAAAATAGGACACGACATATTTTCTTTAGACATGATAGCTTACATAATTGTGATTTTGATGAATAAATCTACAGAAATTAAAGAATTTCTACGTTAAGAGTTTAGTTTGGCTTAAAAAATTAGCTTTTAAAAAAATACGTATAGTTTTAGTGCGGTCTAGACGTGACGTCTAGTTTGACTTTACCGCTACAATACACGTACGTTTTGATAGGAATAGCTAGTATTTTAGATACGGAAAAAAATCGGCCAAGTGCGTGTCAGGCCACGCACAGGAAAGGGTTCCTCAGTCACCCGTAATCGTATCCAATAGATAATTGTTATGTTTACGTATTAAGGCGTTAATTTTTAGTTAACTTTAGCCTCTTTAACTCCTAAACTTACAAAGTTATCTAATCCGTTATAGTTTTCCTTTAAAGTTCATTATTTGGACCACCATCACGAATTTTCCAGATTTTTTGAGCCAGCCGTTTAGCTTTTAGAGGGGGCGGGACTCCCTGTTTTTACAAAAAAGTGCCCTTTAAAGTTGGATTTCTCGCAAACGGATACTTAAATCAAAAAATCGTGTTAGAAACCCTTTACTGTTTTAAAAAGTCCTGTCTAATGATACCCCACGCTATAGGGTAGTCAAGAGAAAAAGAAATCCCCACCTTACGTGTTGGGGAGGTACCACAAATAAAAATATTTCTATTTCTCATAATTTAATTGTAGAACTTTGTCGACGTAATTACAACACATATTCATGCAAAGTTTCATCTTTCTGGAACTTACCGTTTGGACAGTAAGTCGAGTACGGACGGACGGAGTCATACACTTTGGAACCCAAAAATGGACTATAAACCAATCATTTTAATGAATTTTAAAAATTAAATTTTTAGTTTAGGTAATTTAGTAATTATAACAACAGAATCACGACCAGTATGGACGTTTCTTCATTAGTTTCTTAGATAAAAGATTACTTAACAATTACACATTGTCATGAAACATTATGCACACAAATTATACGTAGCCTAAATCTACAATCTACGTTGTAATATTCATCTTCATTGTAATCAACCATCTCAATGGCTCTACTTCTCATATACTGCAGATATTCTTGCTCAAATAATTACTTCATAAATAATTCTTGTTGTAACACTGAAATGATCTTGTTTTATGGCGATTTCGATATTCATGGGTATAACTAAAGTGTGTTTCTTAATAACAATGTGTAATTTATGTAAATTTTACAGTCTCGTTGATCTCTAGTGCAATGGTTAGCGTATGCGGCTGCTGATTAAGAGGTCTCGGGTTCGATTTCCGGGTCAGACCGACTGTTTGTATGATCTGCAAATATTTGTTTCGGAGTTTGGGTGTTTTCATGTAATATATGAATGTATTTTCAAAAAAAGTATTTGGTTGTCTAGTATCCATAGTACACGCTTAGTTTGGGACTAGATGATGTTGCGTGTCAGATGTATCAAAATATTTATTTAATTATGTATATAGTATACTATAACAATAATTAACAACAACAAAAAAAGTTCAAACCGAGTAAAAATGTTTATAAAATTTATATATCCAATGTCTTCCGGGTCATTATCACAAATGTATCCTACAAGCTTAGCTACACCCTAATCATTACAAGCAGTTCAGTATTTAAGGAGCTACGGTGGAATATACAAACAAACATAGACTGTTAATGCTATTACCCTTTCTTTTCTTCGTCGCAGTCGGTTAAAGACATGTCTGCTTTACAAGTCTTGAGTAAAAAAGTAAACATAAAATTTAGAATTCCCCTTTTCAAGTTACCCAATGAAAAAAAATTAATGAGTAGAAAACTAATGGTTTTAGTTATTTTTTTACATGTATACGCATGTCACGATCTTTATTCAGATAATTAATCAAGTAGAGGACAATTAAAAATTTACAATTCGTGATCAACTGACAAAGCTTCAAGGCCGCAGATTTTTTTTAAAGTTCCTTAACAAAAAGACAAAGGTCTCAAAACACGAGATACTTTTTACATGGACGTGTCAGAAGTCATGTTTATTTATATTAAATTTCAATTCCACACATCATCTTCCTAGCCTTTCTTCCCAAATTTATTTGGGGTTGGCTACTAGTTCAACCAGTTTTACCTGAATTTCACTTTTTACATAGCGACTGGTATCGGACCTCCGCAACCCTAAAGGGAGAACTGAAATTCGAAGATTGAACTAGTTGTCATTATATTTGAGGGCACTGACTTTCCAACAACGATTGCCATAGATGTTCATGACAACCGGGACCGACGGCTTAACGTGCTCTCCGAGGCACGGGCGTGAATCACCGCAATCATTAATGAAAATGAAATGGTATAAAAAATAGTCGAAGACTTTAATTGGAGTGATTATACACTCCTGGACTAGTTAGTGTGGAGTCACTTTAATTAAATGTGTTGCCGCTCATCCTTAGAATGGGAGGGTTTGCGCAGCGGTAAAATCAGTAACCCGGTGAAATGTAATGGAAAACTGCATAACATTGGTAACCTGTGAGGTCTCGCAGTACCCCAGGGGAACCCATAGCTCATACATAAACTAAGCACAAAGGATTTTGCTCTAGCAAACGACTTATCGTACCCTTCTCTTAATACTGTAACCATACAATTCATACTAATTATTGCGATCGTGCATTACGTCGGAGCCACGAAATTTCAAGGTGAACACATCTTCAAAACCTTTCACTAGCCAAAATGTACCTAGTTTTATTATACATAAGGTCTATTGCTAGTAAAACAAATATTTATTTTGCTTTAACATAACATTCAATGGCTGCATTTGTTTTTCATCTCGTGAAGTGACTTCACGTGTGTTATGATTATCATAATGAAAAGCATCATAGTTATATTATTGTGTGGAGTGTTTGTCTGTGCTGTCGGTGAATGTGATGATCCTGAGTGTACTGAAGAATTAATTAAACAAATATTAGAAGAAGAAGACACAGCTGCAGATGTTGTAGACCTAAAATTAGATGCTCCCGAATTTAAAAAAATTAAGAACGTGGAACTACAAGACGTGAAAAACATCATACTAGGTTTGACAAAATGGTTTGAGCATAAATTAAATGAAAGCACTTTTATTTATAAAAATGTTCAAAACAAAACTAAGATCTTTGTCAAAAGTTTCGATTTCAATGTGGATTTTGAGAATGGGAAAGCGCATATTGATATGGGCTTGGCCAAAGAAATTGATGAACATAATAGTACAAGTGACTTGATAAAAATATTAAATGGTGATCACGATAAGGTTGTCAGTACTACAACAGACATGAAGGAAGATCAAGACGAGACTATAAGTACCACACTAGATCCTGTTACGGAGTTAGATAATATTACAACTAAAAAGACTGACGCGATAGGAAATAACATGGATTCTACAAGCGAACGCCATACAAATTTTAGTAGTGTTGATATATACAATACTATAGATTTTGATACAACATATTACGATGTATATGAAGACAATAATTCTACAGATTATCCTATAGTTGATTATATTGAATTGTATAAAGACACTACTAATGAGGAACGTTTGTATACGGGTACTGAGTTACCTGTTACTACTTTGACTGATTTTGGTGGTCAAACAAATAAAGCTGAAGATATTTCTTTTGAAAGTTTACTCAATGATACATCGGTAAGTTATGCTTTCTTTAATATATACTAAAGAGTGTCATATAATAAATATGTTTCGCACATCCTACACATAACGTCATTTAGTCCCACACTAAGCAGAGCTTGTATTATGGGTACTAAACAACTGATATAAATACATAAACATACTTTTTTTTTGTAAATACATACATATTATATATAGAAAACAACCATATTCCGAAACAAATGTTTGTAGATCAAACAAATTCGAGACCTCTTGATCAGCAGCGGCATACGCCAACCACTACACCAACAAGGCAGTCATATCATAGAAGTATTCACGAAGTGCGAACTTTATAAGTTACGGTCTTGTTCATAAAAGTTAGTTGATTTAGGCAACAGTTTTGTGTTACTTTCAACTTTAAACTAACAATCTAAAATAATTAATAACTACTAATTAATTCTTTAACTTACTTAGTTGAAATTAAAACAGAATTGTTTCTTAAACTTAAATAAGTTTATAAAATACGCTAGTTGAGTCCCGTGGTGTTACACGCGGTTATTGTTGTATCGCGAGTAACGCTGCGCAGCGAAGTTAGTCTATTAAAATTGTCTAAGTTACTCCTTAAATCATCAGCTTCACTGGCAGACCAGTGAAAGCCCCCGTCAAAATCGGTCCAGCCGTTCTGTGCCAAATTTATTTTTTTAATGTTGACACCGTATGATAACTGTAATATGCCTCTAGTAAAAAACTATTAAATTAAATTAACAAACA
The DNA here is from genome assembly GCA_932526445.1 of Phragmatobia fuliginosa. NCBI lineage: Eukaryota > Metazoa > Arthropoda > Insecta > Lepidoptera > Erebidae > Phragmatobia > Phragmatobia fuliginosa. The sequence goes on along the minus strand of OW052079.1, from coordinate 13,911,632 downwards.
ACTCTTAGTTATTTGAATACATACATACATACTAAACGTAGGAGCCTTGCTTACGCACACACACATGAGCTATGCTAAACGTGGATTAATACCACGGACTCATAGAAAAGGGCTCTGTCAAGAAATTCTGTCATTGCTTTTCATCAAGTGAAGCTACCGGAGCCCAAATTTTCCCGTCTACTTGATTCTTTGGAATGACTGATGCATATAGTGATGAAATTATCAATAGATGTCGTTGATACACTTGATCTATTAAACCATTTATGTCATAAAGTAAGATCCAGGACCCTATTTGCAATCTGTAGGAATTTTCGAGTGAATAGCAGAAAATATCTGTTTTATTCAACTGCATCAACATCATCATCAACAAACCATATCGTCCCACTGCTGGGGTTGAGTCTCCTCTCAGGAGAGGGTTGAGGCCATACGTCCCCACGCTGTGGCTACGTAATCTTGTCGTTGTATGTTTTTAAGCAACCCGAAGGCCCCCAACCGAACTTCACAACTGCTGTTATGATAACAACCGGGAGCAACTGCTAAAAGTGACTCGGATTACGGAAGCGCGCATAGCATATCATGCCACAAACGATCACCCATCTAAGTACCGTCCACGCCAGCGTTACTTACCTTCAGCTGCATACCTGTCTAGTATAAATTGGAAACCATGTAGAAATGTTAGATATCTAAAATTGTTATTCAGTTGATGTGTTCACGAACCTAAACCTTCCCGCACTTGTTTGTAATACAATAACATACTATTGTATTTGCGTCATTCTAATTTAGGAGGTCGCTTGACGCATGGTGAGTTCATGTTAGCCTTTAGTAGATTAATTAATTAATTAATCTAATTTTAAGCATACGTAGACTGCCTCATTGGTCTTGTGGTTAGCGTATGCGACTTCTGTGTTTGAGGTCTCCGGTTCAAATTATTATTATATTATATATAATTATATTAAACAAACATTTGGTCCCATGTTTGTTTCATCATCATCAACGGCCTCTAACAGTCCACTGCTGGACAATGGCCTCTCCTTAGAAAGGAGGTTTTAGCCTACTATACCACGCTGGCTAGACGGGTTGGTATAGGGTTGGTTTCAAGTTTTCCTTCTCTTTGCATCGATGTTGTCTTGCGTAGTTTATCCCTTAGTCGCCTTTTACGACACCCGCGGGATGAATAGGACATGTTTGTTTAATCTAATGTTTTGAAGTTTGGGTGTTTTGTATGTATCATGTGTGTAATTACAAAAAAAAATTAAGTATTCTATAAGTTATTCAAGCTAGTTGGCGTTATGTGTAATATAACACACAACTCCAACTCTAACTAGCATTTTCACGAACATATGCCCAAAATATTAAAAGAATAAATTTTAAAAATAAACTTTAGATCATTACAAATTAAATAAATAAATAAATATTTCGGACATCTTACACACAACGTCATCTAGTCCCAAACTAAGCAGAGCTTGTATTATGGGTACTAAACAATTGATATAAAAACATAAACATACTTTTGTTTTTAATTCATACATATTATACATAGAAAACACCCAGACTATGAAACAAATATTTGTGGATCATACAATCATTTGGTCCGACCCGTAAATGGAACCCGAGACCTCTTGATCAGCAGCCGCATACGCTAACCACTAGTCCAACAAGGCAGTCATTATCTAAAAGTACATAATAATTTCTTGAAAACCCTTGAAAGATGTAAATTTTAATTATAAAACATGGGGCATTTCACGTCAAGCGGACAACCAAAAAAAAGTGAGGTCATGAATTTTGTTTATATTTTGGTTAGTTATACTTCTAGTAGACGTGGATTTGTACACACAATATTTTTATCGTATGATGCTTTAATGCTGAGTTACGAGCTTTTAAAAATTCACTAAAAATGAATTCATGGATTTTTAGATGCTTATTATCTGCATCAAATATTTTTTTAAAAAACTAAAAAGTATGGTTTCTTATAGTAGGAAAGTTGAAGTTAATTTTTTTTTTGTCGAATTCTAAATTTGAATTTTTTTAGGTATAGTAAACCGGAAGTGAAAATTTCAAATCGTTTTTTGAGTAACTTCGACCCTTTTTATTTTTATTTTTTTTAACTTGATTTACAGCTGCAAATATACTAATTCTTCACAAAAAAATGTAGGACGTGATCGCCAACAGTTTAGGACTTAGAGCACATAGAGTACATACACATAGCTAAGAGTACATTCTAAGCAATTGGGTTTTTGCTCTAAAATGCCAAAATACTACTTTATTAATATTTTATTCCTTCATTCTAACGTGCAAAAATATGAAGTTTATATTTTTTTTGTCGAATTCTAAATTTGAATTTTTTTAGGTATAGTAAACCGGAAGTGAACATTTCAAATCGTTTTTTGAGTAACTTCGACCCTTTTTATTCTTATTTTTTTTAATTTGATATACAGCTACAAATATATTAATTCTTCACAAAAAAATATAGGACGTGATCCCCAACAGTTTAGGACTTAGAGCACATAGAGTACATACACATAGCTAAGAGTACATTCTAAACAATTGGGTTTTTGCGCTAAAATGCCAAAATACTAATTTATTAATATTTTATTCCTTCATTCTAACGTGCAAAAATATAAAAATTAACGACTTCTTTCATTCTACACAAAAACATTAAAACGTGATCGCTAATAGTTTGACTTAGAGCGGTTTTTAGGGTTCCGTAGCCAAATGGCAAAAAACGGAACCCTTATAGATTCGTCAAGTCTGTCTGTCTGTCTGTCTGTCTGTCTGTCTGTCTGTCCGTCCGTATGTCACAGCCAATTATTTCCGAAACTATAAGAGCTATACTGTTGAAATTTGATCAGTCGATGTATTCTGTGAACCGCATTAAGATTTTTACATAAAAAAAGAAAAAAAACAATACATTTTGGGGGTCTCCATACTTGGAACTGAAACTCAAAAAAATTTTTTTCATCAAACCTATACGTGTGGGGTATCTATGGATAGGTGTTCAAAAATGATGTTGAGGTTTCTAATATCATTTTTTTCTAAACTGAATAGTTTGCGCGAGAGACACTTCCAAAGTGGAAAAATGTGTGTCCCCCCCCCTCTAACTTCTAAAATAAGAGAGTGATAAAACTAAAAATAATATATGTTGTACATTAACATGCAAACTACCAACGAAAATTGGTTTGAACGAGATCTAGTGAGTAGTTTTTTTTTTAATCCCTACTTAATATTATTAATGCGAAAGTACCTCTGTCTGTCTGTCTGTTACGCTTTCACGCCTAAACCACTGTATCGATTTTAATGAAATTCGGTATGATGATAGAACTGAACTTGGGAAAGGACATAGGCTACTTTTTACTGCAATAATCGAGATACAAAGACCAAAGCTAGGTGATTATAAAAATACATAAATTGAAGATGTCAAAATGTATCACTGTTTACCTCCTGTCAAAACTTCACAGGTTGCTAGGAATAACACACTTGCATGGCAACCATTGATAGTTTGTAAATGACATATAGACCAGTAGACTAGAGTAGATAATTTTTGAAAACAAATAAAATTATAGAAGGATGAAACCTATTGGAAAAGGATGAGAATATTATAAAAATGAAAGGAAACATAATTTACGGGCGATCTGAGGTCGGGAAGGGGTAGGGAGGGAGGTTTTCGGGTCCTTTAACCGGGGCGTGAAAAAGCATCTCACTAAGCCGCCATAGTGTGGGCCGCCATACATTATTGTCCGCATTCGCAGCAAGTGTGGTAGCCCCGACCCTTGGATTCTGCTCATGCTTTCCATCAGGCACGGTAGAGTCAGATTGGATGGCTAAATATATACAACAAAGGGTAAAAAACGGTTTATCTCGATTTCCAGCAAAACTACAAGGAAAATAGTTAGATGGCAAAGTTGTAGGTAATTAAAAGATCTACAACTTTTTAGGGTTCCGAAGTTTATGACTTCGAACCCTTATACATATGTCATGTCCGTCTGTCCATCCGTCCGTCCGTCCGTCCTCGACTTGTCGTCCAAACAGTAAGTGCTAGAAAGATGAAACTTTGCATGAATATGTATTGTAATTACGTCGACAAAGTGCTACAATAAAATTATGAAATATATTTTCTATTTAGGGTACCTCCCCTACACGTAAAGTGGGGATGTTTTTTTTTCTCACGGCTACCCCATCATGTAGGGTATCATTATATAGGTCTTTTAAAAACATTACAGGTTTGTTAAGGCGATTTTTTGATTTAGGTATCCGTTTGCGAGAAATTCCACTTTAAAGGCAAACTTTTTGTAAAAACAGGCCGTCCCGCCCGCCGAAAAATTTGTGATAGTGGTCCATATAATGAACTTTAAATGAAAACTATAACGAATTAGATGACTTTGTTAGTTCAGGAGTTATAGAGGCTTAACTTTTACAATGCGCTTACTTGGAAAAGTCATACAAAATCAACGCATTAATACGTAAACATAACAATTATCACACACTTGGCCGATTTTTTATAATATCATTGATCAAAACACTATTATTAAAACATCGATCAAAGTTACAACTAACTACAAGAAATTTTATATGATGTTACCTGCTGATACGGAACCCTTCATGGGCGAGTCCGACTCGCACTTGGCCGCTTTTTTTTGATTGAGATTTGAAACAGTTTTATTGAAAATACATTTATTTTGTAATTATTTCAATTTTACTATTTGCACTAGCACTAATTCTCTATACACATATGCTCCCGTTGGTTGGAAGAAAAGAATGCAGTTGTTTAGTTCCTGGAACGGTTATAGTAGAAGCGAAATGAACTCGCAGAAAATCTCGCTGTTGTTGAACACTTTCCTTGGAGCAGTAGTAAATAAAAGTCTCATCAATGATGACTTGGCCCATTCATATAATCTTATAGGTTTAGTGATAGCGTTATTGCATTATATTTGTTACCTAGTGAAACTTTATTAGCTACAAGATGGCGTTACTGGTGTGTTTCACCATAGTATCTTAGGTTTTGAAATTATTATTTTGTATGAACTAGTAATTATTATAAAAAATATATTTATATTGTTCATTACATTCAATTTTTAAAAACATTGGAATGCTTTATATTTTTGCATGTTAGAATGAAGGAATAAAATATTAATAAAGTAGTATTTTGGCATTTTAGCGCAAAAACCCAATTGCTTAGAATGTACTCTTAGCTATGTGTATGTACTCTATGTGCTCTAAGTCCTACACTATTGGCGATCACGTCCTATATTTTTTTGTGAAGAATTAGTATATTTGCAGCTGTAAATCAAGTTAAAAAAAATAAAAATAAAAAGGGTCGAAGTTACTCAAAAAACGATTTGAAATTTTCACTTCCGGTTTACTATACCTAAAAAAATTCAAATTTAGAATTCGACATAGAAAATATAAACTTCAACTTTCCTACTATAAGAAACCATACATTTTAGTTTTTAAAAAAAAATATTTGATGCAGATAATAAGCTTTTAAAAATCCATGAAATCATTTTTAGTGAATTTTTAAAAGCTCGTAACTCAGCAATAAAGCATCATACGAAAAAAATATTGTGTGTACACATCCACGTCTACTAGAAGTATAACTAACCAGAATATAAACAAAATTCATGACCTCACTTTTTTTTGGTTGTCCGCTTGACGTGAAATGCCCCATATAAGTAATATAAAACTAGACAAGTTACGTCTTAATATGAATTTATTTTCCCATTTTTTGCAACATTTTTTTTTGTTACTCCGCTCCTTTTGATCTTCGCGTGACGATAACTGAGCTATCGAACACTGAAAGAATATATTAAATCAAATCGCTACTTCCTGAGATTAGCGCGTTCAAACAAACAAACTGTTCAGCTTTAAGCATTAGTACAAATTAGTTGAACATGTTACATACTCACAAACTTCCGCATTTATTACTAAGGATTTATTTATTACCGATAAACGTCGTCTGGTGACGGATTAAGAATACAGAGTGTCACCATCCCTATTCATCCCGCGGGTGTCGTAAAAGGCGACTAAGGGATAAACTACGCAAGACAACATCAATGCAAAGAGACGGAAAACTTGAAACCAACCCTATACCAACCCGTCTGGCCAGCGTGGTATAGTAGGCCAATACCTCCTTTTCAAGGAGAGGCCTATGTCCAGCAGTGGACTGTTAAAGGCTGTTGATGATGATGATGATGATAAATCTAATGCCTTTTCACCTAGAAATTTTTGTGGCAATTGCTTCATATTTGAAATATTAAAATTTTGTATTCTATTCATATATATAATTTTTACTCCCAATCCAAATTTACATGCTGTTGGAACCACAGTAGCTTCCAGCTCTATCGTTGATACTGACATACAGACAAATAAATAGACAAACCTGAAAAACTAGCTTACTCGCGCAAAATCAAGTAATGCTATATGTTTTAATATCCTAACAAAATTTGGCAATACTTTGAATCTTGAGGAAAGACATGGGTTTAAAGAATTTATTCTCAAAAGAACTTACAGTTAGTTCACTTACAATAAGACGTGATGTAGACTACTTTTGATCACCAACATACATACTGGCAGACACGGGGGCAAACAACGAAGCAATCAAATAAACAGACAGATTTACTTGCCAATTTATAATATTAATTTAGATATGGATTTGAATTCCAATTTCCTTTTTGGTAGTGGTGGCGGATTAAGAATACAAAGTGTCACCACCACTATTCATTCCACGGGTGTCGAAAAGGCGACTAAAGGAACAAAATAAGCAGCTAACATCACTGCCAAGAGAAGGAAAACTTGAAACAAACCCTTTACCAACCCGTCTGGCCAGCATGGTATAGTAGGCAAAAACCTCCTTTCAAAGGAGAGGCCTATGTCCAGCAGTGGACTGTTAAAGGCGGTTGATGAATGAATATGTTTTATGAATAGTAAACCCGTATGTATGAGCAAGCCGAGTTCAACAAAAGTTTGAATCAATCATTCTGTTGCAAAAATATGTACACAGGGGTGTAGGGGTTTTTTGAGTGAAGCAAAAACAATTTCGGATTCGGCCGTCGACACGCGATGAATGGAATTGGGACCAATTATTCGTTCGCGGCTCAATGCACGAATGGCAATGACTAACGTTGTTGACCGTTTTTGTGTCCGGTTTGATTAGGATTTTACTGGCGTTGACAGTTCGTAAATAGATTATATTTTGAGCCTGGCTTTGTAATTCTACTCTGCCTGATAAAAACCATGAGTAGAATCCAAGACGAGTAGAATGACTTCACGGTTGGCCTAGTGGTTTAAGTGGTTTAGGGTTCAAATCCTACGTGGGAAAACACTTTAATTTTAAGTCATGCTCGGATCCTATTGGTCTAAGAGTGATGTTAACTAACCGGCAGCAAAAGACATATTAATAAAATCGGCCAAGTGCGTGTCAGGTCACTCACAGGAAAGGGTTCCTCAGTCACTCATAACGGTACGTGGAAAAGTTAAGCCTCTATAACTCCTGAACTAACAAAGTCATCTAATCCGTTATAGTTTTCCTTTAAAGTTCATTATATGGACCACCATCATGAATTTTTCCTGATTTTTTGATCCAGCTGTTTAGCTTTTAGAGGGGGGGAACCCCTGTTTTTACAAAAAAGTGCCCTTTAAATTGGAATTTCTCGCAAACGGATACCTAAATCAAAAAATCGTCTTAGAAACCCTTTATTGTTTTTAAAAGACCTATCTAATGATATCCCAAACGATGGAGTAGCCGCGAGAAAAAAAAAAACATCCCCGCTTTACGTGTAGGGGAGGTATACCAAATAAAAATAGTTTTCATAATTTTAATGTGGCACTAACTCGATGTAATTGCAACACATAGTCATGCAAAGTTTGACCTTTTCTAGCACTTACCGTTTGGACGGTAAGTCGAGGATGGACGGACGGACGGACGGAAATGACGAATCCATGAGGGTTCGAAGTCATAAACTTCGGAACTCTAAAAACGTGAAATTTAGTTATATAGTTTCATTGTGAGTCACAACGTGCCACAAGAATTATGTCATATACTTAATTAGCTTTCACTCGCGGTTCCACCCGCATATAATTATCGCGGTTTTATTTAAATCGGTGGAGTAGTTTTTGAGTTTTTTCGCGAACAGATGGACAAACACGGAGAAAGACTTTATTTTATAATATGTAGTTATTAATAGACGTATTTATTCATTGATCATTAAAATCTAACGTTTATACAAAAAAATCAGCACTATCGGTTGGAAAAAAGAATTCGTGGCAAAATTCTTGTGGAACACACACCACAAACATAGAGAGTAAATAGAGGCTTGTTGATTGATTAACTAACTCGCTGTAGGTAGGTAGGTATGCCAAAAGTATTATAAAAAATGCTAATCCATACTAATAAATTTCCTTGTCCGTGTGGTGACGGATTAAGAATACAGAGTGTCACCACCCCTAATCATCCCGCGGCTGTCGTAAAAGGCGACTAAGGGATAAACTACGCAAGACAACATCAATGCAATCAAGAGAAGGAAAACTTTAAACCAACTCTATAGCAGCCCGTCTGGCCAGCGCGGTATAGTACGCCAAAACCTGCTTTCTAAGGAGAGGCCTATGTCCAGTAGTGGACTGTTCAAGGCTGTTGATGTTGTTGTTGTTGTTGATGATGATGACTAATAAATAAAATTGAAGTGTCTGTTTGTAGTGTTAAATTAAGAGCTTGATAAAAGTAAAGACGGTAATCAATGTCATGAGATGGCATCAAAAAATATTTTTTTATTTTTTTTGTCTCTTTGTCTGTCTAAGCGTCTAGACCGTTTTTGTCGGGACGGGTAGCTGATGATGCAAGGCCTTAGGCTACTTTTTCGACTAGCTACGCCTCGCGACGTAATTTGCAACTATGTCATTATATTATTGATATATGACATATGAAATTGGCGTTTTGTACGGGAGGAATATAAAGTCAATTGTTTTTGTAAAATATATGCACCGTTGTTATCTATGCACTTTTGCCATCTCATTAGTAGTTGATTGAAAAAAAAACACCCAAATTCCGAAACAAATATCTGCAGATCATACAAAGACTTGGTCCGACCCTGGATTTTAACGTGAGACCTCAAGGACAACAGTTGCCTACACTAACGCCATCTAGGCAGACAATAAAAAAAGCAGTTTTAAAGAGAGACCAGTAGTGAAAATCTAAGTAATTTTTATATTCAGATGATGAACTCGATGACGGCCTCGGTGGACAGTCTCTACGGAGACCAACCAACTATGCAAAAGATATAATAGTTCACATGTATATTCTCAAACACAGGTACTTTAAATCCAGTGGGACAGCTATCCTCCACCACCGGGGTCAGATCAGATACAAGACTAGCGGCTAAACGTTCTCATGAAGGCGTTAGTATTAAGACCCCAAACTTTCATATCTTGAGCTGTTATGCATTAATTTATTCAGAAAAACTCAATAACACTCTTTGTCTTGACCTTGAAGTCATGATCGAGACGAGATCAGTGATCAATGGTTGGATCGATAAGCAGGAGGAAGTGGGGTCTTCCTCAAGGGATATGAGGTCGACCCTCGGGGAGATTTTTACTGAAGCACGACATATTGACTGCCTTGTTGGTCTAGTGGTTAGCGTATGCGGCTGCTGATAAAGAGATCTCGGTTTCGATTCTCGGGTCGGACCAAATATTTGTGTAATCCACAAATATTTGTTTTGGAGGCTGGGTGTTTTCTATGTATAATCTTTATGTATTTCCAAAAAGAGTACTTAATACAAGCTCTGCTTAGTTTGGGACTAGATGGCGTTGTGTAAGATGTAAAAAATAATAATATGAGTACTATTAGCTCCTTAGTCAGAGATCCGATGGGATTTTCCAGCACGTCAACTAAATAAGGTTCAACTATTAAAACTGTGCCTAACGAAGATGAGCGGCATCGACTCCCTAAGGTATTGACAATAATCAATCATCGTTATCGGCGTACAGTTCTAAACCTTGATCAATCAATTTGAGTATTCTATGGAAACAGGCAAATTTTCTTTGAGTCCCTCGTAGGTCTGGTGGTTGGCATATGCGACTACTGATCAAGAGGTCTCGGGTTCGATTCCCAGCTCTGACCAAATGTTTTTATGATCTGCAAATATTTGTTTGGGAGTTCAGGTGTTTTTCTATGTATAACATGTATGTTTTTACAAAAAAGTATTTTTTCATTCATTTATGTATTTATATCAGTTGTCTAGTACCCATAGTAAAAACTCTGCTTAGTTTGGAACTAGACGATGTTGTGTGTAAGAAGTCCAAAAATATTTCAAAAAATATTCTCTAAGCAAAAATTGGTTCTCTACGAGTATGTTTATTTCTGTCCATCTGACGAAGTGTAAATACAAAATATCGTAATAAAATATTCGCTTGAATAATCAAGGCGTCAGGAAATTAACTGAACCTTCAGTAATGTCAGTCAATTTTGATGAATGATAGAACGCCAATGTTTTCTTATTAATAAACATTTTAATGGTTATATTACAGGCGTGTTTCCTTAACATACTCAGGCCTTATTGTTATTTTGTTATTATATGTCCTCTAGAACTCATAGTTATATTACTTGTGTGAGAGACATGGTCATTTAAATTGGTGATATTTATATTGGAAATGTAAATATATACGTATATATTTATTAGAAGTTTGGATTGCGTAATAGTTTGTTTTACTAACATTATGTGCTTCACAATTTGAGCCGTTATTAACAAGTTTATTTGCAGTCTGCTACTAGTTCAACCGGTTTTACCTGAATTTCAGTTTTTCCATGGAGCGACTGGCATCGGACCTCCGCAACCCTAAGGGAGAACTGAAATTCGAAGATTGAACTAGTTGTCAGTATATTTGAGGGCACTGACTTCCCAATAACGATTGCGATAGATGTTTATGACAACTGGGACCGACGGCTTTACGTGCTCTCCGAGGCACGGACGTGAATCACCGCCAAACTTCCAAACTCCGGGCAGCTATTAGGAATTTCCTAAGAAAATTCCAAAAACACTTTTTGGCCCGAACCGGGATTTGTCACATACATTTCTCAGGTTTTAAAAAATCAACTAAGTGCGAAAAAGAGAAATAGCATTGAACGCGAATGGTATCTGTCAGTTTTTAGGGTTCCGTAGCCAAATGGCAAAAAACGAAACCCTTATATATTCGTCAAGTCTGCCTGTCTGTCTGTCTGCCTGTCTGTCTGTCTGTCTGTCCGTCCGTATGTCACAGCCAATTATTTCCGAAACTATAAGAGCTATACTGCTGAAATTTGGTCAGTCGATGTATTCTGTGAACCGCATTAAGATTTTTACATAAAAATAGAAAAAAAACAATACATTTTGGGGGTCCCCATACTTAGAACTGAAACTCAAAAAAAATTTTTTCAAGATACCTATATCTATGGATAGGTGTTCAAAAATGATGTTGAGGTTTCTAATATCATTTTTTTCTAAACTGAATAGTTTGGGCGAGAGACACTTCCAAAGTGGAAAAATGTGTCCCCCCCCCCTCTAACTTCTAAACTAAGAGAGTTATAAAACTAAAAAATATATATGTTATACATTACCATGCAAACTACCAAAGAAAATTGGTTTGAACGAGATCTAGTGAGTAGTTTTTTTTAATACGTCATAAATCGTAACACGCAATTTACCTTTCATCCAATCAATACACTAGTATAAAAACATCGATGAAAGTTACAACGAACTACAAGAACTTTTATATGATGTTACTTGCCGATACGGAACCCTTCATGGGCGAGTCCGACTCGCACTTGGCCGCTTTTTTTTTAAATTCAAACTCTACTCGAGTCACTTTTGGCACCCCTAGGTCACTATTCTTATTGTGAGGATAGCCAATGAAGCATGGTGACCCATACCATGGCGGCCTGGTTAGATGTTTCTTCATTGTTCTCAGAAGATGTAGAATACTTACGCGTCGTCTCACAGTCACCAACGAAATTCGACAGCATGAATGCTGTCATTATTAGGAGTGTCTTCTGTGTAAGTGAAGTCCACGAAACGAACTAAAAAAAATGTAGTTTATAAATATTAAACGCTTGAATTATCCCTTACAATTTCCTTAAGCACGAAATATCAGAATTCTCATTCATCATAAAGAAAAAAATCATGGTAGACCTGTTTAATCGTTCTTCACTTTCCCTTTAACAAATTGTCCTTCTGCCCTTGAACTTAGCCCTTGGCTCATGGCAACGCGGTACGACACTCAACCATTGTTGGTTATAAATTATATCGACGATGTGGTGGCAGATTGCCAAAACATGGCTGAATCACTTCATGCTACGGATAACGTTGAGTAATGAGTGTTCCGGTTCACCACAAAAGCGAACTTTGGGGTGATTTTGGTTTGTGCAGAAGTATATGCCAGTGTTCGACGTTGGGAGAAAAAGGTTTCAATTTCTTTTATTATATTGTAAAGTTGAAGAGTTTAGAGCAGAATTCGGTAGCCTTAGGAGTGAATAAATGATTTCGATTTACGACATTATCTCCTAGATAGATATGCTTTTCAAAGTATAACTTATTTCGTTAAGAATTGCAAGTTTTTTCTCATTACCAAATATTGGAATTTATGTGCTATCAATGTGCCGGAGTATTGCTGGTCAATTTTGGTGTTTCTAACTACTGGTTTACACTTTTATAAAGCTATAGAATGCTGGTTTCAGTTCTATTATTACAAACTAGTAGTTGGTAGTGTTCGGGTTGGATTTGGTGATCTTTAGACATTTTTATTCGATTTTAAAACGCCTTAGGTGATTGGAATAAATCACCTAAGATAAGTTACGACGGCGCGGTCAGACCTAGATGGGTGACCGTTTCAGGCATGATATGTTATGAGCGTTCCTTGATTCGGAGGTCATGTTAAGCAGTCGTTCTCGGTTGTTATCATAAGATAGCAGTCGTGAAACTTAGTTGGAGGCCTTCGAGCGGCTTCACAACATCCAACGTCTAGATTACGTGTCTGGCCAATCTCCAACTAGCACTCGGCCAGCGTGGGGATGTATGGCCTTAATTCTCTCTTGAGAGAAGACCAGAGCTTAGCAGTGTAACATGACAGTGGTTGTTGATGTTGGCATTTTGATTGTGCGCATAATATGATGCCTAATTATTAGAAATGAAGTGCTGTTTATGCATATAACTTACAATTAATAAAAAAAATACTAATTAAAATTTGTATCAAAGTCTAAGACTCGTATTTGTTTAAAGGTTGTCAGAGATTGTAAACTATGATAAGATCTCCCATTGTACATACATATTATATTTTATTACTTTATTTTCGTTTAAACATCATATTTTTTATTTTTGTCTCCTAATAATAGTCTGTGACAACTTTATTAAAATAAATATTTTGTTCTTAACCTTCATATAGCTTAGGGTCGATGCAAATGGTGCAAATATGAATATGGTGTGTTTTTATAAAATTAATTAAGGTGTGATAGTTATATATTATGTTAACCTGATCACGAGGTATTGGGTTCGATTCCTGGTCAAAGTGTTGTTAAGATTTTCTTACATGATAGTATGCATTCGTTCGTCTTTTGTTGAAGAGTGTGAGACCGGAGACCCAATCATCCTGCATCATTCCTGCGGCCTCCGGAGGCCGCGAGAATAAAGCAGAATTTCAAATTAATTTATAAAAAAACGACAACAACACAAGCCGCGGACAAAAACTACTCAAAAATTAATTTTCAATAACGTAAGAAATCCCAGTAGTCTCCAAAGACGGTTTTATCTCAAAATACTGTTATATATTTTTTTCGAGGACGCTGTGGGTAGTTTATCTTGTGTTGATATTGTATCAACGGTATACGCCGTTATCAATCACGCCCGCACAAAACGAGTCTTACGAACTGAGCGTGTTCACTGTCTACGTGGATGCAGATATAGATGGATGTGGTATTAATATTGTTGTATTCGTATTGTGAAACTGCCTCGTTGGTCTAGCAGTTAGCGAATGCGATTGTGGATAAAGAAATATCGAAGGTCGGAGATAATGTTATCCCGGGTCCTTCAAACGGGGCGTGAAAAAACATCTCATAATGTCGCCATTGTGTAGGCCGCCATACTTTATTATCTGGTATAGTATGTGTGGTGGTCCCGGGTATTGGATTCTGCTTATACTTTCCATCGGGCAGGGTAGGCTAAATTTATAAAGAAACTGCTTTAGAAGTTAAGGGTCTTACTCCCCGTGATTCAAAAAGCTTGTAAAGCATAATTTCTCCCCGATTGTGTCTGATAGTGTACCATTGAATTTTGAGAATGAAGGAACGGAGAGTGTACCTATGCTTGCACACACACGTGTGCACTATAATATCGTCTGCGCAGTTGGTTGGTCTCTGTTGAAAATGTGCCTGAAATCCGCTGAGAGAACATCGTCATCATTTATATTGTGGTTAGAAGACGAAATTCTAACAGAAAACCAAACAGAACATAACTGTTTGGTTTTCTGTTAGAATTTCGTCTTCTTCTGGCTTTCATCGTCATCATCGTAGCTAAAAGTCATCCACTGCTTAGGCCTGCCACAAGACTCCAAAACAACCGGTACTATGCTCCCCCACCCAACGTTTCCCTACGATCTTTACCAGGTGATAGGACGACCTTGCTGCTTATATAATGATTGTATTTTTAGTAATGAGTGGGCCGTAGTATAGATCGACATGCTAAATTGTCAGCGTTTGCTATGAGTATGGTAACCCTACTTTTAGGTTCTGATCATATTTTCCATCGGGTAAAGAGGCGTCACTTTAGCAGGCTCATATAGAACAAAACAAAAACCCTAGACTTGTAATTCAACGTTTTTATATGGATAATAAATTAAAAATTCAAAAGTAATTCTATCTTTCTGACTGTAACGCTTTCATGGTTGTACTTCAAAACCTATTTGGATGAATTTCAGTATAGAGATAGATTGAACTTTGGAGAAAAACATAGGCTATTGTTTTTCGCTATAACGGACATACACGCCATCAAAGCATAGGGCAAAATCTACTACTATACTGCTTGCAGTCGGATAAAAATACCACATCAATTTCTCAGTAAATCCTGTTTCCACATAATGGCCGTTTCACAAAAGCCTCGGCGGTCGTAATTATGTTTGAAAAAGAAACTTTTCTCCCTCGTCGATCTACCGCAATTAGAACTCGATTACTCAACGCAGGAGTAGTCGCCCAAGTGGGGTACAAAAAGCATTGAAAGTAGCTTGTATTGGCCGTCTTCATTTACCTGACTAGTTTATTTATTTTTATTTTATTTATTGGAACAAAAAACAGATACATGTTAGATTATAGCTAGATACAAATGTGAACATCAAATTTATAAGCATGTAACCCACATCATTCTTCACAGGTCAGCAATAGGTCTTGTTACTCGTTAAATGCTAAGTTTAAAAGGTTTTAGTTTTACTAAAACAATGAAAGAAAGAAAAAACCTTATATAGAACAGTCAGTTGGTCAATTTATAATTAATCAGCGTTGACAATTCGTAGTGCTAAAACGCAGAAGTTCAATGGCTTGTTTTTTAAATTGATAGCTAGTAAGAGCGAATATGTCGAGAGTATAAAAATGTTTATTGTAACCATCCACAATGCGATAAAAGGGTGCATTTACCAGCGTTAGTTCTCTCTCGATTTTCCCGCCGGCAGACAGTACGAGGTAATAGTAATGTACTGTCAACTCTGTTATTGCAAAGCAGTAAACGTCTAGATTCTAAGAAGATGAATTTAAAAGTTCAAGGCAGCTGGCACGAGAATTTCTGCATTTGTAATTTACGGTTCGCAGAAACTTCTTTTGAACCATCTCTAGACTGTGTATATACTTAATATAGTATGGACTTCATACTGAAACGCCATATTCCAATTATTGGATAGTGGTTTGCTATCGTGTACAGCGTCTTCCTAGCCTTTAATATTCCCAAGATCATAATTTGGGGATGGTAGTTCAGTCGGTTTTACTTGAATATCAGTTTTTCCACGAAGCGTCTGGCTTCGGATCTTCTACTATAATATGCATGTGTTATACATAAAAATTATCTTTTATAATCACTTTATCTATTGCTGAAAACTGTATTAAAATCCGCTGAGTAATTTAACAGCTCTAATCGAACGGACTGCGGAGACTATTTAAAAAAATTCATACTGTTTAATACAATATATGCGCGCTTGTGAGTGCATCAACTTTAGGCTTCCATTTTTTTATGGGCCAAATCCCAACACGAAAAGTATTACTTACAAAAAAACTTAAACTTGTTCATTAAAATTATCAATTTCTCATAATATATAATTCTTACGTATGTCACTGAACACCTCCTAAACAGTTGAACCAATTTGTTGTTTTATTTGTATGTTCAAGTGGATTCGAGAATAGTTTAGATTTGCAATTGGATCCGGTAGGTGGCGTTGCGATCAAGTTTTAGGATTTTTATTTTTCGCGTATCAGAACATGTGTCTATCTAAAGTTCTCGAGGCCTGTGTATATAAACAATTCTCGGAGTTTGTACACAGAAACCAACTTTTAAGCCCTCTGCAATCTGGCTTCAGGCCCGGTCACAGCACAATTACCGCTCTCCTGAAAGTGATTGGCGATATAAGAAAGGGCATGGAAGACACCAAGGTCACGGTTTTAGTCTTAGTCGACTTCTCTAATGCCTTCAATACCGTCAATCACGAAATCCTATTATCCATCCTTAAATATCTTATGGTTCCCTCTGAGACACTGGAATGGTTCTCCTCTTATCTTCGGGGACGACAGCAGTGCGTTCGTATTGATGACTTATCATCAAGTTGGTGCGACCTCCACACTGGTGTCCCACAAGGCGGAATTTTATCTCCTCTATTATTTTCAATATTTATTAACCTTATAACTCAACATCTTCAGTGTGCGTATCACTTGTACGCTGATGATCTGCAGCTGTATTCACAGGCAAGAGTGGATGACGTAACGCAAGCCATTAACGAGGTCAACAAGGACCTGGAGCTTATAAAATCCTGGTCAATGAGATTCGGACTGTCAGTTAACCCAACCAAATGCCAGGCAATCATAGTAGGTAGTAAACGTATGATAAGCAGATTGGACACCACTTCCATCCCATCGATTTATTTTAACGGTGTAGTCATTCCATTCAGCCCTGCAGTAAAAGACCTGGGCTTACTTATCGATTCAACCCTCGATTGGCGAGCTCAGATTACTAGCGTTAGTCAGAAAGTCACTGGAAACTTGCGAACATTATACCGTCTTAAAAACTTCCTACCTCCCAAAACTAAAATTACACTCATGCAGTCCTTAATAATTCCAATAATCGACTATGGTGATATGTGTTACTTCGACCTGAATGCAGACCTCCTTAATAAACTTGACCGCCTTCTCAATAACTGCATTCGATACATATTCAATCTTCGAAAGTATGACCATGTGTCTGCTTTGCGTTCCCAGTTAAAATGGTTACCTATTCGCCAACGGCGCAATCAGCGAGCGCTCACTGCTCTATTTTCATTTCTTAATTCACCATCCTTACCTACTTACCTTTCTCCCTACCTCCGTTACCTGTGCTCTAACCACGATAGAAATCTTCGATCAGTTAATAATCTGCTTCTCTCATGTCCCTCTCATCACTCTAATTTCGTGAACTGTTCGTTCTTTGTTCAGGCAGTACTACTCTGGAATGCGCTCCCGCTCGAAGTCAGGATGTCCACCAACAGATTTATGTTCAAAAGGAAAGTACACGATCTTTTTCTCAATGAACTGGCAGAACTATCTAACCGATAGTAAATCGTCTTGCTACAGCATTTATAGTGTATAAATATGATACATATGTGTATGTCTATCTGTAAAATTTATATTTATGTTTGTATTCCTATATATGTATATATGCGTGTATATAATATATTTGTATATGTGGTGTGTGTGTGTGTGTGTATGTATATATGTATATATTGAACACATCATATGTAACCTCTGTGCACCTACCTGATAAGATTTCTGCACCACCCGAAGGTTGACTGGAATAGAATGCCTTGGGCATTAAGTCCGCCGATGTACAAATTTAGTGCATGAAGTTTATAAATAAATAAATAAATAAACATGTATGTATTTTGTACATAAAGTTCTTATAACCTGTGTGCGCCTACCATACACCACCCTACCGTTGACTGGTAAAGAATGCCTTGGGCATTAAGTCCGCCGATGTACAAAAGTGCATAAAGTTATAAATAAATAAATAAAAAACATAACTTCAAAGTTGTACCGTACGAAAATCTTATAACTTTCGAATGCACTATAGTATTCAGATGGTCCTTCAAAAACATAATTGTATCTCTAAACGCATAAGTTTATGATTCTCACAGATAATTATGTCATTGCGTTTCTATGTATCTTCCTTTCCTATACAATTTTCTTCTTACATGCATCCTGTGTAACAAAATCCCTGGATTAATGCCTTTATCCGCACCTCACTGTAATAGAATTAAGCTCATACCATTAACTTGAAAATGTTTGCGTATTTCAACCATTATTTGTCTTCGTCACGAAGTCTTTCCGAGGAAGGGCTTGTATGTATTACGTATGATAGAGTGTGTAAGATTATCTATGTGTGGATGTGTTTGTGTGATTATATCTTTGATGGGTTCGTAAACATTTGTGTTTGATTATGTGTGTGTGAGGCGATCATAGCCAAATTGCTCTAGGTGATTAGAAATAACCTCCGAGGATGAGCAACAATAGCGTGGGTGACCGTTAGTTAGTCTTCGTGATTCGAAGGTCACGTTAAGTAGTTCGGTGGTTCTAACAAGAGTCGTGGAGCTTAGTTGGAGGGCTTCGGGTGACTTCAAAACATCCAACGACAAGTTACGTACCCATAACGTACCCATAACGTTGTCTTGCCAGTCAGCATCTGCACTCAGCCAGGAGATGTACTTATACATAGAACTATTAAAACATATAAACTTACAAACACATAGATACGCAAATATATATAATAATATTAGTAGACAACGATAATTTGACTGCGCGGATAGAGTGGTGGTTTAAGGTACGCGTCCATTGGCCCGCTCTGAACGCACCGCACGCAACGGATTGAACGGATTTGCCTTGTTCATTAATGCTGGCGTTCGGAACGGGCGGCGCGGATAGTGGACGCAGCACTATGTGAAATCATACAAAGCAAAATAAAATCCGTTGCGTGCCGTGCGTGCGGTGCGTCCGGCGCGGGCCAATGTACTTCTTTCTTTCTTTCTTTCTTCTTTTAAAAAGACAACTCCCGCATTAGGAATATAAATTCCTGTGTCGCGGGGGACTTTACAAACATACATGAAACGGACACAAAGAACACCCAGACTCAGAACAACAAATTGTGAATCACACAAAGTGTTGTCCTACGTGGGATTTGAACCCACGACACTTGGCGCAGTAGGAAGCGGCGTGGCGACCGCTTAAGCCACTAGGCCAACCGTGCAGTCGTATGTACCTTTAAGCAGTCCCCAACCGCTCCCTACTGCACCAAGTGTTGTGTGTTCAAATACTATATAGGACTTTGTGTGGCCTATGAATTGTTTTTTAGATTCTGGCTTTTTTTTGTGCTGCAAAACCCCCATGACAAATGATATTTATTTCTAATGCGAGAATTGTCTGTTTACAAAAATAAAATAATAAATTATACAGAAAAATTGTACACATAAATCTCGTTCATTTCACAGCATCCAGTTGATCATAGATATATATTTTGAGAGTTAAATAGAATCGGGGGTTACATTGGAGCGAGATAATAATTTTCACAAACATCGCTTTCGTGGAATTAGAACGTTTTACTAAAATCTCAGCCCTTTAAGTTAGGGTGACTGTAATGTTAGGTAAGATTTTAAATGTTCCGGATTTGTAAATCATAAATTATTTTTATGGTACTTGTTACTGGTACTTAAAAGTTGACAAGATAAGCTCTGTGGCTGTTGTCGTAAAACTACACAAAAACTGTAGGTAACACGAAGCCAGTCTAAAATAAAGTTGCCTAAGTTACGCCTTTTATTTTAGCTATCTACCTGATAAATTCCGGTCAAAATCAAACACAAACAGACTACAAAAAAAAAAAGATTTTTGATGTTTTTTTTAAGTACCGTAAGTACTTTCACATGCATTAATTGATTTTTTTATGTATTTGTTTAAATAAATAGCAGCCAAACAAAGCAAATTATTATAGATGGCGCTGTTATGTGTATTAATTGCACTGTACGTAGCAGTCGTCAAGTATACATAATCTGGAAAATTGAAGTCCCTTAATTTCGTCACTGATCAACTGACCACCAAAATAACGACACTTACCCATAGCTAAATCTAGCAGTCACACATACACCCATACATTGAATAAATAAATAAATATTTCGGACTTCTTACACCACGTTATCTCTTCCCAAAGTAAGCAGAGCTTGTATTATGGGTACTAAACAACTGATTTTGTAAATACATACATATTATACATAGAAAAACACCTAGACTCCGAAACAAACATTTGTGGATCACACAAACATTTGGTCTGACCCGGGAATCGAACCCGAGACCTCTTGATCAGCAGCCGCATATGCTAACCACGAGTCAACAAGGCAGTCATACATTGAATTGTACACTAAATTAAAAGTATGATAAATGTTTTCCATCATATTTAAACCCTACGGATTGTCACCCTATCTGTAATAGAATTAAATCTGAGTCATTTAATTCTGAATGTTTGTATCTAAGACACAATGTTTTGGCTCTTCATTTCAATGAAACACAGATGAATGGGTTGTAACCAGCTCTACTCGTGGAAGCAGGAGGAGGATATTGAACTCATTTCAAACATTTCATTTTAGTTCTTTGAACTCATTTTTCATAAACTCAGTAGGGCGTGATATTGTCGGGTTTTATAGGTTTAATCCTGATAGTTAACATATTTTATAATCACTTTTTAATGTACCTGCCTCGTTGTTCCAGTAGCGTATGCGACTGTCGATCGAGAGGTCTCGGTTTTGATTCCCGGATCAGTTTTTTATTTGTATTAGCTCGAAGAGTACGTTAAGCTGACGGTCCTAGTTTGATTATTAGGTAGTCAGTGGTTTAAAATATACTGAAACTAATTCAACCTACGAATTAAAAAAAAAAAACTGCCATTCAGTAGCCTACTCCAAATAATCTTGAGAATATTAAGGCTATAAAGATGATGAAGATGATGAATCTATCTATAGAAAATGTAATCATAAAATTATTTGCTTCTCGTATGAATCGATCCATCTGATAAGATAGGGTCACTAACCACTAAACCTACCTACGATTATCAAAATTATTTTAAAAACATCGAAAATTTCTTCTCGACATAAAATCTTGAAAACATTTCTTTGTCGATTGACCTTTTGAAGAGCAATAAATAAAAAGTTCTTTAGAATTCTTTAGAAAATTAAACAAGCCTGAAGCGACATTAAATTGATGGAAACTTACAAAGCCATTTATTTGACGGCGCTTTCACCTTAAGTCGTTACGTGGGGACATCTCGTAATTGCCTATGGTCCCCCATAGACGGTTAAGGTTTTAAGAGTGTAATGCCTTTATCACCATTCTTGAAAAGGGCCTCCTTTTCGGTGTGTTTATGTAATTTTACCGGTTTTAATGTGGTTATAATGGCGTTGAAAATTATGAGCATTCCCATAAAATCCAAATAATACTAAAATATGATTCTTTGTTGAATATTGTA
Organism: Phragmatobia fuliginosa; assembly: GCA_932526445.1. Taxonomy (NCBI): domain Eukaryota; kingdom Metazoa; phylum Arthropoda; class Insecta; order Lepidoptera; family Erebidae; genus Phragmatobia; species Phragmatobia fuliginosa. The sequence continues at coordinate 13,889,895 of OW052079.1, read as the reverse complement.
AACATATGTGCAAAGCAGGCACCATACTTCGCTATGCGCTATTCGTTATGCGGGGTATTCGCGCGCATACGGCGAAGTGTGGAGAGTATATTCGTTTCGCTCTCCATAAAAATGACAATGACACATCTTGTTTTAAACTTTCATGGTCAGTAACATTTAAATATAAATAATACTCCGTGATCATGGCGCTTGCAACAGCGCCGAAATATCGGATACTCACAAACAATAAGGTACATGGTAGAAACCCCGCAGATTTATATTTAAATGACACATCTCTACAACACACATATTTGCCTTATTGATGCTTATTTGGCATACCAGTTCGAAGTGTGAATGGCATGTTTGTTGTTTGCGCGCATAACTAATATTTGGGCAAATAAGGCGTAGACACATACCGAATAGCGCATAACGAAGTGTGGTGCCTGCATTAGATCGTGTGTAGCGTACGTGCGTGCTTTTGTATGTATACTGTACACTAATCAGTGTAAGTAGAAGAGCCCAAAGGTAATAGAGCCCCGCTGATTTCAACACCAATGGGCCCGGCTTGAACCGGAGCGGTTCTACCATCACATAGAAAACCAACCTAAACAAGGCAACATTCGTGTTGTCGTATTTCGTTGGCGAGTGAACAGTTGCATCCCACTAGGCCGTCATAGTGTGTGGGTCACCATAGTGCATTGTCTCATTCACAATGAGGATGGTGACCCCTTCTCTTGGATTCTACTCATGCTTTCCATCAGGCAGAGTAGAGTCACTCTGGTAAGCCTTACTATAAAAACAAAACAAAAGAAAAACTAACTTTAAAGATGTTGTTTTTTGTGACCATTTTTTTTAATTAATGTTTTTGGACTTTCACGACTTTTACACATACTCATGTTTTTATTGTGTGTGTAAAAATAGAGGGTATCGTATCGCGAATAAGTCCCGTTTACAGTAAAAACATGAGTATTTTTAATTATTGATAACGAGACAAAGCAAAGTAAATGTTTGAAACTAATTAAAGTTTTAAAGGACATAGGTGTTGTGATTGTGTAAAAGAATAATTAAAGATGAAAATGAATTATTTAATATTGTCGAAATTTGCTAAGTGTCGTACTTGATGTATTGTTGAGTTAAGGTTGATGTTAGTTGAAAGGAGACACATTTAGTTTTAAATGAATGAATTAGCAAACAAGCAAACAAATCTTTTTCATGGATCCTTTGAGTTTCAAGAGTTGTAATCATGGATCCATAAACGGGTGAACATACATTTTAGTAACATTTCCAATAGATCATTTTTATTTATTTCTGGATCAATACACTTTCTAATTTGTTTTGGTTTCATGATATATTAGTTTTAATAGTTTTAAATTAAAACTAATAAATAAAATTTTACTAAAAACTAATAAAATTTTACCAGGTACCGTTCTTCTACAAGAATAGCGTAGTTGTCTAAGAGATCACATCGCCTGTCTGATCTGCACTGTGTTGTGGGTTCAAATCACATTTGGAACAAAATTTTGTGTAAACTACAAATTGTTGTTTTGAGTTTAGATGTCATTTGTGTCCGATCACAAACATACATAATATCCGTGATACCTGCAAGGCAGGAATATTCGTAGGTCAGGAGTTGTCTTAAAAGTATCTAAATGTTACCCACTTAGACATGATAATAACATATGAATCAGTCCACAAAATAACACATTCTACAACCATATGATTAACTTAACTAACTTTGTGGAATGCGAGTATTTCATTTCAGATTTTTAAATGACTGAATAATTCTACAAATAGTTGATTACTTTAGACTAGTTCTTTTCTCGTCATCTGGTTTTTATTACCGAATTAAATGGCCATAATCTACCATTAAATGATATTTATAGCTGTAAACCGAATTTCAAAATGGAGGCACATTTTAATTTTAATTTGAAGCTTCAACGCTCTCTCGTGAATTATGGATGAGAAAAATAGGATTTTTTATTTGTAATGCGTTCTTTTATAATATGATAATAGGCGTTTAAGCTTTTCCTTAAATAATGGGATTTATAATTTTGAGTAGCTGATTGCCGTGGTGTTACTCGCGGTATTATTGTAAATCGCGAGTAATGCCGCACAACGAAGCTAGTTTAAAAAGTTACTCCTTCGGTCATCAGCTACCTGACAATGAAAGGCCCGTCACAATCGGCTCAGCCGTTCCATAGATTACCTGCAACAAACAGACAGACAGTTTTAAAAATTGCTTTTTTGATGTAAGCACCAAATTAACTTTCATAAGTATATTCAAAAGTATGTTTATGTACTTATATCAGTTGTTTACTCGTAGTAGGGGTACGAGACAACTGATATAAATTTTTGCTTGTATTGTGGATAATACAAGCTCCGATTAGTTTGGGACTAGATGGCGTGGTGTGAAGATGTCCGAAATAATTATTATTATTAATGTTATCCAAACAAATTAGTTTAGAAACGCCTGGCCCGAACATTTGGTCACTCTAGAAACGAAACTTAGGACTGAGGAATTGTTGTTAAACGATTATTTTAAATTTCAGACCTTCCAAAGCACTGTCTTCCCTTGGATAGCCACCATCTTTATTAAGAACAGCTCAGAGAACTCTCAATTCCACTATTTCTGCGATGGTGCTCTTCTATCGGAGAAGGTGATACTTACTGGTAAGTAATAATTTAAACTTTTATTTTATTTGATAGCCTGAATAAGTGACTCTACTTGGACCGATGGAAAGCATAAGTATAATTCAGGAGGGGGGGTCATGCACTCCCTGCATTCGCAGAGAGTGCCATGGAGTATCTGATGATTCTACAAATAACATATTACGTCCTGATCACATTTTATGAACAGCCCACCATCCTGCGCTGGCCGCAGCGATTTAATTTGCTGCTCGAGGTCCCCATGGCGGCCGAATATATATACGTTTGTGGAACCGGACAAAAGCTCGTAAATGTATCAAAGAACACTCACACACATAAAATTAAAAGTGAATAAAATCTATATTTCCTACACTTTGTGAACTGGAGACTGTGTTAAATGAATTCAGTGGTCGTTAGTTTCATTTAAAATCCTTTGGAACGAAAAGTTACTGTCGACTGCAAATGTTCACAGAAGCACACATAAAGTGAGGAATAAAAAGGGCTTAGTTTCGTTAAACTGTTACTGCAACTGAAGATCAGTAACTAGTATTAAAATAGTATAGTACATGAATTATTATTTTTAACATTTAAGCCTACCAAAGTGACTCTACTCCACCCGATGGAAAGCATGAAAAGAATCCAGGAGTAAGGGTCACCATCCGCATTGTGATGGTAGGCAAAGCAGCATGGCGGTCTGCTCAGAACTGATAATTCTTTCAGCCCCCAAAGGCCTGTCTCCAGCCTCACACTCACCAACGATATTCGAAAGCATGAATGCTGTCATTATAAGAATGGTCTTCTGTGTGAGGTTAGTACTGCCCCGGTCGAGTCGACCCATTCTTCCTGAAATCAGCGTGTCTCTACTACCCCCTAAATATGTAATATACATTCTAATGTTAATACATTTAAAAGTGATTGTTTCTGTATGTTTATTGAACGGTTAAACCGCTGCACCCATTTATCTGAAATTGGGCTTGAAGAAACTTTGATTCTTGAAGCTATTTCACTATCAAAGTTTTTAAAATCGAGTTTCCAAATTCATTTTGTGAAATTTTTTTTTATTTTTTTTAAATTCAAAGTATTTTGTAGCCCTGCTACCTACTGCCTATGTCCTTCTGCAAACAGTAGCCTATGCCGCGTTAATCGACAGCAAAGGTGAAGGGCAGAAATATACTTATGAATAAAATACCTTGAATTTTATAACTTTGATAATAAATTTGGAAGTTACTTTCTCTGTCTGTTGCGTCTGAAATTGGACAAGGAGATACATTTTAATTCCTGAGGTTAGACGCAAGCTACTCTCATCATCATCAACAACCCTTAACGTCCCAGTGCTGGGTTCGGGCCTCGTCTCAGGAAAGGTTTAAGGCCATACGTCTCCACGCTCGCCGAGTGCGGGTTGGGGACTAGGATACTCTTTACCGCGATTATCGATAAGGACGCGGGCAAAGTTACGACCAAAAAATAATTTGTAATTTAAATGACAACATCCGCTTTAGGAATATAAATCTTGTGTCACAGGGGACTAAACATACGCAAAGAACAGCCAGACAGAATTACACAAAGTGTTGTACCAAGGGGGATTTGAACCTACGCTTAAACCACTAGGCCTACCAGCAGTTTTTTTTTTAACATCATCTAGTCCCAAACTAAGCAGAGCTTGTATTATGGGTACTAAACAACTGATATAAATACATAAACATACTTTTTTTTTTGTAAATACATATATATCATACATAGAAAATACCCAGACTCCGAAACAAACATTTGTGGATCACACAAATATTTAGTCCGACCCGGGAGTCGAACCCGAGACCACTTGATAAGCAGGACAGCAGCCGCATACGCTAACCACTAGACAAACAAGGCAGTTGTACATAAATACTTCAAATTTAATGAATTTAATAATAATAAATGCAAAACTAAGCTCAACTTAGACTCGAAAGGGCATAGGTAGGTTACCATTACGTTACCCGACTCTTTGCCCCCTGTCAAAAGTGAATTCAACTGTTTCTTTACCAACTTTTATTAAAAGGTTCCTAAATACGGAACCTTAACAAATATTGTTCTTATTTCAAAAGTATAAGAGGTTACAAAAGAATTCCCGCCTAAGGTGAATGCCGATTGTTTCAGCTACACCTTTCCTCGTTTTGTTTTTGTTCTTTTAAAAACAATGGTAGGATATTGTTTTGTTTGTACCTTTATTATTTTGCGGTAAAGTTGTTTTGTTTAGAGATCAATCTGGAGAAAATGGGAAATAAATGAAAGAAAAAATTCAGTACTTTTTGTTGGTGCTGTGCACAAGATACAGTTCTATTAATTTCGTGTTGTTTTAATTATTTAGAGAAGGACCTTGTTCTGACATTCAATGTTTGTTTATCCAGTCAGTAATTTTCTTTATACTACACCTGATCGGAACAGTAGTCAATATTCCCTGAAAATGAAAAGAGAAAGTTAGTCTTTTCCTTGACCTAAATAAGCGGGAGGAAAAAATGTATGAAAATCCATTTCTAACGTGTTTTAGCGGGAGAGAAAGTTGTATGAATTTTCATTTTTCATGTGTTATCTTATCTATGGCGCGCGTCTGCCCAAAGAGTTTTTATATAATTTAAATATGGAATCTCCGTGCCACTGACATCCTTTTGTGCAGAATAAAAAAACAAAAGAAGCGCGAAATATTTATAAATATATATGTCAAATTCGAAGCTAAATTGTGTCTTACATGGTGTCTTACGTTTTGATTTTATTTTATAAATACTTTAAATGTTCCTCACAGGTGTAGTATAAAGCACTGTGTAGCACTCGGGTGAAAGTCCCATTCCTACCTCGGGAGTATTGTGGCCCTAGGCTGCGCCTTCGGGCCACAAACTGCTCCATCGCTAGTAATCGGTTCCTTTCCTCCCTCGGTGAACAATGTACTATTTTGTTCAACGTTAAACAGTTTCTTGTAGAATATTACTTATTATAAGTCGTAGTAAAGACTACAAGAAACACCCAAAAAAGCTTTGTTTATGGCGAGGGTGTTTTTTTATATATTTAAGCTTACTAAAGTGACTCTACTCTGCCTGATGGAAATCATGAGTATAATTATGAAGTACCATCACCATCCTCATTGTGAGGGTAGGCAATGCAGCATGGTGACCATGGCGGCCTGGTTAGATGTTTCTGCATCATTCTCATCTTCAGAATGGTGCAGAATGATTGAGCCTCCGGTCTCACACTCACCTACGAAATGCGACAGCAAGAATGCTGTCATTATTAGGATGGTGTTCTGTGTGAGGGTAGTGAACGTAAACAAGCAGAAAGTTTAGTTAAGGGTACGTATAATAAAAAGTCGCTCCCATCCTCTATGGTCACCAGGACATGACCGTCCTTTAAGTTTCCACTCGCTGTCCCTATATAAGTGGAAGGGGAGTTTAGGCTCCTGAGACCTTGCTAACTTGGCGAAAAGTAATACAAGAATTACTTTACGCTGATCTTCAGTAATATATGACTGCCTCGTTGGTTTGGTGGTTAGCGTATGCGACTACTGATCAAGAGGTCTCGGGTTCGATTTCCTTGTCGGACTAAGTGTTTGATCCGCAATTATTTATTTTGGAGTTTGGGTGTTTTCTGTATAATATGTATGTATTTATAAAAAATAAGTATGTTTATGGATTTGTATCAGTTGTCTAGTACCCATAGGACAAGCACTGCTTAGTTTTGGATGAGATGGCGTTGTGTTCCAGATGCCTGAAAATACTGATATTAAATAATACGAAGCGCAGTTTGGAAACAATTACCGAGGGTAAGCAATGACGGCGCGGTCAGTACCTGGATGGGTGACCGTTTGTGGCATGATATCTTATGAGCGTTTCCGTGATTCGGAAGTTACCTTAAGCTCTCTGTTCCAGTTGTTATCATAAGACAACGGTCGTGAAGCTTAGTTAGAGGCCTTCGGGCGGCCTAAACACATCCAACGGCAAGACTACATAGCCAGCCACATTAGTCCTCAACCCACACTCGGCTAGTGTGGGGACGTATGGCCTTAACCATTTGTTGTTGGTTTTTGATGTTTAATGATGATAATACGAGTATATGTAGCTCTTCTAAAATATTTTTTTTGATTATTTCAACCTATCTATTTCAGGAACCTAAAAAGTTAGATTTTTATCCAAAAAATCAAGAAAATATATCTAAGGTCATTCTTCCATGTGGTCATTCTCTCCATTTCCTCTCAAAGCTGTCTTTATATTTGCACACTGTTCTCGATAACTTACACTAATACATTTTAGTATGACCTTTTCAAAGATATCTCAGTACCGAACCATAAATACACTTGGGAGGAATAAATCCGGGTCAGATTGTAAATCACGGCGTTCAAGAGATTTAATGTCCTGTGTGTAATGTGTCCAGGGATCTTGTCTACTCAACGAGAGGTCGTGGGTTAAATACCTACCCAAGACATAGAATTGAGTGATGAATATGATCATTTGTTTTAGACATCTTACATACAACGCCATCTAGTTCCAAACTAAGCTTGTAAACTCTTTTGCAAAAAAAACGGGCACATAAGCAAAGAACTATTTTATAGTCACTTTTTGTTTATTTGACAATTTTAGGTATTGTTATCCTCAGAATTTTATAAATTAATTAGTAAGGAATAGTTTTCATCAGTTTTATCATAACATTTGATTAAATTATTGAGAAATAATGTTTCAGATCAAAACACTATTATTGTACCTGCTCGCTTAGTAAAAATGAAACGCGTTAATTTCTTTGTTTTTATAAAATACATTAAAAGTAGATAAAAGTGTAGTATTGAGTGTAACCCCCTCTTGCTGAAATCGCGGCTTGCATTCGTCTGGGCATGCTAGCGAGTATATCTTTTATGGTTTCTTGAGGAATACGTTCCCACTCCGCGGTAATCACATTCTTTAGCTCTCTGATCTCACTCGTCGCTTCAGAACGTCCCAGACATGCTCTATGGGCTTGAGGTCCGGACATCTAGCTGGCCAGTCCAAACGACGAATTCCGACTTCTAAAATTGAGTTTTCGGCAAGAGCGGTTAAAGCGGGTTGTGTATAAGGAATTAGAACTTCCGTTATGTATCGGTGTCCAGTCAGTATACCGTTTCCGATGAAGACTAACTCCGTACGATCCATAGAATTTATTCCTGCCCAAAAAAAACATAACAGAGCCCCCTCCATAAGGTGTGATTTCTTCAAAACATGCCTCTGCAAAGCATTCTCCTCGTCTACGTAGCACTCGCCGACGTCGGTCTTTACCATGCAGAGATATCCTGGCTTCATCGGAGAACAATACCTTATCCCAGTCTTCATGAGTCCATGACACACAATTTCGAGTGAAGCTAAGCCTGGCAACTCGATGTCCACGGAGTAATTTAGGGCCGCGTGCCGGGCGATGACTGTGTATATTAGCAGCGAGAAGCCTCTTCCTGACCGTCCATAGACTAATTTGGAAATTTCTTACTTCTTCGACTCTGTTCTTGAGGTCCACATAAGAAACTAGAAAATGATCATCCCTTGGTTCGGTACATGTCTTTCTGCCAGAACCATGCCTTCTTTTGACGGAACCGGTCTCTTGATAGCGCTGCCAGGTCCGTTGAACTGTCGACCGACTCATATTTAGCCTCTGAGCCACGAAGCATGGCTGCAACCTTCTTCAAGCAGCGCAATAATTTTGCTCGCTTTAATCTCTTTATCTACCATTTTCGAGATTGTTAAACAGCAATAACGATACTTTTAAATGTCAAGGACATCAGATAATTTAATAAAAATTGACAAAAACTTAATTAGAGTCGATATTAACTATAGGGGATTCGCGCCACAAAATGTAGATATAAGTTGTTTTCTTTGAAAACCAGGCTCAGTCAAAAATCTAAATTTGGAAGGTACTCTTATAAACATTATGGCACTTTTATAACTGGCCAGTAAAATGTTCAAATGATTAAAACCTTTTTGGTATTTTATTTTTTTCAGCCAGGAAGTAAATCGAAACCGCCCGTTTTTTTTGCAAATGAGTGTATTATGGGTGCTAGACAACTGATATAAATACATACATATTATACATAGAAAACACCCAAACTCCGAAACAAATATTTGCGGATCTCACAAACATTTGGTTCGACCCGGGAATCGAACCGAAGACCTCTTGATCAGCAGCCGCATAAGCTGGCAACCATACCAATAAGGCTGATAATACGCTTGATTAAAAGTTTAGAAACAAACAAATAAATTTTAAATAATCACACGAGCAAAGCCACAGACAATAGCCAGTACTCAATATATTTATTCATCGGATTTGATTGAAACAAAACCGCGGAACACTTTACTTGCGAATTTTATTGAATCCTATAGCGACATCTATAATCCATTCCATAAAAACTTTAACAAAAGACTCCGCAATTCCTACAATGTTGTCACTTAACGTTTTATCGTTTTTTTCCCGCTTTTAGAGAGGGGACTAATTTCATTATGGCGACCTACCTCCTGTGCTGAGTTTGCTTAATGATATTTCCACAATCTTTTGTTGAATTCGTTAGAGGAGTCTTTTATTGTACGTAATCAGGAATATCTGAGCCTTAGTCTTCGGTTGGTTTTATTTTGACTAACACATTTTGTTATTCTTAGCACGACGAGAGAAAATGAAATTGAATTTAAGATTTGAATTGAGAATTCACCATTATAAAATTTTTTTTTCGTCAATTTTTTTTCTAAGATGGCGGTTTGTAAATGCGTGAATCTAATTATGGATTTTATAATAATCTATACAAATAACTAAAACTGAAATCTTTGATTGTAATTTTTAACCGACTTCAAAAAAAAAAGGAGGAGGTTCTAAATTCGTCGGAATCTTTTTTTTTGATGTGAAACATCTATAGGCGCACGTATGTGAAACATGGTATAGACGCACGTAAAATAGATTTCTGGCCTGGCGATTGGCGACGCGTCGCCACGGCACGCTATACGATGGTATATATATAGCCGGTTCCAAAAATAACGTGTCAGTCACATAAACCAATAACGGGTCAGTCACATAAACCCGAATATCTCCCGAACTACGTATGCCATCCTAATGAAACGAAGACTGTTCAATTGAGAATTTAATTATACAGATAAAAAATAAAATAAAACTTAGTTACACCCACAATATTAATCTTAAATTAAAAAAAACTAAAGTAGTCATATTTTTCTTAAGATTAAATTTTTTTTATGATTGTTTTTTTGCTGTTTTTCATCACTTTCTTCATTTAATACTTTGTATTGCCTCCACGTGATGAAGCCTCCAGTGATGAAAAACAGCAAAAAAACAATCATAAAAAAAATGTAATCTTAAGAAAAATATGACTACTTTAGTTTTTTTTTAATTTAAGATTAATATTGTGGGTGTAACTAAGTTTTATTTTATTTTTTATCTGTATAATTAAATTCTCAATTGAACAGTCTTCGTTTCATTAGGATGGCATACGTAGTTCGGGAGATATTCGGGTTTATGTGACTGACCCGTTATTTTTGGAACCGAGTGTATATTTTCGTCGTTTTACTTTTACAATATGTTCTTTTCTGCATATTACTTTTACAAAATAATGGCGATGTTTTACATCTGCCAGGCGTCCCGTGACGGCTCACATTTTTTTTTTATGTATGTTCAGCGATAATTTCGTCGTTTATGAACCGATTTCAAAAAATATTTTTGCATTGGAATAAGCGTAGCTTACAGGTGGTCCCATCGTCACCATATCGGGATCTGATGATGGGATCCCAAGGAAATCGAGGGAACTCCTCAAATATCATAGGCACAATGTCGCGATTTGGGTACTCGGAATAGTTTTTCGTTGAAGTTCTTTTTGTTATAATTATAAATTATCAGCTCTTCAATAAATGTTTACGAAAGTATACATAATGCTCACATCAGAAATCGATTTTTAAAAGTTTGACAGTCTGTCTCTTTTTTGTTTGTTCTGGCGTTTCTGGACGAACATATAACTCGTGCGACCTAAGATGGCACCTGACTCAAATGTCAGTCGTTTAAAGTACTGAGTGCAAGAAAAATATAATTTATTCTAGTTTTTTTAAATTTCAACATTTATTTAACTTCAAGTACTTTCTCATAACATACTACTTTATTTTAGGTTATACTTTACTACCTGAGTTAAAAAGATACATATGCATACCAATAGGAAGCCGGTCTCTTTCATTATTTACCCGAATGTATTCTTCGTGCAGTGATTTAAATAATATTAGGTAATGCCTAATATCATTTTAAATGAAATTGGGAACTGAAATACGGTTATAAAATACAATTTTAAATCGTCATGATAAGCTTTTTAATCGTAGTCTCTAAATATGTATACGGATATTCTTTATTTTAAAATATTGTGTCTCATAGTCGTCATGCTGGTTTTTTTTTCGTGTAACCTTTCTTAAAACAATTGGGTTATCTAGACGAATATAATTATATACAGTAATACCCTTAAATTTCGCGATTGGTGAGACCAAGCGATAGCCGTGTAAGTCGAAGTCGCGTAAGTCGGGGTTAAATTTTCCAAATAAATACGTATAAAGTTTGTGAAATCAAACCAGATTTCTCCAAAATTTGTAACTCCTTTTTAATTGTACTGAATCCTTCTGTTAGTTTGATATCACCATTTGATTTTCTGATCCAACTGGGTCTAACGAATCAGGCTGTTCAATGTCTTCACCTTGCTCACTTATTTCCATAAGCTCGTCAATGTTAGCTCTTGATTATGTGAATCCAGAAAATTTAATTGTTTGACTTCTTCTTCAATACCATCAATTTGTTCAGGATTTGAGGCTGATTCTTCTTGGGTTTCTATGGTAAAAAATGGACACGGAATTTTCCAGACGCTATTCAAAGTTTTTTGTGAAATCTCATTCTAAGATTGTCCAATAATTCTTAAAGCATCTAAAACATTTAATTGCTTCCAAAAGTCTTTGACAGAAAGCTCGTTATATAGTCTCATAGCTTCATGAAAATGTGCAAATGATCGCCTTGTGTAGTAAGCTTTAAATATTATAATTATTTTACTGTCAAAAATACAACTTCCACCCGAGGGTCGAAATTAATGAAATGAAAAACCGCGTATCGTAAATGGGGTAGCGTAAGTTAAGGTATGACTGTATTAATAAAATAAATTCGTGGAGTGATTTATATGACATCAGGTAATAAATAATAAACTAAAACTATTATGGAGAGATGCGTGCAACGGTAATAGTCATGCTAACGCTACTCACAAGATGACAGAGGGGTATCACGCGGGGGAACGGTACTATATTTCGTTTTGAGCCAGGTGCCATCTTAGCTCGCACGAGTTATAAGAAGTAACTTAAGCTAGTTTCGCTTTACGGTGTTACCCGCATTTCTTGTAAATGTACAGCAATAACTGCGAGTAATACCGAAAATATTGCTAGTGTTAAATAACATACGTTAAGCATATATCTCCAACAGAAATTGAGGATTATCCACAATTCATTCACCAGGAGAGGTGATCATGCCTGTGGGGTTATGGCTAAGCATTTGATTAAGTTTTATCTGCTCCAAAACTTCATTTAAGGAATACAGAACTTGTGTTATCTATAGAAAGGCTTGCAGCAATAAGATCAGATGATCCTGATGATGTATAAATTTATTTACAGGTGGGAGATGCATTCACCATTCAATGGGTATCGTGGGGCCAGAAGACATTCTTGTCTTCCTCGGCAAGACGAATTTGCAGTCAATGGATGGCAGCGAAAAATTATACAGGGTAAGATCTTGTTTTATAATACCGTCTTGTGGAAAATACCACTACCATCTTGGCGAATATACAAGGGCTATGCTGATATTTTTCTAATAGATCATGATCGATCTCTTAATTTTTTTAGTTTTAAAGGGGGTGGGAGGAGCGAATTCCAATAAACAGAATTAAATAATTTGAATTTGATTCATAAGATTAGGTAGTAGAGCTTGATAAGGCCGGCTCAACAATACCCTCCCCCAAAAGACCGACCTAAAAATGTTAGCATTCGTTTCGTCGTATTTCGTTGGTTAGTGTGTCAGTCTAGTCTCAACTGGAGGTCCAATGATGCAGAAAGATCTCGCTAAGCCGCCATAGTATGCCATACGCCATGCTACATTATCTATGCTCGCAATGAGATTCTACTCATGCTCTCCATCAGGCAGATTAAAATATTCCTCGTTATATTTATTGCCTCAAAAATTAAAGGCGACTAAGGGATAAACTACGCAAGACAACATCAATGCAAAGAGAAGGAAAACTTGAAACATACCCTATACCAACCCGTCTGGCCAGCGTGGTATAGTAGGCCAATACCTCCTTTTCAAGGAGAGGCCTATGTCCAGCAGTGGACTGTTAAAGGCTGTTGATGATGATGATGATGATATTTATTGCCTCAAAAATTGCTATCGTGTTAGTTATTGCGACTTGTTACGCGGAATACAATTTTAAAGTAATATAAAAAAATTGTTCACAGGTAAAAAATGTATTCATACACAACAACTTCACACTCGATCTTGATGGAAGAGCACAAAATGACCTGGCCATCCTCATTTTGGAAGTAGCGGCTGAATTTAATGAAAGAATACAAAGTGCTTGCATACATCGTGAAGAGGCTACCGAAGTTCAGGAGGCAGCCGTGAGTATCCTTAAAAGTATCCTAAATACTGCCAGAGTGATTCAATGACAAAGAATTTCGACTGACCCAGCGTATGCGACTGCTGTGCTTGAAATCTCGAGTTTGGTTCCCGGGTATTAACTAAATGTTGTCACTGACCGTGTGGTGACGGATTAAGAATACAAAGTATCACCACCCCTATTCATTCCATGGGTGTCGTAAGAGGCGACTAAAGGAACAAAATAAGCAGCTAACATCACTGCCAAGAGAAGGAAAACTTGAAACAAACCCTTTACCAACCCGTGTGGCCAGCGTGGTATAGTAGGCCAAAACCTCCTTTCAAAGGAGAGGCCTATGTCCAGCAGTGGACTGTTAAAGGCTGTTGATGATGATGATTGTCACTATTATCATCTTCCTAGCCTTTATTATAGTTCAACGAGTTTTACCTGAATATCAGTTTTTCTACGAAGCAACTGACGCAGTCTGGGAAAAGGACACAATTGCTCATCAATGATATTTCAAGTTATTATCATCATATTAATGAATTAATGAAATACTTAATGCTGTTCACAGACAACCGCCTGGGGATCCAACGGACAATTGTTGCCGATATTCTTTGAGGAAGAGAAAAGTGACATTTGTTTCGATAAGAGCGAAGATATATTTTGTGCTACCTATGGTCAAAGTAAGTACATTTTATACAGAATGTTTTTAAAATAATCATTCACTCATATTGAGATGAAGGGTTTGGTCTGTAAGTTCAAATCTCTAGATTGTCGTGGTTTCGCTACATCACCCACAGGTTGATTGGTAGGGAATGACTGAGGCATGAAGTCCGTCAATTTATTTTTAGTCCCTAAATTCGGTGCCTAAACTGTATCATCATCAACAACATCCCATAACGTCCCAATGCTGGGTCTGGATCTCCTATCGGGAGAGGGTTAAGGCCATACGTCACCACACTGGCCGAGTACAGGTTGGGGACGTACGTAATCTTGCTTGAATGTTTAGAAATTTGGAATTTCTCGGAATCTGAAAATAGCCCTTTTTTACGATACCTTAAAGTTAAATGAACCTCTCTTTCTATTAACTGACTCTGTGAAAAGAATGTTTCATTAGTTAATTCTTGTTTTAATGGACCAATGTTACCTACTTACAGATATACCACTCTGTCCGAGCTACGGTGGTATTTACGCCACGAAGCGCTTATCAACATGGTGCGTCCAAGGCATATTCTATGGAGACCCTGCAAAGAACGGGTTATGCTTCAATAGAAACGTCTTATTCACGTCTCTACGCAATTACTTCGACTGGATTGATGATTATATTATAATTAATGCTAATATACTATAATTTTATGACGAGTTAATTGTTGTTTTATTCATCTAACCATCTAGAATATGATTTACATTTCTAGGGTTAATTTTAGTAGTCTTGAATCCTTTGATTTTTGTTTATATTTATGCTTACTAAAGTGACTCTACTCTGCCTGATGGAAAGCATGAGTAGATTCGAAGAGGATAGTATAGTCCAAGAACTGCTATGCTTATTGTCAGTACAGACAATCCAGCATAGTGACCCACACTATGGCAGCTTAGTGAGAAATTTCGTATTCGGGTTTCCAGCTCCCAGTCCAAACGAGAATACGAATTCTGTCATTTTAGATGGACTTTCTGTGCGATGGTAGTACCGCCCTGGTTGAGACGCCGTGTTGTTGCTGATATCACTATGGCTCTATTACCATGAGATATATTGAGAAATTGAAAAAAATGCTGAGAGTTAATGTTTTGAAAATTTTAGCTTTCATTCCTTGTCTAGTTTTAGTAGTTTAGGTTCGTGACACGTTGACTGAAAGAGTTAGGGGTCACCATCGATCTCAAAGTTACCAGTTACAGTCAATCTGCGTACCTGACTACATAAGCAATTGCTCACGATCACCGATCTATAAGTGTAAGCAACATCCCTTTCCTAATATTATCTTGCGATCTTAGCAACTATTACTTCCAAATTGAACCTACAACTTTCTCAACTAATTTTGTCTCCATTCATCGTCATCATAATCATTATCATCACCAACAGACTTCAACATTCCACTGCTAGACATAGGCCTCTCCTTAGAAAGGCGGTTTTGGCCTACTATACCACGCTGGCCAGACGGGTTGGTATAGGGTTGGTTTCAAGTTTTCCTTCTCTTTGCATTGATTTTGTCTTGCGTAGTTTATCCCTTAGTCGCCTTTTACGACACAAGCGGGATGAATAGGGTTGGTGAGACTCTGTATTCTTAATACGGCACCACACGGCGAAATGTCTCCATTAGGTATGTGATTTTTAATTATCGGTGAAAGGAGAAACCCGATTCTGGGCCTAAGCGTTACACGAATGGGATATGTACCAAAAAATTCGTCTATTTTGCTTGATTAACCTATCGAAATCTTAGCTTCATTTGCAATGGCCAAGTGTAGAAAATAAGTAGAATTCTATTGTTTTAAACAATCTTTGTAAACCTCTGCAACACTTATTTCAATATACGTAACTAGCTCCACAAACGTAGCATTCCTAAAATGGGATCGATTTAGTGGAAATCGATTTTGTTATAAATAAATAATACTTCTTTGTTTTAGTATAAATGATTGTTTTAATAGGTATTTTAATCAATGTAAATAGAGTCTGGCCAGCGAATCGTGACACAACTACTTACAATGGCGGCAATTCCAAATATCTACAACTGGCAGCATTAAATATAGCATGAAAGGGTAGTTTTTTATTTTTCTATTAATGTGACTATGCCATAGAAAAACACAAATGTATCAAATCGTGTTTTTCATGTTATAGAAAACTATAGCGGTTTTGATAACTTTTTTATTTCAGAAGTTATAAAGGCCTAACTTGTGAAATAAGCTGACTTAGAAAACTTCGTACAAAAATAAAGAAATAATAAGCAAATACAACAATGTATAATATGTATGTATTTACAAAAAAAAAGTATGTTTATGTATTTATATCAGTTGTCTAGTTTGGGGACTAGATGGCGTTGTGTGTAAAATGTCCGAAATATTTATTATTTATTATTATTATTAATTATCTATTGGGCACGATTTAATTATGGGTGAGTACATAACCCTATTTTATGCTTGGCCTGACACGCACTTGGCCAATTTTTATGAAAATAACTCAAACAATAAACATAACCTAAAATGTAAACATTGTCTGATTTTACCAATTTAGCCATTGCTGGGAGACCTGAAAATTAGGCTCGTGAAATCGTCATAGATATTGTAATTTATGCCCAAATTCTAGCACTGTAACGCCAGGCCCAAGTTTGTATGGATTTCGGCTTTCTCCTTTGGGTGTTTAATTTCACCGATAATTAATTCTACTAAGGCAGAAAAGTACATGGGTAATACCACTGCAAAGAGAAGGAAAACTTGACGCAAGTCCTTTTTTATTTATTTAAGCCTACCAAAGTGACTTTACTCGACTGATGGAAAGCATGAGTAGAATCCAGGAGTAGGTGTCACCATCCTCATTGTGAGGGTATGTAAAGGTGACCCATACCATGGCGGCCTGGTCAGTTGTTGTCAGTTCTATATTTACGGGTCTGGACAGTTATAATATGGATCCAACAATGGATAACTTAATCGTTGATGTAATTAATAAAGAAATAATTTACTTTAGACTACTTCTGATGTAAAATCAAGTTACCGTAAGCTATCTTTAAATTACAGACGCTACCCAACTTTGGACGTTTGGAATTGAGCCAGAAGTTAATGACAGATGTACGATATCTCCCAAAATCTATAGCACCAGTAAATTCAAACATATTTGGCTACAGTATTTGGAAACATTGCTACCGAATATAAAAGCTGCCATACTGAGTTTGTATTTTACTCACATTTGAATTTGTTATGTGGTGTGAACTTGCGGCTAGATTTTTTTTATGTTGGCAACTGTATTAAGATTTGTGGAGCAAAAACTATTAAACCAAACTCTTTGCTTCCCTAGGTCATCCTCCTAGCCATTATTCCCAAGTTTATTTGGGGTCGGCTACTATTTCAACCGGTTTTACCTGAATTTCAGTTTTTCCACGGAGCGACTGGCATCGGACCTCCGCAACCCTAAGGGAGAACTGAAATTCGAAGATTGATCTAGTTGTCAGTATATTTTAAGGGCACTGACCCTAGGTATATGCAAAAAATATTTTTCTTTCATTTTCGTTATTATTTTCTACTAGTCGAGTCCCGCGATGTTACCCATGGTTATTATTGTAAAGTAACGCCGGGGCGCGAAGCTATTCTATGAAAAACTACTTGAAATGCTTTTCATGTCATCAGCTATATACTAGTGGAAGTCCCGTCCAAGTCAGTCTCGCCTTTCCAGAGATTAGAGGAACAAACAGACAACACGACAAAAGTTTAAAAAAAATATTGTCCGTGTGTACATAAAAGTCTTGTTGATTTTCCTACTGAAACTGATTTAGATGCAGCAGCATAAAGGTGAAAATTTATGTAAGTAAAATTTGTTGAGGAACAAATGTCATTTACTTCCAACCACCATACCATACCATACCATAAACTCTTGTTCAGTTTCTTTGAATATCTGTCACATAATGTCTACCTATTAAAGTACAGGTGAGGGAATCTAAAGATTTGATCGGAACCCTTCTAATGCAAGTTAGAGTTGACTTTTTATAATTGATTAGACATGTCAGAATGTATTTAAATTAACATGTTAGACAGCCTTTATATATTTACATGTATCTTACATCACCTGTTTATAACAATTGAAACATTAACAGTGTGTTGATGCAATTGCTTGCACAATTTTAAATAAGAAATTATTTTGGACAAACTATCTATTATACCATATCTAAGTAAAAGCTATTCATGTGGTGGACGACAGAACATCCATTTCTATTCTATGAACCCCCAGCCACACACAGGATGACTATCATAGCTTGAACTGAATTATAGACAGTTGAAGTGCCTGTGGGCTAGCCATATTAACCGCAGAAGTGATGAGAACCGTTGGGGTTGAAGATTGTTTTAGTGGAGAATTACATAGTGTTGGACACCTACAGGCCAGGTTTAGTGATCAATTTCCGCAGTATAGTTATTAGTTTTTCCACGTAGTGTCTGATTTCGGATCTCCGTAACCCTTGAGAAATTTGATAATCCAAATTCGATCCGAATCCGAACGAACTCCTTGGATAAGGTGATACCGGTCAGGTAAAGTTTTAAATATATTAAACACTGGAATGAAAGTGCAAGTGAGTTTAACTTTAACAATGTTATTAAGGATTTACAAAATCAAAAAACTTAATAACAATTTTTAGCCGCACCCAGAAATCTAACACGAGACCTATTGATCGGCAGTCGTATAAGCTAATCGCTAGACCAACGAGAAACATACTATCGTGTCGTGTGGCGTGTCGTGGCGTGTCGTGGCGCTCTCTGTCGTGACGGCGAGTGTGCACATTAGTGTGTTGTGTCGTGGCGCGCTCTGACGTTAATTCGTTTACTACTGACTGAATTTTTGAGGCCTTCAAACGTACATAATGTTGTCTTCTGATTCGGATAGTGATTCTGTTGAAGACGTTAGCAATGAAACTTCTTGAGTGTAAAAAAAAAGAAAAGAGAAGAGAAAAAGAAGAGAAAGTCCATTCGCTGATCAAAGTGCTGTCACCACACTGGACTGGCTGATTCATTTAACTATTAAAAAAATAAAGTGAACTAATGAATTGTTTCGTTGAATGACGTCATTAAGGTTCTGACATAAGTACCCAACGACATTGAAGATACGTTTATGTAACGCATACGCGTAATGTTATATGCGTCTCAAATCGATTGACGCGATGATTAGATGCGCTTCACGTTGTTTATCAGTAATTACCTGTTTATCTCCTCTACAAAGAAACTTAATATACAGTGAGGAGTGTGGAAAAAATATATTGTAAGACATTCTTATAACGAATATAAGAATGTCCTACAATATATTGCTTGTAGCGCCACTGGATGAAAAGTTAAGAAGTAATAGGTTATCTTGGTATGGACATGTTAGGCGGAGGGATGAGGAAAATGTGGCAAAAAATTTTGGGTATGGAAATTGAAGGTTACGTGGCAAGAGATAATTGTGTCAAAGAAGATATGAATAGGAAGGGAGTTAACAGTGAAATGACGAGTGATAGAGTAGAATGGAAGGATGAAATATACTGCGCCGACCCCAAATAAAACTGGGATAAGGGCAGGCAGATGATGATGATTCTTATAACGAATATCTTTTAACAGTTCACTGTTAAACATAGGCTTCTCCTAGATATGTTTCTCCTAACTCGCTGGCCAGACGAGTTGGTCTAAGGTTTGTTTCAAGATATCCTTCTCTTCTCTTGCGTAGTAAGCTCCCTTGGTCAGATCTTACAACATCCATAGTTTTGGTGTTGCTCCGCATTCTAAATGCCTCTCCACATGTATAAGATATAAGGATGTCTTTTATACACCGCCTCGCGCGATGACAACGCAACGCTGGGTTCCCCCAAAATTGGCGAATAGTTATAACGAGGGAGCTACTTGCACTTTCAGCCGCATATTAAAGATTCTCATAGTGCATAATATATTTAAACACATTGGCTATAACTTGTATGATAAAAAATGATCAAAAATCAAAATTACATTATGTACCTGGCTAAAACAATTAAATTATGATGAAACACAAGAAAGAAGAACTTGTGGAAGTGGAGGCCCAAATATTGTGCATCATTCAACCGGCCTTAGGAGGCCGGGAGAATGATGCAGAATTTTCTGAGCAGACCGCCATGGTATGGGTCACCATGCTGCATTGCCTACAGTCGCAGTGAGGATGGTGGCCCCTACTCCTGGATTCTACTCATGCTTTCTATCAGGCAGAGTAGAGTCACTTTGGTAGGCTGACATATAAAAACAAAAAAAAGTGTAACATATGAAATCCTTCACACACACCGACGCGCACACACATTAATAAACTACTCTTCCTGCCCTTTCCTAAATTAGTTTTTTTTATTGTTTGTAAAATAACCAATACTTAACGTTTTTCATTTTCCGTGATGTAACTAGAACAATTTTTTTCTTTGAGGGGGCGATTCTGAGAGATTCTGTGAGAGGGGCGTTGATGAAAGCAACACAGTTTTATACTACTGTATCTTCTTTTAGATTCAAATAGACAATAGATAAAATTCTACGTTATTTTCCACAGTCGGCTACGTGATAATCATCACGCTATTAATATGCGACGTAGTAAGCAGATCGGCATATTTGAAATATGGCGGATGTCTCTGTGTAGAATACAAATGTGCTTAATAAACCATGCTTCATTTATTCACAGCCGATATTGAGGATGTGGTGGCAGACCGGCAACTTGAAGAGATTTTTAGTCGCTGACTTAGTTTCATTAGACATACTAGTTTATGCATGTGTATGTGTAAATATATTTATGTATTTTATAGCTCAGCACAACACACACAATACAGATCTGTTATAGAAACGGATCCTTTAGTTTTAGGAGTGTTAAGGAAAGTCAGCAATACATCTAATTTAAGTACAAATATTATACTAACTTTTAAACTTTCGCGTTCCATGATAATTAATATTATTTTTACGGGAATTCGATCACTTATTTAGGGTATTACATACCTCTGATTTGCCTGACGTTTCGACCAGGTTACAGGTGTAATACCCTAAATAAGTGATCGCGTTAATTCCCGTAAAAATAATATAAATTATAAATATTATCTCGAGTATGTAAGTGTAAATATTTTGAAAATCATTTTTAATTATTGTAAAAGCAAATATATTTGTTAAAAGTTGATAATATACAAAATAATAAATAAATTATTTGAATTTTCTTCACGAGCTTATCGACATGCGGACATAATAGTCATTTTGGGTCATTATTTGAATGGTTGAAGCTTGGATCAGAACTGCTAGAGGTCCACGTTCGATAGCAAGACCCTAAAGCCTTTAGACTAGACTAGAAAAGATAAAGGTTTATTGATAACATTAGAACAAAAAGTGCTAAACTACCATCTGTACTAATAGTGTAAATTGGGAAGGAGCTCTGTCTGTTACACTTTCACAGCTAAACCGATTTGGATGAATTTAGGCATATAAATAGATTAAAGTCTGCAGTAGTAAATAGCGCACATTTCGTTGCAATGAACCATATATATTTACCCTGAGGGAGTAAGTTAATGAAAACTATTTTCATTAAATGTACCAAAATTTACTCTTTGCGTAAGTTATACGGATCTCACTTAGCTAATAACATATTGTTGCAGCATTTATATTAATTATCTACCTTGTTCACATAATAAGCTCATCTCACGAGGAAAAATAGATATTAATAAAACAACTTGAATATATATTTATGTGGTTTTCCTCTTTATTTATATGAGCAATGAATTTTCCGCATTCGGACCAAGATATTTATAGTATTGTCTTATTTGAAGATTTCTTTCAATTCTTCGTGATAAATGTTACTTAAGATGGAAGATAAATAACCTTCCTTCCTTACGGCCTGAACTTTGTAAAATAAAATACTTTTCAAGTTTTTATTGCCGTCTTTGTTAGCTTCTTTGGAACTCTTAGCGACTATTTTATCTAAATTTGAATTACGGAACGATTTTTCTAACTTTTATTATACACTTTTATTAACTTTACTTGTATGTTTTTGTTTTTTTTTTTTTTTTTTTTTCTTAAAAAGACAACTCCCGCATTAGGAATATGAATTCCTGTGTCGCGGGGGACTTTACAAACATACATGAAACGGACACAAAGAACACCCAGACTCAGAACAACAATTTGTAAATCACACAAAGTGTTATCCCACGTGGGATTCGAACCCACGACACTTGGCGCAGTAGAGAGCGGCGTGGCGACCGCTTAAACCACTAGGCCAATCGTGCAGTCCAATGTTTATAGGATCGAACTAAGTGGCGTGCAATTGGAGAGGCCTATGTCCAGCAGTGGACTGCGATAGGCTGGTGATGATGATGTATGTTTAAATGTTACCGGCTCTAGTGTGCGTGTTTTTTTGAAAAATAACTGCAGTACCAGTACTAAATCCCCATGGGAAAACAGAGTGTCATAACCCTCAAATACAAAGAGAGGTTCTTCCGACCAGGTTTAACGGTTAACGGGTATTTTCTGTCCGTTTCATTGATGTTTGTAAAGTTCCTGGCGAAACAGGATTTATATTCCTAACGGGAGAGTTAATCTGTACGAGAATTTCTATATCGCGATTTAGGATTACTAGTAACTAAGTGTAGTTTGTTACTCCGTAGTCCAGAGTATCTTCGGTAGATGGCTTTGTAGTATATTTTGTTGGACTGTATGTGGAAGTCGCCTGTATTCCCAATGCCGATTAAATCATAATATCAGCGCAGTAGGAAGCGGTGAGGTATCGCTTCAACCACTGCCTCATACGTGCAGTCACCACATACATTAGGGGATAAACTCACCAAGCTTGCTATCATCATCTTAAACAAAATCAGGTCATTGGTACGTTCTTTGGATGATTAATTTAACAGTCAACCTCCTGTCTCACACTAACTTTCTTGTAATCATTTCGAATAATCGTTTGTGTAGATATTTCACTGACCAAGAATAGCAATCGTGGCTTGGGTCGACGAATATGCACAGTGCAGGTGATTGTAAATGTAACTATTTGTGTAGAATATTCCTTGCTTATTTCTCACGATTAGCTCGATTTCAGTGTGAACATGTAGCACTCTGCGTCTGAAATAGAAGGGATCCAGGAACAGCTCATATTCCGGACCCGTTCTGAACCTGTCGGTCGGGATTTAATTCAAACTACCTTCCATAAATACTAAACATAATTATTACTATGAAAAAGAAAGTAGATTTTTTTTTAGATCCTACTTTCTTTTTCCTGCATAGTCTTCCTGTTAGAAAGCATGATCAAAATCCATGAGTAGTGGGGTCCAAATACTCGCCTGTCACTGTGAATTTACACATAACAATGAAAACGAAATAATAAAAAGTTCACACACACATTAACACTTTCTCTTTCATAGCAGTGTAAAGTACGGCCAACAAGAGGCGGTACAAAAGTTCCATAATTTATTATCTATTTCTTGCCATCTTTTGAATTGGTCGTAGTGCCTTTTTCTCCCAAAAAAATGTTAGGATCAAGATGGGATCGCAAACATTCGGGCATCCAGTTTAGTAATAACTCCAAAAAGAAACATCCAAAGGTTACGTACCCCTGCTGTTTTGTTTACATTTAGTATCGCTTCTCGTTGGCCGTACTGTAGTCATATTGCCCATTTGGACAATGCCTTATGCTTTGACAGAGGGAAACAACTGCGTATGGCTATTTCCTACTGTAAAACTCTATGATCAAAAGTGAGATAAAGTGTCTCGTCTGCATTCAACAGTAAACAATAATAACAATCGGCTACAAATTCGATATAACAATCAGACTACCAGTGTTCAAACAGTTTTCACAGTAAACGGTTCTAATATGTGGCTTCGGTTTCTCACATTTTGCATATTAGTGTCACTAATATTAATCGCAGTTTTAAGCACAATATACGGTAGACCAGTTATAAACATATTCTTCAAAAGGTGTTGCGGTAATGATATTGAGAACGATCACGGAATTTTCGAGAACTTTGATGAGAATTCGTTGATGGAGAGACTTGTCAGTGATGTTGTTATTTATGATGATGCTGTTAGTTCAGAAGTTGGTGATAACGGAACGGTTTTTGGTAATAATTTTACTTTAAGTGATAGTGTGGACTAGTCAGTGGATACATATTACATTTAAAAGAAAGGAAAATGAAATAACCACCATGAATATAAGTGCTGTGTATGGGTGCACAAAGACTAAGAAAAAAGTCTGAACTTATGAAATTAAAGTTCAACATTATTTTGACTGAAAATAATAGAAACATTCTGATGAATGGAGAATTAAATATAAATTTAATCAAAGCTTTCATTTTTTGGGACATTGAAGAACAAAGGTAGATGCTGACAGATGCACCAAAGATAAAATACGAAGAGTAGACTGGGATACATATTTATACAAATTAACTGAATGACTGTCGGACAATGAAGACGAGATGTAGAAGAATTGAGTAATAGAATATAAAGTGAGCCAGAAAGAGATGTTATGAAGGAGATAGTCCAGTTATTAAAATTTTTGATAGCGAAAGAAAAAATATTTAAATGTAGAAATTTCAAAGTGGCTTTGGCCTTCAAATTGGAACAAAGGATCTGGTTTAAGTTATAGAATTTGGATAGAACTAACAGATGGAGATATGAATATATAGATGATGAACTAATAGAAATGGAAAGTTAATATGACAATTTAACAAATACACAATGCTTTGTACCTGTAAAAGCTACAGGAAGGATTGTCGAATGCAAATATATTACATTACCTCTCTAGCTTGATGGATGAACGGAATGGTGAATATTGTCAGTATTACATATATTATCAGAATAACTTATGACGCCGACACGAGAGTTAACGAGACATTTGATATAACTTATAGAAAACCATAATTAATAAAGGTGTAAACGAGTTTACTAACTGCCTTGGTCTAGTTGTTATCGTACGCGGCTGCTAATCAAGAGGTCTCGGTTGCGGTTCCCGGGTCGGACCAAATTTGATCCACAAATATTTGTTTCGAAGTCTGGTGTTTTCTATGTATAATATGTATGTATTTACAAAAAATAAGAAGGTTTATGTATTTATATCAGTTGTCTTGGAACCCATAGTACAAACTTTGCTTAGTTTAAAGACTAGATAATGTTCTGTGTCAGATGTCCAAAATATAAAGACCTCTTGTAATTTAAATCCATTCCATCGATCCTGAACCAGCTCCAAATAAAAAGTCGTTTGTCCACCACGTGCCAACAATGCATTCTTTCCTATTTCGGCCACACGATGGGCAGAGGCGACGGAAATCTGGGAAAACTGAGCGTGGTAGGGAACACCGAAGGCAAAAGATCGCGCGGTCGTTCACCAATAAGATCAATCAAGTAAAGGATTCGTCGACCTCTAAATTCCACTCGATTATGAGAGACGCGCTGGACAGAAACCGGTGGAGGAAGGTCATCGGCTCCAGATGCAACCCTGAAGCTAACTAAAATTGAGGGACCGACTTCAGAGAGTAATTTAAATGATTTACAAATGTATGATTCTTTGTTTCTTGATATACTTTTCTTGAATTAATCAAAGATATATATATTTATCCTTAGAACATCAATGTTATTTTGTTGTATTAGTCACAGGGTATCGAGGTTGCAGAGACCTATTGAGGCCGGAAATATATGTTTTCCTTATAGCTCTTTTCCGATTTGGTTGGAATATTAATGATAGTTCAATACAACATATTTAAGATTCTTGTTAAAAAGTTTCTTCTACGAAAAGAAAATCATGTTTTTTTTATATTGTCGTTTATTGTATTGTAATAAATTATTTTTATTTTGTAAATGAGAAGATTTTGTTTTATTCCATTGTTATTTTTTACAGTTTTTTTACTTTAGTGACGAGTATTTTATTTATAAATGTGAAAGTAACTCAGTCTGTCTGTCTTTTAAGTTTTCACGCCTAAGCCGCTGAACCGATTTTAATGAATTTTGGTATATATAGCTTACTTTTTACCACGATTACCAATATACACACAGGCGAAGACGCGGTCAAAAGCCAGTTGGGTTATAAATTCTTATAAATGTATTTTCTTTTAATAATTAAATGCTTAGTCGCATACGAGATGATTATTTAATTTGTAAATGTTCCACTTTTAACTCTAGATAAGTGGTGTTTTTTCGTTTTGTTTCAACCCTTTTTTCGCATTAAAAGTAGCCTATGTCCTTTGTCATCTGTGCACCAAATTTCATCAAATTCGGTTCAGTAGTAACGGCGTGAAAGCCGGACAAACAGGCATTTATAATACTAGTAAGGACTCGTCATCAACTAGCAATAACATCCCAATGCAGGACTCGGGTCTCCTTTCAGGATAGGGTTAAAGGTCAACGCACACTATACAAGCACGGCAACGGCACCGCTCCAACCCAGCGATTAACTTGTCATTTGAATCTGACCCTTAAATCGTATGTCGTATAATATGTTTCATAACATTAGTTTAAAGGGCTAGCAACTCGCGGTTGGCGTGCGTACGTCGAGCTTGCACCTCGCGGGCTGCTTAGCGCGTTGGCAGCTAGCGGTAGCCAAAATTCAATACAGAGCTGTACCGCATCTGTGCCGTTACCGTACCGTTACAGTGTGCTATGACCTTAAGACCAAGCTGGCCAAGTGGGGGTTGGGGATTGGGGACTAATAAGGATTTATTTGACGTATTACATTACCAGCCTTTAACGGTCAACGGCTGGGCATAGGCTTCTAGTAATAAATGAGGTTTTGGACTGAATATTGAATCTAATTGACATTGCCTCCTAATTATATTATTGTTGTTTCTTATTAATTCTGTGTTATACTAATTTCTTAATTTCAGTAGCAAAATTAATTCGTAATATTACAATAACATTAATTTTATTTTACAAGTATTTCAAACATTAGGTACTACTTTTTAAATCTAAATGTACATCTATCAAAATGATGTATCCAGTTGTTTACCGCCTACCTGTAAAATAGTAGCAATATTGACGAAAGCAAAATAGCAAACTAATCTTTACAAATAAACAAAATCTCAGCCATGATAAAGTTTTGAGTTTATTAAATAGTGTACTAGAAGTATACAAACATATATTCGTATTTCGTATATAACCCTTTGTGTTTCTAAAATACTTCTTCTTCCTAGCCTTTTTCCCAATATTATTTGGAGTCGGTGTCTAGTTCAAAATACTATTTTCATATAAATAAACTATCAGAATTAGAAGTTTGCTTAGGAGTTCTTGATTTTCATTTGATCTTCATTCACTCCATTCTGCTCGTTGACCTGTTCAACCTGTTTATTCGTAAATCTGAAAACATATATTATTATCAATTTACAATATTCGAGACATGTATGTAGGTATTATTATATATATGTATCGGAAAGTATCCTTGTATGTTTAAGAAGCCCGCGTGTAAGTCTGTCATGGCGGTAAATAGTAGCCTATGTGTTATTCCGATATGTAAGCTATATTTTTGTGAAGTTTCGTCAAAATCCATTCTATAGTTTTTGCGTGGAAGATCAACAAACGTACATACTCACAAACTTTCACGTTTATAATAATTGGTAAGGATTTACCATATATATAAGTACTGGTACCAAAGTGACTCTACTCTGCCTGATGGAAAGCATGAATGGAATCCAGGAGTAGGGGTCACCATCCTCATTGTGAAGGTAGGCAATGCAGCACGGTGACCCATACCATGGCGCCCTGGTCAGATCATCTGTCTACACATGCATTATTCGACTAACGAAATACGACATCAAGAATGCTGTAATTATTAGGATGGTCTTCTGTGTGTGAGTAGTACTGCCGCGGTCGAACCGGCCCATTAGTGCTGAAATCAGCGTGGCTCTACTGCCTATTGTACATGTTGATACAAACCTATTACAGATGAAACGATCAGACAAGTTGTTCAAAGGTGCTTCCAGTATAAGCCAAAGTACATAGCTTATTCCTACACTCACGGCTCCAACACCGACAGTATCAACAATCTGAAATTCAAAGAAAAGGGTCTTATAAGTATAGAAAACTTACGCTGAGTAAGTCTATTCTATCTATCTACGAAACAAATAATCATTGTGGTGATGAATTAGGAACAATAATAATATATATTTTGGACATCTGATCTCATCTAGTTCCAAACTAAGCAGAGCTTGTACTATAGGTACTAAACAACTGATACATACACATGATTTTTTTTTAATACATCATCAACAGCCTTCAACAGTCCACTGCTGAACATAGGCCTCTGCATAAGGAAAGCCTTAGAAAGAAGGTTTTGGCCTACTATACCACGCTGGCCAGACGGGTTGGTATAGGGTTGGTTTCAAGTTTTCCTTCTCTTTGCATTGATGTTGTCTTGCGTAGTTTATCCCTTGGTCGCCTTTTACGTCACCCGCGGGATGAAGAGGGGTGGTTACACTCTGTATTCTTAATCCGTCACCACACGGACAGGACAGGACAGTATTTCGAAAACGGGGACTCTTGTTCCGGCTCGTTTCTGGTGCAAAGGTTGGCCATTGCTATACAACGCGGCAATGCTGCTAGCATAATGGGCACCTTTTCAGCGGAGGCGATCAGGCACGAGTTTAAGTATTGTTTTTTTGTTTTTAAGTAATCTAGTAGTGATATGTAATAATTCATTTTCCAACTTAATAAATATTTATAGTTATAATAATTCAAAACAAAAAACAAATATATACAAATCATACAAACATTTGGTCCGACCCGGGAATCGAACCCGAGACGAACCGCTAACCATACGGGTTGTCCACCTCTGTTCATCTCATGAGTGTCGTTAGAGCTAAGTGAGGTAACTAGGCACAATAATTGTACTGAAAAGAGAAAGAAAATCTGGAAAACCCTACACCAACCGGTCCGGTTAGCGTGGTAGGCCAGCTCATCAACAACCAATACATTTATTTATTTATTTTATTTGCAGAAATGTAGGTTTACAAAGATCTTAATAATATTATAATATGACCCATTTACATTCCACCATTATGTAATAGTGTGCAAATATATTTAGAATAGAAAATTCGTCATTTAAAAAAACAGTCTAAAACTTAATACTTAAAATAAACAGATAATAATGTCAAGAAAATTTAAAAATTAAAATGTCATAAAATAACATTCTTAACATATTGGTAACGTGATAATAAAATTAATAAATATGAGCAATTTTAATCTACTGCCAGTTTTTCAAGTCATCATCATCCAAATATTCTCTACTAGTTGACCCGGCGAACTTCGTACCGCCTTAGAATATTAATTCATAATAAAGTATTTATTGTGTTTAGTTATTTGCTGATAGTAACAAACCACAGCAGCGTCAACTAACGGGCCCCGGCCGGTACCGCCACAATCGCTTTGTTCCTGCATTTTAAATCTGTAATATCTTCAAAAGTATTAATTTAAATTACATACTGTTAAGGCATAGCTACTGATACGAACTGATAAGCCATATTAATCTATATTAAATACACAATGCATTTAAGGTACTTAATTGGATAAGGATTAATAATATATTGCTTAAAATCGCTTCGTAAATAAGCCATTATTTTTCGTAAAAAGAAAAAAAAAAATTGTTATTGTGGGTTCTAAGAGATATAGACATTATACCATCGCGGACTTTATTGTAGACCTTTTTAAGATGAACAAAGCTGTAGTAAATTATTTCGATCTATCTCGTAGGGTACAGCCAGCGTTTGCAATGAAGCGTAGAAACCTCTAAAATTATTATCTACTATATTACGCATGTATTATACATAAAAACCTTCCTTTTGAATCACTCTATCTATTAAAGAAAACCCCATCAAAATCCGTTGAGTCGTTTAAAAGATTTAAGCATACAAAGGGACAGAGAAAGCGACTTTGCTTTATACTATGTAGTGATGATGGTTATTGTGGGTTTTAGAGATATAGACATATACCATCGCGGACTTTATTATAGACCTTTTTAAGATGAACAAAACTGTAGTACATTATTTTGATCTATCTCGTAGGATACAGCCAGCGTTTGCAATGTAAGCGTAGAAATCATCACATTAGAAACCTCTAAATTATTATCTACTATATTACGCATATATTATACATAAAAAACTTCCTTTTGAATCACTCTATCTATTAAAGAAAACCCCATCAAAATCCGTTGAGTAGTTTAAAATATTTAAGCATACAAAGGGACAGAGAAAGCGACTTTGCTTTATACTATGTAGTGAAGAGTGTAATAGCACTTAGCAATGAGCAGTTTTTGAAGACGTTTTTTAAAGATTATTGTGTTTTCAGCCTTTTTTACATAGTTTGGTAACTTATTATATACATGGGGAGCAACACAAAATACGCTTTTATGCATTAAAGCGGTTTTGCTCCTTACTACACACAACAAATCCGCGTGGCGAGCTCTTGTTCTTTTTCCAAACAGCGATATATTTTGTCATGTACATGCATAGGAAACTTAGAATCCTATTTTCTATGAAGTGAGATTTACAACTATTTATCTGGGCCCGGACCGGTACGAGGACCGAGTTAACCTCGATCGAGGCGCCGGCGGGCGGACCGCGACGGGGCCCATGAAATAATAGGGCCTCCGTCTTGTCCAGGGCCACCCGCAGACCCAGCGCCTCGATGCGCCCGACCACCCGGGAGACTCCCGTGGTGGCCAGGCGCGCCGCCTCCTCAAAGTTTGCCCCCCGGGCCGTGACCAGGGTGTCGTCTGCGTAACAGATCACACCCAGCCCGGGGGGGAGACGCCCTCGTAGGGCCCAGTCGTATCCCATGTTCCACAGGAGTGGTCCTAGGACAGACCCCTGTGGAACACCGCACGACATGGCCCTGCGTCTCAAGGCGCCACCTCGGTCCTCGTACTCGACGGTACGCTCCTCTAAGTAGTCTGCCACCAGCCGCCTCAGGTACCCTGGCACTCCGTGGTACTGGAGTGCGGCCCTGATGCAGCCGAATGGCAGACTATTGAAGGCGTTGGCGATGTCCAATGACACCGCCAACAGCACTCCGCCGTCTCTCACCGCCTCTTCGGTCACGGCCCTCAGGCGCAGGATCGCGTCGACCGTCGAACGCCCCTCTCGGAAGCCGAATTGGGCGTCCGACAGGTCGGGTCCCACCTCGCTGAGGTGCCGGACGATGCGAGCAGAGAGAACCCTCTCGAACAACTTGCCCGCCTCGTCCAGCAACACGATGGGCCTGTAGGCCGCGACCGAATCGGCAGGCCGGCCATGCTTCTGGATGAGCACCAGCTTCCCGCACTTCCAGCGCTCAGGGAAGCGTCCGGACGCCAAGCTAGCGTCCAACACTCCCCTGAGGTGGTCCGACATGTAGTCGAGGGCTCGGGCCATCACTCGGGCTGGAACCCCGTCCGGCCCGGGGGCGGTGTTCTTGGACCGGATCCGTAGAACAGCCGCCCCTACCTCCGATTCCCTAACAGGCGGAACATCACCCACGCTGTCCCGACGACGACCACGACGGGCCATCGATGGGGGTGTGTGTTCCGCCTGCTGCGGGAATAGGCCCTCGACCACTTCCTGCAGGAAGCTGGGCTGGAGAGTCTCCGTAAGGGGGGGGCCCTGTGTGCGGAGCTTTTGCCGCACCGCACGGTAAGGCCGACCCCAGGGGTCACGCTCGAGACTCTCCAGCATCTCCTCTCTAGACGCGTCTTTGGCGCGGCAGATGGCCAGCCTCAAAGTTTGCCGAGCTGCTCGGTACTCCTCGTGAAGCCGGTCCACCTCCTCACCGTCTCCGCGGTGACGTCGCCGACTCCGGGTGTGGGACCTCCGGGCACGTACGCAAGCCGCACGGAGGTCCGCCAACTCCTGGGACCACCAGTAGACCTCCTTCCGAGGAGGCCGACGGCCACGAACGCGGGGCATGGCCGCATCGCAGATGAGCGTTAACGCATCGGCGAAGCGACCAGCCCCCACGTCGACCTCCTCGGTCGGGGCCTGCGGAGACAGCCAAGAGCAAACAATGGCCGCCTCCTCTAGTAGGTCCCTGTCCAGCTTGGCGACAGCCCACCGCGGAAAACGGGAGGCACGCCGCGCCGCGTGACCCCTACTGGCGTCCTGGGACCGGGAGAGCTCGAATCGGATATAAAGGTGATCCGAGAGCGTCTCGACCTCATCCAGGACACTCCAGTTCCTTATTCGTGCGGCGACTGCAGGGGTAGCGAACGAAAGGTCCACTATCGACCCCCCCTGCTGTCGCACGCACGTGTTGGTGGCGCCCCTGTTCAGCAAACAGAGGCCCACCGACGCCGCCCATTCCTCGACGGCTTCGCCCCTGGCGTCCGTCGCCGAAGAACCCCACGCAATGGACTTTGCATTGAAGTCCCCCAGCACGAGGACGTGCCCAGACACCAATCGCCGTATCGAGGTCTCCAAGTTGTTGAGGAAGACCTCGAAGTCGCTCAGACTCCGGTTGGGGGAGAAATATACACCATAAATGGTGATTCCCCCCCATTCGACGGCAACATATCCGGTACCCTTGTCTTTTAGCGACAAGGGCGGGGAATGAGCCGCCGTGGAGCTGACGACTGCCACGGAGCCGTCCCAGTCACCCATCCAGTTTGGACGGGGAGGGACGAAATAGGGCTCCGCGACTACGGCAACACCTATCGACCACTGTGCCATCGTTTGCAGGAGGAGATCCTGCGCCGCGGCACAGTGGTTGAGGTTCGTCTGGACCAGGAGGTTGGAGACTTGATCCATTACTGGATCGTCTCTACAACCCCCTCCATGGGCGACGACGTCGTCGCCTGATTGACGTCGGAGGCAGCCTGGGTCGCCGGGCTAGCCTCCGGCGTCTGCCGAGAAGCGCGGGGAGGCTTGCAGCCCCCCTGCCCCATCTGGTGATTGGCGGGCTTTTTGGCCGCCGCACACATCGGGCAGTGAGGGGCGGCAGAGCACTCTGCCGCCTTGTGCCCGGTTCGACCGCAGCGGAAACAAAGCTCGCTGCAGTCGAAACAGCTCTCGCACTTGGTGCGAGTGTGTCCCGCGACGAGCACTTGTAGCACCTCATCGGCCTCGCGGCCAGAACCGTGATTCTGGCATTCACAAAGCCGACAAGGATGCTACCGGCGTCGGCCAACACTTTGGCCGACGCCACGGGACAGCTTACCCACACCGAGCCGAGGCCTCCCGGGCCCGGACGGACGGTGCCGACTCGGATGGTACCCGCGGTGAAGCCAGTCTTCTCCATGACTGCATCGCAGACATCCTCCGACGTGATGGAGTCGTCCAGACCCGAAATGCGCAGTTCAGCGCACTTGGTGGGCCTGGCGATCTTAACACCGTCCTGAGCGGCAAAAACTTCCCGCAGCCTCTCGGCGAAAGTATCGGCCGTCTTGGCGCCCTCAGCCCCCGGGAACTCGAATACTCGAGCTCCCGTCTGGGCGCGGCGCAGCCTCAACCCCGCGGCCCCAAATTCCGAGGCGAGACCGGGACGGGCCCCCTTAAAGAGAGCCGCATACGTTAGCCCCCCGCTGGCCGCCTCCGGCGACACGGTAACAACTACCGCCGCGGTTTTTGGCGGCTGCAGCTTCCGCGGCCTCTTCTTAGGGGCCGCCGCCGGAGACGGCGGGGCTTGGGCTGCGCCTTGGGCGGCCTTCCTCGCCCGCGCCCGCTGCCGCTGCCCCCGCCTCTTGGAGGACCCCACGACCTGCCAATCCTCGTTAGAGGGGGCTGGTCCCGAGGAACCCGTCGGAGGCGCCGGAGCGGGAAGCGGGGGGAAGTCCGCTCCACTTGAGGGCGCCGTTTGAGGCCCCTTCTTGGCCGGCGCTTTGGCCGGAGCCTTGGCCGGCGCTTTGGCCGGTGCCTTGGCCTTGGCCTGGGCCGGTGTTCCGGCCCCCTTCTTCGGCTGTTGTTGTTGTTGGGGCGCCGGAGCCGCCATCGCCGCCGCGTAGGTGACGCGGCTTCCCACCAGGGCGGCAGCCGGGGGCCTCTGCGACGCGAGCTGGGGGCGGACAACCGGCGCGGGGGGAAGCCTCGCCTCCAGGCCGGCCAGTCGCCCGTCCAGCATCCGCGTCATTGCGTCGAGCGCCTGACGCAACATGGCGTCAGGGAACTCTCCGCTGGCAGGGGCCTCTAGCCGAGACGGCGCAGGCGGGGCTGGGGCCTC
Source organism: Phragmatobia fuliginosa (assembly GCA_932526445.1). Taxonomy (NCBI): domain Eukaryota; kingdom Metazoa; phylum Arthropoda; class Insecta; order Lepidoptera; family Erebidae; genus Phragmatobia; species Phragmatobia fuliginosa. The sequence continues at coordinate 13,855,829 of OW052079.1, read as the reverse complement.
CAGCCAAAACGGCGCGGGCGGGGCCGGGACCTCTACCCGAGACGGTCCGGGCGGGGCCGGGGCCTCCGGCTGAGACGGCCTGTGCGGGGCCGGGGCCGGGGCCGGCGGTTGAGTACGCTGAGCCCGAAATTGGGCGAACTGCGCACTCAGCGCATTCACCTGGGCCGTCAGGCGGGAGTTCGCCTCTTTGAGGCGCTCCATGTCCCCGCACAGGGTCCCTACAACCTCCGACAAGGCGGAGGAGGAGTCCTTGAGGGCCCTGACAAAGACGCCCTTCAAGTTCACGGACCTGATGGCCACCTTGTTAATAATGGCCACCGCCGCGCTCGCCCTCTCCTGCACGGACACGGGGGCTTGGGGGGGTTCTCCCTCCACCGGCTCCCGAACCTTAAGCAGGAGATCGGCGATCTCCTCCTCCGCTGCGACTTCTTTGTCCAGTCGCTTCCTCCTGTAGGACTCCGCATTCGAAAACACGGAGTCCGTCTGCAGCGAGACAGGGGCCCGCGAACCATCAGTGCCGAAGCGCTTCGGGACCGGCGTCTCTGCCTCGCTGTCCACATCCTCGGAGTGCAGACGCTTCTTGCTGTCGCCCGCCCGCATCTCCGTCTCCATCGGCTCCGGGCGCGCAGCATCGCTCCTGCCCGCCACCGCCGACTTGGAGCGTATGCGCTCCGAGGATCTTCCTCCTCTTCCTCTTCGGCTCCCAGCAGTCCGTTTGACTACTGGGAGCCCTACCGAGGTGGGCGGCCCGAGTGCCACCACAGCCTCCTTGGACACTAGGTCCACTATCGAAGAAGAGCTCCCCTTGAGGATGCCCTTCTTCTTTCCCTCCGTTACGTTTGCCATTTCGTTTGCCATTTCGTTATCCATTGTGCTTGCCTGTTTAGTTGTAAGATTTGTTTCCGATCGTTTTATATTTTTAGCTTTATCATCTTCCATAATAGTCCCACGAGTGGGGGAGAAATAAAAGTCGACCCGGGCAGAGATCCCCCAATACCCGGGCAAGCGAAAATTTTTAACCCAGCCGAGGGGTCCGCAGGTACCTCGGCTTGGAGTGCGCTTACGACTGAACTTCCCATCAGCCATGCATCCCCTGGCCACGCACCAGAACTTGGGATTCGGGGAAATTTTTTAGAGAGGTTTTCTTCCTCGCGGTCCGGGCGTTTAAGCCAAGACCCACGTCCCCGATCAAAGCCGCGAGACTTGACCACAGCACTTCTCTCGGGATTACGCTATGCCGACGGTGGCAAGAGGACTACGTCCCCCTGCCTGCTCGGTGGTAGTGTAAGTACACGCCGAGCCCGCCATTTTTCTCCACCGCTATCAGCGGGAGAAACTCCGACCCATGAAGGGCCCCACCTTCTGGTTTTTTACCGAGGTTTCCTCTTCCATGCTCCGAAGAGCGAAGAGCCAGCAGGGCAACCGGCAGACACGCCCACCCCGCTGGCCGGGCCTTGCCCGAGAGCCGATGTCATGGCTTCCTCTCCGGCTAGAATATTAGCCGCTGGCGATAATCCTCCCCTCCAGATAACGCGGAGGAAATGAGGAGGAACAGTGCTATCGCCAGCGCCCAGGGTGCACCACGTGGAGGTTTTCTAGCCAGCAGCACCCCTGTCTAGTTACCCATAATACAAGCTCTGCTTAGTTTGGGGACTAGATGGCGTTGTGTGTGAAAATGTCCGAAATATTAAAAAAAATAAAAAATAAAAAAAAAGTTGAATAACCCATAAAGGGATACCTAAATCAAATACCTAAATCAAATCCCTTTAAAAGAAGAAGCCTATATTTAGCAGTGGATTACTTGAATATGCTTATTCAATGACTATCAATAAAACAATGTTACACTCACCACACCGAATGAATCATATACAGGAGGAGCTTTAACTGTTAGTATTTTGTTCGTTTGCTGTAAGACCAAGCAATGTAGAAGATACACTCCATATGATAGACGGCTCAGGGGCACAAAGAATGAACTGCTGAAGAAGTCTGTCAGTAATGCTGGAATAAACGTTTACACTCATATATACAGTACATTTTATTTATTTAAGCCTACCAATGTGATTCTACTTGTGGAGGAACGGGTGTCGTGTTCCTACAACACAAAGGTACTATCCTCCGACCAGGCGAGGTGATCATGCCTGGCGGGCCACTGCCCAGGTGTTGATGTTGGGATGTTGTATATATGCTAATCGGCGCGAGAATGTCTCTTTCGCGATTCAGAATTAGTAGTTACTCCGTATAGTTCATATGTTGAAGTCGTCACATACCTAATGGAAAACATGAGTGTGAGAATGTCTTGCATTCTGCTCATGTTTTCCACCATCAGTAGTAGTTACTATACTCAATGCAAATGCAGACAATGCACCACATTATGGACCTACATACATTTTATATTTAATATTTGCGGATCAAACAAACATTTGATCCGACCCGGGAATCGAACCGGAGACATACAAGCACAGCAGTTGCACCACTGCGCAACAGAGACAGTCAAAAGTGAAGATGTCATCTTCTTCCTAGCCTTTATTCCCAAGTTTATTTGGGGTCGGCTACTAGTACAACCAGTTTAACCTGATTTTCAGTTTTTCCATCTAGCGACTGGCATCGGACCTCCGCAATCCTAAGAGAGAACTGAAATTCGACCATTGAACTAGTTGTCAGTATATATGAGGGCACTGACTTCCCAATAACGATTGCCATAGATGTTCATAACTACCGAGACCGACGGCTTTACTTGCTCTCCGAGGCACGGGCGCGAATCACCGCCAAACTTCCAAACTCCGGGCTGCTATTAGGCATTTCCTAAGAAAAACCCAAAAACACTTTTTTGCCCGACCCGGGATTTGAGACCGTGACCTCTTGATTAGTAGTCGCATACGCTACCACTGCGCAACAGAGACAGTCAAAAGTAAAGATGTATTCATTGAATAATTCCACTATTTACTTACGTAATTTCCCATATTCACAGAAGGCAATAATACCACACACTCCAATAGCCCATATGGACCTGTAAAAAGCTGCAGCAATACTTGCTTCTATTACATTATAGTCCCTTTCCAAGAAGAAACCACCAAGACATGCCGAAAACGTCATTAGTGCTAGCGAGACGACGGCACCGGCTAACGAGTTGAGCTGAAAATATAAAAAATATCCTTATTAATGTTATAAATACGAAAGGAACTCTGTCTGTCTGTTTCTCGTGGTTTCAAGTCAAAACTACTCAACCGATTTGAAGGAAATTTGATACGCAGATAATCTACAGCCAACATATAAGCAAACATATAAGAGGGCAGAGCCGCGGTCGAAACCGAGTAATATATATTTAAAAAAACTCGAATGTATTGCAGACAGTTGTTTGTTTTAAAACTAAGTACAACTTGTCTAACATGTTCTAGTAAAATATTTTTAGACATATAACCTACATATAACCCATAACGCCATCTTATTTCAAACTAAACCTAGCTTGTACAATGAGTACTAAATAACTGATATATTTACATAATAATATCTTCTTTTTTTTGGAAAGTCTCCCATACATGTACATATGTTTCTAAAGTCCCCCGCAACACAGAAAGTATATTCCTCATGCGGGAGTTTTTAATAAAATAAATACACATCAGACATTAATAATTGAAACTTAATTACTTTAAAAATAAAAATAAAGTCACACAATATTAAAGCAATGCTAGACTAACCTTAGACAGACTGTGCCTATGTACAGTAGGATTGTAGATATGCATAATATATCCCAAACACATGCCGACTACGTATGGTCCAGCTCGGCTGTAGCTGAAGAAGTATGTATAGTTCAAACGCTCATCCCCACGCAACGTCAGGAAATCCCTGAAAGAACATAAATCCATATTAATATTGTATATTTAAAAATAAAGTAAGTTTCACGGCTAAACCACTGCGATGATTTCAAACAAATTTGTTTTAGAGATACTTAGATTCTTGGTCAAAGACATGGGCTGTAACTACACGCAGGCTGGGCCGCAGGCAAAAGCTAGTATGTATATAACTTAAACGTGTTAAAACATGTTCTTGAAAAAAAAACACTTTTAATACCACTGCCTAATGAAAATTGACCTGACCGGTTTCGTCCTATGTCATTAACAAAGCCGAACGTTTTGGTTGAACTTGTTGTAACATGTTATGGAAAAAACTATTAAATTAAACTTGATCTGACAAGTTTCGCTTCATAACATTGTCAAAGGTCAGTAGGAATAACCTTAAGGCGAAACTGGTCAGGTCGAATTAAATAGAGGATTTGTACGAGTGAGTTATTATAAGAATGCAAAAAATGTATTATGGTTAAAACATTATTTTGTTTAGTTAAGTGTCTTAATTAAGGAAATACGTTTTTTTTATTTTTTTTTTATCCATTGGGCTCAAATGTGCGGAAGGCTCTATCTAGCTTCAGTCACTGACACGTCCGCTAATAAAAAAAAAATGACAGACCTGCTAGGAGCAGCTCCTAATCAAGTTGATTGATAAAGGATGTAGGCAGTAGAGGGCAGTACTACCCTCACACAGAAGACCATCCTAATAATGACAGCATTCTTGCTGTCGTATACGTTGGAGAGGGTGAGACCGGAGGCCCAATCAATCTGTATCATTGGGCATGGCATGTATTATGCAGAAACATTTGAGCAGGGCGCCATGGTATGGGACACCATGCTGCATTGCCTACCCTCACAATGAGGATGGTGACCCCTGCTCCTGGATTATACTCATGCTTTCCATCAGGCAGAGTAGAGTCGCTTTGGTAGGCTTAATACTAGCTTTTGCTTGCGCCTTCGCCCGCGTCTCTGTCGGTTTTCGAGGCAAAAAGTCTGTCTTTTCTCAGGCTTAGACTAAGAGTAGGGTATAAAATTTCATTTAAAGAGGTGCATTGGTGTTTGAGTTCATCGCGAATTTAAATAATATGTAATGAATTTAAATAATATGTAGTGAAGTGTCTAATTTCAAAATGTAATGCTAGTTAAAGTGAAGAGAAAAGTTAAGTTTATAATTTTAGGATGACAAGAGAAAGAAAAAGATTTTGTAAAGGTACTGATGCAAACTACCAACCATATGTTACATAGATCTCAAGTAACTATTAATTATTGAATGCCATGAAACGCACTATCTCTCATTAACATAATTATCTCTGGCCATATTGGTGGTTTGCGATACGAGATGTCATAATTATAATGCAATTCAGCCTACTAGCCTACTACCAATATGCGCCAACCGGGCATCCTCATTCATCTGCTGCCAGCCATTTTCTTTAAATCACTCCATAATCGTTAACAAACATTATGATTGTTTGTTTACGAATATGTCATATTATTATGGTCAAACATAATTATGTTTTGTGGTCAGTATAGCCGTGACCACGAGCGTTATACCCCGTATGAAACGTCAGGATATAAAAGGTATCGTGAACTTTGAAATAATTTTGTGTCGAATAAGTCCTGCTCTACAACAAAAAACTATAATTTTGTTTAGCCATAATAGTAATGAGAGATTGTGCGTTTTATGGTAATTAATAATTGGTATCTGGGCGACCGAGCTTTGCTCAGTTGTTATATTTATTTTCTAACAACGCCATCTAATCTTTTAAGTACTTGTAGTGTTGCTGTGTTGGAATACTAACCACCAACCAAGTGTTACTGAAAGAATTGTATAGATGTCGCAAGCAATGCTAAGAGTAATAAAGAAAAACGAGCATTTTCCCAAACATAAGACTCATCTAGATCGATTTTTCACCCGCAAAAACCCCCAAATACCAAATTTCAGCGAGCCGTTTTGAGATCACACACACATATATATACAAGAATTGCTCGTTTGAAGATATTACATATTATTTTTACCCGAGATCTAGGAGGTACATAGGTGGTAGTTTATGCCAGTATGTCACCAATCCTGGTATTGCTACAGAAGTTACTGCTGCCACTCCAAATATGTTGAGAGCCAGTCTTCTGTTCTTCTTGTAAATGTAGACAAGTAAAGTTGCTAAGACTGTGTATTGATAGTCGCAGGCAATGTACCAGGTCACGGAGTAACACTGTAGGCAGAGAAATGGCAACATAAAATCATTAACAACCCATAACGTCACCGCTGCTGGGTCGGATCTCTTCTCAGGAGAGGGTTAAGGCCATACGTCCTCACGATGGCTGAGTGCTGGGACTCTCAGTATACAAACTCGTATTAGTTTACAAACAAACTGGTTTGCGTTATGTGTTATATATACGTTGTATAGGGAGTTAGAGCCACGCTGACTTCAGCACGAATAGGCCAGCTCAACTGGGGCAATACTACTCTCACACAGAAGACCGACCTAAAATAACAGCCTTCGTGCCGTCGTATTTCTTTGGTGAGTGTGAGACCGGAGACTCAATCATTCTGCATAATTTACAACATCTTATTAAGCCGCCATGGTGTGAGTTACCTTGCTGCTTTGTATGCACTCATAATGAAGATGGTGGCATCTATTCCTAGGTTCTACTCAGGCTTTCCATCAGACAAAGTAGAATCAGTTTGGTAGGCTTAAATATATGTCTGAAATACTTATTTATTGTTACTTACATATGTACGGTCATCACTGTTGAGCATCAACATGCTCAGCCACCAATACTTTTCACAGATGGCACACTCCGAGTAATAAAATAACTTCCACATGGGACCTGATCCGTGGTATTTTAATACCGAAATATAGAAAAACATTGACAGAGCGAATAAGCCAATCAATCTGAAATAAATAATGAAATAATAAATGACATTGATATTTTTACACTTCGGACTTTATAGCTAGAAGGTACCAACATTTCTTAGGACTCTGGGAAGAAACGACGAAAAAAAACTTTAGGGGTATCTTTTTTTTAAAGTGAATAGTGTTTTTTTTTGCTTTTTAAAAGACAACTCCCGCATTAGGAATATAAATTCCTGTGTCGTGGGGGACTTTACAAACATACATGAAACGGACACAACAATACCCAGACTCAGAACAACAAATTGTGAATCACACAAAGTGTTATCCTACGTGGGATTAGAACCCACGACACTTGGCGCAGCAGATAGCGGTGTGGCGACCGCTTAAGCCACTAGGCCAACCGTGCAGTCAAATTTTAAACTATGTATTACATTTTAAACTATGCGAGTACAGTAAAGGGTCTATTTCGGCCTTTTAAAGAAAGGACCATACTATTGAGTATGCCTGCCCATATAGCCAGCCTTGTATTAGGACAGCCATCAGGACATTTGGGTAGACTGTGGCAACACTCAAAACTACCAGAAAGATAGTACGCGCAAATGTGAACTTATATTACAAGCTTAGACTATAATCACATTTACAAAAGAAAAGAAGTGAAAAAATGATCTCATTTTTTTTAAATGTTGCCAAAATGACTATGCTCAGCCTGACGGAAAGCATGAGCAGAATCCAAGAGTGGTGGCCACCGTCCTCATTACCAATGTGGACAATGCAACACGGTGACCCACACTATGGCGGCCTAGTCAGATGCTTCTTCAAGCCTCGCTTGAAGGACCCGGGATCATAGTAGGAAGGAAACACAGTTATACAGGCATACAGTTTCATCATCCTCCTAGCCATTATTCCCAAGTTTATTTGGTTCAACCGGTTTTATCTGAATTTCAGTTTTTCCACGGAGCGACTGGCATCGGACCTCCGCAACCCTAAGGGAGAACTGAAATTCGAAGGTTGAACTAGTTGTCAGTATATTTTCCGGCTGGAGACTCCACGTGCTGGCTTCGCCACCGTAGAGGCGCTTCAGCCGGTCATCGGCGAATGGGCAGTGCGGCAGCACGGGACCCTTACCTTCCGACTGACGCAGGTTCTTTCCGGGCATGGTTGCTTCGGAAAGTACCTGCACTCGGTCGCCAGGAGGGAATTGAGTCCCGCCTGCCACCACTGCGACTGCAGTGAGGATTCGGCTCATCACACACTGGCGGTCTGCCCCGCATGGGAGACGCAGCGCCGGGTCCTCACTGCAGTCATCGGAGGGGATCTCTCGCTGCCGGCCGTCGTTCGTTCCATTGTCGGCAGCGAGAACTCATTTACCGCGGTCGCAACCTTCTGCGAGGACGTAATCTTGCAGAAGGAGGCGGCGGAGAAGGCCCGGGAGGACGACATCCAATCGGACCAGATTCGCCGCGTTTAAGTTTCTAAATTCCGATTTTTTTAAGTTTTTCGTCAAAAGTATGCTACTAAATCTGACGGCCAGATTAAGTAGCCACAACGCTTGCTTGCCAGTAATGAAACCGAACTCGCCCAGCATGAAGAAGTATGATTTTAACCCCTTTCCTGAGCCCAGCAGTGGTACGTAATGGGTTGTTGATGATGCTGTTGATACTGACGGCATAATCAATATCTTATATTATACAATTGTATCCTCTAACATTTTTGTCTTTTATTTTCTTTAACGCATTATTTCCTTAGCCTCAACTGTATTTCAAGATATAACAAGGCAATGTAATCATTTAGGAGTAGTTTAAAAAATCTACTTTTATAGAAACCTTACCGTATATATCGCTTCCATAGAACGAGTAAGACGTTAAGCTGCTTTCTTCCTAATAGACCCTTGACATGCAGCATTCCAGACATCGCGAAGAATGAGTCCACTAAGAGATTCATATTTGCAAACTTATCGAATAAAAATATTCTCTGTAATTAGAAATAAACTGATAATTAGTACCTTTTCTGATCTGTGAACTACTAAGAAAGACAATTGTAGGACTTTACAAACATACAAAAAACACCCAGACTTAGGAGAAAAATTTATGGATCTCACAGAGTATTGTCCCAAGTGGGATTTCAACACACGACACTTGGAGCAATAGAGAGTGCCGTACCAACCCATTAAACTACTAGGCCAACCGTTCAGTCAACTACTACTACTACTTAGGTTTAAATAAAAAGGGCTTGATTCAAACACATGTAAACATTAGAATTTGTTGCATATTTTTTCAAATTATGATTTAGTCATTCATACAAAACATACCTCGTCAAAATCCCCGCTGTTCACACATCCTGACATCATATAGAGGTAGAAAACATGCAGCCACACCATACCAGCTGATGTTAAGGACCTGACTCCGTTGAGCGTTACAATTTCATCCTTGTACGACTTGGTTAGTTCTGCTGTGTTCCTATTCATACAAAATGATTCTAATATCTTGACGACTGAAAAAAGATATAATATATGTACTTATTTACATTATAATTGGAACGAATTTAATTATCGCGCGTTGCGAAAGAGGGCTAGACGGAAAAAATTAAGACCAAAAGTTGTACGTCACTTTTTGCTATAGTTGTAGTGTGCGTGCGCGTGTTTCTCTGTCTGTCTCTCTCTCTCTCTCTCTCATAGAAAGCAAGCCAGTTATTTTCGTTTCGTCTTTCTATTTCGCATTGAACAGTGTGGTGTGGCAAGATTATTTTTGTTCAGTATACAGGTTTTTTGTACAATAAATAATAAAACAAGGTGAAACAAGGAACTTCGTTCCATCCGGGTGTCCCTTGTTATTATATTATTTGCTATCGAAAATTAATTGAAAGTAATTCATACTGATGTTATCACTTCATCACTTCAGATGTTATAGATAAAATTCTCATGTCACAGTGTTACATAAAATATATTAACATTACATTAAATAAACATACTCCTCCGAAACGGCTCGACCGATGTGTATGAAATTTTAAATGCATATTCAGTAGGTCTGAGAATCGGATACTATCTATTGTTCATACCAATAGGACGCAAGCGGAGCCGCGGGCATCAGCTAGTTATAAAATAAACTTCTCCGCCGCGTATAAATATAAAAATTCAGCATGCAATATTCTAAGTTTCAAAATTTGTCTTACCAGTTGAATCGTTGGGTACTGTTTGACTGTTATGTTTTCGGTAGTACGTACAGCCTATTGCTATTGTTGACAGTAAAGCTATGAGACCCCTGGAACATTATAAATAGGTTATGACTTTGTGGACATCCATGCGAAGAATTTAATAATTTTAATTTTTTGACTGTTTTTTTAAAGATGGCTGTGCGCACGATTGTGTTGCCATTTATTAGATGCCATCTAAAAATCAGTGCTGCACGGTCACCGCGCAGCATTTCGTTGGGATGGCAACTCGTTCTGGTCAACACTTTCGATGCAGTTATTTTACTGTGTGCGTGTGGTGTGGTGTGTGTGTGTGTGTGTGTGTGTGTGTGTGTGTGTGTGTGTGTGTGTGTGTGTGTGTGTGTGTGTGTGTGTGTGTGTGTGTGTGTGTGTGTGTGTGTGTGTGTGTGTGTGTGTGTGTGTGTGTGTGTGTGTATGAGTGTGTGTGTGTGTGTGTGTGTGTGTGTGTGTGTGTATGCGTGTGTGTGTGTGTGTGTGTTTGTGTGTGTGTGAGTGTATGTGAGTGGAATCAATAAAAAAAATTTTTTTCTTTATTTAAACTTAAACTTACATGAACACAAAATATCCATTGCCATAACCGTCAATATCACCAGCAACGTCACAATTAAGAATGGTGATATTTGGAGTAGATATTGCTCTGAAGTGGGTCTCTGAGTAGACGTGTTTCATGATCTTGGCCACCGAACGTGGTTTACACGACGCAAGCATACATACGCCCCAGGTAAATTGATTCACACGATAGCCGTGACGCGTTTTTGTCTGAAAACATTAATATATAAAATAGATATATTTAGATAAAAACACAATCATCGAGGGTAAGCATCGACGAAACGGACCGGGATGGGTGACCATTAGTGGCTTGATACTATGAGCATCTACGTGATTCGAAGGTAACGGTAAGTAGGTTTTAGTGTGTGTGTGTTTATGTGTGCGTGCATGCGTGCGTGCGTGCGTGCGTGCGCGCGTGTGTGTGTGTGTGTGTTGTCACACGATAACAGTCGTTTAGTTAGATATATCCAAAGGCAAGATTACGTAGTCATGACGTTGCTTTGTTTGTCTCCAATCCGCAATCGGCGAATGTATGGCGTTAACCCTTCATTGAGAGTAGACCCGAGTAGAGTAGTCTACTCTTAATGATGTACAGTGGGATGGCATTTGTCCAGTAGTAGACTGCAATAGATTGATGATGATGATCAAGGTATCACCGTGCGATGAAAGATTAAAAATGCGGAAAGTCATCACCTGCAATCATAATATCATAAGAGGCGATTCAATGATAAAACTACTCAGAATAAAAAACTACAAAGAGAAGAAAATCTTAAAAGAAATACCATACCGGTCTATCTACCCTGAGTGGTATTATAAATGACTACCTTTCGCCCGCGGCTCCGCCCGCGTGTAGGTCCGTCATGGCGGTAAATATTAGCCTATGTATTATTCCGATATGTAAGCTACATTATTGTGAAGTTTCATTCAAATCCATTCAGTAGTTTTTGCGCGAAAGAGCAACAAACATACATACTTACAAACTTTCGAGTTTAAAATATTAATAGGATAATCATAGATGATCTTTATTTTGTAAATAATCTTTTACATATATTTTTATCTTTACAGTTAGAAGGTTTTCGGCATTCCTAAGACTCACTCAGGGTAAAAATGCTGAAACAACCTATAATGCCGGAACATTTTATGTAAGATGTCCGAAATATTTATTTATTTATTTTGTTTTTTAAAGTCCGTGAACAATGGCTAAATAATAAACTATGCTAGTACCGTATAGGAGTCTGGGTTGGCCTTCTGAGGGCCAGTTTATGTCCAGCAGTGGATTATTAAAAACCTGTTTATGATAGCAACAAAGTAGGTGTTACATCTTTACTATATATTATGAAGAGTAAACATTTTTTGTTTGATTGAAAGCACTTGTCTTAGAAACTACTGATTCGATTTCGAAAGTTCTTTCATTATTAATCTAATTATCCAAGAAAGGTGTAAATGCGACTGCACGTTTGGCCTAGTGTTTTCAGCGGTCCCAACGTCGATTCCTTCTACGACAAGTCTCGTCAAGCGATTATATTTTGGAATAATATTAATATACACAACATGATCCAGTCCCAAACTAAGCAGAGCTTGTATTATGGGTACTAGAAAACTGATATAAATACATAAACATACTTTTTTCTGTTAATACATATATATTATACATAGAAACCACCGAGACTCCGAAACAAATATTTGTGGATCCCAAAAATCAGCAGCCGCATACACTAACCACTAGACCAACAAGGCAGTCAAATAAATCAATGAATTCTTCCGCTTTAAATGAATTCCGAGAGCATGTCTGCCTATTAAGTTCATCATCATCATCATCATCATATCAGCCGTAAGAAGTCCACTGCTGAACGTAGGCCTCCCCTATTGATTTCCATTTCGACCGGTCGGTAGCGGCCTGTATCCAACGTGTCCCTGCGATCTTAATCAGGTCATCCGTCCACCTTGGAGGTCTTCCTATTAAGTTCAGTTTACTATAATTATTTATACTAACATTGTGTCACACTGTATAGCATCACGCTAAGGGTAATACGCAGATGAGGCCGCAAGGGTCAGCAAGTCATTGATATACAAGGCTATAGAATACATGTTTTAGATAACTGGCCATTGAATATTAAATCATCTGTTTAACATACTCTTAATGTAAAATATTTGACAAACAAGCACGTGTTCGATCATAATGTTTTTGATAACTTGCCATTGAATATTAAATCATCTGCATAATATAGTCTTCCTGTAATATATTTGACAAACATGGGCCTGTTTCTCAAATATATTTTCAGTCTAGTTAAATTTAAAATTATGAGACAAACACTTCCTTAAAAACAAGTTTTCATATTACTTGTTAATAGAATCAATGAATAATAAATCCGACTGTTATTGGGAAGTTAGCCCTCAAATATACAGAGAATTACTTTCAACCTTGATTGACTTTTGGCCTACTGCACGTTTGGCCTAGTGGCTTAAGCGGTCGCCACGCCGCTTCCTACTACGCCAAGTGTCGTGGGTTCAAATCCTACGTAGGACAACACTTTGTGTGATTCACAATTTGTTGTTCTGAGTCTGGGTGTTCTTTGTGTCCGTTTCATGTATGTTTGTAAAGTCCCCCGCGACACAGGAATTTATATTCCTAATGCGGGAGTTGTCTTTTTAAAAACTAAAAAAAAATCAAAAAAAATATAAAATAAAAGAAAAAAAAAAAAAAAAAAAAAACTTGTTGGTCTAGTGGTTGGCTTGTGCCACTGCTTATCAAGAGGTTTGTGTGATCCGATAATATTTCTTTCGGAGTTTGGGTGTTTTATATCGATAATGTTTATGTATTTGTTTACAAAAGAAATATGTTTATGTATTTATATCAGTTTAGTATATTAAGGGTATAATACAATCTCTGCTTAGTTTGGGACTAGATGGTGTTTCTCTATGATAGTTGAGTGTGAGTAATATGTCTCAATTATTTCTTCGAATTTCTCAAGGTTGCGGAGGTCTGTTGCCAGTCGCTCCGTGGAGAAACTGATATTTAGATGAAACCGGTTATTCTGGTAGCCGATCCCAAACAATCTAAGCATATTAAAGCTTAAGAAGATGACGTACGCGACAGTTGTCACTGTAGAACACTTACTTTCATATATATTTCAGTAGAGGCGTAAGGATCAAAGACACCCCTCTTCAACTCTCTTCGTGTCATTTCGACTTCAGCCATGCAATATTGGGTCTTGAACTGAGGATGGGTGTTCAACCAGGGCGGGTTCAGGCATTGTTCGTAACTGCTCAGCTGTATCCACGAGCCGTAAAGGGTGCCTGAAGGCAATTTGTTTGCGTCCCATACTAAAATTAGATGCGTTGTTAGTTTTTTTAAAGTTTTTCCACACTATTTTTAAAGTCATATCTAAAGATACCTCACACGATGGGACATAAGAAAAAAAAAGTGTAGGGGAAGTACCGCAATTTTTGTTTTTTCGTAATTTTATTGTAGCACTTTGTCGACGTAATAACAACACATATTCATGCAAAGTTGCAACTTTCTAACATAAACTAATATCGTCAAATGCAATTATTGAGAAGTTGATCTAGTTTAATAAGGAGGTCTGCATTCAGTTCATAATAACATACATCACCATTGTTATCACGTAGTAGTTTTGATTTTAGGGGGCAAAAAGTTCTTCAGACGATATAAAGTAAGCAGGTTTTCAGTTACTCGCTGACAGACGTGAGTAACTGGAGCTCGCCAATCGATTGTCGAGTTAATGAGTAATGCCTTGATCACACGTACCGAGCAAACGGGCGAGACAGTGCTCTCGGCCGAGTACTCAGTGTGTATAAATCCTCCATCTTGTTTACACGACTGAACGGAATAACTGAACCTTCCAAGATGTGGTAGTACCCCCGCCGCAATTCCCGGTGGAGTGACGCGTCGTGGTGGTTTCCACACGTAAAAAATGGTTTTCTAATGTTTCTTCAATGCAAGTACAGTTTGCCACATTAAATCATAATAGGGTACAGCTGGCATGTTTTAAATAGGTTTTTATAAATACTTACTCCAAGTCGCCCACAGTGTAAAGTTCTTGACGTTATGTAAAAGCTCCAAAGTTTTCTGCAGACACGGCGCTTCATCAGCACTCCACACTTCTTCATTCAAACCTTGTATTATATTCTCTATGATAGGAAAGTTTACATTTTGTTGAGATCTTACACTTCTTATTGAAAGTGTCACTGTAAAGAAAATAAATAAATATAGAATTGTATGTGATGTGATCGCAAACTAAGGAGAGCCTGTTAAATATCTAAATATCCCTACTAATTAAATAATAAATAATAATAATAAATATTTCGGACATCTTACACACAACGTCATCTAATCCCAAACTAAGTAGAGCTTGTATTATGGGTACTAAACTACTGAAATAAATACATAAACATACTTTTTATGTAAATACATACATATTATACATAGAAAACACCCAGACTCCGAAACAAATATTTGCGGATCACACAAACATTTGGTCCGACCCGGGAATCGAACCCGAGACGTTTTGGATCAGCAGCCGCATACGCTAACCACTAGACCAACACGGCAGTCAGTCAAATAACCAATATATGGAGGAAAGTTAAAGGTTATCACGTTACGACTAAAAAGAGCCGAGCATGAATGATAAGGGACGTAGACAGTTCCGGGGGTCACCTAATACATCTATTTCTAACTGCCATACTGAACAAACGTAGTACTGTAATAGAAAGATGTCCACTGTTTGACAACATCATCATCATCATTATCAACAGCCTCTAACAGTCCACTACTGGACATAGGCCTCTCCTTAGCAAGGAGGGTTTGGCCTACTATACGACGCTGGCTAGACGGGTTGGTATGGGGCTGGTTTCAAGTTTTCCTTCTCTTTGCATCGATTTTGTCTTGCGTAGTTTATCCCTTAGTCGCCTTTTACGACACCCGCGGGATGAATAGGAGTGGTGACACTCTGTATTCTTAATCCGTCACCACACAGACTACGGTTTGACAACGTTTTCTCCCAACACAATATTTGGTTCTGTGCTGAATTAACATACAATTATTTTTCAGGGGGTCATAAGTACCTATCTCTGTAAAATTTTCTCAGTCTGTGATTTGATTGCAATAATTCTGTAGAAGTTTCAAGGTTTAATTAACCCAAAACCACTACTAATATTTAACTTGCCTACAATCTGTTTCTGAGTTATGTGTGGGACAAATTTGTTCGCTCAACACACGATTGTTTTTTATAACGGGGATCGAACCCGTGACCGCTACAATACAACACGAAAAACTTAATAATTATAGACAACAAAATTAAGTTGAACACAAAAGACCAACCTTAAGTAACCAGGCCCAGTCATCAACAATGATTCTGCGTTATTCTCTAACAATATTTTTAGTCTTATTCAATTAATGACTAAAATTGACTAACAATTAAATCACAACTATAGCAATAACATTCAAAGTGCCTTTGCTTGTAGACAGCAAGAAAAATGAATTTTGAGAAAATTTTCTCAAATATTTTTTGCCTGTTGAAACTATTAGTCGAATTTTCCTTTTAGCGTTAGATCTATATCAGATGTTTCAGCAATTGGTGTATTTTCGAAAACGTCATCTGCATTTGTTGTATCATCTTGAACCACGTCTCTTTCTATTATTTTCTATATTTCTTAGCGTATTACATTTTTTTTTGGCATGAAGAACAATTTTTTTTTTCTTTTTGTTGACCTGGGCGGTTTCCGCACTTAGTCCGTACTATTGGACCATTGTGCGTGGGCATGAAGAACATAAGTACGATCTGTATTTTAGGCTTCTTCGTCGTATTTTTGTAAATAAATTAAATTGTTATTGATCCTGTTGTGCAATCAATCATTGCAATCCCTAGTCACCATGCTGCATTCTATGAGGTTGGTTGCTACTACTGCTGGATTCTGCTCATGCTTTACATCAGGCTAAGTTACTTTCGTCCGCGTGGTGACGGATTAGGAATAAAAAGTGTCACCACCCCTATTTATTCAATGGGTGTCGTAAGAGGCGACTAAAGGAACAAAATAAGCAGCTAGCATCACAGCCAAGAGAAGAAAAATTTGAAACAAACCCTTTACCAACTCGTCTGGCCAGCGTGGTATAGTAGGCTAAACCCTCTTTTCAAAGGAGAGGCCTATGTCCAGCAGTGGACTGTTAAAGTCTGCTGATGATGATGATTGATGAAAGTCACTTTGGTAGCCTTAAATATATAAAATAAAATACATATAATACATAACACTGTTTCTGTCTGTTGCGCTTTACCGCATAATTGCTGCACCGATTTTAATGAAATTTCGTTATGATGATACTTTGATTCTTGAGAAAGGACGAAGAGTACTTTTTCGGGCAAAAGCTAGTTAATTATAAATAAATAATAAATAAATAAATAAATTGTATCATTCTTTATTTTGTTTATATATTAATATACATGAAGCAAAAACTTTGTACTTTGTATTTTTAAAGAAAATTGTGCAAACTGAGGAGTATAAAATTTGGCACACTTGAAGTTTATATTCATCATCATCATCATCATCAACAGCCTTTAACAGTCCACTGCTGGACAAAGGCCTCTCCTTGAAAAGGAGGTATTGGCCTACTATACCACGCTGGCCAGACGGGTTAGTATAGGGGTGGTTTTAAGTTTTCCTTCTCTTTGCATTGATGTTGTCTTGCGTAGTTTATCCCTTAGTCGCCTTTTACGACACCCGCGGGATGAATAGGGGTGGTGACACTCTGTATTCTTAATCCGTCAACACACGGAAAGTTTATATTATTTTTTATTTATTTACTGATTGAAAGCGTTTTCTTCACAAGTTTTCTAATACTGAATGCATGAACAATCTCACTGAAGACGATTGATTTGATTTGGAGATTTATTTATATGGTCGAGTGCAGAATGCTAAAGGATAAAAAAAAATGGTCGAATTTTGACCACTGTGCGAAAAATTGTTCTCAAAAAACACGAGACGAATTATTACCTAAACTATAACATATGCAACGAACCATGTTATCATACTATATTACTTTATCTAATTTATTGTTTCAGAATATTTTGTGCATTGTATTTTATACTATAGATAGTTTTTGTAAATAAATTATTTTCTAAATACGCCATGAAATAAATAAAAAATACAGGAAATAATATTTACAAGACATTTATATTAAAAAAAACATTTATCAAATTAAAAACAAATCATTAAATCACATAAAAATAAGATGTGCAAAGTCACCACTTAAAGTGTAACGTTTAAATTTAAAACAAACTCACCAAAACACAATAAGTACAGAAACCTACACATGCTTCACAAACACACTGTACAGTTCCTAATCAGAACATCTACTAACTAGAAAAAGTATCATATATACATTGTATGTTCAAAGGGAAATAAAATTATGTTAATGAAAACAACTTGTCGTTTATTTAATCATTAACTACAGTTTATCTGCAAAATTCTAGAAGGGTCCTAACGCTATTTCAATGCCACAACCGTTAGCCGTTCAATCAACAGCCTAGCCTATAAATAAATAAATAACTAAATATTTGGACAACTTACACACAACGTCATCTAGTCCCAAAGTAAGCAGAGCTTGTATTATGGGTACTATACAACTGATGTGTATTTATTTAAACATACTTTTTTAGTAAATTTATAAACATAAATATATAGATACCTATTATAGATTGAAAACACCCAAACTCTGAAACAAAGATATATAAAAATTAATTGCTGTCCGCTGGATCGATTTAGCTAATATTGGTCTTGAATTGTTTGTGGGACTTCACCACATAGAGAAGGTTTATAAGGTGAATATATAAACAGTTATTGCATTTTTTTATTTACTTTGGCTTCCTCTTATTTGTTTTAAGTTTATTTCATATAAAACTTTAGGTCTTCTATTTATCGATTGAGGCAGTATGAAGTCTGCCGGGTCAGCTATCAGATCACACAAAGATATGGTCCGACCCTGGAATCGAACCCGAGACCTCTTGATCAACAGTCGCATACGCAAAATCACCAGACTAAAGAGGCAGTAAATTTGTCTTTTAAGTTCGGTTAGGCTAGAATTGTTTGTCCGCCGGGAGGGGTTCTGAAGGAGATAACACCCTGGCCCCTCCCTAAAAACAGGCGCAGAGAGGTCACACCATGTGGTTTTAGTCGGTTCGAGTCCGACACACCACCCCGCCATAAACCCCAGGCGGGGTGACGGTCCGCGGGGATTTCCACACGTTAAAAAAAAAAAAACAAGGCTAGAATTGTTTAGCAGTTTCTTGACCCCTCCTATTCCAGGCACAGAGTGGCACACCGTGTGGTTTTAATTGGCCCGAATTCGACACACCACCTCGCCGCAAATCCCTGGTGGGGTGACGGCCCACCGGGGGATTTTCACACCAAGTAAAAAATGCTAGTATTGTTTAGTATATGGTTAGACCCTTCAGTAGTGGCTTCGCTGCGGATTGAAGAGCTAAAAAATTTAGTTGACTGTAACATCGACATGTATATTATGTCGATAAACGGCTCGGATTAAGATTTTTGCTTTGTATCTATATACAAATGTCGACACAAACATTTGACCCGACTCAGGAATCAAACCCTAGATGTTAAGCACAGCAGTTGCATACATCAACAACCTTAACAGTCCACTGCTGGACATAGGCCTCTCTTTGAAAAGGAGGTATTGGCCTACTATACCACGCTGGCCAGACGGGTTGGTATAGGGTTGGTTTCAAGTTTTCCTTCTCTTTGCATTGATGTTTTCTTGGTACTTTATCCCTTAGTCGCCTTTTACGATACCCACGTGTAATGAATAGGGGTGGTGACACTCTGTATTCTTAATCCGTCACCACACCGCTTACGCATTAGCACTTTACTTAGCACTTTACATTACTTAGCATACGCTATCACTAAATAAGAACACTAAAATATTTTCATTGGTTCAATCAAATAAATTTATCTTTCTGCTTATCAATACCAGTATAAATAACAATAATTATTATAATTGTAATAACCTTACGTATCTCGCAATAGGTCATCTGATACCAAACTTTGTAGATGTACTATAAAATCATAATTGATCTTTATTTTGCAACTACCTATATCTTTTACAGACATTTACACGCCAGACTTTACAGAAACTCTATGGAAAGAAACGCCGAAACAAATCACAGAGGTGTCTCTAATGAACTATGCGAGTACAAGGTTGGCCTTTAAAAGAAAGGACAACAGTTTTGAGTCAGTCTGTCCATACAGCCGACATATGATCCCCAACCATCGTATTAACTAACTGGTATTGGTCAAGATTAACGACCCGAAACACGCCACTACCACCAACAGTACATTTAGGTAGACTGTGGAAACACGCAAAACCACTGATACAAAATCATCATCATCTGCCTGCCCTTATCCCGTTTTTATTTGGGGTCGGCGCAGTATGTTTCATCCTTCCATTCCACTTTATTACTCGTCATTTCACTGTTAACTTCCTTCCTATTCATATCTTCTTTCACACAATCCATTCACCTCTTCTTTGGTCTTCCTCTTGCCATGTAACCTTCAATTTCCGGAGGAAAGAGGCGGGACACTGACTCGCCTTATCAATTATCATCCGTCTTATCATCGTCAACCTATTGCAGTCCACAGCTGGACATAGGCCTCGCCAAGATTAAAATTTACGTGTTAAACTGAACAATTGTGTTCCTCAGTGCCACACATCTAAGATCATTAAAGTCGTCGGTAACTTTGAATCATATTATGGTACCTAGCCACTCTACCATATTCTATCGTCTAAGGTACAGGCTGTTAGATTAAGGAATGCTTGGCTGATTTCTATTAGACGTGCCCAAACACCGAGAGTACTTAAGAACATGGTCAAAGATCACTACTTGAGTTCATAACGCTCGGCATTATGAACTCAAATCAACTCAAATCATGTATGATTTCATAGTTATCAATGGATTTGTATACTTATATTATGTGTACATATTTATGTGATATTGTATAAATATTATATGGAGTATATATGTTCATTTTTCATTATTTCATTAACAGCCTTTAACAGTTCACTGCTGGACATAGGCCTCTCCTTTGAAAGGAGGTTTTGGCCTACTATACCACGCGGGCCAGACGGATTGGTAAAGGGTTTGTTTCAAGTTTTCCCTCTCTTGGCAGTGATGTTAGGTGCCTATTTTATTCCTTTAGTCGCCTCTTACGACACCCATGGACTGAATAGGGGTGGTGACACTTGTATTCTTAATCCGTCACCACACGGAAAATATATGTATCTGTGTGTATTTTATTACCACCATAATTTCGAAACACCGAAACTACCCTTTGTTAATTCTTATCTCCTGTCAATTTGTCCATCCAAAAGCTGCCAGGAAGAGATTGCATTTAGCAATAAGGCCGCCCATTGTACATACCTACATATCAACATGTATCAATCATATCAATATGAAAACTCTGTGTCCTTCAATACACTGCAATAGGTACATTGTGTACAACATAAAAAAACAACTTTAATAAGTAAATAAGGAGTTATTCCAGCTTGCTTAGAATGCAGTGTTCTGTTTATTAATGAGGCAGTTTTGCATAAACTAACATAAGTAGCAATAGGAATATATTTGTATACAAACAACAACACACAATGTCCAACTGCTGAACTCGGATCTCCAGTAAGGAGAGGGTTAACGGGATACGTCCCCACGCTGGTTGAGTACGGGTTGGAGACTAGCAAGACACGTTATGGTTATGTATGTAATCTTGTCGTTGAATGATTTTTAAGCTGCCAATCCTCCAAATTAAGCTTCACGACTGTTATCTTATGATAACAACCGGGACCGACTGCCTAACGTGACTTCCGAATCACGAAAAACTTCATAACATGTCATGACACATACGGTCACCCATCTAGGTCTGATCGCGCTGTCGTTGCTTATTGTAGGTAATTGTTTCCAATCACCTAAAGCCACTCGGATTTGAGAGTTATGAGTACTATACTCGGCCAGCGTGAGGACGTATGTCCTTAACCCTCTCCTGAGAGGTGACCTGGGCTCACCAGTGGGTCATTTTTTGATGATGCATATCTAGCAGGTTTTGAACAGTTCCTCATTGCATATTAATATGTTTTATTTATTCAAGCAGTGATTCTACATTCATTAGTATTGTTGAATCTATATTATAAAGACATAGGGGTAAACAGAGATAATTCATCTTCATTTACTACGGTATTGAGACCCATTTTTCGCCTTGTTCCCCTTCATTAATCGCTGCAAGCATGCTCGTCGTATCATGGTGCTCATCACACGACCTTTTTAGAATATTACCATTTTGGTTGATGAATCTTCACCGTGGACTACCCTCTTGTCTCATAATACTTTAAAAAGTTGGACAAGTGCGTGTCAGGCCACGCATAGAATAGGAATCAAATTCGTGTCCAATAGACAGTTGTTATGTTAAGTTATTATTATTTCTTTATTGTACGAAGTTTTCAAATTGAGTGCATTTTACAAGTTAGGCCCCTATAACTCCTAAAATAAAAAGTTATCAAAACCGCCATAGTTTTCATTTAAGTTTAAAATATGGGTTTCTGTCATGAATTTTTTCAGTTTTTTTGAGAGAGCCGTTTAGCTTTTAGAGTAGGGAGGTTCCATTTTTAGAAAAAAAAATGCGCTTTCAAGTTGAATAATTCATAAACGGATACCTAAATCGAAAAATTGTTTCAGAAACCTCAAAATGTTTTTAAAGGACCTATCTAATAATACCCCACACGATGGGGTAGAAGAGGATAGAAGGGTAACCCAAATGAAAAACATAATTTTATTGCACCATTTTGTCCACGTAATTACAACACATGTTCATGCACTAATTCATCTTTCTAGCACCGTTTGGGAGGTAGGTCGAGGACCGACGGACATGGCCAATCTGTAAGGGTTCCGAGTTATACACTACGGAACATTTAGGGGTTTCTTATTTATGCTTTCATAAAACTGACAAATTATGAAGTTAGACGCACTTCAAGAAGATTGAAATCTGTTTTAACAGTAGGCAGTCATAGTGTGGGTTATGTTATATTTTGTGCACTCACAATAGCAGCAGTAGAGCAGTAGTAGAGTGGCCTTGGCAGGTAGTATATATATACAAAACAAAACGTTTGAATTGTAGGAAAAATGTTGATCTAAAACAATTAAACTATTGTAAACTCCGCATTTATGTCTGATACCGCGATAAATGTAGTCTATGTGTTATTATAATATGTGAGCTATATTACTGTAAAGTTAAATTCAAATCCGTTCACGAGTTTTTACGTGAAAGAGTAGCAATCATTCGTCGTCACATTTGTACTTTCAAATTTATAAAATTAGTTAGATCGCCTACCTATAAATTTCTACAATCTACACGATAAAATTTATGCTAAGATTGTGAGCATCAGGCGTCTTATGAGCATTTACATACAATATGCTCCGTACAAGATGTTACAGAAAGATAACGGATTATTTAGTGCTCTTATAGTACAAACAATATTACAATTGTTCCACAGACCCTGTGTATAATAACACAGATCCTAATAAGCTTCTAGAAAATTAACTGCATGGTCGACCTTTTTTGTTTACGCGGGAATGCTTTTCGCACCATATCCTTCGTGGGGTAAGCGAAGGGCGTGAATGGGACCCCCGGAGGAACTGGTTTACCCACTAAACCCCACGGCGGCCTACCTCGGCAGTTGGAAGGAACACCAGGAACCCATCAGCGGCTTCTGGAGTCCCCCCTGCCTTACCCCACGACTGGGGTACATCCCGGGGTGATTATTCTCACCCCCAGGGCAGTACGGTGTTGCGCCTCTCACCGCTGCACGCAGTAAGAGGCGCAACCAACCAACCCGCCTTAGACGACACCCCCCGGCCACACCGGGGGTGTCACCTGTCTCGGATCGTTTGCAGCGGTCACATCTACCCAAAATGTCGCAGCAACGACCCTTTAGGTGACGACAGTGAAGCTATCACGGTTGACCTAGTGGTATAGGCCGTCGCCATGCCGCTTTCTACTACGCCAGGTATTGTGGGACCAAATCCTAGAACAAGAAAACGCTTTTGTTATACTGAGTCTGGATGTTCTTTGTGTCCGTTTCTTGTATGTTTGTAAAGTCCCCAGGGACACAGGAATATATTCCTAATTTTACCTCTTTTAATATTAGTGTAGCAGCTATGTCAACGTGCTTCACTGATAATAGCCGGCGGCCTTTTTAGTTTTGCCCCTTTCTGCATGCCAATGTACCCTTAATATACGTATATAGTGCGAAATCCACAAGTAAGTTTATGGAATCTATGTACTGTGACATATTGTTTAGATTGCGAATTTCTGCACTAATATTTCTAGAAAATGTAACCGAGAAATAATAAAAGAACTCATAAAACCTACGTACACAAAGTAAATAAAATCTGCATGCATTCAAAAATTACCGTTTATTCATTTTCATATACGTTCACGGACAGGGAGCAATTTGCGGTGTTCAGTTCAGATAAATACGCACGGATGCGGCCTCAACATACGATATTGCTGATGCTAGGATAATATTTCACCGCATACCGTAAATACGGAGAATATTAAGGGATACCCCTGATATTTCGGCCGAGTCAGAATAAAACCAATATTTATAAAACTGATCCGTTCCTGTCTGACTGACAGAAAACGCACAGTCGAAACTACTTGACGCAGGAAGCTGAAATTAGGTATATGTGCACCTTGAGGAGCGTAGACGAGCACCAAGACAGGTATAGCGAACTTATTTCTTCTTGCTTGGTCCGTCGTAGGGGCCCACGATTATGGCGACTATTAGGTGGATACCGAATAACAATGATTGTGTATTCTTTTGGAGCCATGTTTATTAATTATTTACTGTACTATTATCTAACCTTACGTACTAAGGTATGTACATGTAATCTCTTTGTTATGATCTTATAGCTACATTATATATTCTAAATCTATCGTTACATTGCACAATAAACACGTCTTACTATCAATAAGGAAATTACAGCCGGAATCCTACGTGCTCGAAAATCGGCACATATCTGAATTGTGCTGGTCAAGCATATCTCTATATAATTTCCGTCTTTGACTTTAATTAATATATGACGCAGGAATAACAGGATTTTTGGCAATTCCACCCCTAAGGGGGTTGTGGAGGGAGCGGGTGTCGTGTTCCTCCAACACAAAGGGAGGATCCTTCGACCAGGCGAGGTGATCATGCCTGGCGGGCCACTGCCCTACAGTTGATGTTGGGATGCTGTATATATGTTTACGATTCAGCGATACGCGATTCAGGATTATTAGTTACTCCGTATAGATCGTTACGTGTTATTCTTCGTAGTTCAATGTTTCTTCGATATATGGCGCTGTGGTATGTTTTTCGCTTTGTGCTGTATGTGGAAGTCACCACAGTGGCTAAAAAGGTAATCAGAGTTATACACTTAGTAGAATCACACGTACACCTTACGGAGGGAAGAAATTACTCATGTCACAAAAATCACATGCAACAAAGTCCGTTGTCATAGACCAATTTGGTTGGTATGAAAAATTGACTGCCTTGATGGCACAGTGGAAGCGTATGCGACTATTGTGCTTGAGGTCTCGGGTGTGATTCTCAGGTCAGACATGGTGTTTGTGTAATCTGCAAATATTTGTTTCGGTGTCTGGGTGTTTTCTATATATAATACTAGCTGAATCCCGCGGTGTTACCCGCGATTATTAAAATTGCGACTATAATTTGAGATTTAAATTATCCTATCTCTCAAGTTAGATCGAACTGCACATGGTGTGCGAATTTTATTATAATCGGTTAAGTGGTTTAGAAGTCCATTGAGGACAAACATTGTGACACGAGATTTATATATATTAAGATGTATGTAATTACAAAAAAAGTATGTTTATGTATTTATATCAGTTTCTTGTACCCCATAGTACAAGCTCTGCTTAGTTTGGTAATAGATTGCGTTGCATGTAAGATGTACGAAATATTTTCAATAAGGTACAGTAGTTCATGTTACTCTAAGCAAGACCTGGTTTCCTAACAAATTATTTCTTAAATCCCTACTTAATATTATAAATACGAAAGTAACTCTGTCTGTTTGTCTGTTACGCTTTCACGCCTAAACCACGGAACCGATTTTGATGAAATTTGGTACAAAGATAGAACTGAACTTGGGAAAGGACATTTTACCGCGATAACCGACATACACGCGGGCGGAACCGCGGGTGAAAGCTAGTACTAGTATATATGTGCAATTGCTTATGTAATCTCAAGAACAATCGTAGGTATACAGTTTGTATATAAATATCGAATCTATATTTAGTGTCAACATGATAAGAACTGTAAGTCACCGTTTCAAACTCTTAGTGCTAGGTGTCTTTAAATCTGTACTTTTAGCATGTTGTATTTTGCTAGTGAATATTTATATTTTGAAAATTTATAAAATATGTTTAAACAGTTATTAATTATTATTTATGTTTGTGTATTTGTAGGTAAGTCTAGTAAACTGTATTTAAAGTTTTAAGATTCATTGTGGCATACAGTGGCAAACGTAGTTTAGGACGTCCATAGGCCAGGTAGAGTGATGATGTGCGCAACACGGTTGGCAGGAACTGGATGCAAGAAGCTGAGGATCGAACCAAGTGGCGTGTAATTACACTCTTTTCAATTCATTCAATTAATCTCTAATTAGAGAGGTACACTTGTGGACTGTGATAGGCTGATAATGATGACGATGAACATTCAAGAACTCATACTTTTTCAGGGTCCTCGATCTACCGCCCTAACGGCTAGTGCTAGAAAGATGAAACTTTGCATGAATATATGTTGTAATTACGTAGACAACGTGATACAATAAAATTAATAAAAAAAAATCATTTGGGATTCCTCCTCTTCACGCAAAGTGGGCAAGAAACTTCACAATATCTATTATGGAAATTCTTGCTAGTTTTACTCCATAGGAATGACATTTTGCAACGAGGCAACGTAATGTAATGTTTCGAAAGTGCTTGAAATGGCGTACTTGTGATTTTAAAAGGCTTTGTGAATGAGGAGTAAATATAATTTTATTTTCAGTAGCAGGAAGGTCTCACGAAGGTGAAGACTATCCTGGTATAGATGCTCTTATACAAAGGCTGAAGCAAGAAGAATGGAGGGATGATGAAACACCATGCATCGGAAAGACGTTGGAATTATTGAGCAATGTTAAAAACTTTACGCTATGGGCAACCTGGGGTTAGTAATATTAATGAAAACAAGATAAAGATAAGCAAAATATATAAAGCCAAGTTAAAGAGATTGAAAACAATCACCGAGGGTAAGCAACAACGTTGCCGTTAGACCTAGATGGGTGACTGTTTGTGGTATAATATGAGCGTTTCCGTGAGTTAAGCTAAGATATATAATTATAATATAGCAGTCGTGAAGCTTCGTTGGAGGCCTTCGGCAGCTTAAAAACATCTTTTTTTTTTACGTGTGGAAATCCCCTCGGACCGTCACCCCGCCGGGGCTTGCGGCGGGGCGGTGGGTCGGACTCAAACCGACTAAAACCACACGGTGTGACCTCTTTGCGCCTGTATTATGGGAGGAGTCAAGGGAAGGGATTTCCTTCTGGACCCCTCCCGGCGCCTGCCCGTACTTGCCGCCGCCCGATTCTCTCCGATGACTACAGTGAGGGCCCGACGCTGCGTCGCCCATGCGGGGCAAACTGCCAGCGTGTGCTGGGCCGAGACCTCACTGCAGTCGCAGTGGTGGCAGGCAGGACTCGGTTCCCTCCTAGCGACCGAGTGCAGGTACTTTCCGAAGCAACCGTGCCCGGAAAGCAAATGCGTCAGTCGGAAGGAAAGGGTCCCGTGCTGCCGCCCTGCCCACTCGACGATGACCGGCTGGAGAGCCTCCACGGCGGCAAAGCCAGCGCGTGGAATCTCCAGCCGGAGTGACAAAATTTGGCAGCGCCATGGTGGCTAAGCCACTCGCGGATGTCTTCGGGCGGAGGGCGAAAACCGCTCTCTCCCGGAAGTCATCCACTCGCCGTTAAACTTCGGCGAGCACTTCCGCCTCCAAGTCCCACGGGGGTGTTCCGGCCAAGGCGCACGCCGCCCCTGTGGACACCGTGCGGTATTCACGTATGGCTCTGACCGCCAATATCCTCTGGGGGTGCCAGAGGCGCGCCCTATTCTGGGCGGTCAGAGGCTTAAAAACATCCAGTGGCAAGATTACGTGGCCTTGCCAGTCTCCAACTCGCACTCGGCCAAAAATGCTAAACACAACTTTTTGTGTGTCCAGATATCTGGATATATTTTTATTATTATTCTTAACAGTCCTTTGATTTCATGCTCTTTTATCCTACTAATTGAGAAGGTGCCTCCTGACGTTTATTGTTGAAAAGTTAAGACGTATGTGCACTAGCTTTTACTAAATGTGCAAATATTTTACGTTAATAATTTTTTCTCATAATTCGCCATTTAATATTGATGCTTACATTAACATTCCTTGTCCTAAACTTTTCTTTTGGCAAATTTGATTATTGTACTATATTTTTATTTATAAAGTGAGTGTAATATCATGACAAAAATGTTCCACTAGCATTTAGGAAATAAATTCATTAAAGTATATCTTTATACATTCTAGCTTGGGATGCAAACAAATTCCCTTCAGGCAGTCTCTACGGATCCTGGATTCAGTTGAGCAACTTTGCTCAGTGCATGAACCCTCCTTGGTTGCAGACCCACCCTCAGTTCAGAACCCAGTACTGTCTTGCTGAAGTGCAAATGGCACATAAAGAATTGAAGAAAAAAGAATTTGAACCCTACGGATCTACCGAAGTACTTCTCAGAGTAAGTTAAGTTTGGAATAAAATGGTGGTGGTTATAATCATTATGTATCTTTGGAATGCTTTACACTTAGACTACTTATCATTGATTTTGGACGTAGGCTGTATGTATAATAGTAGGTATTAAGTGTGCATAACTCTGACTAGTACATATTTTTGGGAACAAAATTATATACTATTCGCCTATCCTATGTCCTTTTCAGTGATAAATATTTCCCAAATCATCGTTATACGCCAATAGTTCTGTAATAAATAAAACAGTTAAGTTGTTCCTTATTCAGACCATAAAACTAGCAACACTTTTTCAAGTATAACATCAGTTTGATGAAAGACTTAATTATTTTTATTTTTAGACGAAAACCAAATTGGGTTTACCAGTTAATCGCTTCACATGGGGCATTTGTGTTCCTGCTTCATGCCAGCCACATTCTATTGTTAAGCTTGTCAGAAGCATGTACTTAGGAACCCACTTCAGGGCTATCTCAAGACCGAATATTACCGTTGATGGTTGTCAGGAAGCTGGTACGCAGGAGGAATATTCCTCTGGATTTTATTTGTTTCTGTAAGTTTTGCCATACCTTTTAAATACTAAATATTTTCATTTACTACACACGTATACGTGGTTATAGTGCATATGTCCTTGAACATCTTTGGGTGTTGGTACGGCTAAAATCTATGTCTTTATTCAGTAAAAATGACTAATCTATTGTGACGTTGTGACAACTATTTCCATTCTTAAAAATAGTGATAATATTAGTGGAATTATCCATAACCAGCGTTATTAACATGCAATTCTATACCTTGTTAGTATTCAAAATTGAAAACACCAAGGATTCACAATTAAATGAAATTATATGTTCGCATCTTCAGTGATTGGAAACAATCGCCAGGGGTCAGCAACGACAGTACGTTTAATCAGTAACAATGACTAATCTATTGTGACGTTGTGACAAATATTTCCATTCTTAAAAATAGTGAAAATATTAATGGAATTATCCATAACCAGCGTTATTAACATGCAATTCTATACCTTGTTAGTATTCAAAATTGAAAACACCAAAGATTCACAATTAAATGAAATTATATGTTCGCATCTTCAGTGATTGGAAACAATCGCCAGGGGTCAGCAACGACAGTACGTTTAATCAGTAACAATGACTAATCTATTGTGACGTTGTGACAAATATTTCCATTCTTAAAAATAGTGATAATATTAATGGAATTATCCATAATCAGCGTTATTAACATGCATTTCTATACCTTGTGAGTATTCAAAATTGAAAACACCAAGGATTCACAATTAAATGAAATTATATGTTCCCATCTTCAGTGATTGGAAATAATCGCCGAGGGTCAGCAACGACAGTACGTTTAATCAGTAACAATGACTAATCTATTGTGACATTGTGATAAATATTTCCATTCTTAAAAATAGTGAAAATATTAATGGAATTATCGATAACCAGTGCTATTAACATGCATTTCTATACCTTCTGAGTATTCAAAATTGAAAACACCAAGGATTCACAATTAAATGAAATTATATGTTCGTATCTTCGCATGAAGTGTTAATAGCCGAGTGGCCTTCAGTGATTGGAAACCATCGCCGCGGGTCAGCCACGACAGTGCGGTCAGACCTAGATGAGTGACCGTTTGTGGCATGATATATTATGTTATGAGCGTTTCTGTTATTCGGAGATCACGTTAAGCAGTCGGTTCCGGTTGTAATCACAAGATAGAAGTAATGAAGTTTAGTTGGAGGCCTTCGGGTAGCTTAAAAATATCCAACGGCAAGATTAAGTAGCCACAACGTGTCTTGCCAGTCCCCAACCCTCTCTCGGTCAGCTTGGAGACGTATGGCCTTAACCCTCTTTTGAGAGGAGACCTAATTGAATTGTTCTCATTCAGATTTTTTTCTTGTCATACATATTTCTTATCTCCTACCTACAAGTAAAGTCTATTATTAGTGTCTTTGAAATTATTTAATCATTTTCACTATTTTCGTTAAAGTCAATGACAAGCAATGTCAATGTTATCTATAAAAAAAATATTTAGCCTTCCTTTGTTTTGTTTAACTTATCGTTTGGAAAACAACCTGTGGTTTAAATTGTATAAAATTTAATGACAAAAATAAGATATAATGTACTCGTAGATGTAGCTTATTCCCTTCATTAGGCATAAAGAAACAGTCCCTGACAATAAAACTAATCACAAAACATTTGATTCCTATACCTATTGTTATTTAATTAATCTGTAACTTAAATTGGATCTGAATCTGAATTTGGATTTGACAAAAGCGTTTTACTCTGACACATATGTCATGTCATACATAAATTAGACTTTAACTATTAGATATTAATGTAATCATTAAAAAAAGTTAATCAGGCACGAAAAAGAGTTTCATTCAACATTTTTAGTGCCTAGATTGATTTCAATATAAATCGATTTTATGGGAATACCTCAAGGACCTATAATTGGGTCATTATTTTATATATCAATTTCAAGCACTTGCCAATTACATATAGTTTTATTGCCTCGGTGTACAGTGGCAGTGTATCAACTGCTAAGCTTAAGGTTTTGTCGAATGTTTGTATGATTTACAGATGTTTATATCGGAGTTTGGGTTTTTCTATGTATACATGTATGTATTTACAAAAACAAAGGATAAAAGTATTCTATTACTCAATCTAGCTTGCGTAATACAAGCTACGCCCAGTTTAAAGGTAGATGGCGTTGTATCACATGTCCAAAATATTTATTATTATTTATATACTCGCTATTTATGCTTCAGCGACTTTTCTTATTTTATCTTATCAATCTATAAATTAACCTCGCAAATTTTAAGCATTTAACAAGTTGTTTTAGCTAAAGTTACTATTATTTACTTTCAGGTTTGTATTGGGTTCATTATTATTAATATCAGCGTCATCAACATATTATCTGACATGTATAAGAAGTCATACGGCACCTTCAAATTCGATCGGTAAGAAATTTTGTCAGTTGTTCTTTAAATCTGCATGTCTTTATATTGCAAATGCCAGAAGGTTCGATGATGCATATTATGGGTCACCACACTGCATTGTCTGCATTCGTAACGAGTAACCATTAGATAAACTATTGAATATTCATGTTCTCCATCAAGCGGAGTGAATTAACTTTGGTCTGCTGTTATCTTAATTATATGATAGCTCTTCCACAAATGCGTCCGACTTCCAAACAACATGAGACTGAGAACTAACTGAGCATACGAGCATATTATCAGCACTAGTCTATGAAAGGCTGTTAATGATAATCCGCCGCGTCAGCCGCATCCGATAATGTGTTTCCAGCTTCAGAGCCTGCTCCTACGTCAAACTCTCCAACATTTTTGGTAACAGCAATACCTTTGTTATATAATATTGTTTTCTTAAATTTGCAGGTGCTGTTCTATTAAAATCATTTTGTATGACGAAGAACTCAGCAGAACTGACGAAGTTGAACAAAGATGAGATCAATGTTCTCAATGGAATCAGATTCATGACATCAACTGGTGTTGTGCTGTTACATGTCATATATTTGACTGTCTTGTCAGGATGTTTGAACAGCGGAGATTTGGATAACGTTTGTTTTATTTAATTACTAGCGGCCTGAACCGGCTTTGCACGGGTAGATTTAGGCTTTTAAAAAATATTTTGAACTTGACAAATTACATATTATATCATTCCTCGAGAATCAATCTATTCATTGCTGAAAACCGCAAGATGTTGATGAAGTTTTTAAGTTTATCACGAACAGACAGAAAAACGCGGCAGAGGACTTTGTTTTATAATGTGTAGTGATATTGATGTTTTAAATATAATAATAAAAAGAAAATATATTAGCGTTCCCATGTATATCCTGGCAGAATATTGTTCAATTACTTTTTATTTAGAAACGTTATAATTTTTGTATGCATTTTTCAAATAAATTTTACAGAATTCGATGTGTGTTTTGACCAATAGTAACTTTTTAAGTTGTTATGAAAATAACAAAATATTGTCTTTCTGATTGCAGAGAAATCATTACTTCGATAAACTGCTAAATATGAACATCTTTGTAGATACGTTTTTTACTATGTCTGGATTACTTCACATGAAAGGGCTTCTGGCAAAGAAACAGAATCTCTTTATAGTTCTGTACAAGCGATATATTAGGTAAGTTGGCACTTTAATCGAATTCAACAGAATTTTCAGCACGAATGGGCCGGCTCGCTAAAGCTATTAAATAACTAAAAAAATTAAAACTATTTTAAATTGCTGTTTCTGAAGGGCTTTAGGCCAGAAATTATCTACTCGTTACAATGAAATTCTTTATTAATCGTTTTATTATGAAATAAAGACACTCTAATGGTCCTTTCTATGGAGAGGCCTATGTCCAGCAGTGGACTGTTAAAGGCTGTTGATGATGATGATGATGAATAGTCTTTTTATTAACGGGTAATCAGACATAATTAACTCTGGTCTTTTTGGTCCTTGTCTCTTAGGTGTCCTTAAGAGACAGTACTCACTTAATGTTTCTTTGACATTTTCTCAGATCATTTGCCTCTTACACCATATACATTAATGTTTCTAGCACCCATAGGATTCCATCTATTATAGACAAACTTCCCATGTACAGTTTTAGGTTTCTTCGGCCTGCATGAATGTCCAGTAGTAGACTATCTATTACAGCCTTTTTTTTCAATTTTCAGATTAGTTGGTCTCCTTGCAATTGGAATTTTTTATTACATGTCAGTAATAAAGTTTCTTGGTTCGGGTCCTTTTTGGAAGAAATTGTTTGACTTCGAATCATTTATTTGCCAAAAAAATTGGTTACTCAGTCTATTGATGATCAACACCAGTATGGATACTTTGGTAAGTGATGATGATTAACTTCCTTCTTACTAAGGTATCTATGCTTTCTTTTGCTTTTAATAAGAGACAACTCATACATAAGGAAAATACATTCTGTATCTCGGTGGACTTTACAAAAATACATGAAATGGACACAAAGAACACCCAAACTTAGGAAAACAATTTGTGAATCATGCAAAGTGTTGTCCCATGTGGGATTTGAACCCACGATACTTGGCACAGTAGAAAGTAGCTTGGCGATAGCTTGATTTAATTTCAATTTTAATTTCGGACATCTTACACACAACGTCATCTAGACCCAAACTAAGCAGGTTTGTGCTATGGGTACTAAACAACTGATATAAATACATAGATATATACATACATATACTTTTTTTTGTAAATAGATACATATTATACATATAAAACATTCAGACTCCGAAACAAAAAATCGTGGATCACACAAACATTTAGTCCGACCCAGGAATCGAACCCGAGACCCTTTGAACAGTAGCCGCATACGCTAATCATTAGACCAACAAGACAGTCTTCTTGGCTTATTTTAGTCAAGATCACTGCATAGAGAAATCCGCCAGTGGGTGGTAATGGTGGTGATGATGATAATTATAATAAAGTTAGTAGTCCTTCTGCTATGGTGGATGAGCGATCACACATCAAGCCATGTTGACATTACCCAATGATAGGATGCTGAAGAAATTTAATTTTCAGAAGCACTATAATATACATCTAGAAGAAGAACCACACGACAAATCAGATACAAAAGAACTCAGAATATACACCGATGGCTCCAAAACCAACTCAGGAACCGGAGCAGGTGTATTCTCAGACGAACTTAACATCAGGGTATTGAAGCCGCTAGGTAGATTCAACACTGTATTCCAAGCGGAATGCGTGGCTATTATCCTGGCAGCCCACGCTATAGAGACAAGGAAAATTACGGACTCACACATTCGTATAGTCTCTGATAGTGCATCGGTACTTAAATCCCTAAATAAAACCCATGTCACTTCGAAACTCATAATGGATTGTCACAACGCGTTAGAACGCGTTGCGACCTCCGGCCGGAATTCAGTGACAATACAATGGATAAAAGAACACAGCGGATCGCTAGGTAACGATGCGGCCGATGAGCTGGCTAGGAGGTGCCCGTCCCATTCGGCCAGCTCCGTGGTTGGCTGCAAGAATTTACCCGCACACAAGTACAACACCACTGGCTATCTGTCCCAGGCTGCAGACAATCAAAGGAAGCCATGCCACTTCCTAATGATAAACTAACCAAACGCTTATTGCGTTTGGACATGGACAGTCTGCGGCTGGTGGCAGGAACTATCACCGGACACTGCTCACTAAACAAACACTTTCACAACATAGGCATAACTGACAGTCTCCTATGCAGAGCATACTTAGGGGCAGAGGAAACGGTGTCGCATGTACTCATTGAGTGCACAGGTGTCACCGAAACACGGAAAAACACACTTGGATCTCCTAAATCTGTTGCAGAATGTCTGGACAGACTCGGAGACCTTATCCGCTTCTGGAGGGAGGTGGGCTGGCTGGAGTGATGGCCGCCCTCACGTACAATGGTCCACTTAAAGGACTAAGTGCGGAAACCACCCACATAACATAGAACATGGAACATGGTGGACAATATTCCTGGCTTTCGAGTTGGTGGTTATTACAGTTCAGGAAATATCCTGAACTGTAATAGCTGGTGTGAAAGTTGCTTGAAAAATAAAATATGCATTTAGTAATGTTTAAACGTCTACCTATATTTGCAGTCTTGTTACCGTCGGATTACTGAGGGAAAGATATTTCTCGAAATCAATTTTATGATTTACGTATTTTGTTTTTATCAGTTGTCTCGTACCTGTAGTATAAGCTCTGCGTAGTTAGGAATTAGATGGTGCCGTGTGTCAAATGTCCGAAATATACCTTTCTATTTTTTTACATTAGTGTTATCCAGTAACTTGGTATACTGCTTGCGACTATCAATTAGCTGTTTTTGCAACGATACTGTTCTATATATACCAAAGGAAGAAGAGCTTCGCTTTTAAAATGTTCGGATTCGCAGCAGTGATGTCTTTGGTCATTCCGGGAGTTTTAACATTTTGGCTTGATCTTCCTTCTATCTTTGTATTAGATTTTGAGTAAGTAACAATATTTTTATTCATAACTGCTTTTAGACTTTCGCGATTTTTACAAATACTTATGATTTTTCGTGTGAACGGAACTTATTCGAGTCGACGTAGTAAGTAAAAGTGCAAAGGAGAAGGTATCGTAACCTTTTTAATTTTATCGCAAGTAAGTCCCGTACTTAGAAAAAAACATGAGTATATTATTCATTCATACCATTGAACTGTTAAAAATAGAAAAAAAATGGATTTTAGCTTAGTTTATCTAAATAGCAGATTCGAAAAATATCAATATTTTCAAATTTTTTTCCAGCAACCTGATTAACAAGCGGGGATATGAGCCTTTTAATTACACATATTTCAAGAGTTACAGCCGTGCTGGAACCTATCTAATGGGTGCTGCAATGGGCTACTTCATGCATGTCTACAAACCTACGCAGTACCGACGGAGTATCTCAATGGTTAACTAAATTTAACTATAGTTTTCAATACAATTTATTTTGAACCTAAGATAAAAATTATGTAGATAGGTAGTTATTATAGATAAATAACATAAGAAACTCTACCTAACCCTGCTTCATACACTGAGTATTGTGAATCGTATTCTCATGTACATCCTTGTTCTAAATCTACCAAACCATGCCCAACCAAAACCAAACCGGATTTTTTCCAGATTCTACAATCACAGTCCATGCTTTACCAGCTATAGCTTTGCCTAGTTCATTATCCACATTTGTTTTTCTTACGTCTGTTGCAGTCGTATCTGAAACAACTATTGACAAGGAGGGTTTAGCAGAAACTTTGATCCTAGAGAAACGATTGAATTCATTGCATTGATACCAACATAATAATGACGAGGTATGGAAATTTGGATGAACTCTTTTTAAAGGTGGAACATAATGATTTTTTTTTCAGATATGTTCTGTTCTTGGAACCGTCATATCTCTAGTTTTGATGTGGTTGGTTTTCAACCTGGGAAGTTTCTTAATAGAACGGGAGTATGATGCCTTAGAAGCTGCTGCAATAGCATCATTTAATAGAGCCATATGGGGTGCTGCGATTTGTTGTATAGTTGGAATGTGCGAATATGGATATGTGCGTAAGTATAGATAGGTATTTGTAAATTCAATTACTTATAGTCTTTGAAATATAACTTGATCACCGTGACAGTTGTCACCAGTGTCACAGTGTTACTTTAAAGTGTGAGGTACATTTTAGGTGTAAGTTTTTATATTTATAATTTTTGAACTGTATAATCGAAGAGTGACACTCAATCAAATATTTTACATAAATATTATAAATATTACTAGTTTTCGTCCGCAGCTCTACCTGCATGCATGCCGGTTATACTGGTAAAACTTAGTCTATGTCCTTTTTTCTTGGGTATCTGGGTAACAAATTTCATATAAGTTGGTATGGTAGCTTTGGCGTGAAAAAGCCCCAGACAAACGAATATACCTTAGTAATGATTAGGTCAAATAGGATATGAAGGATTACAATTACAATTCCACAAAATTGTTAGAGTCAAATCCAGGATCATTAAATAAATACACAAGTTCATCTATGATGGGTGACGGTATTTTGAAGACTAAAGTTTGTATCATTTGTGATTGAACGGTGAAATGTATTGTATTTATTTATTTATTTGTCTTTCAGCACTCGTCACAGAATTCCTAAGAATGCCGATTTTCATCCCACTCAGCCGATTATCGTACGGTATATACATGGTGCATTTTGCAGTCCTATTACACACGAATAGAATAATTACAATACAATCACCTCCTGTATATAATATGTTTGCCTTCGTAAGTATAATAGATTTTTAAAAATAGTCACATCCGGCAGTCTGATCCAAAATTAAGCAAAGCATGTGTACCAGACTTCTGATATTGATATATTTCTAAATATCATTGGACTCAGGTTTGACTCCTGTGTCAGGCCAAAAGTATTGTAGGGTTTATCTAATAAGTAATTCTTGTTAATAGCGTCACGTAAGTGCCTTGAATAGCACGTTAAACTGTCGCGTCTGTCCCGGTTGTTACTGAAAAGTCAGTGCCCTTCAAATATACCAAATTTATTTTTTTACGCGTGAAAACCTCCACGGGTCGTCGGTGGGATGGTATCTCAGAATCGGACTGACTTAATCCACATGCTGTGCCACTCTGTACCTTAAATAGGAGGGGTCTGGGAACTGCTGTAAGTAAGAATTATCCTTTCTGCGCCTGCCCGGGCTGGCATACCACCAGCGTATACTGAATCTGGAATAAAATTCGTAATATTTGTTGTCTCAAGTCAACTGTGACTCTTTTGAATATTTGTAAAGCCATCACGACATGGACAATTTATACATACATTATATAATATACTGATATAATCATGAAATGTATTGTGATTGTATTTTTTATTGCAGATTGTCGACGCAGCTGGTGTAGTAATGGTGTCTCTGGGGATTAGTTACATTCTTTGGCTGATTGTGGAAGCTCCATTGAAGAACTTATCTGATCACTTCATATGTAATAGGTCTGTTTTTAATGTTACTTGTATATCATTTATCAATCTTTTATAACAACAGGTTGGCCTTTTTTCGTTTCCAGTGCGCGATGATGCGGAGAAATTTTTTGACGTTTGCATGTAAATATAGTAAATATTTAAAGTTAAAATGTTATGTATATCATCATCAATGTCAGCCTATCGCAGTCCACTGCTGGACATAGGCCTCTCCCATTGCATACCACTCTTCTCTTCTCTTCTCTTCTCTTCTCTTCTCTTCTCTTCTCTTCTCTTCTCTTCTCTTCTCTTCTCTTCTCTTCTCTTCTCTTCTCTTCTCTTCTCTTCTCTTCTCTTCTCTTCTCTTCTCTTCTCTTCTCTTCTCTTCTCTTCTCTTCTCTTCTCTTCTCTTCTCTTCTCTTCTCTTCTCTTCTCTTCTCTTCTCTTCTCTTCTCTTCTCTTCTCTTCTCTTCTCTTCTCTTCTCTTCTCTTCTCTTCTCTTCTCTTCTCTGCTTCTTTGATGTATATACTGTATTATTGTATATACACGGTTAGTTTTTAATTACCAGAGAAAAACTAGGGGCAGATACAGAACTTATATACTAACACTAGATGACCCAGCGAACTTCGTACCGCCCAACTTTAAAATTCCATAACTTGATCGCAGCGCCACCTACCGGGTCCAATTGCGAACAGATCCCCTTGAACACACACAAAAAATTTCATCAAAATCGGTCCAGTCGTTTGAGAGAAGTTCAGTGACATACGCACTCACAGAAGAATTATATATATAAAAGATAAAACACCATGGAAGAAATACCCAAAAAACAAAAATAACTAAGTTATTGTGGTTTTTTAAATGTTAAAATACGCCCATAATTTATTGTCACCCAAATGTTTTACACACGCGTATCAATGAATAATATTTTCTGTTTCAATGTGTACGACGCATCGCCCAATACAGTCAAATCAGTTCAAAGTTCAAAGCATGCCGCCACTAGGCGCACGCGGCGCATCGTAGGTATTAGGTACCCCACTCGCACCCGCAACCCGCAGGCTAGGACATTGACACTTTCTTGTTACGTTTTTTTTTTTTTTTTTTTTTTTTTTTTTTATATTTAAGCCTGCCAAAGTGACTCTACTCTGCCTGATGGAAAGCATGAGTAGAATCCAGGAGTAGGGGTCACCATGCTTATTGTGAGGGTAGACAATGTAGCATGGTGACCCCTACCATGGCAGCCTGGTTTGATTATTCTGCATCATTCTCCCGGCCTTCGAAGGGCGGGAGAATGATGCAGAATGATTGGGCCTCCGGTCTCACACTCACCAACGAAATACGACAGCAAGAATGCTGTCATTATTAGGATGATCTTCAGTGTGAGGGTAGTACTGGCCGGGTCGAGCCGGCCCATTCGTGCTGAAATCAGCGTGGCTCTACTACCTACATACGTAATATCATGTCGTGAATTATATCATGCGTTATGAACAAAAATTTGGTAGTTTTCGGGAAAATATTAACATGTATTTGTTTTTGTTTTAATTACATAAATATGTTCAGTATCGAAAGCTGAATACCACATATTTTTTTCTCTGGACATTAAAAGTTAGTCGTGTATACATATATATGTATATTGTTTCAATGCTTTTTTTTAGTAGTAAAAACAATAAGTTACTAAAATAATCAATTGTTATTACCCAATCACGCTGAAACCAAAAGAAAAGGTATTGGGTACTTTGGGAAACTACGAGTATACATAGTCTAAAATACTGAACTAATTTTAATGAGTGAGGTGTTCACAGATTCCTCACGTCATTGTAAATAATAACTGAGATGACAAAGGCTTTAATTTTTTGTAATATTTTTCTTGTTTCGTTTAAGGTGGAAGACTAGACAAGATGATCAAGACGTTCCAGAAAATGAGTTGAAAGATAAAACAACGTAATCGAAATATTTTACATTGAATATTTATTTAAAAAAATAAAATATATTTAAAGATGTTGTCACAAATTTGTTTCACTTTTATTTTTAGGGTGCCGTACCCAAAGGGTAAATTGTTACCCTATTATTAAGGCTGATGTCCGTCCATCTGGACGTCTTTGTAGCCAACAACAAATACAAAAAATAAACAGAATAATATAAAATAGCTTTTTTGCAAGTAGAAATGCTTCAAATTCTTCGTGAGTCTGACTCTCATTTGTCCGATTTTTTATACATGTCGGAGCATGCGGAAAGGCCTCACAGCGGTGTTAGTTGAGGCTACCCATCGTGGGCGGTAGGAATTTTCAAAATGAGTGTACACTTGTGTTGTTCAATGAAGTATTAGTTAAACATCTTACATATTAACGCGAAATCTTGAACGATTAACAAGATTGAAACGAGGTACGAATAAAGATATTCTTTGTTTTGATATACGTAACAGATACTGCAAACTGGTATAAGAATCTCCCGTGACCTAAAATCTCAACGTAACCAAAAATCTTTCCCTTGCTGTTATTGTTTCTCGAAAATTTGCGTCCTTGCTTATTTTGGCGTTTATAAGAGACTACAAATTTTCAAATTCACTTTTATTCATTCTAGTGAAATTGTTTTTTGCATCACCAAAGCACAACTTTTCAAATAATTTGTTCACAGTTTGTAATCTGTTTTTGCAAATATCGTTTTTATCCAAAAACGTTTAGGGTTTTTTTCTTTTTTTGTACAAGTTGATGAATAAGTATAAAGGGGTGGTGGCGATAGCCTTCCGAACGCAAGGCCTCATGGTCTGAAGAAAAACTAAATATGCGCTACGCTCGCGTGTCCTCTGTTAGAGTTGTGAGTCAATAAGGGCCACAGCACACTAGCTACTATTAGCATCGGCGATCGGCAACTAGTCGCTTTTTAGAACCTAAATACGGCGACCGATCGCTCTACACAGCACACTTAAAAACGCCAAACGCAGAGATTGAGTCGCTTTTTAGAAGCGCGACGAAGCAGCTGAACGCTACTCTCCGCATACATTCGGATGCCGGTAGCATCGATTTGGCATCTGGGCAGTCGCTAAAACGCGCGTTTCCGATACCGCGATCGAACGCAGGAAGTCGCTAAAATGCGATGCAGCATCGATACAGTCGCCAAATCGCCGATCTCTGATGCTAAAAGTAGCTAGTGTGCTGTGGCCCTAACTGAACGTTCGAATCGTTCGAATCTAACTAAGCCTTGCTCTGGCTCGGCTTTGCCGCGCGCGGTAGCCTTATACATATTTATTACATACCGAGGCTGCCTCGCGCGGCAAACGTTGCGAAGCAAACGTCCAAGGTTGCTTGCTCAGTCAGTACGCGGCAATTATTTATATTTTAAAAATTTATAAAACATGTTTAAACAGTTAATAATTATTTATGTTTGTGTATTTGTAGGTAAGTAAAGTTTTAAGATTTGTGTTTTTAAAGTTTTAAGATTCATTAAGTGGAGACCGCGTCTCGGCAAACATGGTGTAGAACGTCCATAGGCCAGGTGGAGTGATGATTTGCGCAACACGGCTAGCAGAAGCTTGTAGCCGAGGATCGAAGCAAGTGTCGTGTAATTGGAGAGGCTGATGTACAGCAGTGGTATGATCCTGCAGTTGCCAATGAAACGCTCTATATAAAAATAGGAGAAGTGTAGGGAACTAAAAAGTTCATTCAGTATTAAAACTTGTGAAAAATTAGCTATGTCCCGCGGTTACTGTTGGAAATCGTAAGTAACGATGCGGATCGAAGCCTAAGTTACTGATTAGGTCATCAGAATTCTCCTAGCGGAAGTCTTGTCGAGAATCAGTCCAGCCGTTTTAGATTACCCAAAACAAACAGACAGATAGACAGACAGACTGACAAAAATTTAAAGGTAACATATTTATTTTCCAAAGCATTTAACAAATATCTTTTCATTTGATATTACATACAAACACTTCAATTAATTTTTTTTTGTAGGTTAATTACATCTAGTTTCTTGACCTTGATTTCTTGAACGTTTACATTCTGTTGCATTTAATATTAGTTTTTATATTTATAGGTTTTGCTCGTAGTCATATGTATTGTTTAGAGGTGGAATTTTCCAAAATCCTTTCTTAGTACTCGCCTACGTTCCTCAAGGAACAAACATGCCAAACTTCAGCTTCCTGTGCCCATTAGTTTCGTCAGTTACGGAACAGTTTTAAATGTATGTATTAATAGATTTCATCATCACATACTTTATTTAAAAAAAAACGTCTTTCATGTAATCTCCATATAAAATAATAAAAAACTAAAAGCAATACAAAACTATAACCAGTAAAAAAACTTCATGATACTAGTTTTCTCCATAGGAATGACAATTTGGAATCGTGCAACGTAATGTACCTGAAAAGTCGTACTTGCGAAATGAAAAGGTTTATCAATGAGGAGTAAATGTAATTTTATTTGCAGTAGCAGTGTGGTCTAGCAAAAGCGAAGACTATCCTGGTATAGATGCACTTATACAAAGGCTGAAGCAAGAAGAATGGAGGGATGATGAAACACCATGCATCGGAAAGACGTTGGAATTATTGAGCAATGTCAAAAACTTTACGCTATGGGCAACCTGGGGTTAGTAATATTAATGAGAACAAGATCAATCGCTTAATAGTTCAAGCTAAAGTGCCCATAACCAAGTGGCCTTAGGTGATTGGAAACAATCACTGAGGGTAAGCAATAACAGCGCGGTCAGACCTAGATAAGTGACCGTTTGTGGTATGGTAATGATAAGTAATTACGGATGCGTTAAGCAGTCGGTCCCGGTAGTTATCTTAAGATATAGTCGTAGTTAGAGGTATCCAATAAAAACAACCAACTGCAAGATTACGTAGCCGCAAAGTGTTTTGCCAGTCCCCAATTCGCACTCGGCCAGCGTGGGGACGTATGGCTTTAACCCTCTCTTGAGAGGAGACTCAAGCCCAGCAGAGGGACGTTATGGGTTGTTGTTTATTGAGAAGATAAAAGATACATTTCAGTGAAAACTAGACGGTTTTGTACTTCAGATGTATAAAAATGTTCTTATTCATTAACTATTTGAAATAGGGTCAAAATACTCACTCGACCAGGTTGGTTGTATCACTTAAAAGCTTATAATTATTGAAATCAAAGGTTATTTCAAAAGAAATCATTACGTATTCGATATAAAACAAAATATTTTATCATCTGGTCGCAGTGTTCGCTACTTATCGGCTTGGATTCTATAATCCCAACTATGAGAATACAATATCATTTTTATTAATGTATTTAATTTAAATTGCAATCTTTTATCTTTAAATGAGAAAATCTTGTATGTATATATAAATATAAATTTGTGATCTCGGGAACGACTCTAACGATTTCACTGAAATTTAGTATATTTCAGGATTTTCGGGGGTGAAAACTCGATCTAGATTACTTTCATTTTTGGAAAAATATGAAACCAATCTAGAGTTTTAAGTTTTCGTGCGTTTTTCTTTATTATTCTTAGCATTGCTTGCGACATCTACACTACCCTTTCAGTAACACTTAGGTGGTGGTTAATATTCCAACACAGTAACAATATGGCTACTTGAGATACTAGATGGCGTTGTTGAAGAATAAATAGAAACCGAACAAAGCTCGGTCACCTAGGCATCCATTTTACATTGATAAACGATACAGTCTAGGTACATCATTTGTTACAAATATATTCAAGACCCACCAAAGTGTCTCTAGTAACACTCTAGTGTTAGCGTATGTAGCTGCCGATCAAGAGGTCTCGGTTTCGATTCCCGGGCCAGATCAAACGTTTGTATGATCTGCAAATATATGTTTCTAGTAGTACTTTGATATCATGCTCTTTTATGCTTCTAATTGAGAAGGTGCCTCACCTCCTGACGTTTTTGTTGAAAAGTTAAGACGTATGTGCACTAGCTTTTACTAAATGTGCTATTATTTTACGTTTATAATTTTTTCCCATAAATTCGCCATTTAATATTGATGCTTACATTAACATTCCTTGCCCTAAACTTTTCTCTAAACATATTTGATTCTTGTGCTATATTTGTATTTATAAAGGGAGTATGTTATCATGACAGAAATGTTCTACTACTATTTAGGAAAGACATTCATTAAAGTATATTTTTATACATTCCAGCTTGGGATGCAAACAAATTCCCTTCAGGCAGTCTCTACGGATCCTGGATTCAGTTGAGCAACTTTGCTCAGTGCATGAACCCTCCTTGGTTGCAGACCCACCCTCAGTTTAGAACCCAGTACTGTCTTGCTGAAGTGCACATGGCACATAAAGAATTAAAGAAAAAAGAATTTGAACCCTACGGATCTACCGAAGTACTTCTCAGAGTAAGTTAAGTTTGGAATAAAACGGTGGTGGTTAGAATCATTAAATATCTTTGGAATGCTTTACATTTGGACCACTTATCACTGATTTTGGACATAGGCATTAAGTATGCATAACTCTGACTACTACATCCTTTTGAGAAAAAAAATATATTATTAGCTGTAGCCCGCGACTGCACCCGCGTCTATGTCGATTATCGCGGTAAAAAGTATCCTATGTCCTTATTCAGGGATAAATATTTCTTAGTTAATCGTTATACGCCAATAGTCCTGCAATAAATAAAACAATTAAGTTGTTCCTTATTCAGACCATAAAACTAGCAACTCTTTTTCAACTATAGCATCAATTTGATGAAAGACTTAAAACATTAGGAGTTGGTAAGTTACATTCATATTCAGAATCCAAACAAATTGAGTTGTTAAAACAACATTTCTCTTCTTCGTCTAAACTTAATCAGATTAGTAGGGCAAATACTTTAAAATATCTTTGAGTACTATCAGCTCGTAGTAATCCCCCGTTCTGTTTTAATTAATAAACTGCTTGTGATGTTAAAAAGTGCATTATGTCTATATCTTCGAACGCCGTTGGAAGTGATTCTGTAAGCCGTAACATGATTCAACCAATTATTGATGAATTGTTGCCTGCCTGTGCTAGTTTTTATTGGGGAGTCTATATTGACAACAAATTAACCAGGGGACCTCAACTGCGAGAAGTCAGTCGGAAACCGTTTGCATCGGCAGATGCCTATGAAGACTTCGCAATAATTTTCATCCAACAGCTACTAAAATTGCACTTGCACAATCCCTCCTTCGTCC
Source organism: Phragmatobia fuliginosa (assembly GCA_932526445.1). Classification (NCBI taxonomy): domain Eukaryota; kingdom Metazoa; phylum Arthropoda; class Insecta; order Lepidoptera; family Erebidae; genus Phragmatobia; species Phragmatobia fuliginosa. The sequence goes on along the minus strand of OW052079.1, from coordinate 13,810,864 downwards.
TGTACTCGACTATGCTGATGTCAGTTATCTCGATATCACCGAGGAGCAACTCGATAAACTTGAGCGCCTTCAAAACTTTTGTATTAAATTCATATTTGGACTACGCAAATATGACCATGTTTCTGAATATCGCAACTAGCTTAAGTGGCTCCCAATTCGCCTTCGACGGAATGCTCACATTCTTTTCATACTTTACGGTATTCTTTAAATAAGTGGGTGTATACGGATGAAAGTATCCGTATACACCCATAGGAACGTTTTGGTTTCCTCAGTGACACACATTCAAGATTCTTGAGGTCATCTGAATCTATGGAACTGGCAGTACCACCTCACTGTACCAAGTTTTATGATATGTCGTTCACTGTACAGGCTGTCCGACTGTGGAATGCTTTGCCAATGGCTATAAGACGTGCCAAAACTTTACCAATATTTAAAAAAATGGTTAAAGAATTTTACCTTTCATCTTGATTATTATGTGCCTAAAACATTTTTATCTGTTTTATACCTATATAATATGTATGTGTATGTATCTATGCGTGTGTGTTTATGTAAATGTGTAATATATGTATATATTTAATATATTTATCAGCCCAATTATTAATTTTGTTCTATTTTTTTGCTATACTCTTTTTTCCATTCCAAGGTTGTCTGGAAGAAATTGCTTTTTAGCGGTGATGGTCATTATATTGCTTTTATTTCTATTTTTTTTATATTTTATTATTATTTTTATTTAAGACTATATGCACAAAATTGTGTCAAAGGCGGACTTAATGCCATGGGCTAACTAAACTAAACTATACTAAACTATACTAACTGGTGTACAATAAAGTTTATTCTATTCTATTTTTATTTTTAGACGAAAACTAAATTGGGCTTACCAGTTAATCGCTTCACATGGGGCATTTGTGTTCCTGCTTCATGCCAGCCACATTCTATTGTTAAACTTGTCAGAAGCATGTACTTAGGAACCCACTTCAGGGCTATCCCAAGACCGAATATTACAGTTGATGGTTGTCAGGAAGCTGGTACGCAGGAGGAATATTCCTTTGGATTTTATTTGTTTCTGTAAGTTTTTGAGACAGCAAACTTTTGAAATACTAAATATTTTCATTTACTACACACCAAGGTATATAGTGCAAATGTCCTTAAATATTTCTGGATTTTGGTACGGATAAAATCGGACAAATGGCAAACCTATGGTGCCATTGTGGCAAAGATTTTCAATAAAAAGAAATGGATCTTATTAATGGAAGTATCTATAACCGGCGCTATTTACATGCATTTACATAGGTTCAGAATATCCAAAATTAAAAACAAGAACGATTCACAATTATATAAAACTATATTTTCGCATCTTCACTTGAAGTGTTCATAGCCGAGTGACCTTCAGTGATTGGAAACAATCGCCGAGGCAAACACGACAGTCAGACAGTAGACAGCAATATGTGGTCCGACTTAGATGTGTGACCGTTTGATGATTTTATGAGCGTTTCTTTTATTCGGAAGTCACGTTAAGCAGTCGGTACCGGTTATTATCACAAGATAGCAGTCGTGAAGTTTAGATAAAGGATCACAACGTGTCTTGTCAGTCCTCAACCCGCAGTTGGCCAGTGTGGAGTGGCCTTAACCCTCTCCTGAGAGGAGACCCGAGCCCGGCCGTGGGACATTATGGGTTTTTGATTGAAATGTTCTCATTCCGGTATTTTTCTTGTCATACAAATAACTTGTTTACTACCTACAAGTGAAGTTTATAATTAGTGTCTTTGTAATTATTTAATCATTCTTACTGTCATTAAAGTCAAGGACAGACAATGTTAACGTTATCTGCAAAAAATAATTTACCATTCATTTGTTTTGTTTATCTTATCGTTTGGAAAACAATCTGTGGTTGAAATTGTAGAAAATTTAATGACAAAAATAAGAGAAAAATGTAATTGTAGATGTAGCTTATTCCCCAGGCACCATTAAGTATAACGAAACAATCCACGAGTAAAAATATAATCACAACACATTTGATTCCTACAACTATTGTTATTTAATTCATCTGTGACTTAAATTGAATCTGAATTTGGATTTGACAAAAGCGTTTCAGTCTGACACATATGTCATGTCATACATAAATTAGGTTTTAACTATTAGAGTAAACATTAAAAAAATGTAAACTAGGCACGGAAAAGAGTTTCATTCAAAAATTTTAGTGACTAGATTGATTTCATAAATCGATTAAAATGGGAATACCTTGGGAATGGGATTTTATATAATTATCAATTTTAAGCTCTTACATATTATGTTTTAAATTTCACGGTGGTGCATTGGTAGTGTATCAACTGCTATGCATAAGGTCCCGCCTTTAAATCCTGGGTCGGATCAAATGTTTGTATGATCTACAGATATTTGTATCGGAGTTTGGGTTTTTCTGTGTATTATAATTATGGATGTATTTACAAAAACAAAGGATAAAAGTATTCTATTACTCAATCTAGCTTCCGTAATACAAGCTATGCTTAGTTTAAAGGTAGGTGGCGTTGTATTACATGTCCAAAATATTTATTATTATTTATATATGTACTCACTATTTTATGCTTCAGCGACTTTTCTTATTTTATCTTGTCACTCTATAAATTAAGCTCGCAAATATTAAATGTTTAACAAATTGTTTTAGCTAAAGTTACTATTATTTACTTGCAGGTTTGTATTGGGTTCATTATTATTAATATCAGCGTCATCAACATTTTATCTGACATTTATAGGAAGTCATACGGCACCTTCAAATACGATCGGTAAGAAGTTTTGTCAGTCACTTTGGCCTGCTGATATCTTTATTACATTTATTTTACAAGATTTATTGACAACAATCTAGCTAATTCTAATATGTATAAATTGTAGAAACTGAATATTTATCCGTTTTTTTTTCTAATGAGAGACTTATTATCAACACTGGTCTATGAAAGGCTTTTCATGATAATTGGCCGCGTCAGCGTCAGCCGCGTCCGATAATGTGTTTCCAGCTTCAGAGCCTGCTCCTACGTCAAACTCTCCAACATTTTTGGTAACAGCAATAGCTTTGTAATATAATATTGTTTTCTTCAATTTGCAGGTGCTGTTCTATTGAAATCATTTTGTATGACGAAAAATTCAGCAGAACTGACGAAGTTGAACAAAGATGAGATCAATGTTCTCAATGGCATCAGATTCATGACAGCAACTGGTGTTGTGCTGTTACATGTCATATATTTTACTGTCTTGTCAGGATGTTTGAACAGTGGGGATTTGGATAACGTTTGTTTTATTTAATTACTAGCGGCCTGACCCGGCTTTGCAAGGGTAGATTTAGGTGTCATTTCAATCAATCTATTCATTGCCGAAAACCGCATGAAAATCGATGAAGTAGTTTTTAACTTTATCACGAACAGACAGACGCGGCAGAGGACTTTGTTTTATAATATGTTGTGATATTGATATTTTAAATATATTCAGAATATTGTTCAATTACGTTTTATATATGAATTTTCTTATGCCTTTTTTAAATAAATTTTACAGAATTTGAAATGTTTATATGTGCTCAAGGTGTTTCAATCAATCGTAAATTCCTAATTTGTTTCGTAAATACAAAATACTATCTTTATCATTGCAGAGAAATCATTACTTCGATAAACTGCTAAATATGAACATCTTTGTGGACACGTTTCTTGCTATGTCTGGATTACTTCACATGAAAGGGCTTCTGGCAAAGAAACAGAATCTCATCATAGCTCTTTGCAAGCGATATATTAGGTAAGTTGCCACTTTAATTGAAGTAGAAGAACAGTAGGTTAGTTAATACGTCTAATTGTAAAGAACCTTGGGGGAAACATATGACCAGCGGTGTTCAAGTGTTCAATTCAGCGGTGAACAGATTCAGGGCTCCTCCAAAAATACGTCCTTCTAAATAATTGTATTCGATTAGTTTTAATCTTTGTAAATATGATCATATTTCGTCGTCGTCATCGTCAGAGTCATCACCTGCGTGGCCTACATTATTATGAACTCTTTTAACTCGCCTACTAAACTGACTTTTTATTTATAGTTTTAGTATTGCAATCTTGATAAAGAATTATTTGGTAGCCATTGTTCATTGTTTGTATAAGATTGTAAAAATGCATTGAAACTATTATAAAACTAATGTGTCCGCCATTGATCGTCCCGACACAACGAAAATATTAATCGTTTCATAAGAAATAATGTCACTCTAATAGTCTTTCTAATAACGGGTCAGACATAATCAACTCTGGTCTTTTGGCAGTTTTAATAGATGCAGAAGGTGTCCATGTGACAATTGCTCAGCTCATTTGCCTCTTACACCATAAACATACATTGATGTTTCTAGTACCTACGAGATTCCTTCTATTATAGACAAATTTCCTTTGTTTGGCCTGCGTGAATGTCCAGTGGTAGACTTATCTATTAGGGGCTGTTCTTACAATTTTCAGATTAGTTGGTCTCCTTGTAATTGGAGTTTTTTATTACATGTCAGTAATAAAGTTTCTTGGTTCGGGTCCTTTTTGGAAGAAATTGTTTGACTTCGAATCATTAGTTTGCCAAAAAAATTGGTTACTCAGTCTATTGATGATCAACACAAGTATGAGTACCTTGGTAAGTGATAATGATTTACTTCCTTCCTAGTAAGGAATCTATGCTTTGTTTTGCTTTTAATAAGAGACAACTCCCACATTAGGAATATACATCCTGTATTACGGTGGACTTAACAAAAATACATGTAACGGACACAAAGAACATCTCGATGTTCTTTGTGTCTGAGTCTCGACTCAGGAGAACAATTTTTGGATCACGAAAAGTGTTGTCCCATGTGGGATTTGAACCAACGACACTTGGCACATTTAAAAGTAGCATGGCGATAGCTTAATTGAATAGAATAGTCAAGATTACTGCAAAGAGAAATAAACTTGAAACAAACCCTATACCAAACGAACTGTTTGCAAGCGGTTGTAATAATATAAGTAATAGGCCAAACTCTTTTTTGAGAAGAAATCTGGTAGAGAATTATAAAGGCTGTTGATGATGATGATAATGATTATGGTTTATTATTCCTGCTGCTATGATGGGTAATATTATTGGGGTGAAAATTGCTTAAAAGTTAAATAGACATTTTGTAATCTTTAAGTACCTAAAGTTCTTGTTACCGTCGTCAGATTTATTTGGGTAAATGGAAAATATATATCTCGAAATCATTTTCATGATCTACATATTATTATTATTGTACTTTTATCAGTTGTCTAGTACCCATAGTATGAGGACTGCTTAGATTTCAATTAGATGGTGCTGTGTGTCAGATGTCCGAAATATACCTATCTATTTTTTTACATTAGTGTTATCCAGTTACTTGGTATACTGCTTGCGACTATCAATTAACAGTTTTTGCAACGGTACTGTTCTATATTTACCAAAGAAAGAAGAGCTTCGCTTTTAAAATGTTCGGATTCGCAGCAGTGATGTCTCTGGTCATTCCAGGAGTTTTAACATTTTGGCTTAATCTTCCTTCTATCTTTGTATTAGATTTTGAGTAAGTAGCAATATTTTTATTCATAACTGTTTTTAGACTTTCGCGACTTTACACATACTCGTGTTCTTTGCTGTGAACGGAACTTATTCGCGTCGACGTAGAAAGTAAAAGTGGAAAGGAAAACCTTTTTTAATTTTAACGCAAATAAGTCCCGTTTATAGAAAAAAACATGAGTATTATTATTATTAATATTATTGAACTATTAAATATAGAAAAAAAATATTGGATGTTAAAAAAGTTTAGCTAAATAACAGCTTCAGAAAATATCGATAAATCTTTTCATTTTTTTTCAGCGAAATCATTAACAAGCGGGGATATGAGGCTTCTGATTACACATATTTCAAGAGTTACAGCCGTTCTGGAACCTATCTAATGGGTGCGGCAATGGGTTACCTCATGCATGTCTACAAACCTACCCAGTACCGGCGGAGTATCTCAACGGTTAACTAAATTTAACTATAGTTTTATAATACAATTTTTTTTGCACTCACGAAAAACATAAAATAGATAGTTATTATAGATAAATAATCCAAAAAAACCCCGATGGATGGATAGATTTCATCAAAGATAGCTAAGAACACACTCAACTAATTCAAATTTGAAACAAAAAAAAACAAAGTCAAAATCGATGATGCCATAGAAGGACAAACACACAGACAGCACGTCAAACTTAGAACATCCTATCGTTTTTGCGACATGGTTTAAAAATGGGTGGCACAGTTGGAGTGTTTGTACGAACGGTCGTTTTCCACTGTCTACTACACTGAGTATGGTGAATCGGATTCTCTTTCACATCCTTGTTCTAAATCTACCAAACCATGAGTAACCAAAACCAAACCTGATTTTTTCCAGATTCTACAATCATAGTTCATGCTTTTTCAGCTATAGCTTTGCCTAGTTCATTATCCCCATTTGTTTCCCTTACGTCTTCTGCAGTACTATCTAAAACAACTATTGGCAAGGAGGGTTTGGCAGAAACTTTGATCCTAGAGAAACCCTTAAATTCATTGTATCGATACCAACGTAACTATAATTGCGGGGTATAAAAATTTGGATGATTACAGATGGAGCATACTATATTTTTTTCAGATATTTTCTGTACTTGGAACCGTCATATCTCTAGTTTTGATGTGGTTGGTTTTCAACCTGGGAAGTTTCTTGGTAGAACGGGAATATGATGCCTTAGAAGCTGCTGCAATAGCATCATTTAATAGAACCATATGGGGTGCTGCGATTTGTTGCATAATTGGAATGTGCGAATATGGATATGTGCGTAAGTATAGATAGATATTTGTAAATTACTTATAGTCTTTGAAATATTAATTGATCACCGTGATACTTGTCACCAGTGTCACTGTGTCACTCTAGAAGTTTGAGGTACATTTTAGGTGTAAGTTTTTGAATTTATAATTTATTATCTGTATAATCGAATAGTTCAAAATCTTTTAAATAAACATTATAAATATTAGCAGCTTTCGCCCGCGGCTCCACCTTCATGCATGTTGGTTATAATGGTAAAACTTGGTGTATGTCCTATTTTCTTCTCTTTCATCTCGCCTATCTGGGTACCAAATTTCATACAAATCAGTATAGTATTTTGGCAAGAAAAAGCGATAGAGCAACCAATATACGGAGTTACTTTACTATTTATTACCTTGGTATTGTCAAAGACAAATAGGACAGGAAGGATTACAATTACATAACGACAAAATTGTTAGAGTCAAATCCAGGATCATAATAAATAGACAAGTTCGTCTATGATTGCTGACGGTATTTTAAAGACTAAAATTTGTATCATTTGTGATTGAACAATAAGCAATCTTAAAGCCCGGTTTCCACCGCGAAAGGGTAATGAGGGAAATGGCAAGCGGAACGGACTCCTTTTAAACAAAATAGGTTTGCATTCCCAGCAACAAAGAGTTTTGCCACTGCGAGCGGATAATGACAGAGCGGACTCGGCGGAGCGAGCTGAACGGAAAATGAGAAATGAGAAATGAATAGTCAATTTCCACAAAGAGCGAGTTCAGTTGGAGTTTTGAACTGGTTATGTAAGGTAGTGTTTTGTTGTGTGAATTCGCGATGTTATCGAGTGATACGGAATCAAGTGAGGACAGTGATTATGTATACCAAAAGAAAAAGTATATATTATTATGTGAGCGAGTCCGTTTTAAACTAGCCGGCGAGCCCGCGACGCAGCGGACACATTTTACTCGTTTGGTCCGCTCCGCTCAACTCTTTTTCGGTGGAAACACTATTCAATTGCGAGTTGAAAGGACTCATTAATGACTCCGGTCCTAGTCCACAACTCATTTTTACTATTTTTGCCCTCGTTGTCATTTACACTCGACTCTTTGTTGGTGGAAACACATGTATGCAGTTTTGTATTGCGAGGTAAAAGGAGTAATCAATGGGTCCGTTCCGCTCCGCAGTGGAAACCGGGCTTAAGATTTATTTTCTCCACGAAACGGTGAAATGTATTGTACTTACCTATTTATTTCTCTTTCAGCACTCGTCACAGAATTCCTAAGAATGCCGATTTTCATCCCACTCAGCCGATTATCGTATGGTATATACATGGTGCATTTCGCACTCCTGTTACACACGAATAGAATAATCACAATACAATCACCTCCTGTATATAACATGTTTGGCATTGTAAGTATTACAGATTTTTAAAATACTCACAGCCGGCCGTCTGATCCTAAACTAAAAAAAGCATGTGTGTACCAGTCTTCTGATAAACATATTTGTTTGATGGTTTGATTCCTGTGTCAGGCCAAAAGTATTATAGGGTTTATCTAACAAGTAATTCTTGATAATAGCGCCACGTCAGTGCCTCGGAGAGCACATTAGGCCGTTCTTTAAATATTTGTATAGCTATCACGACATGGACCATTTATACATCCATATATGTATATAAACTAATTTAATTATGAAGTGCATTGTGATTGTATATTCTATTTTAGATTGTCGACGCAGCTGGTGTAATAATGGTGTCTCTGGGGATTAGTTACATTCTTTGGCTGATTGTGGAAGCTCCATTGAAGAATTTATCTGATCTCTTCATATTCAATAGGTCTGTTTTTAATTTTACTTATAATTTATCAATCTCTTATTACATATACATACATATATATATGTATATTCGTCATGCTCTTGTTACCGTCGGCCTTTTTTAATTTATTTTATTTGGAATACCAACAATTAACATTGCCATTCAACTTGGCAATGCTGTCAGTCTTTTGGAAAAGCTTCCAGTGCACGATGATGCGGAGAAATTTGTATGTAAACATAGTAAATATTTTTTAAGATAATATGCTGTGTATATACTGTATAATTATGTATGTTGTTTCAATGCTTTTTTTAGTTACTAATTTAGTTACTAAAATAATCAATTGTTATTACCCAACTCTTCCGTGTGGTGACGGATTAAGAATACAGAGTGTCACCACCCCTATTCATCCCACGGGTGTCGTAAAAGGTGACTAAAGGATAAATTACGCAAGACAACATCAATGCAAAGAGAAGGAAAACTTGAAACCAACCCTATACCAACCCGTCTGGCCAGCGTGGTATAGTAGGCCAAAACCTCCTTGCTAAAGAGAGGCCTATGTCCAGCAGTGGACTGTTAAAGGCTGTTGATGATGATTACCCAATTACGCTGAAACCAAAAGAAAATGTAATAATTTTGGCAAACTACGAGTATACATAGAGTCTTAAATACTGAACTGATATTAATGAGTGAGGTGTCCATAGATTCGTCATGTCATTCTAAATAATGACTCAGATGACAGAGGGTTTTAGGTTTTTAATCTCTCTCTTGCTTCGTTTAAGGTGGAAGACAAGACAAGATGATCAAGACGTTCCAGAAAATGAGTTGAAGGATAAAACAACGTAATCGAAATATTTTATATTGAATATTTATATAAAAAAATCCAAATATATATAAAGAATTGGTCACAAAATTGTTTCACTTTTATTTTTAGGGTGCTGTACCCAAAGGGTAAATTGTTTCCCTATCATTAAGGCTGCTGTCTTTATTTATTATAGTGGTTGGTATCCCTAACTGGCTATTAAATGTTCAGCTTGTTGGGAATATATGCAAAGTTCAATGTTTATTTTGACCGGGCTTTACCATCACATACGAATACACATCTGCTTGTATGCGCCCTACTGCATGAATGAATATTCTAGTATTTTTTAACCCGTAAACAAAATTCTAACGGTATCGCCGATACCTACGTCGCTCGTTACATATATTCAAAAAGTTTAATCCTATGTAAATTTAAACACGATATATGTATAGGGTTTTCCACTAAGAGGTGTTATTTTGAATAGCCCGATTTTTTGGCAGATGTCACTTTTGAAGCTGTTATTCTTTGACATTTGACAAGTAGAAACTACGCTATTAATAATAAAAATCGGCCAAGTGCGTGTCAGGCCACGCACAGGAAAGGGTTCCTCAGTCACCCATAATGGTACGTGGATTAGAAATCGTATCCAATGGATAATTGTTATGTTTACGTATTAATGCGCTGATTTTGTATGACTTTTCCAAGTAAGCGCATTGTAAAAGTTAAGCCTCTATAACTCCTGAACTGACAAAGTCATCTAATTCGTTATAGTTTTCATTTAAAGTTTATTATATGGACCACTATCACAAATTTTTCGGCGGGCGGGACGGCCTGTTTTTACAAAAAAGTGGCCTTTAAAGTGGAATTTCTCTCAAACGGATACCTGAATCAAAAAATCGTCTTAACAACCCCTTAATGTTTTTAAAAGACCTATATAATGATACCCTACATGATGGGGTAGCCGTGAGAAAAAAAAACATCCCCACTTTACGTGTAGGGGAGGTACCCTAAATAAAAATATATTTCATAATTTTATTGAAGCACTTTGTCGACGTAATTACAATACATATTCATGCAAAGTTTCATCTTTCTAGCACTTACTGTTTGGACGATAAGTCGAGGACGGACGGACGGACGGAAGGACAGACGGACATGCCATATCTATAAGGGTTCGAAGTCATAAACTTCGGAACCCTAAAAAGTTGTAGATCTTTTAATTACCTACAACTTTGCCATTTAACTTTTTTCCTTGTAGTTTTGCCGGAAATCAAGATAAACCGTTTTTTACCCTTTGTTGTATATATTTAGACACCCAATCTGACTCTACCCTGGCTGATGGAAAGTATGAGCAGAATCCAAGAGTCGGGGCTACCACACTTGCTGCGAATGCGGACAATAATGTATGGCGGCCCACACTATGACGGCTTAGTGAGATGCTTTTTCACGCCCCGGTTAAAGGACCCGAAAACCTCCCCCCCTACCCCTTCCCGACCTCAGATCGCCCGTAAATTATTTTTCCTTTCATTTTTATAATATTCTCCTCCTTTTCCAATAGGTTTCATCTTACTATAATTTTATTTGTTTTCAAAAATTATCTACTCTGGTCTACTAGTCTATATGTCATTTACAAACTATCATTATGGTTGCCATGCAAGTGTTATTCCTAGCAACCTGTGAAGTTTTGACAGGAGGTAAACAGTGATACATTTTGACATCTTCGATGTATGTATTTTTATAATCACCTAGCTTTGGTCTTTGTATCTCGATTATTGCAGTAAAAAGTAGCCTATGTCCTTTCCCAAGTTCAGTTCTATCATTATACCGAATTTCATCAAAATCGGTACTGTGGTTTAGGCGTGAAAGCGTAACAGACAGACAGACAGAGGTACTTTCGCATTTATAATATTAAAGTAGGGAAAAAAAAAAAACTACTCACTAGATCTCGTTCAAACCAATTTTCGTTGGTAGTTTGCATGTTAATGTACAACATATATTTTTTTTAGTTTTATCACTCTCTTATTTTAGAAGTTAGAGGGGGGGGGGGACACATTTTTCCACTTTGGAAATGTCTCTCGCGCAAACTATTCAGTTTAGAAAAAAATGATATTAGAAACCTCAACATCATTTTTGAACATCTATCCATAGATACCCCACACGTATAGGTTTGATGAAAAAAATAATTTTGAGTTTCAGTTCCAAGTATGGAGACCCCCAAAATGTATTGTTTTTTTTCTTTTTTTATGTAAAAATCTTAATGCGGTCCACAGAATACATCGACTGACAAAATTTCAACAGTATAGCTCTTATAGTTTCGGAAATAATTGGCTGTGACACACGGACGGACAGACAGACAGACAGACAGACAGACAGACAGACTTGACGAATCTATAAGGGTTCCGTTTTTTGCCATTTGGCTACGGAACCCTAAAAATGGAACGATACACGCTTCAACAATGCATTGGAATTATTAAAATTCACTACAAAAATGGTGAAAATTTTGCAGTCACAGTTCGCAAAACTAAAGGATTTTTTGGTCGTCGGTTTTTGAGATTGTCGTATCTGGGGCTCGGAAAACCCAAGAGTTATTGTTGAGAAGCCTCTCCATCCTCAACGTGTGACTGTTTGGTGTGGTTTATGGTCTTTGAATTTCTCTGAATTTCAAAATAACACCTCTTATTGGAAAACCCTGTATATGCTGAGATTTAAATCCTCTAAATCCTAAAAAACCTAGTTGTCTATTGGTGTTTTAGAAATGTCATGACTTTCACAATAACCAAATACATAGGTTATTTATGTGGCTGGAATGGATAAGGTGAAGAATGAGTTTATTAGAGGAAGCCTGAAAGTTGCAGGATTAGATAAAAAGTTGAGAAGCAAGAGATTATCCTGGTATGGAAGTTAATTGCGAATATCTGAATAGTATAGCCTATTACACATACATCTATATATATATTATATGTAGTAAGTATATATATGTTAAGTATAAGACACACATTCACATGCAAACACAGACACGTGACATAAGTAAAACGATACATATAAGGTATTATTCTGAAAACTCCGTCTCTAAAGAGCTTTCGTACTCTAAATACTAATTCCTGCAGGTTTATACAGACACCGCCATGCTGCTTCCATTTTGATTTTTTCGATGATAAAATAGCATTTTCTTCGGTACTTGTCAAAGGATACTTAAATAAGTATTTTATTTTAATAAATACTGGAGGAAAAACTACTTGTGCACGCCGTTATTGCGGCGGAGGATTATCTTGAGAGGCGTCACGGCCTCACGGGATCCTCTCGCATCGGTTGACGCAGGTGATCACCGCAAAATGATGTTTCAGTGATCACCTGGGTCTGATACGTAACGCCAACGCCACAACTGCGTTGGCCAGACTCTTAGAAGAGGAGATACGAGCCCAGTAGTGGGATATTATGGATTCTTCGTAAACCTTCTATAATAAACGGCCTGTTCAACATTAATTATTGAACAAAAAAATAATACAACGAAAGTATTTTCAGAATCCATTCGAATAGATTCAGACCCCACAGAGGCACTCCATTAAAGAATAAGGCGAACACTGTAAATCACTAAACAGGTTTGATTGTACTACCAATGTTTTTAAGTTTGATTTGATTTTAAAAGTATGACATGTGTCAAACATTGTATCGTATCTTAGACTAAGAATGACCTAGACCGGTCATATGCGTGCACCCTTATGGGATAGCAACAAAGTACAATAAATATTAATGTTGCCAGGTTAAAACAATTCCCCTTTAATAAGGGAGAATCGTTATTCCGTTTACTGTTCCAAACGTTTTAAAAATCTGTCAAATATGGTTAGATTAGAATAGAAGGCCTTCAAAACGAAAGCTGAGGATGTAACCGGGATCGAGATTGATTACATTAAAAAAAATTTTTTTTTAGAAGTTTATAGTATTTATTGGCCCTTAAATAAAATAAGTATGTTGAAGAAATTAGTTTATTTTCTTGTCTCTAGTTATCAGCATATTTTAGTACTGCAATATATCCTTACGTTCAAATATTTTTACATATAGCTTTGTTATTGCCCAACCTTGTCGTCCAGTAGCCGTCAGCCACATTTTACGCACATTTTCATCTTTTGGAAATCTGGAGGACAATAAAACACAAATCAAATCAAATTAAATTTCCTCACCATATGGGGTAATTTCAAAAGGCTGATGCGTTATCCCTAAAATGCTGGTAACCTTGCAAAATTACCTTAACACATTAATGGTCATTCAAACTTTAGCTGTGACAACCTACGCAATTTGGTCGGATAATTACAAAATTTTCACACTTTAGAAACTAGTTTTTATCACTTATATTCAATTATTTCTGCACATTAACAAACAAAAATTTATGTAATTAATCGTAGTTAATATTGAAAACAATATTATGCCGATAAAACGGAACTTTTTATACTTAGGTACGTGTGAAAGGTTATGTTTTCATATTTACGTTCACTGCGGCTTTTGCAGCCGACAACACAACACTGTACCATAGTTTTTAAAGTATCTGGGTTAAAAACAATTAAATACACTTGAAATCACACAGTAATTCCGTCAAAAAGCCTTATTTTCACACCTGATATAATTCCCTCTTTGAACATTGTTTGACACATAAGTTTTGTGACAAACCTATACGGCGATAAGGACAAAAAATACGTATCTCTATTTTTCTCTAACACACTGGAAAATGGTATCGTTATCTCACTCTCTCGTGATAACGCTTGTTGGCGTGTCAGGTCTTGGTCATTCTTAGTCTAAGTATCGTATTTGGAACGAGTGAATGTATTGAAGTTTGTTTTGGAAAGTTTAAATGTATGACACGTGCTGAATACTACAGCAAATTGTCTCGCATTCGGATCAGATTGAATCCTCATTAAAATCGTTTCAGTAGTTTAGTTGCTATAGTGAAATACGAGTTTTTGTAGACATCCAAAACTTCCTTTCCTTTTGAGGAGGGACGGATTTTGGAAAGGGAGGATCCTTCTATCAGGTGATCATGCCTGGTGGGCTACAGTCATACGGTTGATGTTGGGCGGTTGTGTATATGCGATTCAGGATTAATTACCCCGTGGTTCAGTGTTTCCTCGGTAGATGGCGCTGTTGTATGTTTTTGCTCACGCAGAATAATACCAAAATATGTTTTTTTTACATAAATGTTATACATAAGTATGTGAATCAAATATAAATTGTATCCGTATGTATTTAGATATATTTACATATATCTACACACATACGGATGCAATTTATATTTATGTATGGTAATATATGTATTAATATGTGTATACATTCTTAGAACTCTGTTTTGTAATATTTTTTTTATCTATCATATTACTTCTTAAATACACGGCTAATTTTTAATGACCAGAGAAAAAAATATGTAGTATGCAGCTTTCGATACTGAACATATTTATGTAATTAAAACAAAAAAGAAATACATACTTTAATAAAAATAAATAAATAATGAGAGTAGAGTCACTTTGGCAGGCTTAAATATAAAAAAAAAAAAACGTTAATATTTTCCCGAAAACTACCAAATTTTTGTTCATAACGCATTATATAATTCACGACATGATATTACGTAACAAGAAAGTGTCAATGTCCTCGCCTGCGGGTTGCGGGTGCGAGCGGGGTACCTAATACCTACGATGCGCCGCGTGCGCCTAATGGCGGCATGCTTTGAACTGATTTGACAGTATTGGGCGATGCGTCGCACACATTGAAACAGAAAATATTATTCATTGGTAATTAAAATACGCGTGTGTAAAATATTTGGGTGACAATAAATTATGGGCGTATTTTAACATTTTAAAAACCATAATAACTGAGTTATTGTTGTTTTTTGGGTATTTGTTTATTGGTGTTTTATGTTAGTATATAAGTTCTGTATCTGCCCCTAGTTTTTTGGTAATTAAAAACTAACCGTGTATAACACACCTGCCTTACACAATTTTGTAACACCCAAAGGTTTGATTATAAGAGAATGCCTCTGGCATTAAACCCGCCTTGTGCAATATGTTTGCAGGAAGTTTAAATAAACAAATATGTGGTAGTCATCCCAACTTTGATAACTGTCTCGTTGCCGTTATAGTAGAGTATGCAAATGCTGTGCTTGAATTCTCGGGTTCAAATCCTTGGTTTGACTAAATGTTTGTGTGATCTGGAAATATGTGTTTCGAAGTTTGAATAATATAACATATTGTATGTATTTACAGAAAAGAGTATAAAAGAAAGATGATATTAGAAACCTCTATATCCATAGATGGTTGGTCCACAACACACGTATGGTTTTAATTAAAAAAAATATTTTTAAGTTTAATTTGTTTTTTCAATTTCTGTGTAAAAATATTAATGCGGTTTTTTTTTTTTTTTTTTTTTTTTATATTACGCCTGCCAAGGTGACTTTACTGTGCCTGATGGAAAGCATGAGTAAAATCCATAAGTGGGGGTCGCCATACTCACTGCAAATGCAAGCAGTATGGCGAACCACATCATGGCGGCCTAGTGAGATGCTTTTTCACGCCCCGCTTAAAGGACCCGGGATCATAGTAAGAAGGAAAAACATGAGCTGGTAGTGAGTTCCAGTGTTTAACTGCTCGGCACAAGAAGGAAGACCCGAACCGCTTAGTTCTGGAGCGTATGTCTTCCACTCTGAAGGGGTGACTTCGCTGGCCAGATCGTGTTGTTCTGTGGAGGAAGGGAGAGGGTGGGATGAGTTGGAAGAGCTCTTCAGAACACTCACCGTGGTAGAGGCGATAGAGGACTGCCATAGAGGCGACATCTCTTCGCAACTGCAAAGGTTCTAGGAACTCGGTGGCTTCGGGACTGTCTATGATGCGAACTGCTCGCCTCTGCAACCGATCGAGAGCGTCAAGCAAATACTGCGCAGATCCATCGCATAGATGAGAACAGTACTCCACGCAGGAGCGAACCTGGGTCTTATAGAGAAGACACAGATGCTCCGGCGAGAAGAACCGTCTCACCTTGTTTAGTATGCCTAGCTTCCGCGAGGCCGCCTTTGTGACGCTCTCGATGTACTCCCGTCGGTTGAGATCCCGGCAGATATCCATGCCCAGGATACCGAGCTTATCCTGTAGTGGCAGCTGAGTGCTCTGGAAAGTGGGAAGGGGGAGGAATGGAGACTTTTTGGTGGTGAGTGCGCAAACCTGTGTTTTTTTGGCATTGAACTCGACCAGATTCTCATCACCCCATTGAGAGATAACGTTCAGAACCCGGTCGAGTTCAGCGACAAGTTCCTGTCGTTTTACCTCAATATCCGCCGATTTAAATAATAAATAAATATTAACTATTTATTATTTAAATATTAACTATTTATTATTTATTTTTTAAATATTTAAATAGTTCACATAATACATCTATTGACCAAGTTTCAACAATATAGATCTTAAAGTTTCGTAAAAAAGTGGCTGTGACAGACCGTTTCCCATTTTTTGCCATTTGGCTACGGAACCCTTAAAAAGAATTGACGGTGTTGATACTTATTTAAAATTTAAAAACTATACTGTACCCGAAAGAAAAGCCTCCAAAACGTATCTCTTAACGCTACGTTTACGTGGAGTTTACATTAATCAGTGGTCATTTCACGGGGTGTTGGTATTGATGGTGATTACGTACATTTCAAGTGGTGCTGGTTTAAATGAAGTTTTATACATAGCTTACGTTTAAAATAAGTATTCAGGCTCCTTAATTGCTTAATTGTAATTGAACTGCTTCGGTGGCGTAATGCTAACGTATACGAAAGCTGTGCTTGAGGTGTCGGGTTCAATTCACAGGTCGGAACCCAAATATTTGTTTCGGAATTTGTGTGTTTTCTATGTACAATATGTAAATATGTATGTATTTACAAAAAAAGTTGTCTAGTAAAAATTGTACAAGCTCTGCTTGGTTTGGGATTAGATGGTTTTATAACAGTTTTTTTTTATTGTTGTAATGGAATAGGAGTTTGTCTTCCATCTCACCTGATGGAACGTGTAGATGAAGACGAAGATGGTGCACGCCCTGGTGAAACCTGTTCACTCTACTCTTAAAGGGTATGTCAACAACGTATGGATGAAACTTTTGTCTGCGCCTAGTAGTCCGATAAAGGAATGGAGATGGCTCGATTAGTTCGAAAAGAACTTTCGAGCACTCTCCAATGTGTATCCTATAAAAAACCGATAAGCTGGCAACAGATGTCCGTAATATTTATTTATTAAGTTTGTTAATCGACGAAAGAAACTCGACGAAGACTAAAATCCAATACTTACAGGTCCATTCTTTTCCGATTAAAATTGAGCCCCTCGATTGTTAGTGTACCTTTACTACGAATAAAGCCGTGGGGTGAAGCTATTTGAAAAAAATAGGCTAAGCTACTCATTCTAATAAAGACTGGTAAAAAGTAGTAAACCATGAACTATTTGACTGCCTTGTTGTTCTAGTGGATAGTGTATGCGGCTGCTGATCAAGAAGTCTCGGGTTCGATTCCCAGGTCGGACCAAATATTTGTGTGATCCACATAAATTTGTCTCGGAGTCTGGGTGTATTCTATGTATATTATGTATGTATTTACAAAAGAAAAAGTAAGACAGGACAATTTATGTATTTTATAACTATTCATAAGACATCTAGATCTTCCCGTATCGTTATGACCGTCGCACCGACAGATTCGTTTTAGATTTACGACCATACAGCGCAACCTAACGTACTCCAACGTAAAATTATCGGTCTAGGTTACCAAATAACGTCTTTGGCCATATTTACACAAACAAGAAAAACATCGAGGTTCCCTTTTATGGTAGTAAATCTAAAAGGGATCTGTTATATCTTTAAATACACCAGTCATCTCATCTTCCTAGCCTTTATTCAAAGTTTATTTGAGGTCGGCTACTAGTTCAACCGGTTTTACTTGAATTTCAGTTTTGCCACTGAGCGTTTAGCATTGGACCTCCGTAACCCTAAGGGAGAACTGAAATTCGAAGGTTGTCAGTAAAGATGGCACTGACTTCCCAATAACGATTGCGATAGATGTTCATGACAACCGGGACCGACGGCTTAACCTTCTCCCTGAGGCACGGGCGTGAATCACCGCCAAACTTCCAGACTCCGGGCTGTTATTAAGAATTTCCTGTAAGAAAAACCCAAGAACACTTTTTTTAGTACGACCCGGGATTTGAACCCGAGACCTTTAACTAACGCTCACCACCAGACCAACGAAAATAACACACCAATAAATATATAAATTAAATGCTTTAAAAAGCAGTTCGATGCAACTTGCAATCTATTCAGTCAGCGTTCCGTATCGGTCACCATGCTGTTATTTTGCCCGAGACACATATTTAATCTAGATCGAGCGAAAATAAAATAAAATTTAAGTATATTATTTAATGAATTTTTGTTGTAATTTATTTTACTGTTTTCACTAAATAAAATTTCCTTACATATTTTATTTTCCATAGCTAACTACATTCAGTGTCGTCGCAGATACGTGTTTAGCGTGTGACCTTGGGTGTAGATTAAATAAAAGGCTGGTAACGACTAACTGATGTATTGACTCTTTACAAGTACAAGTGAGAAGCAGAGTGTCTAGTCTGGCCTGTATAACTTACTGATCATTGCTTATATATGAATTACAAAATACAAACTTAGCTTACGCTGCAACATGACCATTCTTAGTATACGCTATGCCGTTACACGTATTTTTTTTTAAATATTAACCTACCAAAGTAACTGCACTCTGCCTTATGAAAAACATGAGTAGAATCCTCATTGTAAGTACAGACATAAAATTAAGTACTGTATGTTTATTTGTTTTATTGCTAGTTTTTTAAAATCCGATTGTAAATATATTAGAGAGTAATTATATTTGGGCCGAGTGCTGCGTACTTATTTTACGCTCTAAGGCCATGTCTTACATTCATAGAATAATTAAATTCAGTATAAAACCGCATGCACCATCACATATTTATATCTTATCTCCTTCTCATAATCAAAAATAGTTGTATTGGTACACATTTACATTCCAAACTCAATTCGAATCGCAAAAAAGGTCATCTAAAACTTCTTGTAACAACAAGTTACAAAAGTAGCATCGACTGATTGTAACGATTTTCATCAAACAGCTAAGAACACTCCCGACTAATTCACCTTTCAAACAAAAAAAATCAAAATCGGTTCACCCGCTCGGGAGCTACGATGCCACAGACAGACACACACACTGACACACACACACACACGTCAAACTTATAACAACCCCGTCGTTTTTGCGTCGGGGGTTAAAAACGGTGATCCAAACAAAAGACATGTTTCACTAACCTCAAATGACAGCATTCACACTGTCGTGTTTTTTTGGTGAGTGTGAAACTGACGGCGTAATTATGGAGAATCATCTCAATAAGCTGCCATAGTGCGGGTCGCCAGGCTGCATAGTTGCATTGTCTGCATTAGTGACCAAAATCAACACGACTACTACTACCTATCATACCTATTTCCCTTGGCTATGCTGACATCCGTTCTTCACGATGTGAAATCGAAATGTGTTTTAATAAAGCAATGTGGATGTTCCTGTGTGATATCCGGGGGATGTGAGCCTCCTGCATGTTGAGGAAATCGATAGGAAACGGATGTCCCTGACGCAGACTTCTAATTTATTTTCTTGATAACATGCAGTGTGCGATTTTATCAAAGTTTGTATTTTTTCGTCGTTTGTGACCAGCTTGAATAAAACAATATTTATTATGACTTCCTGCAAACATATTGCACAAGGCCATCTTAATGCCACAGGGTGCTTTCAGACAAATATTTTATCATGCTCAAACTATAGTCCGGTCAATTTAAACATTACTACTTAAATTCCCACCAAGCTGAAAAACAGTAAGATTGTTTAAAATATGATAAAAAATTAAACAACTCATGTCAACAACGCATGTCAACTCATTGGAATCAAACGGATCCTCCACAGTTGGTGATTTATATTAGAGGACGACCGGCCTTGATAATGTGTACATGCCAGAGAACAAAACAGTCCGACTTTTTTGCAAGCACATTTAGCACTGCACCCCTTTTTGCAGTTGCAATATACTTGTTAATATATTAGAAAAAGATGTTAATGAGCAGCAACTGAGATTGGAAGAAGACAAGATAATTGTAGTCAGTAACATTTAAATATAAATCTGCGGGATTGCTACTATGTACCTTATTGTTTGTGAGTATTCGATATTTCGGCGCTGTTGCAAGCGCCATGATCACGGAGTAACTGAAGATCTTGCGGGTGGGATGTTAATGGCAGACATATCGGTCTACCCTCTTTCGAAGTCTTATACTACGATCGCCCCCGGTACCACTGTTTACCAACTCACTATTCACTGTATGTGGTCGGGAGATAATTCATATACAAAATAGTTTTCTATTTCAGCTTGCAATGCTGCATTAATACTCATGCGTTGGAACAACAATACAGAGTCAACAGGTACTTTTTCTTCATGAACTTTTATGATACTAGTCATAGCTAATAGAGGAACAACTTTGTCAGTGCGTTCTAATGTAATATTATTGAATGTCAGTCCTGTCATTTTTGCCATAGAAGCAAGCTCGACTTTACGAGCTTTATAAAAAATAATTTTATCATCACCAATGACACCTCTCGTAATAGAAACAATTTTCTCAATCTCTGGAAAAGGATCATGCGCTGAGAACCAAACAGATATCGTATATCTTTAGTATCTTTTTTTATTCGTAAATTACTTGCATCAACATGATGCTTGGTCGTATCCATCCTAACATTAGCAAGATCTTCTAACTTTTTTTTTTTAATGTATGTTAGTATTTCCTCCATTGCCTGATTCGTAGCTTCGTCTTTAAGTTGACCAACTTTAAGTCCAGTGGAAGGTTTCATGAAAGAAGCATAACAACCATGATTATATTTAGCTTCTGCAGCAACTAAATCATATTCAAATTCGAGCTGAGCAAAAACCACTTTTGCTGTAGTATCATCACGAGTCCAAGCTACTTCCAGAATTGAATCTTTAACTTGAAGTGTAGTAACTGGGCTAATTCGACGGCGAATATCTGAGTACTTTCATTTTTCATTCAATTCTTGATGACGAAATAGGCATTGTTTTTTAAGACAATAAGCTGTTTCACTGGAACGTAATCTAGTAAGCGCAGGACATACTGTGGATGTACTGGATTCTTGTTATTCACTTTGTCTTTTATTAGCTGCAGCAATAAAAGACTTTCTGGTATAATTTTTACGACACAGATTTTATTGTCACAGATTTCTGATTTTAGAGATATTCCTAAAATTCATCTGCTCTTTCAATACTTACATTTATTAATGTCATCATACTACGTTCAACATGAATGACTACACTTTCAGTTAAAAGTTTAGAACAAAAAAATAATATTCTGACATTTTTGTTGTAAAACTCAAAAGAGCACGATATACTATAAACTGTTATACTGTGTTTGTTACTGGTAACATCGTGGAGTATTTGATGTCATCAGCTATCTGCCAGTGAAATACCCGTCATTTAAAAAAATAAATAAATATGTTTAGATAGAGAATTCGAGCGTCTAAACGTCCAAAAAACTATCCACTGACTATTGGGGAATATGAGATCCGTCGCGGCCGATCAGTGGCGGCTGGCGGCACTATCATTGTACGTTAAACACGTGTCGAGTGTCAACTAAAAAACGACGATTTGCGTAATAAAAGTGTGCAGGAATTACAAAGTACGATTGAAAACATTTAAAAATAATTACCTATCATCGCTAAGTAAACTTAAAATAACCATATTGTTAAGAAACAATTAAATTAATCAAATAAAATTTTATCAAAAGATCGAACGCCATTTTTAAATACATATTATACATAGAACACACCCAAACTCTGAAACAAAAAATTTGCGGATCACACAAACATTTGGTCCGACCCGGGAATCGAACCCGAGACCTCTTGATCAGCAGTCGCATACGCTAACTACTAGACCAACGAGGCAGTCAAAGTCAAATGAGTTGGCACGTCAGCTGTCCGTAAAAGATTACACCAACCGGCTCAAAAGATTCGACATCTTAGGCTTACAAACCCGTCTGTAGCTTCAGAGCTGCAGGAGAGCATGTTCTACACGTCACTATACTCAAACATCACATCTGCTCATAGTCCTAGGACTAATTGCCGATATCAGAACACAAAAAAAACACATACCTATATATAAAAATATATTTAAGAACATAAAAATAGTATACAACTGACTGTAAGTAGAAACCTGTAGTTTCAGGCGCCAAGGACAGAAAACTCATTAAACCAAAAATTATTCAATTGTTTTTTTTTTCAACTTTCACGAGGTTCTAAGTCTTATTGATCTATCATCACATTATCATAATTACTCGCAACAATAGTCCTAGGACAGGACTAAAAAAACACATACCTATATGTAAAAATATATTTAAGAACATAATGGTTTACCACTGACTTCAATTAGAAAACTGTAGTTTCAGGTGCCAAGGACAGAAAACTCTTTAAATCAAAAATTTTTTCATTGTTTTTTTTTCCAACTTTTACGAGATTCTAAGCATTATTGATCTATCATCACAATATCAGGATTATTCGCAAACAATAGTCCTGTCTGTGATAATAGACTAATCCCAATACAACGTAGTACCTTCATTCTCAAGAACTGAGGCACATGCCTGTAGGACGACACCTATAAATTTGTAAGCTGATATTGAAAGGCAAATTAGATGAACTCTGTAGCTCGAAATTAGCTTGACCTTCTCGTGACTAATGGCACGTAATAAGTCTGTCTGTTACTACAGGAATGGCGGAAATCGCGAGGTGCGGGGGAAGCAGTTTTTCGTAAAAAGTGTGTGACGAAAAGAACCTTTAAGAATGAGAGATGTGAGGACTGCAACAACCTGCCATGCTCACCCCGTTCCGTGACCTTGTCAACTAGTGCTGAGGAACGGAATTATCTAGCCACGTTAGCAGATATAAATAAGAAGATGGAAGTGCTATACAAAGTCGAAATACTGCACGGTTGGGCTAGTGGCTTAAGCGGTTGCCACGCCGCTTCCTAGTGCGCCAAGTGTCGTGGGTTCAAATCCCACGTAGGACAACACTTTGTGTGATTCACAATTTGTTGTCTGTCTGGGTGTTCTTTGTGTCCGTTTCATGTATGTTTGTAAAGTCCCCCGCGACACAGGAAGTTATATTCCTAATGCGGGAGTTGTCTTTTAAAAAATGAAAATGAAATGAAAATGATCTTGAAGAAAAAGAGAGAGAGAAAAAAGTGGAGATGTCTGGTTTGGAGCGGAAAGAAAATGAAGTGATTGCCGTAGTGATTACTCAGGTGGCTAGGAAGCTTAATTTGGACCCCGGTCAGATCGAATATGCAGAGAGGGTAGGACAAGAAAAATCAGACTCCAAAAAACCCTGCCGGTAGTGATCACTCTAAAGACCAAGGCGATTCGTGATAAATGGATTGAGAGTAGAAAAAATCACATAAATAACAGACACATATACGGCACTGATAATGATACGTATATATATGTTATGAAAATCTAACTAAATACAAAAGAAATCTTCTCCTCCTAGCCATTATTCCCAATTTTATTTGGGGTCGGCTACTAGTTCAACCGGATTTACCTGAATTTTAGTTTTTCCACGGAGCGACTGGCATCGGACCTCCGCAACCCTAAGGGAGAACTGAAATTCGAAGATTGAACTAGTTGTCAGTATATTTGAGGGCACTGACTTCCCAATAACGATTGCCATAGATGTTCATGACAACCGGGACCGACGACTTTACGTGCTCTCCGAGGCACGGGCGTGAATCACCGTCAAACTTCCAAACTCCGGGCAGTTATTAGGAATTTCCTAGGAAAATCCCAAAAACACTTTTTGGCCCGACCCGGGATTTGAACCTGAGACCTCTTGATTAGCAGTCGCATACGCTAACCACTAGACCAACGAGGCAGTTGAAAAAGAAATCTTCTATGGACCACTAAAAACCAGTTAGGTTAATTTTATAAATATATATGGGTTAAGATGGAAAAATACTCATTAGAAAAAGTGATGTATAAAAGAAAATATACTCTATTCGGAACACACGTGACATCGAACAATTTGTAGAAAGAGACGGAATAGCGGTGAATGACTAATCCCTGTTATCATTGCGAACATAGCGCGGAGTGCACACCACGTGTTCACAGGATGGACCCTTTTGATTCAATAACTACACTGGAATGTCAATTTAATAGATATCTAAATATTACAGACCCGGGACAAAGCTTTAGTGGTAGGCATGAATACCTACATACATATAACACATTAATACCAGATCGCTCATAGTTTTTTTAATGAATTATTAACGTACTGAATAGCTACTCTCAAGAGATTGGGCTTCTGGTTTTATCCGAGGAGTTTTATCTGTTAAGGAGAATGATATTTCATTGTTGAGCATCGAAAGCTATCGTTTTCAAATACACGGGAGAATGCAAGAGGGGGTAGAGTGCTGATTTACGCCCAGGAAAATATCAACTGCTACTCAGAAGAAACAACGACGCTTTCGACGGGTGTAAGTGAAGTACCGTGCATTGATCACCAAACTATATACCACTATATTTTCATTTAAAGAATGTCACCACTTCACCCGATACACATTACCACCAGTAGCAAGAAAGCTGTTTAAAGTGAGTCTTCTTCATCATAGTCTAGTCCGTTGCCAGCTTCTCCCCTGCCTACGTGCAGGAGTTGATTTATACATGGTCGATTTTTGTTTTGTTTAATTTGTTGTGGTAAGATATTTTAAATCTAGTGTAAATAACTTTATTTCAATAATACTGAAGAGGCACTGGCCATATTAGCCACAGAACTGATGACCATTGGTAGAAGAGTTCTGGAGCGGAGACCGCGTCTCGGCAAACGTAGAGTAGGACGCCCACAGGCGAGGTGGAGTGACGACCTGCGTAAGACGGCTGGCAGGAGCTGGATGCGAGAAGCCCAAAATTGATTAGAGTGGTATGCAATGGGAGAGGCCTATGTCCAGCAGTGGACTGCGATAGGCTGATGATGATGAATCTGAGTAATCCCGTCTGATTGATAATTTGTGCTAGCGTTATTATTGGTGTATAAAATAGTTTGTTTACACAATTTTTTGTTTTAACTCCGTTTTTGGAATGGTTTGCTCATCGTCTTCTTGAATCTTCCACCTTGAATAAAAACAATTAATTAGCCAGCTTTTCAACTCAATTCAAATTATAATTTAAAGTGTGACCGGTTTGTCTGATAAATAACACCGGTTCCTCAAATTGTCTTACATAACTGATTTGTCGCTTTCGAATGATAATGAAATTGTAATATCTACTCTTAATATTTGTAACTAGTTTTGTAACTTTACCGAAGACATAACAGCCGACTAAATGAGCAAAGAGTAACGAGAAAGTTATAATTTATGTATATTTTATATTTTAAGTATAAGTTACAATTACCGATAGGAAAATATTTCAACATGTAATATTATATATTATGTCGGAGGTCTGTGGTTGTGAATGTAAATTTTGCAACCGGGTTCGATATTATGTGAGTACTGTTCAGTACATTGTTAATGTATGTTTTGATATTGTAATTAGACTATAGTTGTTAAAACTCTGTTATAACTTTACGATATTTCCTGTTGGATTATTTGAAGCATTCTAATAGTAAAGCTAATTAGATTTAAATCCTTTTTGTAAATTGTATCGAGTAAATACGTGACGTATTTCCGTACGCCACTTAGTTCGATCTGTGTGTTTTAATTACGTCGACAAAGTGCTGCAATAAAATTATGAAAAATATTTTTATTCAGAGTACCTCCCCTATACGTAAAGTGGAAAAGATTTTTTTCCTCTAGTCTTCCCCCATCGTGTGGGGTATCATTAGATAGGTCTTTTAAAAACATGGCAAGGTTGCTAAGGCCATTTTTCGATTTAGGTATCAGTTTGCGAGTTATTTAACTTTAAAGAGCCTCTATAAAATCCAAATGGCTGGATCAAAAAGTTTGAAAAAATCATGATAATCGTCCATATACCTAATGACTTTCAAGGAAAGTTATAGCGGTTTTGATAACTTTTTTGTCAAAAATTAAAATTAAAGTTCACAATGACAATCGATAGATGGCGCTATGTAAATTTTTGAATCAATGCAACTTATGGTTTCGTTACAACACAGGTTATTTAAATTTATTCCTAGTTACACTAATAACTGTATGCGAACGCTATCTATTGAGTATACCTTGAGAGTACTTGTAAGTCTTGAATTCATTTATAAATTGTTGTATTTTTAATGGTACATAAAAGATGCGCGTGAGATGCTTGCAGAGTGTCGTCGCGTTGTATCGGAATCGGGACAGCTCACGTTCGGCGCGTACGCGCCGTCCTCCTAAGTGGCCTCTGGAATTGGGGGACGTTGACGAAAACGGCCCTTAGTATTGTAAATATCAGTTATACTTACAAAGGGAAAGAATTGAAATGCAGGAGGTGATAGTACTGTTATTACTCTATTCGTGTGTAGTAGAACAGCAAAATGCAGTAAATACACGCCGTATGTTAGTCGGCTGAGAGGAACGAAAATCCTCATGCTAAGGAATTCTGTAACAAGTAAATAAAATAATAAATAAATAATAAATATTTTGGACATCTGACACACAACATCATCTAGTCCCAAGCTAAGCAGAGCTTGTGTTATGGGTACTAGACAACTGATATAAATACATAAACATACTTTTTTTTTGTAAATACATACATATTATACATAGAAAACACCCAGACTCCGAAACAAATATTTTTGAATCACACAAATAGTATTTGTTCCGACCCGGGAATCGAACCCGAGACCTCTTGATCAGCAGCCGCATACGCTAACCACTAGACCAACGAGGCAGTCAAGTGCTGAAAGAAATAAGAAACAAAATATTAATATGGTTTGTAAAATTAGTTACGTATGGATTTAAAGGGGGCGCTCAAATCCCAGTTACCCTAGGCGATTGATAACATTCAACGACGTCTCGGCTAGTCCTTGAATATGTAACTGTTAGTGGCATGATATCATGAGCATCTCAAAACGTAGCAAGCAGTAGATTTCGGTTGTCGTAAGTCTAGGTGGGCCAGTACGTGAAGGCCTCATGCTGGACAGTCAATTGAGCTCCGAATAGTATTTAGGGCTATTACTCCTTCGAGTTAAGAAGTTCACTGCCTCTACATGGGCATCGTTTGATCCATGGTCCTAATGGAGCACCCGTTTGGTGTGAGGATCTAGCAGGTTTCTCCCGCTGTAAGGCTCAACTTAGGAGTCTCCAATGGCTGATGGCCATACGAATCATACGGGGCTACCGTACGATCTCGTATAAGGCAGCAACGGTCCTGGCGTGATCTCCAGCCTTCGACATTCTGGGCGACATGGAGAGGATGGTCTACGACCAAATTCGTTCTGCTTCGACCGGCGAAGAGACAGCGCCGGATCATGAGGCTGGAATGCTACGGCTGAGGGCACACACACGCTCAGAGTCTGAAGGGTTGGCCGGCACGGCTTGAAATTTAGGCTTGTGGTAGCCAACGCGCTGTCGGAACCGTTCTGTCGAGTTTCGAAGCTTGGATAAAAAGGACTGACTTTGTCACTACCGATTGACTCAGATACTCACCGGTTGCTTCGGTGAGTATCTGAATAGGATTAGACGTAAGGCTATTGTAAATGCCAGCGTCTGCTCTACATGGAAATCCAAGCGTCGAGACCTGGTCGGATAGATCGGACGAAACCTGTCACTGCCAGCATTGATCGTGGCAATGCTAGTGAGTAATGAGGGAAGGGAGGTCGCGGTTTCCTTGTGTGAGAACGTAATGCTGCCAGAAGGAGTCCGTAGAGTGGGGTCAGGAAAGGTGTAATTCCGCGAAGCAGGCATCGAAGGGTACGCAGTAAAGGCTGCTGCTCTTCAATCATCGCCATAGGGTTGTTGGGGCCACATCTCGGGAAAATGTGTGTACCCCGGTGCGGCTGGAGGATGTTGTTCTACATACTAACAGACGGGTCGCTTTCATTGTGTAAAACGGCGAAAGGCGCGATATCGTCCTGCTCCAGTAGATAAAATTAGTTGGAGGCCTTCGGGCGGTTTAAAACACCCAACGGTAAGATTACGTAGCCAAAACCTTGAGTTCCTATCTGTACATACTTAGCCAGCATGCATTCATGCTAACGTAAGGAAAGGCATTGTCACAGGCATGCTTCCTCCAGTGGTGGATTATGGGTATTACTATTTATGATAATGATGGTGATGATGATGAAATACTTACGCACGTATCCATATTCACACATTCCAACTATGCAGCATACTGCAGAACCCCATATAGTTCTAGATATTGCTGCTACTGCAGCTGCTTCTAATGGGTCATGCTGCCGTTTTACTATAAAAGGGCCCAAGGTGAAATACAACAACATTATACCTAGAGAAATAGCTGTTCCAATTATAGAAAATACCTGAAAATAAAATATAATATGATGAAGAGCGCGTAGTTTTCATATGCGAGGAAAGAAGGGATATTTGACCCTTTTCAGTTTTCTTTTCAGTTTCACATTGAGTTTTTCTGAACTAAAGAGGGGTGCGATCAACAACATCCAGCCCAGAGGTGACCATTTAAACTGCTCCAACCATGCAGCTTATTTTTAACCAACTGAGAGTTCTGCCAAAGTGTAGAACAAATGGGTACAAGTACAGTTAAAATTAACTGACCGTTGACACACTCCGACGGTAATGAGTAGGTTTGTAGATATGCATGAAGTAGCCCATTGCGACTCCAACTAGATATGGTCCAGAACGGCTGTAAGTCTTGGTATATATGAAACTGAAGTGCGCGTAGTTTCTCTTAGTTATTAATACCCTGAAGAAAATTAATTGAAAAGATTATTCCCAAACCACAATTTATTTTAACAAATATTTATTTTAAAAAATAATTTTACTTGAACTTTGCATAGTACATTAATTTGAAACGTTCAATAAGCTGGCGTTTTGTGCTCTTTTAAAGTAAATGAAAGTTTAAAAAATATATTAAGCATCTTTTGAAAGAACGAACGGGCAGGCTCCACTGGGAAGGTTCTCTCTCACAGAAAACCAACATAAAGTGCCATCTTTCTTTCTACGAGACCGTAGGCCTAATAATGCAAGGGCGACAGTTATCTTGGTAAATTTGTAAGCAGTAAAATGCGCGTGGAGTCATTGAAGGTGACGTGAACCAACTCCGCGACGGCTGACCACCCTGGAAGGCTGCCCCGTCATCATATCAGTTACTGACCAGACGGAGGGGCATGGTGACCGCTTCCGTTCGACTTTTTAGTCAACGGTGAAGTAAATTCACTGTTAGATGATGATACAGCTGAGCAGTGGTGCACTCACCCCTCAGGACGCGCACAGTCCAGAGAGGAACTTGAGTCCTCGAGCTCACTCTACCTGAATGTCTACTTGCAAAGCATAGTGCAGTAGCTGGTAGGTGTGGTCGTAACAACAGGACCTTATTACGCCTGTTTCACGACTTTAAGATGTGTTTTAAGTTCAGTATTGACATTTTGAACGGAGGAACGATTGATATTTTTAATTATTTAATGATCTGCAAGCTGCAATATTCAGGTATTTGAATTCTTTCAATGGTTCGAATAAATAATTATTAATAGCTTTTTTCTGTGCGACTAAAACCTTTATAAACATTTGATGCACAACTTTACCCCCTTCACCCTTATACAGAATGTTATTTCTTAACTTTGACTCAATGAAAGCAATTCTTAAATGTTCAGTACTAACTTCGTTTTTCAAACTCCTGAGTATGTTCCTTCCAGATCAATATTTTCTATAATTTGAAAAATAGTACCAACATATTATTCTGGCCTGTTACGTACTCGGAAGTCTGATGAATGAAGTGTAAATAAAATATCATCTTAGTAACAACTGTCAGAGAATAACTGACGATGATTGGAAGGAGGTAAACTGGAAAAAGAATATGTTATCTTCGAAGACTATTCTAAAAGCCGTGGAACAAAAGAAATGCTTCTGTATTTATATCAATCGTCTAGTACCCATAATACAAGCTCTGCTTGGTTTGGGACTAGATGATGTTGTGTGTAAGATATTCGATTTGCAATTACGGAATCGGTGCTTAAAAGACCTATAAAAGGTGGTGAACTTGTTCTTACCGAATATCAGATTCTTTGATGTGATAGAACAGACGGAATGGTAAAGTGTTAGGTGAGGCAGAGGGTGCCGAGTGTTTACGGCCATCGCAAACTGGGCGACTTGTCGCCGCGTCTTCTCACTCTCACTTCTCACGCGGCGTCTTTGTTTCTTCGGGCGTCTCTGATGCCTAGTGTGCGGAGCTTAGAGCAAATTATATGAAATTTGTCGGCCGCAGAGCAGAGGCAGGCTAAGTACTCACGAAGCGTTTTTCTCCCGTACCCGCTGCGGTGGTGGAACTACGGTTTTATTTCTATACTCACGAAACCGGTTATGTCGCGGTTGCTATATTCGCCCCCCCAATTTTACGGGCAATGATCGCAAGACAGGCGGTTGCAAGATGGGCTAATGTTCAGTTGAGGTTCAGACCGCCAAGGGTGCGGGCGAACGCGACCCGCGCGATTCTACAGGTTGCCCGCCGGTGCAGCGGGAGCCGCAAACAATGTCGCACACCGCGGGCGTAAAACGCGTCGTGAGCAGTGCTTTAATTTTTTAAAAATAAAACTGCATTCTACGGAAGCTTCGGGCCCGCAACCGCAGCGGGCATGGGAGGAAAATGCTTCGTGAGTACTTAGCCTCAGAGCGCTCAGCGGGAGCGGGTGCAGCCACTTCCGGTTGTGCGAACGAATTTTCTTTGGTATGCTCCTGTATTACGCACCATGAAGTTTATTGATGGTATCTCAAAACAAGTGGACATTTATAACTGTAACCTAAGAACCGAACGGTTATTTCGTACGTGCAATGTAGCATGGTTAGCCATACCATGGCGGCCTGGTTAGATAATTCTGCATCATTCCCTCGGCCTTCGGAGACCGAGAGAATGATGCAGAATGATTGGGCCTAAGGTCTCACACTCACCAACAGAATACGACAGCAAGAACGCTGTCATTATTAGGATGGTCTTCTGTGTGAGGGTAGTACTGCCCCGGTCGGGCCGGCATATTCGTGCTCAAATTAACGTGGCTCTACTTACCTATAAAATGTTTCAAATAAATAATAATATTTTCAGGTTATTTTGTGATCATTTTACTTAAAAATCTATTAAGAAATTGAATCATGTTTTTACTTACTCAAAATCATGTATCGTGCAAGGTAAATTATTCCAATAAGTTATCACTCCTGGTATAACTGAAGACATTACTACTGACAATCCGAATACTTTAAAAGCAAAGCTTTTCTTCCTCTGATATAGATAAAACAGTATCGTTGCAAATACTGTGAGTTGATAGTCGCAAGCAGTATACCAAGTCACCGGAAAACACTGTTAGAAAAGAAAATAGATAATGACAATAATTAGTTAAAGTACGACATATTTAATCGTCTTAACATAAATGTGAGTTCATAAACTGTGGGAACAAAATTGCTAAAAAATAGATTCTATAAACTGTCAACTTGTAGAGAAAATGAGTTTTAAAATACCATGGCGATTCCACAACTTTTTGCTATAGGTAGTTCTAATAATAATGTATCTCAAAACAGTCCAATTTCAAGAATTTGCACTCGTTACAAGTTAATATGTTCTGAAAATGATATTTTTTTCAACACATTTGGAGAATTTAAGAACGCGACATTAATCATCATATCATAATAATTATCATAGTCTAATGCCTGGTATCCTTTTCAACTAAGTAAAATAACACTAAAAGCTGTGTACAGTTGTAATTGTGCGTTATTTTTTACTAATTTTTCGCACTATACAGATGGCGTTATCAAAAAAGAACTGGGTTGGCCTTGGCTTAGTATTTTTTTCATTTTATGTTTTTAATGGCATGTACACACATGCACACATATGAATATGAAAAATAATAATACATTTCCTGAATGGTCATTTCTACTAGTTAGTCTAGTTAGTCATTCAGGATCACTATCCACTACGGTTGGCCTAGTGGTCCCCACGCCACTTTCTACTTCGCCAATTGTCGTGGGTTCAAATCCTACGTGGGACAACAGTTTTTGTGATTCGCAAATTGTTGTTCTGAGTCTGGATGCTCTTTGTGTCCGTTTTATGCATGTTTGTAAAGCCCCCCGCGACGCAAGATTTTTATTACTAATGCGGGAGTTGTCTTAAAAAAACAAAGAACTATAAGTTAGCAATTTGATAAAATAGATAATATAAAGAATTCGAATTTAGCAATTCAATGTCATAATAATAAAAATAATAAATCATTATCACTTACTATTTTATTCATACTGGTGTTCATCATCAATAATATATTTTCTGAAAGGTCATTTCTAACGAGACCGCCAGGATCATTATCCACTAAATTAAAAAAGCGGCCAAGTGCGAGTCGGACTCGCCCATGAAGGGTTCCGTATCAGCAAGTAACATCATATAAAAGTTCTTGTAGTTCGTTGTAACTTT
The DNA here is from genome assembly GCA_932526445.1 of Phragmatobia fuliginosa. Lineage (NCBI taxonomy): Eukaryota > Metazoa > Arthropoda > Insecta > Lepidoptera > Erebidae > Phragmatobia > Phragmatobia fuliginosa. The sequence goes on along the minus strand of OW052079.1, from coordinate 13,777,819 downwards.
CATCGATGTTTTTATACTAGTGTATTAACTGGATGAAAGGTAAATTGCGTGTAACGATTTATGACGTATTAAAAATAAACCACTGACTAGATCTTGTTCAAACCAATTTTCGTTGGTAGTTTACGTGGTAATGTATAACATATATTTTTTTTTAGTTGTATCACTCTCTTAGTTTGGAAGTTAGGACACACATTTTTCCACTTTGGAAGTTTCTCTCGCGCAAACTATTAAGTTTAGAAAAAAATGATATTAGAAACCTCAACATCATTTTTGAACACCTATCCATGGATAACACACACGTATAGGTTTGATGAAAAAAAAATTTTTGAGTTTCAGTTCCAAGTATGGGGACCAAAATCGATCAAAGTGGTGTGCAATGGGAGAGGCCTATGTCCAGCAGTGGACTGAGATAGGCTGATGATGATGATGATGATGATGGGGACCCCCAAAATGTATTGTTTTTTTTCTATTTTTATGTAAAAATCTTAATGCGGTTCACAGAATACATCGACTGACCAAATTTCAACAGCTCTTATAGTTTCGGAAATAATTGGCTGTGACATACGGACGGACAGACAGACAGACAGACTTGGCGAATCTATAAGGATTCCGTTATTTGCCATTTGGCTACGGAACCCTAAAAAGTAAATCATTATGACTTACCAGTGTATCCATACTGGTGTTCATCATCAGTAGACTGATTAACCAATTTTTCTGACATACTAATGATTCGGAGTCAAAATAATTCTTCCAAAGAGGACCCGAACCGAGAAACTTCATAACTGACATGTAGTAAAAGACTATGAAAGCAACGAGACAAACTAATCTGAAAAAAGGTTTTTTTTTCATTAATCAACAGCCCCTCATACATTCCATATCTTTTTGGGAAGAAGGTTTTGACCATGACTTTTTACCACGGTAGTCAGGACGGTTGGTATGGTAGTAGATAGTAGGAGTCACGTAGTATTCCCTCGCACAGAAAACCAACCTAAAATGACAACATTTGTACTGTCGTCTTTCGTTGGTGAGTGTGAGACCGGAGGCCTAATCATGCTGCATCATGCTTCCGGCCTCCGGAATCCGGAATCAGAATTCTACATTGTATGCATTCACAATACAATGTAGAATTCTGGCGCGGTCGGACCTAGATGGGTGACCGTTTGTGGCATTATATGTAATGAGCGTTTCCGTGATTCGGAGGTCACGTTAAGCAGTCGGTCCCGGTTGTTATCAGAATATAGCAGTCGTGAAGCTTAGTTGGAGGCCTTCGGGCGGCTTAAAAACATCCAACAGCAAGATTACGTAGCCACAACGTGTCTTGCCTGTCCCCAACCCGCACTCGGCCAGCGTGGGGACGTATGGCCATAACCCTCTCCTGAGAGGAGACCTGAGCCCAGCAGTGGGACGTTATGGGTTGTTGATGATGCATTCACAATGAGAATAGTGGCCCTACTCTTGGATTTTATTCATACTTTCCATCAGGCAGAGTAGAGTTCTTTAGTACACTTTAACATAAAAAGAAATAGTTTCGTTAGCTTGGTGTTCAGACGCCTATCTGAGTGCTAGAGAAGCAGTAAGCTGATCCTGCTGAGGAAACAGAGATGGCCTATTAATTCGGTTGCGGCCTGTAGGCCCATCATATCCTTAGACGAGGTTGGTAAACTGTTTGATAGAGGGCTATCTGCACGAATCTTATGGCATCTATCTGAGGTGGACCCCAATCTGTCAGACTACAGATTGGGATTTCGACAAGGGAGTTCAATGGTCGTGCTGCTGTGATGCGCCTGAAGGCCGTGACTGAAGAGGCAGTGAGCTGAGGCGGCTGTTGGTTAACGCCAACGCATTTAATAATCTGACATCCTGAGTACTTGAGGCTGCTATTGGCTGATATAAAGAGCACACCATTATGTGGAGGACTGAAATTATGTTTTGAGACATCGGGCCATGTCATGTTGTGTCTGTCTCCAGACCACTCCTGTGAAACATTGGATGCAACTGGGCCCTATGCTTTTGTTACACGGTATAACTATAAACTATAAACTTAACAACTCACCTAACATATCGTTTCCATAGAACAATAAAGAGATTTTGTTTCTTTGCCAGAAGCCCCTTGATGAACAGTAATCCTGACATTGCAAAAAATGTATCCACAATGACGTGAAAAGGTAGCAACTTAATTACATAATGGTCGCTCTGCAAAATCAAATGAGGAAATAAGTATAGACATATTTATAAGTAATATTTAAAACTAGCGTTTGCACCCTGCTCATCCTGCGAACCATAAATTAAAGTCTCTGCCCTTCTTTTCCAAGGACTTTCATTTAAATCGGTTGATGATAGCCGTGAGAGCATAACATATGGACTTTTAGACAGATAGAATTACTTTAGAATATTATTATGAATTTGTATTTAAAGGGCATTCGTAATTTTATTAACTTTAACAGAATAAAAATTTAAAAAAAATATTTTTACCCTTCATTTGTATATAATAGAGGCACTTAATTTTTTTTTTCCAAGTGCTTCAAAATCGTTTAAAGTTTCATTAATTTGACTTACAATTTATTTATTTTTTATTATTGAAAAACATTAAACAGGAACTATTTTAGGGCATAATTCCAGCATCTAAGTACCAATTGTTTTTTATTTTTCTAAGATATTACGAACAAATGTGACAATGGCAGACTTAATGCCTGGGCATTTTCTACCAGTCGACATTAGGGCGATGCAAAGCATAACGTAGTACATGCACAGTAATGATATTAATGCATATTGGCGCCACTGCCCAACCAATCAGAGGGCTGCGACTGAGGCGTGCCAGGGGAGTCCGTTTCTACACAGTAAAACAGTCTTTGGAAGTGTGAGATGTACTAATTTTACTTCCACAGTGGTTCCAGTATTCTCTGATGGAGATGCTGCGCTATTGATGTTAAAGCAGCCTCCCGGCACGCCTCAGTCGCAGCTTTCTGATTGGTTGCGCAGTGGCGCCAATAATGCACATAATATTTAAACATTTGTATGCCCACACATATACATGTATATAGTTATATATAAAACATACATACTCCTATATCTATATAAATACATTGCTCATTTGCTACAAGGCAATCATAACCATGGAGATTTTTTAGTAAGTAAAAACGTCATTTTTTCACTCTATAGAATTTAGAAAAATGGTTTAGAGTTACGCTGTTATAGCACCATCTCTTTCGTTCTGGTCACTCGTGGCAACAACGATATTATTTATATTTAGTTGTGATGTAATAGTGCGAGCGGAAGGATGTGCTTATGCTATTCAAAAACGTCATTTTTTTTTTCAAGAGCGTTGTTACTTGATAAAAACGCTCTTATATGTAAGTTAACTACAATTTGTTTAATATATTTTCAGTAATAATGTGTTAAGTATAAATGTGTAGTTAATGCAGATTAAAGTATGAAATTAACGTTTTATTGTAATAGGTACTTCGAATTGACATATAACCTTCATGGTTTGAGATTATTGAGTTAAACTTTTTCAGATCGTTTCTATGGGGATCTTCAAAAAAATGTGCAACATTTGATGATCAACTTTCAATTGTTGCTTAGACAAAAAGATGGATACTTCGAAAATTCGAGCAATTTTTGAATACGATTTCCGACGCAGAACTAACGCTGCATATTATTATTATTATTATTATTATTTAATACACAAGCAGCTTAAAGCTGATGCGTGTATATCATTACACTTGTGTTTTTAAATGTTTATCAAGTCTGTTTTTGAAGATGTTCAGATTTGGGGCACTAATCACGGGTTCTGGTAAAGAGTTCCACATTTGCACCACACGGTTTGGTAAGAAATGGTTTCAGGGATTGCTAGCACACCGAAGTTTGTTAAGCTTCATGGAGTGACCTCTCAATTGGGTGTTCGTGTTCATTGTGAACATGGATTCAATATCTCTCACGTTATAATGATGGTTGAGGATTTTGTAGGTTTCTATAAGGTCTCCTCTGATTCTTCTCTGTTCTAGTGTTGGTAGATTGAGTTCTAGCAGACGTTCTTCATAGGACATGTTTTTCAAAGAGAAGACTATTTTAGTTGCCCTTTTTTGTACCCTTTCCAACATCACAATATCTTTTTTTAATAATGGATTCCATATTTGAAAGGCGAATTCCAGCAAAGGTCTAATGTACGTTAAATAGATGCTGAGAAATAATTCTTTATTGATAACATAGAATGCCTTTCTAATTATATACAACAATGAGTTTGCCTTCTTTGTTATCATTGTAATATGCTCATCCCACTTCAGGTTATGTGTTATGATAACTCCGAGGTCTCTTTGGGAGTCCACTGGTTGTAATGGCACAGAATTAATTGTGTACTTGTGTTTAGGATTATTTTTGCCTATATGCAGCACACTGCACTTAGACGCGTTGAGTGAAATTAACCAATCTTTTGTCCATTGCACAATTCGGTCTAGGTCTTGCTGAATTATGTTGTGGGAAACCAGTGGATTTCCCATAATTTTGGTATCATCTGCGAATATTGACAGGTTTGAGTGAATTACACCCTTCAAATCCGTTGTAAACAATATAAACAAGAGCGGTCCGAGCACTGAGCCCTGAGGTACCCCACTGTGTACGTTGCGGGTATCTGAAAGTGTTTCACCCACTCTTACTTTGAACTTTCTGTTGGTTAGGAAGTCCTCAATCCATTGAAGGAGTTGCCCACGTATTCCAAGGTGTTCTAGTTTGGCTACAAGTCTTTTAATTGGGACCCGATCAAAGGCTTTTTCGTAATCCAAATAAATGACGTCAGTGGGCTGATGTTTGTCAAAGTTGTCTGTCCATTTGTCCAGGCACATGAGAAGATTCGAGACGATAGATCTTTTAGACACAAAACCATGCTGTTCATCTATAATGATGTTTTCTATATTCATAAAAGATCTCAGTTCAGCTGCTATAATCTTTTCCATTGTTCGACAGACAATACTTGTAAGACTGATGGGCCGGTAATTAGCAGCTAGGTGTTTATCACCCTTTTTATATATTGGGGTAACATAGGCTACTTTCCACTCTTGAGGTAATCTTCCATTTTCTAGTGATAGGTTCATAATTTGAGCCAACTGGGAACTAAGGACATGGCTGCACTGTTTTAGTAAAAGTGATGGCAAAGCATCTGGCCCCATCGACGTGGAATCACTAAAAGTATTTAAGGCCTTTCTCACTTTATCTGGTGTGAATACGAGTGACTGTATGGAATTTTTAACTCGGGGGAACTGAATCCTTGGGATATGTGAAGAAGTAGGCTCCACAACAAAAGACTTTTCAAACTGAAGGGCGAACAAGTCGGCTACCATTTTTTGATCACCAGCAATATGCCCTCTTTCATCCTTTAATGAGGGTGGTACACTTACCGTAGAAGATAGTTGCTGACGCATGTAGGAATAGAATGACTTGGGACCACATTTAACAATACCTCTTTCAAACTCCATCCTTAATTTTCTGACAATTCTTGTCAGGTGATTGTTTGCTTGTCTATATATTTTATAAGATTCATTGGTACCACTTAAAATATACTGTTTCCAGAGGCGTTTTTTATTTTCTGCCAAATCTAGCACCTCACGATTGATCCATGGTTTATTAGCATTGTAATTCTTATATGTCTTTTTAGTTGGAACGTGAGTATTAATGACATTGTGTGTTTTTGTTGTAAAGTCCGTCCAGGCACCCTCAACATCAGTTACTTTTGTATCTATAAAGCTCTTTTCAGCAAGTGTTTGGGCTATTTTTTCATAATCAGCTTTGAAAAAGTTTCTACGTGGTTGTTGAGTAGTAGTTTTGCCAGTAGTTTGGGTTCTGATTTGTGCCGTTGCTACAAGTACCTGATGATCACTGCTTCCTATGTTGGGATGGTGTTCCACTTTTGTGCAGAAGTTTTCTTCATTACACAGTATTAAATCTAGTAGTGACTCTTCATTATTTCTCTTTCTAGTTATATTTTTAACAAGTTGGTGTAGGTTACTGTTTACATACATGTCTATGAATTGTGCATGGAGCAGAGTATATGCGTCCGCATTAAAGTTGCATAGTGGCCACCTTATATCAGGAAGGTTAAAATCTTCCATAATTAGTAAGGTACTGTTACTTTCTGAAGCTATCCCAATTGTTTCAAAAAGTCGCTTGTCTGACTCATCAAAGGTGTAATGGGTTGGTCGGTAAACACCGGCAAGTAACATTTTAAAACTACCACATTTTATGTTTAACCATAGGGCCTCAACCTGTGGGATATTAAAAGTAGGATGTAGGGTAGCTTGTATGAGTGTATTGTTTAGTTTGAGTGATACATATATTGCTACTCCTCCCCACCCTGTCCCCTTATCACGGTCATGTCTAAATAAAGTGTAGCCTTTGATGTTCACCAGGGCACTACTAATAGTGGGTTTTAAATGTGTTTCCGTTATTATAATAAAAGTTGGTTTCAATTTATTAATCTCTATCATAAGCAAATCTCTTTTAGCCATAATCGAAGCCAGGTTTGTGTAGAAGAATGTGATCTCCAAAATACCCCCATTAGCATTTATAGCTTTTTTCCGCTGACTATTTTAGGGGCACCATGTATGTATTTTATTGTTAAGTCTGTTTCCCCATTAGCCATTTTTTTTTTAGCTCTTCTCGTAGTTTTTGTAAGTATTCTCTCTGATAGGGTGTTTGATCATTTTTAGCTGACACGTGTGATGGAAGCTTTGTGCGGTTTTTTAACACATTCACAGCTGGCTTTTTGTTAGAAAATATGACCTTAATTGGGCGAGGCGAAGACTGATTAGGTTTGCCGAGACGAATTACGGCGAATTATGCGAATTATATGCATAAAAAATTTGAAAAATGGGTGCCGCATGATTTGATTGATCTGCAGAAAGAAACACGTGTTGAAATTTTGCCTTGTTGAATCGATAGAGAAATGAAGGACTACAGGATCGAATAATTGTGACATTTTGATTGAAAGTAGATTCTTTATGAATATCCTAAGCGAAAAATGCAATGGCTGACCCCAGGTTAAACGTCGCAACAGTGTCCTAAAGCAAAGCTTATCAATAAAAAGCGGCCAAGTGCGAGTCGGACTCGCCCATGAAGGGTTCCGTATCAGCAAGTAACATCTTATGAAAGTTCTTGTAGTTCGTTGTAACTTTGATCGATGTTTTTATAATAGTGAATTGATTGAATGAGAGGTAAATTGCGATTTACGATTTATGACGTATTAAAAAACTACTAACTAGATTTCGATCAAACCAATTTTCGTCTGTAGTTTGCATAGTAATGTACAACATATATTTTTTTAAGTTTTATCACTCTCTTATTTTAGAAGTTACAGGGGGGGGAGGGCAACACATTTTTCCACTTTGGAAGTGTCTTTCGCGCAAACTATTTAGTTTAAAAAAAAAAGATCTTAGAAACCTCAAAATCATTTTTGAAGACCTATCCATTGATATCCCACACGTATGGGTTTCATGAAAAAAAAATTTTTGAGTTTCAGTTCTAAGTATGGGGACCCCCTAAAATTTATTGCTTTTTTCTATTTTGGTATAAAAATCTTAATGCGGTTCACAAATTACATCTACCTACCAAGTTTCAAAAGTATAGTTCTTATGGTTTCGGAAAAAAGTGGCTGTGACATACGGACGGACAGACAGACAGACATGACGAATCTATAAGGGTTCCGTTTTTTGCCATTCGGCTACGGAACCCTAAAAAGGTAATGTTAACTGGTCTCAGCGTGGTGTTATTCTAAAAAACTACTAAACTATTATTATGAAAAACTTGCAGTGAAACAGCCCCGATTCATGAATCGATCTTCACCATTATTGCATGATAACGCGAGACCTCATACAACACGAGAAACCGTTTTAACTCTACAGGAACTGCCATTAGAAACCATTCGTCACCCTCCGTATTATCCAGACCTTGCTCCAAAGGACTACCATTTTTTTCATGATTTGTACAATTTTCAATGTGATAAAAGTTTTCTTCACAGGGAGACAGTAAAATTTTTTCACACAGTTTGTAGAATCTAGATCACTAGAGTTCTATCGCAAAGGTGCATTAATGTCTTACTTATAAGATGGAAGCAATGTATAGATAATAATTGTAGATATTTTAACTAAATACATATGTTAAATAAAAAAACAAAAAATCGTTAATTTCTTAATTTAATACCTATTATTTGAATAACCGATGAACAAAAAGAAAAAAAAGAAAAAAATAATTCATTCACTGTTGATTCCTATGTTACAAATAATATTTTTCAATAAGTTTCGTCATTAATCAAAATACTACAAAAATGAGTTTTAATAGTATTGATCGATTTAAGGGTTTCCATGCTGTAAAAGAATGTTTCTTTGTGTTTTTGTGTACCTTATACGCAAGGTCTATACTTTAACACAAAGTATACGAATCATACATTTTTTGTCGAAATAAGTTTTCAAAAAAAAATATTGCTTACGGTATAATTTTAACTAAATGTCTCTCCTGAAAAACGATATTTTTGAAAAATGTTGACCTTGTTGCAAATGAGCGACATATTATATAGTTTTGAAAATGAATATGAAAAGAAAATGATCGCTCTCTTTTTAACCGACTTCAAAAAAAGGAGGAGGTTATCAATTCATCGGAATCTTTTTTTTTTTTTTTATGTAAGTTCAGCGATAATTTCGTCGTTTATGAACCGATTTCAAAAATTCTTTTTGCATTGGAATGGGCGTAGCTTACAGGTGGTCCCATCATCACCATATCGGGATCTGATCATGGGATCCCAAGGAAATCGAGGGAACTCCTCAAATATCATAGGCACAATGTCGCGATTTGGGTACTCGGAATAGTTTTTCATTGAAGTCGGTTCCTTTTTGTTAAAATTATTGAAAATTAAACTGTCTTATTTACTTGATTTAAATCCCCGCTGTTAATAGCTCCAGACGATGTAATAAAAAGAATAAAATGAGCGTTCACAACCATCACTGCTGTTAGGAATCTGATACCATTGATACTTTCAATGGTATCTTTATTCAAATCTGTCAATTCTGCCGAGTTTTTCTTCATATTAAATGATTTCAAAAGAACGGCACCTGAAAATAGACGAAAACAACCTGTGCCGAAAGTTTTAGTGAGTACAAAAAACAAGAAAGTCAGCCTATGTCCCGCTGTGGTTTGGATTGCCAAGAAATTACAACATTTACGTGATGATGAAGTCAGCGTTAGTAAGCTTTGGCATACTTCGATTATAATCTCTGCGATGAGCTCAACTTTAAGGTCACGATGAAGGTCGTTCATTCTAATGAACCAGAAATAATTTATAATACCCCTTACTATTTGTTTTTAAGTGTTATGTCATCAATGTTTGTGATTGTTTGCTACATTCCTATTTCAGTAATAGGCAGGTAATACCATAAGTCCGCATAGACATAAGGACTTATTTATATATGTAGTAATATCTTATTATGTACGGATACTTTCGATTTATCAGATACCTTTGGTCTACCAAAAGACTAGTACATTTTTATTTTAGCGAAAATCGAACTCGTCGCGAATCTTTCTGACTTAAGCTTACAAGCAAAGGACATAGGGTATTAAATGACCAATAAGGTACTCGTAAACCAATATCGTCGTCTTGCTGTCACAGGTAGTGGCGGAGCAGCAAGAGGGCACCATGGCAGACAACAAGCAGTGATCGGGGGATTCCAGAGGTGCGAGAACCAATGTTCTATACTGCACTGGGTGACTCGTCATTAGAAAGTCTATCAAATCATTTTATTTCAAGTAAACCATACAACGGCACTTTTGAAACGTCAAGTAGTCAGTCAGTAGTCAGTCGTGAAGCTAATCGTCTGTTCCAATTCGTAGATCCTATGGAGAAGAACAGACAAGAAACTCCATGGACACTGTTTTCCATCAAGTGCAAAGAGGCATAATCAAGGCATAATAAGGCAAATATCAAAGGCAAGGAGGGCTCTTGACTCGGCATGTCTGATATTCTGGTGATCTGGAATACTAGCTGGGTTAGGTGATGCGTAAGAGCGAATGTGTGGGCAGTTCGATCAGCGTGGTCAGTTTTGGGAGATCCCAACAAGGCTCATGGTAGACATTATTGTAGTAGACATTTTGGCTTAAGCGGTCGCCACGCCGCTTCCTACTACGCCAAGTGTCGTGGGTTCAAATCCCACGTAGGACAACACTTTGTGTGATTCACAATTGTTGTTCTGAGTCTGGGTGTCCTTTGTGTCCGTTTCATGTATGTTTGTTAAGTCCCCCGCGACACAGGAATTTATATTCCTAATGCGGGAGTTGTCTTTTTGTAAATTAAAAAAAAAAAAAAAAAATATTACACCTTTGCCTTTACAGTGCCTGATTCTGAGTGTTTGATGTGCCTTTACAGAAGCACTATATAAAGGCACAAGTATAATCTTCTCGTAGATACTAAATCCACATACAGCCCAAGGATGGAGATGGGTCCGCGAGTCCTCGCAGACGACGACAACAAACACCATTTTTTTTACGTGTGGAAATCCACTCGGACCGTCGTGGTGTGTCGGACTCGAACCGACTAAAACCAGATGGTGTGACCTCTCTGCGCCTGTAATTTGGGAGGAGTACAGGTAAGGAATTTCGGGCACTATCTCCAAATGAAACTCTATTCCTCTCTCCCGCCCATCCGCGCCCACACTCAGGGCGGCATGAGGCGCTGGTGTGAGCGGGTCCGATTGGAAGTCGTCCTCCCGGGCCTTCTCCGCCGCCTCCTTCTGCGAGATTACGTCCTCGCAGAAGGTTGCGACAGCGGTAAAACAACTGTTGCTACCGGCCATCGAGCTTATGACGGCCGGTAGGGAGAAATCCTCTCCGATGTCTGCAGTGAGGGCCGACGCTGCGTGCACATGCGGGGCAAACCGCCAGCGTGTGCTAGGCCGAGTCCTCACTGGAGTCGCAGTGGTGGCAGGCGGGAGTCGAATCTCTCCTAGCGACCGAATGCAGGACGACAACAAACACCTTCTCTAACAAAAGACACACCCCAGCCATTGCGAGAAAGCACTCCTCAAACTGGTATCCAGGATAGTGGAGATATGTCGTGTCGGCAGGGCGGCGTATCTGTGTCTTGGTTAGAAAAGGTATAGCTGGCCGTTCCGTCTAAAGTGCTGGTGGACGGCATTGACTTTTGCAAGGAGTCCTCAAATGTTTGTAAACTAAATGTCAGAAAAGAGGATGCCACTGTGGTACTGGTATGCTTTCTATTATTCGCTACCATGGTTTGATTGAGTGTAGGGATAAGGGGACGTAATAGGCATGGCAGTCATCGCGGCATCATGTAACCGATACTCGGAATACTGTGTTTTATCTATTTTTGTTTAAAAAATTAATGCAGTTTACAGAATACATCTACTGACCAAGTTTCAACAGTATAGTTCTTATAGTTTCGGAATAAAGTGGCAGTGATACGGACGGACAGACGGACAGACGGACAGACTGACGAATCTATAAGGGTTCCGTTTTTTACCATTTGGCTACGGAACCCTGAAAACAACTGAAATAATTTCTTACCAATTGTACTCGAAGTTGCTGCATGGCTTCTTACAAATGTCAGATAAAGTGTAGCCATCACTGTTAATAGTAACATCGTAGCTAGTACAAATCTGAAAGTCAAAATGACTATAGAAACACAAGACAAAAAAATAGCAGAGAAAAGTATAAATTTGATTGGCAGGTACTTGAAGATCATAAAAAATAATGACCTTAATTATAGTTCGCTGAAATACTACAATTGGGTTTCAAAATACAATAAGATCGAACTAATCCCTTTTTTTCTGCGGGGAATGGCGTGTGCGGGACTCCCGGAGAACCCGGTCTACCAACTAAACCCCGTGGCAGCCTACCTCGGCAGTAGGTTTCCTTTAGTCGAGTCAAAATTAAGATATAGCATCCTATTTTGGGGAAAAAGCTATAAAAAAATGTTCATAACGCTTTAGTCGCACAGAAAAGTTTATATGTATATATTGGTGTTACTCTTCATTAATTAATTTAATTATTTTCATGAGTACGAAAATGAAGATGAAAAACGGATAAGGGAGGCTACTAGGAGAAAAAATTTAAATACACAAATTAGAGATAATTGGTAAAGATTTTTTTTTAATGGAATTGACAAAGTTATTTTTAGAAAAAGGCTATTATTCTTGTAGCTGAAGTGGGAACTAAAATACAAATATATAATTTATTTTTTAAATGATATGACAAATCACTGAAGAATATCTTCAGTGATTTGTTGCTATGTTGTTTGCCATGAATTTTATTGTTATTGTGTTAATTAGTAATTTTATGAATATTGCTGATGCTTAATGTTTTTTTCTTGACATTTTTTTAACATTATTATAATTATGTGAATGACTGAATAGACTTTAAAATGCTAGCATAAATGTTTATTTATTTTGTAATTATTGATATTTGCCATTATTTGTAACTGTTTAAACTGTATTAAAATTCACATGTAATGTAAAAATTATTTATTTAATAAATGAAATGAAATTAAATGAAATAACCTGTTGAATGCGATATTATCAGCATTAGTTTTTTTTTGAAAAACATTTATTTTAGAAAGTTGGTATTTTATTATTCAACACACACTGGTATAGACTCGCATTGCAGGCAAAGACAAGTGTGATGTTGAATTTGACGTTAATGACAGTGACAGGTGATAGGTTAATGTCAAAATCAAATAATTGGTGTTTGTTTGTTTGTTTTCCTGGGCGGTTTCCGCACTTAGTCCTTACTATTGGACCATTGTGCGTGTAAAAAAAAATTGGTGTGTTCCGATTTTAACAGTATGTACATGATACAATGGATAAATTCTATCAATTAAACTTCAAACACTAGGTATATGACGTAGAAATACATGCCACAAACGGTCATCCATCTTGGTATTACCGCGCCGTCTTTGCTTACCCTCGGTGATTCCTTCCAATCACCAAAGGTCACATTAACTGTTTACGCTACTCACGTAACAGAAACTCTAAAAGGAATAATTTCCACCATTTTTGCAACATAGTTCATTGATACTTCGCTCTTAGTGGACATAGAGTTATGATGTATATTAAATAAAAAATATGACTGTTAGACATTTCCAAAACTCACGTGAACAAATAAAATCCAGTTGAATATTCTTCTTCTGTACCAGCTACCTGACAGCCATCCACTGTGATATTCGGATTCGAGATGGCCCTGAAGTGAGTTCCTAAGTACATGTTTCTGACGAGCTTGACAACCGAAGTTGACTGGCACGAGGCAGGAACGCAAACACCCCATGTAAAACGGTGGACGGGTATGCCCAATAAGGTTTTTGTCTGAGAATGAAACAGTTAAGAATCAATGCTTCTATCATATAGACACTGTATTTGAAGTAGTATGAAATACTTTTTATTACGTGCGGAAATCCCCTGGGTCCGTCACCCCGCCGGGGTTTGCGGCAGGGCGGTGTGTCGTACTTGAACCGACTAAAACCACACGGTATGCCTTTGCGCCTCAATTTTAGGAGGAGTCCATGGAACAAATCTCCTTCTGGACCCCTGCCAGCGCCTGCCCGCACTGATGCGGCAGCGGATCAGGTCCGAGTGGAGGTCGTCCTCCATCGGACCTTTTCCGCTGCCTCATTCTGCAAAATTAAGTCTTCGCAGAATGTTGTGACCGCGGTAAAACAACTGTCATAGAACGTTTTACGGCGAACGATCCACACTCTCGCGTATGTCTTCGGGCGGAACCTTCACCCGAAAGTCTCTCTTCTCCGCCCCAAAGTCAGCTGCCGGAAATGCTCGTTGAAGAGCCATTTTCCGCCAAGGACCAGGACCAGATACCTTATCTGGGCCTGGACCGATTTGACCTCGATGAAGGCGCCGACGGGTGGACCACGACGGGGCCCAGTGCCTCAATGCGCCTGACCACCAAGGAGACTCCTGACCAATGTGTCATCGGCGTAACAAATTTCGCCCAACCCGGGGGAGAGACGCCCTTATATGGCCCAGTCGTCTCCCATGTTTCACAGAAGTAGTCCTAGGACAGACCCCTGTGGACATGGACATGGCCCTTTGCTAGACTTGATTATTACTGACTCGCCGTCGCTTTGTAAACGGGTGAATTTACACCATAATCCGGCTCTGAGTAATCATGGTCTGATTATTACAGAGTTCAATTTCGCTAAGCCCAAACGTACCCCGCGTTTTATGTAAAAACGATCCCTACAGTCTATTAACAAAACAGCATTTTCAACAGACATGTCTCCGATGACCGTAGGAAACGATCATTGAACTGGAGAACATTGACGAAATGGTGGAGACCTTTAATACATGCCTTCTTGTTCTTTTTGACGAGCACGATACGGAGAAGTATACACGATAAATGATGATTCCCCCCCCCCCCCCCATTCGGCGCCAACATGGACCAAGGTGTGAACCTATACTTTTTTTTACAATATTAACCAACAATAACAAATTAATTACATATTTTTTTCTCAAACAACTTACTTTCAGAAACACTTCAGTTGCTCCATAGGGATCCAGTTCTTTTTTTTTTAATTCTCTATGTGTCATTACTACTTCAGCAAGGCAGTACTGGGTTTTGAACTGAGGGTGGGTCTGCAACCAGGGAGGGTTCATGCACTGACCAAAATTGCCCAACTGATTAAAGGAACCGTAGAACTTGCCTGACGGGAATGTATTTGCGTCCCACGCTGAAATAAACATGATATCTCATGATATCTCATGATCTCAAAAAAAAAAAAAACTGCTGCTTTGTACAGTGTTTAAAAAATCGCATTAAACCTTGTATGCTGTGTTTATCAAATAAAGTTCTTATTATTATTATTATATTATAATAAATTGCAATCAGATTCTAAACTCGATTAAGTTTTGGCCAAAAAGTATTTTTTTTTGGGTTCAACCGTGTTTTTGTTTTAGGTAAAGAATATAACTATTTCAGCCTCAAAGTATAGCCGGTTCCAAAAATAACGGGTCAGTCACATAAACCAATAACGGGTCAGTCACATAAACCCGAATATCTCCCGAACTACGTATGCCATCCTAATGAAACGAAGACTGTTCAATTGAGAATTTAATTATACAGATAAAAAATAAAATAAAACTTAGTTACACCCACAATATTAATCTTAAATTAAAAAAAAACTAAAGTAGTCATATTTTTCTTAAGATTACATTTTTTTTATGATTGTTTTTTTGTTGTTTTTCATCACTTTCTTCATTTAATACTTTGTATTGCCTCCACGTGATGAAGCCTCCAGTGATGAAAAACCCCAAAATGTATTGTTTTTTGTCCATGTTTATGTGAAAATCTTAATACGGTTCACAGATTACATCTACTTACCAAGTTTCAACAGTATAGCTCTTGTATTTTTGGAAAAAAGTGGCTGTGACATAAGGACGGACAGACAGACAGACAGACATGACGAATCTATAAGGGTTCCGTTTTTTGCCATTTGGCACCGGAACCCTAAAAAGTAGCCTATGTCCTTTCTCAAGTTCAGTTCTATCTTCATACTAAATTTCATCAAAATCAGTACAGTGGTTTAGGCGTGAAAGCGTAACAGACAGACAGACAGAATTACTTTCACATTTATAATATTAAGTAGCGAAGTAGGGATTAATTATTATTATTAAATATGATATCATTTCCTTACAGTTAGAATCAAAAATTGATCAGGTGATAAATAATTATGTATTTTACCCGTGTGTTTCGGACAATTAATGATTTTATTTCAGTTACCTTTTGGTTTCAATTATCTATTACGATGAACCTAATATCGTGGGCGACTTCCACGATCGTGATTACCATAATATTTTTGGAATTTAACACGTCATCTAATTTAGTTGTATATTTTAAGATTTACTTTTTTTGGGTTTTACTCCTTAAGAAACGATTGTCATATTTAGCCCGCGGTATGAAAATCTTCAAGGGTATTAACAAAGAGTGAGGCGTTACGCTGCAGCTCTTTGTCATTAGCTTTTTCTCAACAAACTAATAAAATAAACAGTGCTAGAACGCTTATTATTATAGATAGTTTTATTGCCATCAAAATGACGTTATCAACAACCCATAACGTCCCACTGCTGGGCACGGCTCCTCTCAGAAGAGAGTTATGGCCATACGTCCCTACGCTGGCCGAGTGCAGGTTGGGGCTAGCAAGACAAGTTGTGTGTAGAAATTCTCCAACTAAGCTTCACGATTGTTATCTTGTGCTTAAATATACGAAAAAAACTCATAACATACAAACGGTCACCCATCTAGATCTAACCGCGCCCTCGTTGCTTACCCTCGGTAATTGTTTCCAATCACCTAACTTGGTTATGAGCGTTTGAATGACGTAAAAGCTGAAAATCTCATGGCTATTGCGTATTTCGTTCAACGTAGTAAAAGTCCACAACGTCCAAAATTCGGAGCCTTCACTCCAACTTATGTACATTAAATCCAGTCAAAGTCATCGAAAATGACACATACGTTTGTTTTTATCTTAAAAATATTATTTTACTACTAACCCCAAGTTGCCCATAGTGTAAAGTTTTTGACGTTGTTCAATATCTGCAGCGTCGTTTCAAGGCATGGTGTTTCATCATCCTTCCATTGGTCTTGTTTTAGTCTTTGAATGAGAGCATCTATACCGGGATAGTCTTCAGTTTCTCGAGATTTTACTGAAACTGGAAGTAAACTGTAATTTGGTTTTTCTTTAAAATTCAAGTTTTTGTAAAATAAAGAACTTTTGTTAAATGAAGATTATGCTTTCAAGTTAATGTGAATATACATGATGAAATACAGCACATAAAAACGGCTATATCAGGAGGCAAATTTGAAACACTAGTCACGAAAGCAGAATCGGGGATCTAAAGCATTCGCAGAATCATTGTAAGATAATTTATCAATGATTTTACAATTTACACATTTATTAGTTCATATACTACTTTGGTAGGTACAGGAAATAGAGGCCCGTAAATGGAGATGGGCTGGCCACAACGCCAAGATGGATTCCAGAAGATGGGCGAGGAGAACCCTGGAGTGGAGACCTCGCGCTAACACCCGCGGACGCGGAAGGCCACCCAAGAGATGGACAGACGACATCCGGCAACAAGGTACCAATTGGATGCAAGTGGCCCAGGACAGATACCGGTGGAGGGATGGAGAGGAGGCCTACTTTCGAAGACGAACATATTAAAGGCTGATGTGGATGGATACTACTTTTAAAATATTATTTTAAAAGTAGTAGATCATGTAGATCAATATCTTAATGTTATCATCTAAAAATCACAGAGTGTCACCACCCCTATTTATCCCACGTGGGTGTCGTAAAAGGCGACTAAGGGATAAACTACGCAAGACAACATCAATGCAAAGAGAAGGAAAACTTGAAACCAACCCTATACCAACCCGTCTGGACAGCGTGGTATAGGAGGCCAAAACCTCCTTTTCAAGGAGAGGCCTATGTCCAGCAGTGGACTGGTAAAGGCTGTTGATGATGATGATGATCATCTGAAAATATAACATATACAATAAATTATATAAAAATACCTTGAAGAACAGTGATAAAGAACACAGCACATAACACTAGTTTCATTTTGCCAATAAAATGTAACTTTCATAAAAAATATTATGAATTGAATACAAAGTTATTTATTATTTTATAACACGGCCGATTTGCACGATGTTTCCTACTGAGTAATATATGGGCCGATATTTTAATTCATGAATCAACAAATTGTGTTGGTGAGTGAATGTCTGCAACTCTTGTTAACAAGGACACTAGACATGAAGGTAGTGTTTCAGTTTTTCTTCAAATAAATAAATACTTGTTGAGTAGTCAATTTTGTTTTTAGACACCCAATATTATATGTATATCTTACTAGCTATCGCCCGCGGCTCCGCCCGCGTGTATGTAGGTTATCGCTGTAGAAAGTAAAAAAGTAGTAAAAAATTAAAAAGTATGGACTAAAAAAATTACTAAACCAATTAAAAAACCATAAGTTACTTTTTATTGCGATAACAGACATACGATACGGGCGGAACTTTGAACGAATGTTCAAAGTTCCGTTAAAAGTAGTCATAGTTTTCTTAAGATCACATTTTTTTTATGATTGTTTTTTTGCTGTCTTTCATCACTGGAGGCTTCATCACGTGGAGGCAATACAAAGTATTAAATGAAGAAAGTGATGAAAAACAGCAAAAAAACAATCATAAAAAAAATGTAATCTTAAGAAAAATATGACTACTTTAGTTTTTTTTAAATTTAAGATTAATATTGTGGGCGTAACTAAGTTTTATTTTATTTTTTATCTGTATAATTAAATTCTCAATTGAACAGTCTTCGTTTCATTAGGATGGCATACGTAGTTCGGGAGATATTCGGGTTTATGTGACTGACCCGTTATTGGTTTATGTGACTGACCCGTTATTTTTGGAACCGGCTTTAGTTTAACCGGTTTTACCAGAATTTCAGTTATTCCACGGAGCGACTGGCATCGGACCTCCGTAACCCTAAGGGAGAACTGAAATTTGAAGATTGACCTAGTTGTCAGTATATTTGAGGGCCACTGACTTTGCAATAACGATTGCCAGAGATGTTCATGACAACCGGGACCGAAAGCTTTACGTGCTCTCCGACGCACGGGTGTGGATAACTGCCAAACTTCCAAACTCCGGTCAGCTATTAGGAATTTCCTAAGAAAAACCCAAAAACACTTTTTGGGCCGACCCGGGATTTGAACCCGAGACCTCTTGATTAGCAGTCGCATACGCTAACCACTAGACCAACGAGGCAGTTTAATACTAAAAGACTGTTAATTTAAATAACATTTATAAATTTCAACTTTGCTGAAATAACGTGAATTTGTATAAAAAAATAGTATTTCAATAAAATATAGTTGGAATCAAAGTAATTGTTTGCCACTAATTTTTCAATACAAAAAAATACATTATAAATATGTTATTATTACATATAAATATATTATGGTTCGATAATGTTTTGAGAGTCAATTTTGATGTTTATCGACGATTAGGCATGTACCAAGAAACTCTCGATGATAAAAATGAACCCCCAATTTGGCCTATGGCAGGTGAAATAATGTACCTACACCATTACGGAGTTTGTTATCATATCCTAAATCTGAGGAACGCTAGCCCTTACACTATTTCTACTGCGCTAAGTGTTACTAAGCATGGAACCACACTTATTAACGTGTTTTTAGGGTTCCGTAGCCAAATGGCAAAAAACGGAACCCTTATAGATTCGTCATGTGTGTCTGTCTGTCTGTCTGTCTGTCCGTCCGTATGTCACAGCCACTTTTTTCTGAAACTATAAGAGATATACTGTTGAAACTTGGTAAGTAGATGTAATCTGTGAACCGCATTAAGATTTTCACATAAAAATAGAAAAGAACAATACATTTTAGGGGTCCCCATACTTGGAACTTAAACTCAAAAAATTTTTTTTCATCAAACCTATACTTGTGGGGTATCTATGGATAGGTGTTCAAAAATTATGTTGAGGTTTCTTACATCATTTTTTCCTAAATTGAACAGTTTGCGCGAGAGACACTTCCAAAGTGGAAAAATGTGTCCCCCCCCCCCCCTGTAACTTCTAAAATAAGCGAGTGATAAAACTAAAAAAAAATGTTGTATATTATCATGCAAACTACCAACGAAAATTGGTTTGAAAGAGATCTAATTAGTAGTTTTTTTTGTAATACGTCATAAATCGTAAACCGTAATTTACCTTTCATTCAATCAATACGCTATTATAAAAACATTGATCAAAGTTACAACGAACTACAAGAACTTTTATATGATGTTCCTTGCTGATACGGAACCCTTCACGGGCGAGTCCGACTCGCACTTGGCCAATTTTTTTAATTGCGAAATCAATAGACCGAAGTAAGCAAGCATTTAATGTTAAGTTGCATACGAAATGAAGATTAGCCTTGTATTGATAAACAGTCTTGACTGAAATAGAAAACATTTTAATTTTAAACAAGAACTTGACCATGACTTACATAAAGAAATTAAAAAAAATACTTATCTTTTACACTATTTATTTTTAGGTAGTAGAATATTCGTAATAATATCGATCTCCTTATTAAACACCAGAATAGCAACATACAACGGTAGCTTAAACTAGGAGGTACAAGTGGGGGTGCTTGCTAGGAAACCTCCACGTGGTGCACCCTAAAAACGCTAGCGATGTTGCAGAGCATTCCTGTCAGTGGCCAATATTCTAGCAGGAGAGGAAGCCGATTATCGGCTCTCGGGCAAGGCCTGATCCAGCAGTGTGGTGGGCGTATCTGCCGGTTGCCCTGCAGGCTCTTCGCTCTTCGGAGCATTGGGATCCCTTTTTTTATATTAAGCCATCCAAAGTGACTCTACCCTGCATGATGGAAAGCATGAGCAGAATCCAAGAGTGGGGGTCACCACACTTGCTGCGAATGCAGACAATAATGTATGGCGGCCCACACTATGGGGGCTTAGTGAGATGCTTTTTCACGCCCCGCTTAAAGGACCCGGAATCATTGTGGGAAGGAAACACGCGAGCTGGTAGTGAGTTCCAGTTTTTGACTGTTCGGCATAGAAAAGAAGAGCCGAACCGTTTTGTTCTGGTGCGTATTTCTTCCACTCTAAAGCGGTGACTTCTGAGTTCAGCACGTGTTGTCCTGTAAAGGAAGGGAGAAGAAGGGATCAGTTGGAAAAGCTCTTCAGAACACTCTCCATGGTAAAGGCGATAGAGGACTGCCATAGAGGCGATGTCTCTCCGTAACTGCAGTGGTTCAAGGGACTCGGTGGTTTCGGGACTATTTATAATGCGGACTGCTCGCCGCTGCAACCGGTCGAGAGCGTCAAGCAAGTACTGCGCAGATCTATCGCGGAGGTGAAAACAATACTCCACGCAGGAACGAACTTGGGTCTTGTAGAGAAGACACAGATGCTCCGGCGTGAAGAACCGTCTCAACTTGTTGAACACACCTAGCTTCCGCGAGGCCGCCTTGTTGACGCTCTCAATGTACTCCCGTCAGTTGAGATCCCGGCAAATATCGGCCCAGGATACCGAGCTTGTCCTGTAGTAGCAGTTGAGTGTTCTGAAAAGTGGGCGCGCCGTCGCAAAGGACTCTAATGCGGCGCTGATGCAGAAAAGCGGCAATCCAGCTGCAGAGTTTGGGAGGCAGGCCGAATGCCAGAAGTTTGGAAAGAAGCGAACGGTGCCAGACCCTATCGAAGGCCTTGGCCATATCGAGACTGATGGCCATAGATTCCCCATGCCTATCCATAGCCTTACCCCAAAGGTGAGTCATGCACGCTAGAAGATCACCCGTGGATCGGTTCAGTCTGAAGCCATACTGCCGATCATTTAACAATGAGTGATCCTCTAGGTAACGGACTAATTGGCTGTTGATTGGTTGTTGTTGTTTTTGGCATAACGTTATCCTGAGAAGAGTGCTGTGGTCAAGTCTCGCGGCTTTGATCGGGACGTGGGTCTTGGCTTAACCGTCCGGACCTCGAGGAAGAAAACCTCTATAAATATATTGATGAATGGCAAGCCGAGGTACCTGCGGACCCCTCGGTTGGCTTGAAAACTTGCTTGCTGGTAATGGGGGATCTCTGCGCGGGTCAACCTTTAGTTCTCCCCCCTCGTGGGATTATTATGGCAGATGAAATTCAAATTCAAATGTTCCACAGGGGCGTGTCCTTGGACCACTCCTGTCCAAGTGTACGACTGGGTCCTGTGAGGGCGTCTCACACCTGATTGATTGATGATTAACGAATATTTGTAACCAAGTTAACAAAATATTCATTTCCCTACAACTCTTTTTAAAAAATGATACGATATTTTAATGTTTTTAAATAACTAGATCTCAATAAATTAACATTTTTAGGGTTCCGAAGTTTATGACTTCGAACCCTTACAGATTCGTCATGTCCGTCCTTCCTCGACTTACCGTCCAAACGGTAAGTGCTAGAAAGATGAAACTTTGCATGAATATGTGTTGTAATTACGTCGACAAAGTGCTACAATAAAATTATGAAAAATATTTTTATTTGGGGTACCTCCCCTACACGTAAAGTGGGGATGTTTTTTTTTGTGTGGGTATAATTAGATAGGTCTTTTAAAAACAATAAAGGGTTTCTAAGACGATTTTTTGATTTAGGTATCCGTTTGCGAGAAATTCTACTTTAAAGGCCACTTTTTTGTAAAAACAGGGCGTCCCCCCCCCCCCCTCTAAAAGCTAAACGGCTTGCTCAAAAAATCTGGAAGACTTCGTGATAAGGATCCATATAATAAACTTTAAAGAAAAACTATACCGAATGAGATGACTTTCTTAGTTCAGGATTTATAGAGGCTTAACTTTTACAATGTGCTTACTTGGAAAACTTCATATAAAATTAACAAATTAATACGTAAACAAAACAATAATCTATTGGATACGATTTCTAATCCACGTACCATTATGGGTAACTGAGGAACCCTTTCCTGTGCGTGGCCTGACACGCACTTGGCCGATTTTATATTATTACGTTTGAAATTAGTAGCAACATATTTTTCAGGATAATTCTTCTTCTTCTTGTTGTTCCTCTAAAATTACTGGAGATTGTACATCAGCGTTGAAAACCTTGCTTTGTCCCTGGCGAGGTGAAAGAGTTCCGCGGCGCTCTTGACTCCGGTCCACTCGCGGATGTTTCGAAGCCACGATTTTTTTCTACGGCCTACTCGACGTTTCCCCGCAATTTTGCCCATCATAATGAGTTGCATTAAATTGTATCTCTCGTGTCTGAAGACATGAACGAGGTAGGCAACTTTTCTTGTTTTGATGGTCTTCATCAACTTGCGGGTTTGACCGACACGTGTTAGAACCTCAACATTGGAGATTTTCAACTACACTTCACGACTGTTAACAACTGATTAAATAACTGGTTAATCTGAACTTCCAATCATTGATTATATATTAAAAATATTCCTAGTGTAAATAATATACCCCTTTTGTTTTATTTTCTTAATTCAAAGTGTATCACATCAGTAAGGAAAGTTTTCTCCTCTAGTTACAAGAATCTAAGTGCAGTACTTTATTAGATTCCGGTGTCTAAGGAGATTGTCTGGGCGCTTTTCTCACCGCCAGTAATTTATATTTAACTTACTGCCTACCTTCTAGGAAATAATGTGTGTTCAGAATCACTTTTGTTTATTTAATTTTGCAATGTTCGTATCTATTTATTTTTCAATTCTCAGTTTTAATCTCGAAGACAAAACTGACCTAATTATATGCTACTCCGTGAATAAACGGCGTGATCCGCACGAGAACTGTGTCCTTTCACACTCGCAAAGCTTCACAGTCTTGTTCGCGGCTTGTACCCCACACTGATCGGGGAACGGTGCGAAACGCGAACGAGAAGGTGTGAACAACATCTACACTCGTGGTTCGCAGTTGTCGCGGGCTTTCGCGGCTGATTGCGCCGCGAGTGTAGAGCCGGCATAATGTTTGAGTTTGTAGTGACAAGCTATTGTTCTTATATTTGAGTCTAAAATAAATATGTGTGAAGTATTCACCTTAAAATATATGACTGACTGTTTTGTAACGGAAAAAGTTGCTATAGCTATTCCCGTCTGGTCGGGTCTGTGTTGCTTAATAGTGTGATAAGGCATGGTTTTTCTATGGTAATTGCACATTACCCTATATGCATCACTCACGCAGTTAGTAGAGCCACGCTGTCATCATCATCATTTTCAGATTATCGCAGTCCATTGCTGGTCGTAGGCCTCTCCCATTGCTCACCATTCTGATCGATTTTGGACTTTTCGCATCCAGCTCCTGCCAGCCTTCTTGCGCAAGTCGTCACTCCACCTCGCCTGTGGGCGTCCTTTACCAAGACGCAGTCTCCACTCCAGAACTCTTCTACCCCAATGGTCATTAGTTCTGTCACGTGTCACGTCTATCAATCAAAAAATTATAGCATTCATGTTGTCGTATTTCGTTGGTAAGTGTGAGTCTTCTACTTCTCAATTTAAGGGTCAGTCCCTTGTCGGTGGAGCAATCGCCACTTCTGTATATTTTCCGCTATTCGTTTGACCTCTTGATAGGCCAATAATGCAGAAACATCTCACTAAGCCGCCATAGTGTGGGTCACCCCTACTTTTGGATTCTACTCATGCTTTCCATCAGGCAGAGTAAAGTCACTTTGATAGCTTAAAATGGATATATAACATATCATACCACGGTGTCGTAAGCGAAAAGGTTTTCCTGGATACGATTCAAATAATTTAGGAAAATCTATATTAATTATTTTTATAAAGAGGTTAGCAGATCAATTTTTTTTTTAATAAAGAACTTTCTTTTGACTTAAAACATAAATGCTTTTGTAATATCGTAAGTAATTTAACTAAGTATTTTAGTCAATTAAACCATTTTCAACTAAATCTTCGGTCTGGTGGCGCCTTCTACGGCTCACTGGGTGCCAAACGATTCGCTCACAGCCCTCACTGTCTGGGAGGGAAAGTATTGAGGCATTTAGGTCGAAGCTATCGATTTGAATAGTTATATAGTTTCGTATTATAAATGGTTTTGTAGGTTAATATAAAATTGATGAAGATATAGAAATGTCATTTTTATGTGTTCAAAGACGACGGTGTGTAATTCTTTTGTCGTTTTTGTGTATGTATCTGCCTGTGGCATTGTAACTCGCTAAATTATGAACTTATTTTGTTTCTTTTGTTTGGAGTGGTGTTCTTAGCTATGTTTGGTGAAAAATGGTTCATCCGTTTAAGATATATAGAAGCTAGAAATGGAAAAAAATTGTATGTTCACAAATCTGTACCTCAGAAGTAGACAATAGTAACTTCACATTTTGTCGAAATTACGTTTATTATACCATTAAAATCTCAAGAACCAGTTCTACATAATGGTATAAAAAATGAAGTCCTACATCGCCTATGAAAAGAGATATACAATGATGTATATCTCTTTTCATAGGCGACGTATTAATTGCACAATATGTAATTCATGATACTTCCCTCTATTTATTATAAAAAATACAGCTAAGTTATTTACTCTGCCTTTATTGATGACATTCAAAATTTCAGTACTTTTCAAAGAAAAATAGTTATTAGAAGAGATGTAATATTCGGAAAGGAAGAAAATAAAAAAGAAAAATAAGAAGAAGAAAACAATTATAATACTTACATACAAGAACATATTGAACCTGAAGCAAATGAAGAAACCTATAGAGAAGAAATACCTGTAAATTTATTAGAAGAAGAAAATGTTCATGAAGAAGAAAATTATTATGAAGAAGAAGAAAACATAAATGAAGAAGAAGAATACATAAGCGCGGATGAAGAAACCCCTATTGTGACTACAAAATCTGGAAGAATAATTAAGATACCAAAATACCTTAAATATTATGAAACAAATATAGCTCAGAATGAAAATAACATAGTAAAGCAAGAAGACATACAAAACAACTTCAAAGAAGCTATAAAAAAAAGCAGCCAAGTGCGAGTCGGACTCGCCCTTGAAGGGTTCCGTATCAGCAAGTAACATCATATAAAAGTTCTTGAAGTAAAATTTGACTTTAGCTCTTAATGTTGTATACTTCTAAGGTACAGAAATATCCAAGTATATTAAAAGAAAAGGTGCTATTAATACATCACAAAAATACAAGATTCATTAAAATCGGTATAGTAATTTTAACGATATGGAGGTTAAAAACATCCAACGGCAATATTAAGCAGCCACAACGTCGTCTTGCCACTCCCCAACCCGCACACGGCCAGCGTGGGGACGTATGGCCTCTATAACTTTCTCCTGAGAGGAGACCACAGTCCAGCACTAGGACGTTATAGGTTGTAGATGATGCTTAAGATCGTAGAAGTTTCTAGGCAGTGAACACAAATTAAAAAAATCGGTTGTCTGTAAAGTCGGTTTACTGACGATAGTTGAACGCGACAACGTTATAAGATTGTGCCTCTTTGTCTCTCGTTCCGTGCTCTCGTTTGCACTTCAAGCCTTAAATGGAACGCCTCAGAGCGAGGTAACGCCGCATGATTGATGATGTTTTTTCGTGCGTGCAGCCGGCTCCATCCAATTATAAGACGTTGTCACGTCAAAAGTCACCGTACCAAGATGAGCTGTATCAAGCAATAAAATTGAAAGTTTTATCTTTCCACACCATTGATGTGGATATAGCTATAATATTTTATTGAGAAACGTTTTGCTAATAAATTTGATCACTCTTTCGATAAATTTGTGAGAAGGAACATAAATCGTATTTATTTGGTTGCCTCTGCTTTATGTACAGTGACTTTAGGTATATTTACTTTCATGAAATACGCATTCGATTTAGTAGTCAGTTGTTTTCAGTTACTGGAAAGTATGTTGTGGATTGGTCTGGTGGTTTAGATATTAGTGAACGCGATTGGTAAGCCCATCGTAGCTTAGATTTTCACCCAAAACTAGTTATTTTGTGATGAGCATTATAACCCCGGGTCCATCAAGAGGGGCGTGAAAAAGCCATAGTGTGGGTAGCTGTGCTGCATTGTCAGTAAGGACGGTGACCCCCACTCCTGGATTCTATTCATGCTTTCTATCAGGCAGGGCAGAGTCAATTTGGCAGCTAACATTTAAAAAATTGAGATTTTGAATTGTGTTTGTAACACTCGTATGTATGTTTTTTGAAATTTATAGCTGATGGCCGCGGCTCCACTCGCTTTCTGTTGGGCTAGAAAATAGTAAGTCTTGTTCTGAATTCTAATGATTAAACAAACAAAATTTCAAGAGAAGCGATCAAGCCGTTTCGGAGTAGTATGGCAACTAACATTGTGACACAAGAATTTTATACCCAAAGATTTATTGTGTCCGCTGCCCCTGGATGAGCCTGATCCACAGTAATTTAAGTTTTGTTTATTTTAATTGTTTTGCATATCTTAAGGACTTTAATCGTCCTTGGCCGGCGGTATGTTAAATTCATAATGAGCGTAGTTTGACTCGAAGTTTTGGTTCACCGCATTTCACTAGATGGCGCTAGTGGCAAATTTAGAAGTCGGTGTTAAGGTCTCGCCACCTAGCTATAAAAGATTTTCTGAACCTTTGTTATTCGAAATGTTCTCAAGAGTATTACT
The DNA here is from genome assembly GCA_932526445.1 of Phragmatobia fuliginosa. NCBI lineage: Eukaryota > Metazoa > Arthropoda > Insecta > Lepidoptera > Erebidae > Phragmatobia > Phragmatobia fuliginosa. Next base: position 13,750,665 of record OW052079.1, on the reverse strand, counting down.
ACAATTGAAAATAAGAATGTTACAACAGTGTGAGTGTTTAATAACCAAACTGTATGCATATCATTGCGGGCTCTGCCTAGTTTCGAATCAGTGTCAAATGTTTGAAGTAATTTTCTATACATCGCCGATATCGCGTTTTCAAGCCAAAACCACTGACCCGATTTAAAAGAAATTTGGTACATAGATAGAGATAGTCTAGATAGACTAGTCTGGAGACCGAGAAAGTAACATAGGTTATTTTTTCCTGCGATAAACGAAAAACACGCGGGCAGAGTCGCGAACGAAAACCAGTTAAAATATAAATATAAAAAAAATCTGCCAAGTGCATGTCAGGCCACGCACAGTAAAGGGTTCCTCAGTCACGTGGATTTAAAATCGTATCCAATAGATAATTATTATAGACCACGATCCCAGAGCCGCCGGACCTACGTCATTTGTGCAAAGCTGAAATTTTCAGGATTATTAGTACAATGTCTCGTTAAGATGTATGCGTACCCATTAGCTTGAAAGCGGGGCCGGTTCTGAGGTAGCGCGAAGTACAGATGGATAAAAACCTTACTTACCTACGTTAAAGGTGCAAAGCTAGTATTTACAATTTTTTTAAGAATATTATTTAAAAATTAAAATTCATTACTGCCATACACTTTCCGTGGGCCATTACTTCTGCCAGACGTCTTGAAAGTTGTGAAAAAATTAGGTAAACTACGTTATAGTAGCAAACCTAAATTTTATAACTACATTATATAACTATATTTTATAACTAAAAAATTTATACATACTATCTAAGGTAGGTACTATTTTAAGACCCTTTGTATAACGGCCAGATTTCGTATACTTGTATATACTTGTAGCTATTCACAACATCAACGAAATCTGGCCGTTTAAAGTGGGGTCAAAATCGCAACCAAAGGAGTTGGTTACAAACAAACAAACATACAGGTGAAGCTAATAAATGAGCGTGTAAAAACCATTTAATATTTTACGATTCTATTCTTGAAATAATACCAAAGATGATATACCTCAGCTTCCTAATTACTACAAATATTTAAAGGTATCTGGGGGGATGATTGGCCCTTCGGACTAGTCTGGCCGCATACAAAGGGTCTTAAAATAGTACCTACCTTAGATAATATGTATAAAATTTAGGTTTGCTACTATAACGTTCAAGACGTCTGGCAGAAGTAATGGCCCACCGAAAGTGTCTGGCAGTAATGAATTTTAATTTTAAATAATATTCTTAAAAAAATATGTAAATACTAGCTTTGCACCTTTAACGTAGGTAAGTAAGGTTTTTTACCCATCTGTACTTCGCGCTATCTCACAAACGGCCCCGCTTTCAAGCTAATGGGCACGCATACGTCTTAACAAGACATTGTACTAATAATCCTGAAAATTTCAGATTTGCACAAATGACGTAGGTCTGGCGGCTCTGGGATCCTGCTCTATTATGTTCACGTATTAATGTGTTAATTTTGTATGACGTTTTCCAAGTGAGCGCATTTTACAAGTTAAGTCTCCATAACTCCTGAATTAATAAAGTTATCTAATCCGTTATAGTTTTCCTTCAAAGTTCATTATGTGGACCACCATCACGAATTTTTCCAGATTTTTTGATCCAGCCGTTTAGCTTTTAGAGGGGGGGGGACGCCCTGTTTTTACAAAAAAGTGCCCTTTAAAGTGAAATTTCTCGCAAACGGATACCTGAATCAAAAAATCGTCTTAGAAACCCTTTATTGTTTTTAAAATACCTATCTAATGATACCCCACACGATGGGGTAGCCGCGAGAAAAAATTTACATCCCCACTTTACGTGTAGGGGAGGTACCCCAAATAAAAATATTTTTCAAAATTTTATTATAGCACTTTGTCGGCGTAATAACAATACATATTCATGCAAAGTTTCATCTTTCTACCACTTACCGTTTGGACGGTAAGTCGAGGACGGACGGACGGACAGACGGACGGACGGACGGACTTGACGAATCTATAAGGGTTCCGAGTGATATACTTCGGAACCCTAACAATAAGAACTCGACGATCACCAAAGCTCCTTAAACTAGGAAACTAACATTTATTTTCAACAAAAGTAAATTATAGGACCATAAATCTTAAAAGCCCATTGAACCACAGGCAGTTGATCTATGGCCCATTAATGGCTATGGACGGCTTTAAAAATAAAACAATAAACGAAACCGTGGATTTTATGTTTACCGATATGACTGTGTAGGATAACGTTAATATATTTATTAACTTTATATATATCTAGATTTTTGTTTTTTAGGTACAATATATTATTATGTTAAATATTCTTAGTATTTTGTGTATACCTACTACATGAGTTGGTTAAATTATTATTAATTTGTTTCACCTATATATATAGAAAAAAACTACACTATTTTGCCGGAGAATCTCTGGTTTTGTGATATGTAGTATGTGTATGTATATATATGTGAATGTATGTGTATGGGTGTATATATGTATGTATGTGTATGGGTGTATGTATGTGTATGGGTGTATGTATGTGTATGTATGTATATTATATATGTATGTTTTGTATAGATATGTTGTGAACTGTGAGAATTATTATTGAACACATCATATGTAACCCCCGAAAGTTGACTGAAAGAGAATGCCTTGGGCATTAAGTACGCCGATGTACAAATTTAGTGCATAAGGTTTATAAATAAATAAATATCTAGAGATTTATGACAATGTTCAACATTAAAATCTTTTAAAATATAATAATAATTCCTACATATAACTTAACACAAAGATTCGGAGCGAATTAATTGTGGTGGATTATTAATATATTTCTTCATTTTCTTCATTGAGATTCCAATAAGATCTACGTCTCAAAAGAACAATAGGACATTATTTCCTGACCAGAGGCTAAATAATTTTCCTCTCGTAAAGTCAATCGCGGTCACAGTTCTTTGAAACAAACAAAAAATATTCCAATAATTAAAAACCTACTTAAAGATCTGCGACTGTGATAGGTAGATGATGATTATGATAAAAAAAATACCTCAATTTTTCTTTATTCTATTTCTCTTTCTTTCTTTTTTACTTTAATGTGTTAAGCTCTCGGTGTTGGTAGGTGAATACATGAAAATTGGACTGTATTTGAGCTGGTTTAATACTTCACAAGTTTTTAACAGCGGGACAAGCAGTGACCTTCTACAAAGTAAGATAGCGAGTGAGTTTAAAGGTGCGGGTCCATTGGCCCGCGCCGGACGCACGGCACGCACGGCACGCAACGGATTGAACGGATTTGCCTTGCTCAGAAATGCGTTAACTATCGGTGCGGGCGGCGTGGATAGTTAACGCAGCACTATGTGAAATCATACAAAGCAAAATAAAATCGGTTGCGTGCGGTGCGTCCGGCGCGGGCCAATGGACGCGCACCTTAACACGACGTAGTGGGAGCTGTTCGCTAGCGGTTCAGCCGGTTGAGATCGGCCCACGGCGATGTCGAGAGAACCCAGGTTCGGTTCTCAACAAAAGGTATTCAGTACACATCGATTTCCTCTTGTCTGATTACGGCCAAGCCAAAAAAAGGTTACAGGCATGTTTTTGGCTGTCTACGTCAACTGCCTTGTTGTTTTAGTGGTAAATGTATGCCGCTGCTGATCAAGAGGTCTCCGGTTCGATTATCGGGTCGGACCAAATGTTTGTATGATCCACAAATATTTGTTTTGGAATTTGGGTGTTTTCAATGTATGATATATATGTATTTACAAAAAAGTATGTTTATTTATTTATATCATTTGTTTAGTACTTATAATACAAGCTCGGCTTAGTTTGGGACTAGTTGGCTTTGTGTGTGTGATGCATTGATGTATTAAAAAACCCAAGGTACACACTCAGCGTCTCAAAACCGTCCTCATAAAATATGAGCACAATTTAAAATTGTGCTCCTATTTCACATAGTCTCGAGTTGCTCGCGTCTCTGTGCGCACGTTAAAAATACCGAAGTGTCCGTGAGGAATTGTAAAAATATTACGTCAAGAACGTTAATAAAGGATGGGATAGGTATCGTATTTTCGGTAAGTAAAAGAGTTTGTTAATTTGTTTTTGATGTTTTTATGACTAAATATCGGAAGCAACATGTGATTTTGATTTAATTTGTCTAAAAACTTTACTCAACGGTCCAAGTATAATACGACAAATTTCAATGGCCGCTTTTTCAGTGTGAGAACGACTATTACACAACCTTTTATTTTAGTCGCATGATCCAAACGACCCTGTTCATTCAAAACTTCGGTAGTAAAATTTGATTGGTCATTGTACACTGCTTTGTAATAAAAACTTTAACCAATGCGCGTAAGGTTGAATTTGCAAAAGATATGTTTATAGCATAACTTAAAACTACCTACATTGACATTTCAATAAATCAATGACTAGTTTCGTATGCTGCTTTTGTTTGAGACTGTGCATCTAGAGTTTTTATATATCAATGGTGTGATGTCAGAAATATTTATATTTATTTACATTATATCCCAGAACCTTAGATCCAGAAAGATAGAACAGATAGCTCTAAAACACTACGATTCGTTTTAAATTTCTACTGTTCTGCTTCATATCATCGCTCCTCAGATTACACAGTCTCCCGAAGTTCACAGGGACTTCTCTAAAGGTCTGACCCTAAGCCTTTACCATAAAACTCATAGTTACAAAAAATTTGTAGAATCTATCTAAGAAAATACTTTAACCGGAAAGAATGCCACCTATAAACTATAACCATGCTGCACAGTTGGCCTATGGCAGTCCTCTATCGCGTTTACCATGGGGAGTATTCTGAAGAGCTCTTCCAACTCATCCCACCCTCTCCCTTCCTCTACAGAACAACACGTGCTAGCTCGGGAAGTCATCCCTTCGGAGTGGAAGATATACGCTCCAGAACTAACCGGTTCGGATCTTCCTTCTTGTGCCGAGCAGTTAAAAACTTGAACTCACTGCCGGCACATGTTTTTCCTTCCCGGGTACTTGAAGCGGGGCGTGAAAAAGCTTGTCACTAGGTCGCCATAATGTGGGTCGTCATACTGCATGCATTTACAGTGAGTATGGCGATCCCCACTTTTGGAGTTTACTCATGCTTTCCATCAGGCATAAGAAAGTCACCTTGGAAGGTGTTAAATAAAACAAAAATTGCTTCATGCTGCTTCCTTCTTTTAAGTGTTGGGGATTCAAATACTACACGGGAAAATACTTTGTGTGGTTCTAATTGTTATTCTGAACTAAAGTTCTGAAAAAAGTAAAGTCCACCGCGACAAAGGAATATATTCCTAATACGGAAGTTTTAAAGAATTTTTTTACATAAAAAATATGTCCTGACTTTGCACATAATTCGATAAACAACAGTAAATTAACATAATCATCTGCAACCGGAACTCAGTCAAGTGATACGCCGGAAACACGCATTTAAATCATGACCACTGCCAGGAAACGGAAGTGGTTCTGTAATAAATATGGCCGCTGTTCACCCGCGAATTTCTCGGCAAATATTACTTAGTTATCTGTGGTTGGTATGTTCTACTTGGCTCTTGTTCCTGAAACATAATTTTACGTAAATGATGGTACAAGTTTTAACATACAACTTTTAGTGCTACATGTGTAAAACTAACTGTACCCAAATTCGCTTTTCTGTGAAAAATTTTGATGCAGTATTTAAAAATGAGAGGTAAAATTAAAGTGGATTTTTTTTTTTTAAATCTTGAAGTAGATAAGTAGTTTCGTAATTAATATGAGCTCACCAAAGTCACAGTTTTCAAGCGTAGTCCAACCAATTGACAAATCATTTGACTGCACGGTTGGTTTAGTGGTTTAAGCGGTCGCCACGCCGTTTTCTACTACGCCAAGTTTCGTGGGTTCAAATCCCAAACGGGACAACACTTTGTGTGATCTAGAACTTACTGTGCTAAGTGTTTTGTGTCTGTTTATAAAGTATCCCGTGATACATGTTGATATATGTACCTCTAATTAAATAATCACCAAACATCAAAAGGTTTACTGCAAAAGAAAAGATAAATATTTATAAATACATAGATATGGTCGTAATACGAACAAATCTGTCAACATTCGATATAAGGCAGCGCAGGTACTAGTTATCTACTGGTAATGCGGGTGAACACAGGAATTTAGATTAGCTTATCTCATTCGCGGCAGTGTGTGGGGAGAATTTTACTTTTCATATAAAAGACCTTGAAAGGAATTTGTTTTGCGAAATACTTTTCACGTTACTACATAATCTGATTAAAAAAAAAACATGCAACTACTACTACTGTTTTTTATATTTTTTAATTTAGAGCCAACCAAAGTGACTCTACTCTGTTTTTAGACTTTCGCGACTTTACTCTGCTCTGCCTGATGGAAAGCATCAGTGAATCCAATAGTGGGAGCAACCTGACTCACTGCGAATGCAGACAATGTAATGTGCCGGCCCCAGTGAAATGTTTTTTCTCGCCCCATGCCACATGATGGTGGCTATATCGGACTCGAATCGATCAAAACCGCACATCTTCTCGGGCACAAGTTGGGGTACTAGGTGCACCATCGGAAGAAAAACCCGACGTACCTCGGGCCATTTATGGTTTGCGAAGGGCCAATACTGTGCGGGAACGTGCTGTTATCATTTACTATTTATTTGAATACATCTAATATTTGTACATTAAATATTAACGAAAACTCTTTGTACCCTTTTAAAATAAATGATTAAACCACATGTCCTCCAGACTATTTTATTTAAGTTTATACTTGTAGATACGTACTTCAGAATAATTGGAATCCTTGAATAGAGCACTTCGTTGTCGATATTTATACAAGTACTTATACAAAATTGGAGTGTCTGTTTGTGATAAGAAATGAACAGTATTTTACTAAAGGCATGTAGAAGTGTATACAGTACTGCATCAAAAAGCGGCCAAGTGCGAGTCAGACTCGTCCATGAAGGGTTTCGTAGCAGCAAGTAACATCATATAAAAGTTTGTGTAGTTCGTTGTAACTTTCATCGATGTTATAATAATAGTGTTTTGATTGAAAGAAATGTAAATTGCGGTTTATGATTTATGACGTATTAATAAAAAAAAATGGCTGCGAAACGTGGACGCTGACTCAAAGAGACAGAGATAAGTTGGCAGCATTTGAAATGTGGTGCTGGAGGCGGATGATGAACATCAGTTGGACAGAGAAAAAATCCAACGAGGAAGTCCTACTAATGGTTGACGAAGAAAGGAGACTTCTGAATACTGTTGACAACAGAAGAGGCAAAATGGTTGGCCATTTGATAAGACACGACATCCTTTTTAAAACCATTTTAGAAGGAAAGATAGAAGGTAGAAGAAAACGCTGAAGGCCTAGATTGGCGTACATACAAGTAAAGGAGAAAGTAGGAGTCGTGGCCTATCAAGAGGTCAAACGGATTGCGGAAAATAGACAGGAGTGGCGATTGCTCCACCGACAAGGGACTCACCCTTAAATTAAGAAGAAGAAGAAGAATAAAAAATTACTAACTAGATCTCGTTCAAACCAATTTTCGTTGGAAGTTTGCATGGTAATGTACATCATATATTTTTTTAGTTTTATCATTCTCTTATTTTAGAAGTTACAGGGCGGGGGACACACATTTTACCACTTTGGAAGTGTCTCTCGCGCAAACTATTCAGTTTAAAAAAAATGATCTTAGAAACCATAATATCATTTTTAAGGCCTATCCATAGATATCCATAGATACGTATGGTTTTGATGAAAACAAAATTTGTTGAGTTTCAGTTTTAAGTATGGGGACTCCCGAAATGTATTGCTTTTTTTCTATTTTTGTGTAAAAATATTAATGCGGTTCACAGAATACATCTACTGACCAACTTTCACCAGTATAGCTCTTATAGTTTCGGAAAAAAGTGGCTGTGACATACGGACAGACAGACAGACATGACGAATCTATAAGGGTTCCGTTTTTTGCCATTTGGCAACAGAACCCTAAAAAAGTAATTGTTTAAAAAATTTGTATGTCTCTCTGTTTGTTTAAGGCTAATCTCTGGAAAGGCCAGACTAAATTTTGACCTGACTTTCACTAGCAAATAGCTCGTGACATAAGGAAGTAACTATGCCAATTTTTATAGATAAGCTTTGGTGCGCGGCGTTTCTCCCGATTTACAAGAATAACTGCTGGTAACACCACGGGATACAGTTAGTTGAATATAAAGTACTTTATCGTAGACATATTGACATAAAAATGTATTTCAAAGATGCAGAGAATTATGTAATCTCACGTTTTGTAAATGTTTGAGAGCATTCAATATCGAGGACTGATTTTTTTTCTATTTTAGATTGGAAAATAAAATGCTTTTTACAATCTGTATTTGTCATTTTTTATCTTTCGTTAAAATAACCATTGTGTTTCAGATAACAATGCAAGTTTATAAAAGCTTATAGGTAGTGGGGCAACACTGATTTCAGCACGAATGGACCGACTCGACCGGGCAATACTACCCTCACACAGAAGACCATCCCAATAATGACAGCATTCTTGCTGTCGTATTTCGTTGGTGAGTCTGGACGCCAAATAATGCAGTTTGATCTCACTAAGACTGCCTCGTTGGTCAAGTGGTTAGCGTATGGGAATGCTAATCAAAAGGTCTTCGGGTTTTAAATCCCGGGTCGGGAGTAAAAGTGTTTTTGGGATTTTCTTAGGATGTTCTTAATAGCAGCCCGGAGTTTTGAAGTTTGGCTGTGATTCACGCCCGTGCCTCGGAGAGCACGTAAAGCCGTCGGTCCCGGCTGTCATGAACATCTATGGCAATCGTTATTAGGGAGTCAGTACCCTCAAATATACTGACAACTTGTTCAATCTTCGAATTTCAGTTCTCCCTTAGGGTTGCGGAGGTCCGATGCCGGTCGCTCCGTGGAAAAACTGAAATTCAGGTAAAACCGGTTGAACTAGTAGCCGACCCCAAATAAACTCGGGAATAAATGCTCGGAAGATGATTTTACTAAGCCGCCATGTAAGTGTCACCATGCTGCATTGGCTGCATTCACACTACTCTCTGATTCTATTTATGCTTTCCATCAGATAGAGTAGAGTCGTTTTGGCTTCAATATAAAATAAAAATAAAGAAATCCAGAACACCTTTACTCAGATCCCAGTGTTGTCCCATGTGAGGATCGATACGAAGCAGCAAACTGACCACTCAAACCTCTACTACATCCGCGCAGTCATATCATATCAAACACCATTCCTCGTACAGAAGACCATCCTAATAATGACAGCATTCTTGCCGTCGTATTTCGTTGGTGAGTGTAAGACCGGAAGTCGAATCATTCTACATCATGATGAGAATGATGCATAAACATCTGACCGCCATGGAATGGGTCGCCATGCTACATTGCCTACCCTCAGAAGGAGGATGGTGACCCCTACTCCTGGATACTCCTCATGCTTTCCATCAGGCAGAGTAGAGTCACTTTGGTAGGCTTAAAAAACTTTACGACAACATACAAACATACATATACAAACCTAGTTAATAAAGTCTCCATCGAATCTTAATAATAATCTTGCGAAAATATCTGAAACACCTGGAAGTTATGACCAACTTTATGAATACTTTGTACTAAGGAAATATTCTGCGGTGTTGTTTAATATACACTCAAATTATGATAAAATTGTTTTGAAAGTATTTACTGATGTTCCTACGTATACAGAGTACATCATTGACAGCCTTTAATAGATTCCTGTTGGATATAGGTCTCTGGTTAACAAGGAGTTTTTGTATGCAATGGTGGCTGGTTTGGTGATTTTGTCTTATGTACTTTTTGTTTTATATTTAGGCTCTTTAAAGTGACTGTATTCTGCTTGATGGAAAGCCTGAGTGGAAATTCGATTGTAGTGGTCACCATCCTCATGGTGAATGTATAAAATACAGCAAGGTGACCCACACTATGGCGGCATATTGAGATCCTCTGTATCATTGTAAAAAAACTCAATAAAACTCAATATTTATTATTGTATATTTTATATTGTTTTAATATTTAAAACTTTCAACAGAGAACAGTACTCCTTTGTGAACGACTATCCAATAAAATTATTTTCAATAAGAAAAAAATAGATTTGTAAATTTTGTCCGTCTGTTATTTCGTTATCAAGTTTGAAAAAGAGCTTTAAGATAGATAGGAGATAGTGTATAATCGGTACTAATATTATTAATGCAATAGTAACTCAGTCTGTCTGTCTGTCTGGCTTTCACGGCAAAACTACTCAACGGATTTAAACTCAATTTTAGGTAGACACATTTGTAGTACTTAAGATTTATTATTAATCAATAACTCTATTATTATTATTATTATAATTTATATGAGAGTAATTACTAATAGCGAACCTACAGCTTAATTTTGAGTCAAGTGATCGCCTGAAACAGGTTTACCCTAGCTCAGGCAATCAGGTATTTGAGTATTTGATCTAAATTTAAAAATGTACCTTTAATCATGTATAATTTAATAACATTACGTTTATTTTACACTAATGTAAATGGCCTATACTGTAACATATGTATAATTATTGGTCAAAGTAATTCGGTATACAGGTATCTAGCCTAAAACCTAGGAAAGGACCTGGCTACCTTTTACCGCGATAACCCATACCCGCGGCGAGGGTAGTATAATAATATGATATGCTCCAAATATATAAAATCTGTCCTAAGTCTAGTATACGCAAGCTTTCCTTGAAGCAGACAATAATAATAAATTACATCGCTCGTAAGATACTCATGTTTAAAGTTATGGGTGAGGCAATAATAATATGTTTCTTGTTATATTTCTGTCTCTTGAAGCATTTATTTATGGCTCTGCTGTGTCTGTAACGTATGGCTTGGAAATTCGGTGGCGTTTTACAAACTATGCTGTTTCTTGTAACCAAATATCTGTGAAATATAAACACATATTCTGTTTTTTCTTGCGTAAGTAATTTTATTGGCAATAACCGGTCATGAAAACAGGTAGGTTTAGTATAGTTTTTCAATTTAAAAACTTATTAAGAGAATTGTTCCTCTTGAGTTAAAAAAAGTCCGCGATCAAATAGACATATTGTTTAATGTTAGCTTATTATAACCCGTTTCACGCTACGGTTAATGAAAGGCGCAGACAGAACGGTCAGCTGGTCTCCTTATATACAAAATTCTCATGTCACAATGTTAGCTCCTCGTAAGTCCCCAACCCGCACTCGGCCAGAGGAGACCCCAGCTATATATACCTCCCCTCAGTGGGACGTTATGGGTTATTGATGTATGTACTTCCTATCATCATCATCATCTGACTGGTTAACAAACTCAGCTTTAACTATATATGGACAATCCTCCGAGGACAGTGATATTAACATGAGCCAATGATAGTTAAAATAATGTGAAAGTGTGAACTGAGTTATCCTTAGAAACGGCCTGATCGATTCTTGTGAAATCTTGTGTGTTTTTGTTCAATAGGTCTGAGAATAGGACGTATTTTTTTTTCTTTTTTTTTATATTTAGCCTACCAAAGTGACTCTACCCTGCCTGATGGAAAGCATGAGCAGAATCCAAGAGTGGGGGAAACCACACATCATTGCCGCACATGCAGACAGTAAAGTATGGCGGCTTAGTAAGATGCTTTTTCACGCCAAGGTTTAAGGACCCGGGATCATAGTGGGAAGGAAACACGTGGGCTGGCAGTGAGTTCCAGCTTTTGACTGCTCGGCATGAGAAGGAAGAGCTGAACCGTTTCGTTCTGGTGCGTATTTCCTCTACCCTGAAGCGGTGACTTCTAAGTCCAGCACGTCCTGTAAAGGAAGGGAGAATACCCCTACGTAATAAAAGATGAATCGAACGCAAGTGGAGCCGTGGGTATAGGCTAGTAAATAAATAAATAAAGCTTCTAATGAAATACCAATACAACAATACTCATGTGGGTACAACAAAAAAAAATTACTTTGAGAGACCTTCAATAGTTAAGTCAAAGCCAAAGCACCATAAATGATAATGCGCTGCAATGCCCAAAAGATTCAAAAGGCTAGGACATTTAGCTTGGGGATATGAGCACACTCCATCTGTGCTCTGAGCAACGAAGCGACACCGAAAAAGGGGACAAGAAAAAAGGATAATTGGGTGGGGTCACGTTTACAGCGGGGAATAAATTACTCATTTTTTAGTAGACGTAATATCTACATGTTGTATTTGTAACTGAAAACTACAGACAGTTGGTCTGTAGTTTTCAGTTTAAACATCGATCTTATGCACCTTTTCTGGGCCCGAAACGCTATATCATTATCCGTACTATTTCCCCAAAATATAATTCCATATCTAATTATTGATTCGGCTAATCCGTAGTAGGCAGTAATTAGTGAATCTGTGTTGAGAACTGGCGCAAGTTGTCTAAGGGCATATGCAGCGCTACTCAATTTTTAATGTAATGTAATGGATATCCATTTATTTAATATCTATGTCACTCACTTAAAGGACATCACTGAAAGCAAAAGGGAATAATACTAGCTAAAAGAAAAATTTTAGAATCAAAAATAATAATTATCCTATATACATATAAAATTCTTTTGTCACTATGCCTCGTGTATATTACCATACACCTCCGAAACGGATGGACCGATTTGTGTGAAATTATGTGTGCATTTCGCCTAATTCTGAGAATCGGCTAATATCTATTTTTCATATCCCTAGAGCGCGAATGGAGCCGCGGGCTTCAGCTAGTAAAAATATAAAATAATCGAAAGTTTTATTAGAAAGCATATCTAAAATATATGCAGAATGAACAAACAAATTTCGCTTGACCTTCCTTCGTTAACATTTCAAAGCACTATTTCGCTGCGAGTGGAACCCCAACGGTGGGCAAAAGAGGAACAATTCAGCTGCGTTCGTAATTCGGGACGGCGCAGTCACCTGATTACGCGCTCCGATGGGTAATAAGGCTGGGACAACTCGAAAAAATATCGATAAATACATTTAGACGATGATTTCTAATATTCTTGTAAGAGTACAAGTATTAGTGCCACTGAAACAAGAATTTAATAAAAAAAACATCAATTCAAAAATTCAAGGTGGTAGAGTTGCGCTGGTTTGAGTACGAATGGGCTGGCTCGATCTGGGCAGTACTACCCTCACACAGAAGACCAACCTAAAAATGGCAAATTTGTATTTCGTTGGTGAGTACGAGACCGATGTCCCAATGTTGCAGTATGATTTCACAAAGTCACCATACTGAGAATGGTGACAACTACTCTTGGGCCCTACTCATGCTTTCTATCAATCCGAGTAGAGTCACTCTAAAAAGAGCTGTATATATTTATATTGCTTATCTGGTATTGATGTATTCTGCACGCTTATTATGCATGTGAACTGATTGCCAATGCCCAGGAAAATACTAAGAGATTTTTGTGTATTGGCCATACGTTTTATAATATTGTTTCGAGCTGGGTATTAAATACATTAAAGTAGTCGATTGATTACCAAAAAATAACACAATATTTATTAACAACACTTACAATTACAATTCACTAAATCACTCGTTAGTCGCACTAGAAGATCGCATCGATGTTCATTCGTTGTATCTTGAAACAATACTGTCGGTACAGCCAACACGTCTCGCTTTTATATGGCTGTCGAGATAACTGGAATGTACAATAATATTCAATCGATGGTTCTAGATTAAATAGATTATTCTAGAGCTTCTTGTAGCGCCATCTAGCGTAGAGAAAGTCGTCATAATGTCCACAGTTGTTTCTTCTAGATTATTCACGTACAAACGAGATTCATCTCCTTATGGCGCATCAATATGTAATGTAGATTGTAAATGTAAATAAAATCTTATAGTAACACTTTATCGTAATTATGAATATCGATAGCATAACATCACTAGCAGCGTTCTGGAAGCTTTAAGTGAACATTTGGTCTAGCCCGACCTCCCCACTTACATCTACAATTCGAAACGTATGAATAAACATTTGTAAAAAACGCCCCACTTTCAGCCTTAGGCTATGAATGTAACATTTGTGATTCTTAAAACGGCACTGAGGCAAAGGAAACTAGTTTTGAAGCAAAAGAAAAATCTGTATTTTTAGTTCATTGTTAGCCATTTGAATGTTTTGAGGAGCGATACTCTGGTAAGGATGTATTTTTGATCCTGAAAGTAAAAAGGTAAAATTCGTTTATAATACGGTTGATAAGTAAAATAAGGTTTTATATGATAAAGTTTTTTTAAGAATCTATAGCACACGAGAAAACTCGTTATAAGATGGTAAGTGTGTGCAACTTAAAGAATGTTTGTGCTTCTTGTTGAACTAAAATAGTGTCTAAAATCATATCGACTTTCGCAAGATGGCTGGCAGAAGCTGGATTCGAAAAGTCCAAAATCGATTAGATTGGTGTGCAAAGGGAGAGGCGAGGCCTATGTCCAGAAGTGGACTGCTATAGGCTGATGATGATGATGAATCATATCATGTTTAAAATTTTTAGTCATTTTTTAAGATAGTATAGCCTCGCTGATTTCAGCAGCCCAGCGGAACTCTACTACTACTACTACTACTACTTCTACTCTCTCGCAGAAGAAGTGACAGCATTTGTGCTGTCTCATTTCGTTGGTGGGTGTGAGACCGGGGGCCCAGTGATACAGAAGCTTCTCAATATGCCGCCATAGTGTCGGTCCCGTTAACCGTGTGGTGACAGATTAAGAATACAGAGTGTCACCACCCCTATTCATCCCGCGGGTGTCGTAAAAGGCGACTAAGGGATAAACTAAGCAAGACAACATCAATCCAAAGAGAAGGAAAACTTGAAACCAACCCTATACCAACCCGTCTGGCCAGCGTTTTATAGTAGACCAAAACCTCCTTTCTAAGGCTCTCCTTAGAAAGGTGGTTTAGACATAGGCAGAGGTGGTATAGTAATACCACCTCTGCCTATGTCTAGCAGTGGACTGTTGAAAGCTGTTGGTGATTGATGATGTGTCGGTCCTCTGCACTGTCTCTGCATTGTCAGCATTCACAATGTATATACCACTACTTTTAGATTTTACTCATGCTTTCCATCTGACAGAGTCACTTTTGCAAGCTCATTTTAAAAAAAAAGTAAAAACTACAACCCAACTACGACAAAAGGGCACTGAGAAAGTATGGCACAAGATTTAAACAACATAGTACTCGTACACAAATAAATTATCAGTGTATCCTACTTATTCAAGTCTGAAAAGCGTCATACGCATATTACGTTGCCAGTTCGCCACTGAGGCAGCCAGCTTAAATATTTTAGTCTTCATCCCCATCTAGATTTAAAACCTTTTATAAGTACCAATCAAACCTAGACGACCTTGAAATAAATTTCATTGGAAACTTTTCTAATAATGTTCATGAAACAATTTTAACTTTTTAGAGAAAGTAGCAACTTAAAACTTTGCTTATTTTGACTGAATTGAAAACAAATTATCGTACGAGGAATATTCTTAAAGGTTCCTCCTTCTTAGGTTATCAACTTTCTGCCAGTAAGAGTCCCATTAACATCGGTCCACCCATTTCAGAGATTACCCGGAATAAACAGACGTACAGACAGACAGACAGAAATTTTAAAAAATGTGTTTTTGATGTTTCATATAAACCTGTTCTTGATGTTACAAAACTTCAATTGTATTTATTTGTATCGATTAAAAATTGTAGGTTAAATTATTACCCGTCTACGGTGAAGTCGAAAGTTAGGCCCTGCGCGCACGGGAAACTTTTGTCACTGTGACTGTTTTGTCACTTTCATTATGTCTGTAGAATTATATGGAGATGCGCGCACGTTGCGACGTGACAATCGGATGACAAAACTGTTTTGTGCCTGCGAACAAGCCTGCGACAAAACTGTCACCGCGCCGCTTGATTTAGATACAAGAGCGCGCACGGGTGACGAAACAGTTTCTGCCCGTGCCCTAAGCCAAAAGCGGAAAGCGGAAAGGACTAACTTTTTATTTATATTTTCAGACAACAGGGGATTCTGTTTGAAATAGCATTGTAATCAAAACAGAAGTGTCTCCTAGCGTTCAATCACCACATCATCATAAAGGGTCTAAGCAGTATGCCTTGAAGTTGCTCTAATAAAATATTCAAGGTTTTCTTCGAAATTACTAGAGCTTGAATTGTTTTAGAGAAAATGAAATATGATATAATTTGTTTAATTTAACACTGGTTGAAAGATTACCAGATGTTATTTAATTTTGAGAATGACACAATGATCGAAGATTCAATGTTTCGGTTTCGAATTTTGTACTGAATCGATTTTTACCCTTGAAAATCGACTGTCGATTTTTTGTGTTGGTATAAAAAAATATTTACAATAGTTACAATTAGCTGAATGTATTAATTTGATAGGTAATAAAAATAATTCTTATAATCGAATTCCTTGAACTAAAAAATCGATGATTTTACTGATAAGAGATCCCACAGATTGTTTAACCCTAGAAAGATAATCATATTTTGTAGTACGGAAAAGATACTCATGCGTAAAATTGACGCATATGTTTTAATTAGCTGCTGGGCGAAGTATATTGATTTATTTGAATTAATCAAATACTATTATATATTAACACATATATTAGAAAAGTAATACTGCAGATAATTTATTTATAGTCATTCGTTTTTTGAAAAAAATCAAACGCTTCTAACTTTGCTATAAATCGACGAATTTTTTTAACACTTACTGTTACATATCAAAACTAATTTTTACTACATTAATCAGTATTTTCTTTATTACAAAATCAATAACCTAACATATCTACTATGAGGAAAATATACAAAAATCAGTCACAAACACCTTTGTCACATCTCAACGTTTTGCTCACGACACATAACTTTTTTACATTTTTCGCAGGACGCATTTGCTTTTCACCTTATTTTGGATTAGCAAAAAGTACAATAAGTACTTTTTTTACTACTGGCTAATCAATATTGACTTCTGATGTGCTAGGTACTTCATTTGGTAACATATTCGATATATTATCTCTAAAATATCTCGACAAGATAGGTGCTTCTAAACGTCTACACATAAACGAAGAAGACAGACCCAAGCTAAGATTTTTCTTTTTTTTTGCGACTTAGAGGCTTTTTTCTTTTTTGTTAACGTTATGACAGTATATTTTATATGCGTTTATACGAGCAATATTTGTCATTCCATACAAGAAAGCCATAGGCCGTCTATTTGTTCTCCTGCTACAGGCCATCAGAGAACACATATGATCTAGTATGTCTACCCCGGCTTTTGTTTGTCTATACGAGCTTCTTCTGTGTCGCTCTGCACTTCATTTTCACTTTCGTCCGCTACTTTACTGTCGGTAGCCTCACAGGGAAGCTCGTCGTCACTTTACATAAGAGCTACCTCCTCCTACAATGGGGAGAAGAAACTTGGAAAAAGACCATATCCATGGTCTTTATCCAAGGTTCTACCCCCTATTGTATTATATTGTTGCCTATGGATCTAGAAAAACAAAATGAAAATATAAGTTATGATATAAAGTACTTATACACACGAAAAAAAAACTTTCGTATATGTAAGTAAAAATCATAAAAGTCACATATAAGATAATCATGCGTCAATTTGACTCACGTGGTCGTTATATTCAAAAATCGGTGACACTTACCTTATTGACAAATACGCCACACGGCAGCTCCCAGCATAGAATGAGATGTCCCAAAAGCACAGTTAAGGATTCGCGCTATTTAGAAAAAGAGAGCAAAATTTCGAAAACGTATGCGTCAATTTGACGCAGACTATCTTTCTAGGGTTAATGAATATTTTTGTTTTTCATAAAATGGATTTATATTTATATTGTAAATACAGCAAAGATATAGAATCGATCCTTTAGAAATCGTTTTTTCGATAATCGATTCTTCATGTACTGATTCGAATCGAATCAAAAATCCCTACAAAATAGTTTATCCTAACGCCATTTTCCGTGCCCCGCTCTCCGCTTACTTTTGATGCCCGCTGGCGATAAGCAAATATATATAGTGTATAGAAGAAGTGGAAAGAAGACCAGCACTTTACGAGAAAAGATTAAAAGAATATTCTGACATATGATAAATACTAGGCATGCCTTTTAAGTTCTGCCGTTTCCATATTTAACGGCAGTTTTGAATTTGGAACAGTTCTATATTCGAATGTGTGTAAATATTGAATCTCAAAACATTTTAAATACCCAAAGTAAATATATAAATATATAATAGTAAAAATATATAAAAGTAAATATATAATACCCATTTTAAAGTGGAATAAATGTTATAATAAATGTACTAAACTATGTGGTGAATACTTTGAAAATATGCAATAATTCATTAAAACTTTCTACACTCATTCGAAAACTTTTACGCCGTATGAATTCGCAAATAATGACTGTCTCCTCCAAATGCATATCGTTAAATGAACCATGGATTTACAAAAATGTTTCGTGACTGTCATTCGCCGTGTGCGCACTCAGATTTTAAGACGCGACGCGACATGACAAAAACTTTTTTGTCGCAGCGACAAAAGTCACCCGTCAGCGCACTGCTTTATACTATTGGCAGTATATATGTTGGTGAATGAGCGATTGCTGGTTGGTTCACAGCGGGCGGTGACCTAGGGTACCTTTCTAGCGTATGTCTAAATCCAGTGATATCAAGCAGGAACAAACGAACTGGTTCAGAAACGGGAAAAGGTTGGGAGGACTTACCAGTCGGAAGCACATCCACGAACCCGGTTCATCAGCGCTCGTTTGGTTGGTTCAGACAAGAGTCCCACACAGCACAGGCAGGGGATCACACTCCACACGAAATGTACACGGTTTTCACAACTTAGATCAGACCATGTCCATTGATTTTAGATATTTTCACGAGCGACAACGTGACTCGCACTACGCGGCCATTAGAGTTCTTTTTTCAGTTCTTGCGCATTAGATGGCGCTGATTAGATTTCGCTTCATGTGGGGTAGTTGGAAGTGGGAAGTTAGGTAACGATATTTGGATAGGAAAATATTATGGACTGTTCCCAAGCCGCAACAATATATTATGTTTATATGTTCCACCGTAGTGCCTAAATTCCTGAACTGATTGTAATCATTGAGGTGTCAATAGATTCGGTAAAAATGGGCTGGATGACATAGGCTACATAAATTAAAAAAAAAGTGTTTATACATTCGGTTATCTATATTAATTTTATAAGTTCAAGTGTCCGTCTGGCTATTACACTTTCACGGCTAAACCTCTAAACAGATTTGTATAAAATAGCCGCCCTTTGCCCGCGACTCCCGCGCGTGTATGACGGTTTTTGCGGTAAATATTAGCATAATGGTCTTTTCAAAAAATCAAAGGCACTCCATAATAAATTTTATCATAACAGTAAGCGTAACGCTGCCAACCCGAGTCCCGAGCAATTGAGGATTCTACGAAGCTCCATCATTCGCTCCTTCAATTGAAACGGTCAATAACGTAAAAATTGACAATTGCGAATGACTGTCTCCAGGGCACATAAGAAAAGTACCTAGTTGAATTGCGGAACCTAAAATAACTTGGCAATACTGGACAAAGCTAAAAGGTTCATGTTACGAATACTCTCGTTTTATAAATATTTTTGTAAATTGACATTGAAAGTAGAAACGTTTGGGCTAAAGTAGGCAACGAAAGAAAAAGGTTCTGAAATTCGTTGATAGCTATATTTTCACTTCTGTATGATATGACTGTGTAAACGTTTTGAGTAATATAAGACAATAAGAAATGAATTGTTAAAACGTAAACCTTTAATTTTTAGGGTTCCGAAGTTTATGACTGGGAACCCTTATATATTCATCATGTCCGTCCGTCCGTCCGTCCTCGACTTACCGACCAAACGGTAAGTGCTAGAAAGATCAAACTTTGCATGAATATGTGTTGTAATTACGTCGACAAAGTGCTACAATAAAATTATGAAAAATATCTTTATTTGGGGTACCTCCCCTACACATAAAGTAGGGATTATTTTTCTCGCAGATAACCCATCGTTTGGGGTATCATTAGTTAGGTATCCGTTTGCGAGCAAAATCTGGGATAATTCGTGACGGTGGTCGATATAATGAACTTTAAATGAAAACTATAACGGATTAAATGACTTTATTAGTTCAGGAGTTATAGAGGTTTAACTTGTAAAATGTGCTTCCTTGGAAAACGTCATACAAAATTATTGCATTAATAAGTTAACATAACATTTATCTATTGGATACGATTTTAAATCCACGTACTATTATGAGTGACTGAGGAACCATTTTCTTTGCGTGGATTGACACGCACTTGGCTGATTTTTTATTCAAAGTAAAGCAAAGAAGTGCTCATATTCAAGTGATCTTAGGTGATTGGAAACAAACAATGAGGGTAAGCAACGACTTACTTCAGTTCCAAGATGGGTGACCGTTTCCAAGATCTTCTCCTACAATAACATATAACAATCACCGTAGTTAGCAAACCCTATTTATTAAGATCATACAGTACTCCGTTGAATGCAATTTCAGTCAAAATTGGACCCTGTTGTGCCAATACTCCGGTATATATAAGGTTAGGAATTTCAAAGGCATTCGATAACGCTATAGATTAAATTTTCAGGGAACTGTGTTCAAAAGACCCCGTATCTGAGTACAGTGCATGATATGGAGAACAATATAGTCTTGTGTAGGCTTCGGTATTTGTGTAATGGTCATATATTTGGTAATTTCATCATCTCGATAAAATGCTAAAATAAAATTACGAACATTATTATTATTTTGGTACCTCTTATAAACGTTAATAAAAATAGGCCAAGTGCGTGTCAGGCCACGAACCTTAGTCACCCATAGTGGTAAGTGGATTTAAAATCGTATCCAATAGATAATTGTTATGTTTACGTATTAATGCGTTAATTTTGTATGACGTTTTCCAAGTAAGCGCATTTTACAAATTAAGCCTCTATACCTCCTGAACTAACAAAGTTATCTAATCTGTTACAGTTTTCCTTTAAGGTTCATATGGACTTTTTCCAGATTTTTTGAGCCAGCTATTTAGCTTTTAGAGGGGGGGGGGACGCCCTGATTTTACAAAAAAGTGCCTTTAATAGTGGAATTTCTCGCAAACGGATACCTAAATCAAAAAATTATCTTAGAAATCTATTATTGTTTTTAAAGGACCTATCTAATGATACCCCACACGAATATTTTTTTAAATTTTATTGTAACACTTTATCCACGTAATTACAACACATATTCATGCTAAGTTTCATTTTTCTAGCAACAACCGTTTTGACGGTAAGTAACAACTTTGGAACCCTAAAATTGGACATGATTGTTCTCTATCTATAGTAATACGTATCATAAATAGAAAAGACTCAAACTACAAAACAAATAATAAATATTTTTCAGATAAATATTTCTGGCATCTTACAACGCCATCTAGTCTAAAACTAAGCAGAGTTTGTATTATGTTTGCTACACAACTGATATAAATACATAAATATGTGTAGATCATACAAACATTTGGTCCTACTCGGGATACGAACCCAATATCTCACAATTTAGGGGACAAAAGAACAGACGGGGCACCTACACCCTCCTTAACTGAAGTGGCACAAATACGTTGCTAGGATTTTGGGCCAAATGAGAGTGAAAATATAAATAGATGTGCCCTTTTAAGAGGAACGGTCCTATACAACAAACGTTTCATCTTCGTAGCCTTTATTCCCAAGTTTATTTGGAGTCGGCTACTAGTTCAACCGGTTTTACCTGAATATCAGTTTTTCCACGGAGCGACTGGCATCGGAACTCCGCAACCCTAAGGGAGAACTGAAATTTGGAGATTGAACTAGTTGTCAGTTTATTTGAAGGCACTGACTTCCCAATAACAATTCCCATTGATGTACATGACAACCGGGACCGACGGCTTAACGTGTTCTTCAAGGCACGGGCGTTAACCCTTAATTTGGGTACGTCCGCTACAGCGAACACTCAAATAAATATAATCTGGCGGGCGTATGAAAACTTCTAAAACTTCAAAATGTATTTCCATTACGGTAAAAAAAAATCTTATTTGGCAATACTGTGTTTGTCAGTTAAAGACAAAATGTCAACGAAACACAAGCCATCCGTTTTACTCAAGTAAATTATATTTTTTTTAAAGGTTTTACTAATAAATGTGCACGTTTGTTTACTGCAATAACTTTGCAATATTATAATTTTGTATGGTTATAGTGATTTTTTTTACTAAAAACAATGTTTGTCCGCCACAGCGAACAAAATCAATTTCATAAATATTTAGTACTAGCTTTCCACCCGCGGCTTCGCCCGCGTGGAATTCGCATATAACGCGCAACACGGTAAGGGTAGATTAAACAATCTTACATGATTTTATGTTTGATAATAAGGAACTTAGACACAAACTATTATTTCAAACCCTTCTTTCTACCTTTATTTTCAATCTGTTCAGTGGTTTAGGCGTGAAAGCGTAACAGACCGACAGACAGACAGAGTTACTTTCGCATTTATAAAATAAGTAGGGATTACATCATCGGAAAGTAGAGATTTCATCAAACAGAAAACACCCTAATTTTTTGAAAAAAGTAGATATTTTAACGTGTGAATTTTCGGTATTATGTCAAAATCGGGTGAAAAAATAAATATTTCAAATCAAATAAATAACAGTGTATTCGAGACATAAAAGTTAAGTTTTCACTAAATTTCGTTTAAAAATAATTTTATTTGTAAAAGATAAAAATTAAAAAACCAAAAACTTAGTTTTTTGAATTTTTCACATATAATTTGAGGTTATGTGAAAAAAAGTGTAAACAAAAAATCGGCCAAGTGCGTGTCAGGCCACGCACGGGAAAGGGTTCCTCAGTCACCCATAATGGTACGTGGATTAGAAATTGTATCCAATGGATAATTGTTCTGTTTACGTATTAATGCGTTAATTTTGTATGACTTTTCCAAGTAAGCACATTGTAGAAGTTAAGCCTCTATAACTCCTGAACTAACAAAGTCATCTAATTCGTTATAGTTTTCATTTTAAGTTATTATATGGACCACTATCACGAATTTTTCCAGATTTTTTGAGCCGGCCGTTTAGCTTTTAGAGGGGGGGGGGACGCCCTGTTTTTACAAAAAAAGTGGCCTTTAAAGTGGAATTTCTCGCAAACGGATACCTAAATCAAAAAATGGGTTTAAAGATAGTCTTAACAACCTTTTAATGTTTTTAAAAGACCTATATAATGATACCCCTGATGATGGGGTAGCTGCGAGAAAAAAAACATCCCCACTTTACGTGTAGGGGAGGTACCGTAAATAAAAATATTTTTCATAATTTTATTGTAACGCTTTGTCGACGTAATTACTATACATATTCATGCAAAGTTTCATCTTTCTAGCACTTACCGATTGGACGGTAAGGAGGACGGACGGACGGACGATAAGGGTTCGAGGTCATAAACTTCGGAACCCTAAAAATTGTAGATCTTTTGATTACCTACATCTTTGCCATTTAACTTTTTTCCATAGGACTTGTAGTTTTGCCGGAAATCGAGATAAACCGTTCTTTACCCTTTGTTTTATATATTTAGCCATCCAAAGTGACTCTACCCTGCCTGATGGAAAGCATTAGCAGAATCCAAGAGTCGGGGCTACTACACTTGCTGCGAATGCAGACATTAATGTATGGCGGCCCACACTATGGCGGCTTAGTGAGATGCTTTTTCACGCCCCGCTTAAAGGACCCGAAAACCTCTCCCCCTACCCCTTCCCGATCTCAGATCCCCCGTAAATTATTTTTCCTTTCATTTTTATAATATTCTCCTCCTTTTCCAATAGGTTTCATACTACTATAATTTTATTTGTTTTCAAAAATTATCTACCCTAGACTACTGGTCTATATGTCATTGTCAAACTATCATTATGGTTGCCATGCAATTGTGTTTTGCCTAGCAACCTGTGAAATTTTGACAAGAGATAAACAGTGATAGATTTTGATACCTACGATTTATGTATTTTTATAATCACCTAGCTTTAGCCTTTGTATCTCGATTATTGCAGTAAAAAGTAGCCTATGTCCTTTCCCAAGTTCAGTTCTATCTTCATACCAAATTTCATCAAAATCGGTTCAGTGGTTTAGGCGTGAAAGCGTAACAGACAGACAGACAGACAGAGTTACTTTCGCATTTATAATATTAGTATGGATTTGAATGATTTGTCCGCCACAACGAATATTTGTTTTGCTTACTTATTTATTTTTGCGCTTGTTAACAGCATTCTCAGAGTAGTAATAGAAGAAAATAAGACAGACTAAGAAAATTACATTGAATTACCTGAAGAAGATGCATCGTCTATAACTTTTTTTCAAATATTTTTCTCTAAGGTTACAGAATATTGTAGAACGTATTCCATTAAACTTACTGAAAATGAATTTAACGATTTTTTAGCCATCCTCATTATTATGGGTATAGTAGAAATGCCATTATACCTGGACTTTTGGTTACAAAAGTTCAACAAAAGTTGGTTACAAATTAATGTAGCAGAAATAATGCCGCTAAAGAAGTATCAGCAAATTCGTCGCTACTTACATTTTGTAGATAATAATCATGATAATGGTGATGGTTATTATAAAATAAGACCTATTCTCAAAAAAGTAAAGCAGAATTGTTTGAATCTACAAGGACGCAAGCTACGTGTCAGATAGTCTTATTAAAATATACAAAAGAACGAAGATGCTCATTACTTATCAGCGGTATTTCATTATTTTTAATATGATAAAACCTTTCGTCTATTTAATAAACTTTTACATGTACTGTACAAATTTAAAATAATATATCAGCTTTTAATTTCGAATTAACAGATCATTACAAAATGCCTATGAAATTATATTCTTCACTTCACTTCACTACATTGTTGTCATTGTTTCATGTAAAAGAAACATCCGACCAGGTCGCCATGGTATGGGTCACCATGCTGCATTGCCTACCCTCACAATGAGGATGGTGACCCCTACTCCTGGATCTATATACTCATTATTTCCATCAGGCAGAGTAGAGTCATTTTGGTAAGCTCAAATATAAAAAAAATGTTATTGATATCAAACAGAGCTAACATAAATCACATTGTCCTGGGGTGGCCCCAGGATGAAGCAAAGTAAATTTAATAGTGTACATAAAGTTATTTTGCATAACATTTTTTACCTAATCCAAAGAGGTTTAAGGTGGAAAATAGAAATACTGTTTGAGGGAACATGAGTTTCTTTTCTTTTATAAAAACGTTTAACTAACCTTATTTTGTTAAGAAAGTTATAATATAACTAGCCTTCGTTCGCAGATTCGCACGTATATCTGTTTTTGCGCTAAAAAGTCTATGTCCTTTCTCAAACTTTAGACTATCTGAGTACCAAGTTTTATTAAAATTGGTTCAGTATTTTTTGGCTTGAAAGAGCAGCAGACAGACAGACAGAGTAAATTTCACATTTATAATATTTAGTTAAGACTAGTAAGGATAATATGGTTGATTTTTTTTTAAGATATAACTTTTGACTGCCTTGTTGGTCTAGTGGTTAACGTATGTGGCTGCTGATCAAGAGGTTTGATTCCCGGGTCGGACTAAATATTTGTGTGATCCACAAATATTTGTTTCGGAGTCTCGGTGTTTCCTATATATATAAATAAATAAATGTTTTGGACATCTGACACACAACATCATCTAGTCCCAAGCTAAGCAGAGCTTGTGTTATGGGTACTAGACAACTGATATAATACATAAAAATTTTTTTTTTTTGTAAATACATACTATTTATATCAATTGTTTAGTACCCATAATACAAGTCCTGCTTAGTTTGGGACTAGATGATGTTGTGAGTAGGATGTTCAAAATATTTATTTATTTTTCACATGACGACAGATTCCCTTTAAAGCAGATTAGCTTTGGCTAATGGCTTATCCCTACCGAGTTGCTCTGCGATTAAAACAATCAAAGTGCCTTTATCCTTTTACATTTTAAATATACCGTTCTTTATTTAATAGATTTCATATATATTATGTTAAAAAAGCTTCGACCCTGATAAGACTTATGGTTACCTAAGTCTGACCTAAAAGGGTACCTGGGTAATTTATCACAAGAGATTGTACCCAAAAATAGAACCTGAGCTTTCTAAAACCTTTCCTTTTTGAAATATAATAGGACTGTACTAAGGGTAAGATTGTTTCAGTGAAATGTAAATCGTAAAATAATATACTTTCTTAATTTAGAAGGTTGTACTTCAATATTATAACTAGCTTGTCCGTGACGGATTAAGAATACAAAGTGTCACCACCCCTATTCATTCCATGGGTGTCGTAAGAGGCGACTAAAGGAACAAAATAAGCAGCTTACATCACTGCCAAGAGAAGGAAAACTTGAAACAAACTTTACCAACCCGTCTGGCCAGCGTGGTATAGTAGGCCATAACCTACTTTTAAAGGAGAGGCCTATGTCCAACAGTGGACTGTTAAAGGCTGCTGATGATGATGATGATGATGAACTAGCTAGAGTTATCTATAATAATATTATAAAGAGGAAACATTAGATTGTTTGTTTGTTTGAAATGAATGGTCTCCGAAACTACTGGACCTTTTGTATGAAATAATTATGTTAAAACCAAAAATTTTATTTATATGCTTTATGTAATTTTGAACATTAGTGATTTTTTTTTATTATTTACTAGCTTTCGCCCGTGGCTGCGCTCGCATTTTTCTTAGGCTTTAAACTATCTGGGTACAAAATTTTACATACGACGGTGCAGTGATTTTGAGTTTATCGCGAACAGACAGACAAACGAGGACTTTATTCTTTAATATGTAAAGAGTCTTGAGAGTTAGAAAGAAGACTTTGACAGTCTCATTAATGATTCTGATCTGACCGCACCGTTGGCCTAGGGGTTTAAGCGGTCGCCACGCCGCTTCCTACTGCGCCAAGTGTCGTGGGTTCAAATCCCACGTGGAATAACACTTTATGTGATTCACAAATTGTTATTTTAAATCTGGGTGTTCTTTTATATAATTTTATTAATCATTAATTCCTTCAAAGTCAACTTAGTTATTTTGTAGATAGTTATTTCACAATATTGAAGTGGAAAGGAATATCAATAGAACAATTTCTGTGAACGATGACTATGAATAAATAGCTGATGGGATACGAAGAGATTTACTTTTTATATCATCAGCTGTTCATAGTCGTAGCCTACTCAAAATTAAAAAAATGTACAACACATAATGTCCCGTTGCTGGGTTCAGATCTCCTTTCAAATGAGGGTTAAGGCCATACGTTCCCATGCTGGCCGAGTGCCGAGATTGGCAAGACACGTTGTGGCTATGTAATTTTTGGCATTGGATATTTTTTTATTTTTTTATTGACGTATGGCCTTAACCCTCTCTTGAGAGGAGACCTGAGCCCAGCAGTGGGACGTTATGGGTTGTTGATGATTTTTTTATTAGATAGCCCAGTTGTCAAGGAAAGCCACAAGTTATAGAACTCCAAAATGTTGCAAAAAGGGAAATGCAAAAATAATTCCTTCATTGCGTAAAGTTTTACAAAAAACAAAGAAAGAAAGAATTATTTCAATTAACAAGTTTCAAAAAAAAGTTCACGATAGCATCTTTGTCTTTAGGGATAGGATCACTGTAACCTTTTTATGTTAAACAAATTTGCTTACGCTGTATAACATAACGCTATGTCCAAAAGGAGACGCAGAAGAGTTACATGGGTCAGCTACTCTAAGCCTGATTTGGATAACAAACAGTCTACGAAAAGCTTCCCTCATCCCACCAACAATATATTATGACGAAGATTAACGACTTACAAATAAGTTTTCAAGTGAAACAACTTAATATGAACATTAGTTTACTGCTCACGTACGCCAACTTAGGTTGGTTACACGAGGATAACTCTCGCATTCAAACCTCTTATCATGGTTTAGCCAAGTGTTTAAGTACTGAAAAAGGTCCTCGCTCTATTAATGTTGTTATAATGTGTTTCGTAGTTTGTAGCATACATCATATTTCCTACTAATATTATAAACGTGAAAGTTTGTGAGTATGTATGTTGTTTGTTGCTCTTTCACGCAAAAACTACTGAATGGATTTTGATGAAACTTCACAATAATATAGCTGGTAACGCCACCTGTCCATGGTGACAGGAACACTGTTAGGTTCTTTGAATCTCCGCTAGGTGGGGCTGTCGGCATCCATTCCTACCCACATCCCAATTCTTTTTTCCCGCATCGCACGCTCACTGCAAGAAGAAGAGAGGGAGTTCAGTTGCTCGTTAAGCGGCCCTACAGCTCGTCGCGCTACGCCACCCGCACCGCTGTTGAGGCTTTTAAATTGTGGACTCCGCTACCGCGTCTTATATAGACAATAGATAAATAGTTGTTCGTTAAGTGGCTTCGGGACCCCCCCCCGCACCGCGAGTTGCCCGCGCAGCGGCCCTGCAGCTCAAGATCACCAAAAGGTAAGCGTGCTTTCCATATTCCGAACCCATCCGCAGCCGCACAGTACTCAGCACACAGGTTTCAGGCAGCGCAAAGTCGCTGAAGTCATACTCGCTCCCGCCTTATATGTTGGCGTCATTAAATTTCGTTAGGCCAGCAGGTTGGCGCTACCAATAGCTTACATATCAGAATAACACATAGGCTACTATTTATCAATATGACGTACCTACAGGCGGGTGGAGCCGCGAGCAAAAGCTAGTAATTTATATTGTACTAGAGATACCCTGCCCTAACCCAGATAGAAAACACCCAGACTCCGCAACATTTGTTGCGGTGTCTGGGTGTTTTCTATGTGGATATTTGTGGATCACACAAATATTGATTTATTGAACTGATTTTGCTGAATTATGGTAGAGAGATAGATGGAACCTTGGGAAAGGACATAGGCTACTTTTTACCGCGATAACCGACTAACACGCGGCCGGAGCCGCGGGCAAAAGTTAGTTATACATATTAAGCCTATAACGGACTGAAAAATATTTTATTGCACTCAGTCCACATCTGCAAATGTTGGTTACTTTTATACCACCCATTAATATGCTTTTATACCACCCGTATATGCACAATAACTTTGGTGTGGCACGGGTATGTCAATTTCATGCAGTTTTACTCCGAAAATCCTTGAGCAGCTTAATTTAAGTCGCTTGGTATGAGCATATGCAAAGTTAATGGCTAGAAAATCTTTTCATGTAGGAAAGTTTACATCAAGAAGAGCAAAGAGATGAAGTTTTAATAAAGATAAAAAACTTTACATTAGGTACTCTTGCGTTATATACAAGGTATAACATTCGTGAAAGATTCTTCACCCGACTGTAACGAAGCCAAGAGGAAAGGTTTTGGCACTTTAATATTATCTATATACCACCATAGCGCATAAAATTATGAATATTATATATATTTTAATGAATGAGGTGTCAATAAATCAATTAATATTTGAACATCTGATAGACAGAGCCAAATAGCTTGAAACTAAGCAGACCTTGTACTATGAAAGCAAAATTTTTGTAAATACATACATGTTATACATGAAAAACACCCCTATCATTTATAGAATATACAAACATTTATTCTGACCCGGGATTTGAATCCGAGAACTCAAGCACAGCATACGCATACGCACAGTAGAGTACCACTACGCCACTGGGGCTGTCATGGATATTTTATCAAAACTTGGCGTGTCAAAATGGATATTTTATCAAAACTTGGCGTGTTTTTAAACATTTTTTTCCTTCTTTCAAAGTTTCTTTCTTCGATTAAGAATTCTGTAGATATAGGGACATGATAACTATTCCTCAAGTCGTTAATAAATACTTTCTTATATATTTTTGAACATTAACTCAAGCTGCTTATGAAATATTACGGGGTCGTACAAAGCGTTACATCCCTTTTAATATCGAGTAAATAAATAGGTTCTTTGTTAACTTATTATGAATCGCACCACCGTAGGGCGTCGCTGAAATATTGAGGGACTA
This sequence comes from Phragmatobia fuliginosa, assembly GCA_932526445.1. Classification (NCBI taxonomy): domain Eukaryota; kingdom Metazoa; phylum Arthropoda; class Insecta; order Lepidoptera; family Erebidae; genus Phragmatobia; species Phragmatobia fuliginosa. The sequence continues at coordinate 13,720,674 of OW052079.1, read as the reverse complement.
GGGTTGCCATGAGATACGAAGGGAAAGTTTTCTATTTCATTGAATTTGTCCTATTTTATACTTTCTTGAGTATAGTATTTTTACCTTTAACGTAATTATGTGTAATGTAAAAGAACAATCTGGTTTTCAAAAATGAAAATGTAATTTATCATGCTGCAAATTCATGAAACTTGTTTCAGGTTTCATCAATTGCGAAGAAAAATTTATTTACTTTTATATGCGCGGCGGCTCAATATCAACTTGAGTTAAACAAAATAATCAAGGTTTTTAATTTCATAAGGAGTTTTTTTTATAAACATTAAAAAAAAAACTTCTGGAAACTTTACTATATGGCCCGAGAGCTGGTAGACATTTTAAAGTAAGGGTTTGAGGCATTTAAAAAATTATTAGATACCGCTTTCATAGTATTCTAATAAGGAAATGCAGACCTGTCTAATTGACAACCTCTATTTAATGAAAATGTCTTTGAAATAAATTACATTTTTTTAAATAAATTTAAATATTCAAAAGTAAAGAAAATTAAAAAGCCAGGTTATTTGAGATGAATTTTAACCCTGCAAGATGTTCGCAAATCTATCTTATAAATAAATATAAAATATTTGAAGCAAGTTATAATTTTTATGGTGTATGTATATTTTATTTAATATTATAGAAAGGTAGAGAACAATATGCCAGTAATTAAACTTTTTTGTAAAATAATTTAATAAAATAATAATAATTGTATGAAAATCCAGATTCCTACAACAAAACATGGTCACCCTACCCGGGAGCAACAGTTTCTAATAAAAACTCTCCGGGTCGAAGTTTTCGAACCACCGCGTGACTACAGAGGCGATTAATGAAACCCAAGTTGGTCCTAGTCCCATATTGCGGCTACACTTATATACGATACGATACGTACGATCTTACTACTGTTATATTTTTATAACTTAGTCTGAGTGTGATATTTTTATAACTAAGGCGATTCACACACTGGCGACGCGACCGCGCGCGTATGCGCGGGGCTGCAGATCCCGCGCGCAGCGACGGTGGAGCAGATCTGCCTCTTCGAGCATATTTTACCGCGCCTACGCGCCTGACGGCTTTGTACGCGGCCCGCACCAAACTAAAAGTTACTTTCCATTTGGTCGTCGTCTTCTGTATTCTTTGCATTTCATATCCCAAATTGCTGGGCATTGTTCAATTTCATATATAAATGTGTTTATTGCTGCGGTCCGCCCCGCGCGCGCGGCGGCAGAATCTGCTAGCGGCACGCGCTCACGCGCCGTGACGCGTTTTTGGTGTTGGACCTGGCGTGTTTTCTATACTAATCGATGTACAATACATATGCATGCATACAATATTAAAATCTGCCATTCCGCGCTACGCGACGGAGCGCGGGGCAGTGTGTGAATCGCCTGCCAAAACTATTCTACTCTGCCTGATGGAAAGCATGAGTTGAATCTAAGAGTACTGAGATCTAGCCACCCATTGTGAATGCAGACAATGCATTGTGGTAATCCATGTTGTGCAAATGGGTACTTAGTGACATAATGCATGATCTTCCAGCCAGTCGTTTTGTTTTTTTTTTATTTATTGATACAACAATACCATCCATTCTATCTCACCTGATGGAAAGTGTAGATGAAGACGAAGATGGTACACGCCCATCCAAAAGAAACCTGTTCACTCTACTCTTAAAGGCTCCAGAGTTCAACACATCAGGAAAAGTAGACCCAGACAGGTCGTTCCGAACTTTGGTGACTCTCACCAAAAACGAGCTGTCAAACCGTTTAGTTCGTCTTTTGGGTATGCCAATAACGTATGGATGAAACTTTTGCCGATGGATGAAACTAGTAGTCCGATAAAGGAATGGAGATGGCTCGATCAGTTCGAAAAAACCGATAAGCTGGCAACTCGACGACGATGCTCAAGGTACACACCCTTCTGCTATTTGAGAGCTTTTCGTTATAAATTAACTTACGGGCTCTTCGGTCAACTGAGTCCAAAGCTTCCAGATGATATTTGGCTGCACCGACCAAGAGGTGACTGCAGTACTCCACGCAGGATCGAACTTGGGCAGTGTAAAGATTAAGCAGGGCTGAAGTACCGCCGAACCTTTGACAGAATTGATAATTTCTTGGACGCTGTTTGTGCCATAGACTCAATTTGTTGGTTGTAGCCACGTTACAATATGTAATGAGCGTTTCCGTGATTCGGAGGTCACGTTAAGCAGTCGGTCCCGGTTGCTATCATAAGATAGCAGTCGTGAAGCTTAGTTGGAGGCCTTCGGGCGGCTTAAAAACATCCAACAGCAAGATTACCTAGCCACAACGTGTCTTGCCAATCCCCAAACCGCACTCGGCCTCCATGGGGACGTATGGCCTTAACCCTCTCTTGAGAGGAGACCTGTGCCCAGCAGTGGGACGTTATGGGTTGTTGATGATGATAAGCATAGAAGTAATCAATGGCGTCAGACAAGAAAGAACAATCAATATTTAACAGTTAACAGTTGTTTGTAAAAAACCTTAGTCATTGTGAGAATTAGCCTATGGCAATTTTTTAACAGTCACCAGAAAATAGAACAGGATATTTTCCCTACCCGTTTACGGAAGATTAAAATAATGAATAGTTTAATAAAATATGGTTTATATGTTACGTCTCAAACCAGTTTTGGGGTTCCGTAGTAGAATAGCAACAAGCAGTGTAATAAAAAATGAATAAAACACGCTTCCACATAAAATGTTTTTTATTTTTAAATATAGTAGCTACCAAAATGATTCTGCACTGTCTGATGGAAAGCATGAACAGAATCAAGGATTTAAGATCACCGTCCTCACTGCCACAGTGGACAATGCAGCACGGTGACCCACACTATGACGGCCTAGTAAGATGCTTTTTCACGCCCCGCTTGAAGGACCCGGGGTCGTAGAAGGAAGGAAACACATGCGCTGGTAGAGAGTTCCAGGTTTTAACTGCTCGGCACAGAAAGGAAGAGCTGAACCGTTTAGTTGGATAGCGTATGTCAACTATTCTGAAGCGGTGGCTTCCTAGACCAGCACGTGTTGTCCTATATATTATCATTTTTTTTTCTCTTTACGGACATCTTACACACAACGCCATCTTTTTTGTAAACTCTTTAATTGTAAAATTTGTATTTTTTATTGTAAAAAGGTACATATTATACAAAGAAAACACCCAAACTTCGAAACAAATTTTTGCTAATCACGAAAATTTTGCCCGACTTTAGAATCAAACCCGAGACCTCAAAATAGAAAGTTACATTTTCATAATAATATAAATTTTTGTATAGTGGGTTCGAGAAAATGTGTTTGTGAAATATTGAACTTTAAATTCTAAAGCGACCATGGAACCCTGCACTTGATTCACACTTAGTAGATTCTTTTTTAATTTACACGTAGGTAACCTTTATAACCGACTATTTCACGTAAATATTACATCAAAGGCGTAATCAGACGCTATGAAAACCATACCAAAATTACACATTAAACCTAAAATTGTAACATAATTATATAACTTTTACAGAATATTATGTAAGTTACATATTATCGTCACATTATCGCTGTATCCCATTGTATTTTACCCCGATGTTTGAGGTTATTTTGTAAATTACTTTGATTATAATTTAAGTAGATTGTGAGTGAAGATTGTGAGCTAGTAAGTTCAACGAAGAAAAGGTCAAAGAATGCAGTTGAGGTAGTTTGATTTTTTACGATTTTGCTGTACATTGTCTGTGTGGTGACGGATTAAGAATGAAGAGTTAAAGTTATCATACCTTTTAACCCGAGCGTGTTAGATAATCCCTACTACTATTATAAATACGAAAGTAACTCTGTCTGTTACGCTTTCACGCCTAAACCACTAAACCAATTTTGTTGAAATTTGGTATGAAGATAGAACTGAACTTGGGAAAGGACATAGGCTACTTTTCCCCGCGATAACCGACGTACACGCGGGCGGAGCCGCGGGCGAAAGCTAGTTATTCATATAACAAACTTCCTTGTCCTTGCGCCATCTTTTATCTTTTGTTGTTAACTTATATTATGACTGATATGAACTGCTAACCAATTCAATGATGTATGTCTGATCTTATTATAATAAATAAAATGGTAATGGTTCAGTAGATGAGAAACTATCAGTGTTTTATTAGTGCGTGTCATTAGAGCTAACTAAGGGAGTAAGGGAGTAAACAAAAAGACAAATATATAATACTTAAGCTGGTAATCTAAAAGAAGATGGTGGAAATTAAAATCGTTAGTCGGAGGTAATACTCTTGGCTAAAGAATCTTCGAGACTGGTTCAGCTGCACCACCATTACGCTATTTTTTTTTTTATTTGATGCCTACCAATGTAACTCCACTCTGCCTAATCTTCAAAGCAGCAGTCTCCACAGTTAAAAAGATCTGATGTCGCCATACTCATTGCGTATTCAGACACTTGAGCATGGTTACTCACACTATAGTAGTTTATTTAGATTCTTCTGCATTATTAAGCCTCTGGTCCCACATTCACTAACGAAGCCGGTCCATATGTGCTGAAGTCAGCGTGTTTGTACCCTGTAGGTGTACACCTATGAAAGGAGTATCAGTCTGCAATATCACTGTAATATGTTGAATACTGCCTCGTTGGTCTAGTGGAAAGCGTATGCGACTGCTAATCGAGAGGTCTCGGGTTCAAATCCCGGGTCGGGAAAAAAAAGTGTTTTTGTGTTTTGTTGCAGCCCGGAGTTTGGAAGTTTGGCGGTGATTCACGCCCGAGCCTCGGAGAGCACGTAAAGCCGTCGGGTCCGGTTGTCATGATCATCTATGCCAATCGTTATTGGAAAGTCAGTGCCCTCAAATTTACTGATAACTAGTTCAACCTTAATTTCAGTTCACCCTTAGGTTTGCGGAGGTCCGATGCCAGTCGCTCCGCGGAAAAACTGATATTCAGGTAAAACCGGTTGAAATATTAGCCGACCCCAAATAATATTGAGGACAGATGATGTTCAATATTCGCTGGTGTTACAACAAGATATTACATACATAATACCATGTTGGCCAGACGGGTTGGTGGGGTTTTTACAAGTTTTCCCTCCTATTGCAGTGATATTGTCCTCCGTTATTTGTTCTGTCACCCCTTTTATGGTGACTAAGGGATAAACTACGCAAGACAACATCAATGCAAAGAGAAGGAAAACTTGAAACCAACCCTATACCTACCCGTCTGGCCAGGCCAAAGCCTCCTTTCTAAGGAGAGGCCTATGTCCAGCAGTAGAATGTTGAAGGCTGTTGATGATGATGATGATGACTCCTCTTATGATATAAAACATTCATCATACGAACAATGTCCGTGTGGCACCAATGTTTCTGTAACTTATAAGTCACAAACCTATTGTGTAATATAATCGCACCTAAAACATATTGCCGTCGGAAATTGTACAAATGAACCTTTCTTATTGTGACGTAATCAAGGCAAAGTTCAAAACATCTTAAGCTAAAGTTAACTAATTTAGTTACTAATGAAATCTGAAAGTTACGACTTGTTAGTCCTGTTTGCTTAGTTAATTACAATTATTTATCTCGGTTTTGCTTTTGTAGAGTTAGTTGGTATATTGTTACACATAAATATAATGTGGTAAGTATTACAGATATTGTGTAAAGGTATTCTACATTATCTACAGAAGGTGATTGGAAACGATCACCGAAGGTAAGCAACGATGGTGCGGTCAGTACTTAGATGGGTGACCGTTTGTGGCATTTATTATGAGCTTTTCCGTGATTCGTTAAGCTGTCAATCCCGGTTCTTATCATAAGATAACAGACGTGAAGCTTAGAGGATTTCGGGTAGCTTAAAAACTTACTACGGTAATTTTACGTAGCCACTACGTTTCTAGCCAGTCCCCAACCCGCACCTGGCCAGTTGGAACGTATAGTCTTAAACCCTCTCCTGAGAGGAGACCCGAGCCCAGCAGTGGGACATTACCTATGGGTAATTGTTTTGATGAGGTGCACCCGATCTTATTACACGCTTTATATTAGCTTCACCTGTATGTTTTTATGTTTGTTTGTATGTTTGTAACCGACTCCTTTGGGTGCGATTTTGACCCACTTTAAAAGACCAGATTTCATTCAAACTTTGTAGATTTATCGAGGACCGATGACAATACACTAATTCGAAAAAAAGAAGTATATTTTAGTGTAGAAAAAAATATAGTTTTATAAAACTAAACAAACACACTTTTAAACTAAAAAGTAGAAAGCGTGCGGTGCTTCCTGAAAATATTTCAATAACGTCGCCCCACGCTTTGTTACATTAAAATTATTTTCTTCTTTTTAGTTTAAAAGCGTGTTTGTTTAATTTTTAAAAACTATATTTTTTTTAAACTTCCGCTCACCAAGTTTTGATTTCAAACATAAATTTAAACAAAGTTATGTGTGTGTATTTTTAATCAGCAGCAATTAAAATATCATAGATAATTAACAAACAAAAAGTAATTAATAAACAATAAACGAAAACATACAACGAGCCCTTCGCCGCAAGCAACGTATCAACAAAATAATTTGAAACTTAAGATGCTAGGATATAGCATATATTTTTGACTGTTTTTTTTGTCTTATTACTTTAGACGTCTAGACGTACGGGTCCACCCGCCTCTACTTCGGTTATTACGATAAAAAGTAATCTGAGGCCTTACTCATGAATCCAAGTATCTTCTTATGAAATTTTATTGAAATCCGTGCAGCAATTTATGTAGGAGTATTTACAAGTATGTTTATCTGCCGTTTGATTATCACAGAGCAGGCTCTGCCAATATTGAAAGATCGTGTGTGACATAAATAAAGATTTCGGACTTACACACAACATCGTCTAGTCCCAAACTAAGCAGAGCTTCTATTATGGGTATTAAACAACTGATATAAATACTTAAACATACTTTTTTATTGTAAATACATACATATTATACATAGAAAACACCCAAACTCTGAAACAAGTACTTGCAGATCGTGTAAACATTTGATCAGACCCGGAAATCGAACGTCTCGGGTTCGATTCTTGATCAGCAGTCGCATACGCTAACCACTAGACCAACAAGCAGGCAGAACATGTGAGGTTATTACTATTAGAACACACATGTGTGCAATGCCCTTGAGTTACAAGTAAGTACTTATCATTCGGTGATCGTTTGCCTCCTACTCCGTAAAAATAACTAAGCTTATCATCATCATCACCATTTGTTTTCTTTATTAATAAAGGTCGTGACCTATTCATCCCATAGGTATCGTAAGAGGCGACTTAGGGAGCAAATTGCCACGACTGCCTCGGTGGTTATGCGGCGGCTGTGCTTGAAGGGTCGGTTCCGAACAACGCGGGGACCAGCTATTCATAAATAAAAAGTTAAGGTAGGTATTTTTAACTTTACTTAGACTAAGAGGGTACTTAGACTTTTTACTTTTGGGGTCCGTATTTAAAAAGGAAAACGGCATAATTATTTACCGTCGTTTCCTTTATACAGAAAGTAGTAATTCAATGTTCGCACGACAGATGTCGCTGCTCACAAAGACTTAACACCTTAATTAGTACAGCCTTCGTTCTTTTCTAACCTCACAAGAAACAAACATATACATTACAGTCAAGAAAACCGATTCGTCTTATTAAAAGTTCGAAAGAAAACATTATACGACTGCAAAGTAAAGTTTGTAGAAACACTTCATCTTTTTATTCTACAAACTTATTTGAGAACTAATTCAAGGAATAATAGATTCTATGTTGTAGTGTTAAGGTTGTTTGAAAACGTTCAATAAAGTTGGTTTTATGTTACAAAAGAACGTTGTCGCTTTGTAATGAAAGTTTTCTTTCTAAAACAAAAGGGGCAAATATTCTAGGTGATGTATTAAGTATTTTGTGTGAAAAATGACTTGTTGTTCAGCAAATAAATATGTGATGGCAACATATTTTCAAATGTATTTTAGCCTACCAAAGTGACTATTCTCTATCTTCTGATGGAAAGCATGAGTAGAATTCAAGATGTTCACCACCATATTCACTGTGAGTTTAGGCAATGCAGCATGGTGACCCATACCATGGCAGCCTGGTCAGATGTTTCTGCATCATACTTCTGGAGGGCGGGAGAATGAATCAGAATAATTGGGCCTCCGGTCTCACACTCACGAACAAAATACGACAGCACGAATGCAGTCATTATTATGCAGGCACCACACTTCGTTATGCGCTATTCGTTATGAGTCTACGTATTCGCCCAAATATTAGATATGCGCGCAAACAACAAACATGCCATCCACACTTCGAACTGGTATGCCAAATAAGCATCAAATAAGGCAAATATTGTAGAGATGTGTCATTGTCATTTTTATGGTGAACGACACGAATATACTCTCCACACTTCGCCGTATGCACGCGGATAACCCGCATAACGAATAGCGCATAACGAAGTGTGGTGCCTGCATAAGGTTGATCTTCTGTGTGAGGGTAGTATTGCCCCGGTCGTAGAACTTATGCTACAAATTTAAGTGACTCTACTTTACCTGATGAAAAACATGAGAAGAATTTAAGGATAGTGATCACCATCATCATGGTGAATGCAGAAAATAAAGTCACGTTTTTATGACTTAATCGCTTTACCGATTTTAATGAAATTTTGCATGTAAAAACTGTAGTTCTTGAGAAAATAGACACACGGGGGAAGCCGTGTTAATAAAGTAGTGATATATAAGATAAAAGATAAAATTACAAGAAAAATCGGCCAAGTGCATGTCAGGCCACGCACAGGAAAGGGTTCCTCAGTCACCCATAATGGTACGTGGATTAGAAATCGTATCCAATGGATAATTGTTATGTTTACGTATTAATGTGTTAATTTAGTATGACGTTTTCCAAGGAAGCGCATTGTAAAAGTTAAGCCTCTATAACTCCTGAAATAACAAAGTCATCTAATCCGTTATAGTTTTCCTTCAAAGTTTATTATATGGACCACTATCACGAATTTTCCCAAATTTTTTGAGCCAGCCGTTTAGTGGAATTTAAGTGGAATTTCTCGCAAAGGGATATCTAAATCAAAAAATCGTCTTAGAAACCCTTTATTATTTACAAAAGACTTAACTAATGATACCCCACACGATGGGGTAGCTGCGAGAAAAAAAAAACAACCCAACTTTACGTGTAGGGGAGGTTTACCCACTTTACGTTAAGTCGAGGACGGACGGACGGACGGACGGACGGACGGACGGACGGACGGACGGACGAACGGACAGACGGACATGACGAATCTGTAAGGGTTCGAAGTCATAAACTTCGGAACCCTAAGACTTCATATATCGATAACTAGCTTTCGCCCGCAGCTCCACCCGCGTTTATCTCGGTTATGTCATTTTTTTTTATTTTTGATAAAAGATAATTATTTTTTTCATAAAGGTATTCTATGTTACTTCTAATACCTTCAATAATATGTGTAATGTTTCATGATGATCGGTTGAGTAGTTTTCGCCTGAAAGCGCAACAAACAAACTTACATTCACATTTATAATATTAGTAGGGATATTTGTGGGAGTATTTTTGGAACCTCTAAGTTAAACTTGATATTCATTTACAGACTGAAATTTGACATATGTCACTTAATATTTAAGGTTAAGGTCAGACGCCATCTTCTCTGCCGTTAAAAGACGAGGACCTTTAACCTTCAAACATTACACGCTTTAAATTAGCTTCACCTGTATGTTTGTAACCGACTCCTTTGGGTGCGATTTTGACCGACTTTAAACGGCCAGATTTCGTTCAAACTTTGTAGATTTATCGAGGACCGATGACAATATTCATATATACCGTCCTTGTGGTGACGGATTAAGAATACAGATTGTCACCACCCTTATTCATCTCGCGGGTGTCGTAAAAGGCGACTAAGGGATAAACTACGCAAGACAACATCGATGCAAAGAGAAGGAAAACTTGAAACCAACCCTATACCAGCCCGTCTGGCCAGCGTGGTATACTAGGCCAAAACCTCCTTTCTAATGAGACGCCTATGTCCAGCAGTGGACTGTTAAAGGCTGTTGATGATGATGATGACAATACACTAATTAGCCAAATAAACAAAGCGTGGGGTGCTTTCTGAAAATATTTCAATAACGTCGCCCCAGGCTTTTTACATTAAAATTATTTTCTACTTTTTAGTTTAAGAGCGTGTTTGTTTAGTATATTAAAACAATTTATTTAAAGGTAGAATAGCCACGCTGATTTCAGCATGAATGGGTCGGCTCAACCGGGGTGGGACTCGAATGGAAGACCAACCTAAAAATGACAGCGTTCATGAAAACGCTCATGATATTATGCTAAAAACGATCTCCTAGTGGATCACAACGTAATCTAGTCCCAAACTAAGCAGAACTTGTATTGGGTACTGTTTGGGGCTTCACTTTTGTAGCAAGAAAAACTCCAAATCGTAATTTTTACTTGGTTTATATCCGTAAAGTATTTTACAATAACAATTAGATGTTTCGTGCAAGGCGTTGAATCGATGAGTAGAAAAATTAGTTATTAGGAGGTACTTGTCAAAAATATATGTAGGTAGATTAAAATAAACGCAGGCGTCAACAGGTACTAAACAACTGATATAAATACATAAACATACTTTTTTTTGTAAATACGTACATATTATACACAAAGCACCCAGATTCGAAACAAACATTTGCGGATCACATATTTATTAAGTCTGACCCGGGAATCGAACCCGAGACTTCAAGCACAGCAGTCTTTTCAAGGTCTTTTTTTTTTTTTTAAGAAGACAACTCCCGCATTAGGAATATGAATTCCTGTGTCGCGGGGGACTTTACAAACATACATGAAACGGACACAAAGAACACCCAGACTCAGAACAAGAATTTGTGAATCACACAAAGTGTTATCCCGCATGGGATTCGAACCCCCGACACTTGGCGCAGTAGAGAGCGGCGTGGCGACCGCTTAAACCACTAGGCCAACCGTGCAGTCTAGGTCTAATATACAATGATGAAGATAATAATTACAAAAAGGTTACTTGTAATCTTAAGTTTATTTACAATATCTTATTTTAGGTTAAGCGTACTCAATTTACTACAAATGCTTTTCAAAATTCGATGAACAAAACTAAATTTGAAATTGTAAGACTTAAGTACGCGAAAGCTATTAAAAATATTTAAAGGCTTTTCGTTTCAATTTAAATATTATGAAAACAGCTTTCTAAAACTTAGACTAGAACCTTTGAGAGTAACATTTTGTTAACTTAAAATTATTATAACTAATATTATAACTAGTTTTCAGCTTACTCAGTTTTCAAACTACTGTTAGGCTCGGCTAGGTTGCATAAAAATTGATGTGGATCTTAAAATCTATACTAAAAGTACTATTTTATGTTAGTTTATATGTTGACTGCACGGTTGACCTAGTAGTGTAAGTGGTCGCTAGGAGGAGTCCAGAAGGAAATCTCACCCTGGACTCCTTCTCCTCCTAAAAGAGAAGCGCAAAGAGCCGAGTGTGGTTTTTAGTCGGTTCGAGTCCAACCCGTACGCCGAATCGAAAACCCCGGCGGGGTGACGGTCCGAAATTACACCATGTAATATATAGAATAAATAATAAATAGTGTTTATCGCATAATTTTCGTCCTAGATATGGAGTCGAGCCCACGATCTCCAGCACTAACTACTAGACCAATAGAAGAATTAACAAAGTTATAGCAATTCAAAAAGAACTCTATAAGCAAGTCTTAAAACAGAAAGTCGTAAATGTCAGAGTATATTAGATCATTTACTCTTTGCACATTTTTTCCACTACACTATAATAACGCCTGTTAAATAGTTGCTTGGCTAATTGAATTGCCTCCGTAGATCTTTAGTACGCTAATAAATTTAGCGGCAGTGAAATACCAACCACGGATTAACGTTCGCGCTAAAAGTGGGGCTGAAACTGGGGCGTTTTACACCGTAGCGTATCGTTGAATTATGAAACATGAATCATACTTATTGATTACGAGCTTTCGCCCGCGGCTCATAGTGTTTGTATGTTGGTTATCGCGGTAAAAAGTGTCCTATGTTATTTTTCAGGCTCTAGACTATATGTGCACCAAATTTCATTTCAATCGAATCAGTAGTTTTGGCGTGAAAGCGCGACAGACAGAAATAGTTACTTTCACATTTATAATATTAGTAAGGACTTTTATAGACTTTCCTTTTATGAAACACTAGCTCTTACCTTCGGTTCCATCTACGCGTGTGTAGGTATCGCGGTAAAAAAATTGCGATTCGTGCTATCGTGTTTAGTCAATGAGTCGCCATAGTGGGTGTACCCTGCGCTATGGCGAATACCACCGCAGCGATCACCGAATTGTCCCAGGCTCTCTGAATATCAACTTCAAGGTTGAACGTTCCGGCTTGATGAAGTCCAGACTCCGTCCTACTCTGCTTTAGACCATGATAGGATCTGAAAAGTTCCAGTTAAACCTGGAAAACCGATTTGCTGCCTTGGAAACCACAACAGATGTAAACCAGAACCTCGAAAATGTGTCCTGGATCCTCAGGAAAGAAGGCGCCAGCTTCTGTGAAATACAGCGTATAGAAAAGAAGTCGAAACTTTCAGAGGGGACGTTAGGGTTAACGAGGGAACTGCGTGAAAACCCGCCCGTCACTTCGTCGTCAAAGACACACGACACGACCTCGGGTGCTTCAATACTCTCTCTATCGAAAGAGCAATCGAGCAGAAACAGGGGTAAAAAGTGTTCGTACAACCTTTGGGAAGAAGCCACCTGACGAAGTTGACCACAACAAGTGGAGAAGTTGTTGCTTCAAAACTGACAGTCCTTTCAGAAGTGGAAAATTTCTGTAGCCAGTTATACGCTTCACATGCATCGTGACCTGATTCCGAAAATGAGGACACCAGAGCCGCATTACCGCCACTACACCGAAGACCAGCCAAAAGTCAGAACTGACGAAATCCAGATGGCTCTTAAACAGCCAAAAAATGGTTAATTATGTTCCTGTATTTTAAATAGAATATATTTTTTAGTAATATTTATTATATTTCTGGTTTTATTGATTTAACAAAAAGAAAAATGTGTTGGTGTGACAGGCGGCTTCGTATGAGCTTAAACAGCGTTTACCCACTTGAGTTATTGAAGCCTTAACAGGTGACGTAATGTACCGGAACGAGGGGTTTTGTCTCCATTGTATATATTTGTACAACCGTGAACACACACACATATATAGTCGTGTGTACATTTGCATATACACATACTATTAAAATCAGAGTCATCCGTTGAATTGAGTTCGACTCTTTACGAGTTTAGTTTACTTTTCAGATTTAATAGTCTCTGTATATCATAAACTAGTATACTAGGATAATTAAATTGTGTCTAGTAAAATTTTAACTTACAACAGATTCCACAGATATTGGGTTCGATTCGAAGTTTGTGTAACGATCGCGGGTTTGATGTTCTAGAAAATTTATTTAATGCTTGATTTGGTGTTGGTTTTAAGGGTCCATAGTTCAGTACTATTCGTTCGTCCTCAGCTTATCTTTCAAACTATTGCTGTTGGAAAGATGAAACTTTGCGTTGATAAATGTATTTACCACGTCGGAAAAGTGCTTAAATAAAATCAAGATACAATATTTTTTGGGTACCCACAACAACAAACGCGGGAAAAAAGTGTTCTGCAGTTCATGACTAGGAAGTCTTAAAGAACCCTTAAAGATTCATCATGTCCGTCCGTCCGTCCTCGACTTTAAAGGATCACTATAACTGCCTAGATTACTTCATTAGTTCATGAGTTATAGAGTCTAACTTGTAAAATGTGCAAACTTGGCAAACTTTGTACAAAATTAACGAAATGAAAAGTAAACATATCAATTACCTATCTATTGGATACGATTTTAAATCCACCTACCATTATAGGTAACTGCGGAACCATAATATATGCATGACCTGACACGCACTAGGCCAACTTTGAAAATTCTGATACTATCAAATTTCAAATTTCGTATAATCCTGTAAAACTGCCTAGTGTAATTTGAAACGACAAAAAATTAAACAACACATCCCATTAAATTGAGCATGAAATTCTTCAAAAAAAACTGTTATGATTAATGATATCAGCATGATATTTAGGAATATTGATTATATTTATCTGAGACTAGCTATGCCCGTGACTTCGTCCGGACTAGAGTTGTGACTTTGTATTTAGTAATAATTATTTAAGGAAATGTTCAAAGTGATTCTTTAAATTGACATAACTTTATTATTTACGAGCCGATTGACATTAAACAAATACTAAGTTTTAAATGAAGCTTACCACAAAATATTAGTGAAAACAAAGCTCAATCAGATAAGCCGTTCTTAAGATTTGTGTGCACAAAGGCACAGATAAACAGACAAAAATCTAACAATCATTGTTTTGGGTTTTATTTGTGTTGATAAATGTATTCTATCCTAGTATTATTTTTCTCTAATATCTGCCATTTACAAACAGCGATTCATTAATTTTGTTATGTGTATAGATAAATATAAATTGAGATATATATAGATATAGATTTAGGTATTAACTTTGATAGTGATGATACAAGATGCTATGTGGAAACTTCTAATGTTTTAAAAAAACATATTTTTACTTATTCCTACTACTATTAAAAACTCGAAAGTAGCTCTCTTAGTGTGTTTATTACGCTTTCACAGATAAATCACTGGCCGAATTCAATGAAATATGAAATGGAAATGCTTTCAATATTAAGAAAAATACTCGGCGCGTAACCGATATACATGCGAGTGGATCCGCCAGTAAAAGTAACCATAAATAGATATAAGTTGAACAACATATTCTTACAATAAGAGAGGTAAGAAACAATAATAACAATAGCAGGCATATGTTCTTTTGTTCCCTAATGTTCACTTCGGTATTAAAATTAAAAAAAATCTATAATTATATATTTTTTCGAATTTCTGAAAATTTTCGCTTACAGCTTTTTTATTTAGAATTCTACTACAAAAAGTTACTGGACCAAAGTTGTAGAGTTTTAATTTGCAACAAAAAAATGTTAACATTTTTTAATCTAATAAATAGTTTAAGAGATATATTGTAAAAACCATTTCAACCCCTATTTTCCGATTGGTGGCCGTGGGACAAGGGTGGTCACCCCACAAACTTGGTTTTAGCTTAACACTGACCCCCCTACATACCCACATACATAAAAAATAAAATTGCGTCTTCTAAAAAAACGCAAGGTAAGGCCTAAAAAATGTAACATTTCAATGGACTATTACGACACCCTCTACTTTTCGACGTATACCGCTCGCGGTCACGGGTAGACTACACGTGACCGCCAACGGTAATTTCAATTTTATCGCGAATTAACGCGAACCCTACCATCAGCTGCGCCTGTCGCCACCCGAGTGCCGTCAGGAAAGTCCCGTTTACGGTAAAAAATATGAGTATGTGTAAAAGTTGCGAAAGTCTAAAAACAGTATATGTGTTGTTGTATTTCGTTGGTGAGTGTGAGACTGGAAGCCCAATGATTGAGAAGCATCTCTCTAAGCCGCCATACTGTGAGTCATGTTGTATTATCTGTACTCGAAATGAGGATGATGACCCCTATTCTTGAACTCTTCTCATGTTTTCCATCAACCAGAGTAGAGTTACTGTGGTAAACTCAATTAAAAAAGGATATATAAATACAGAAATATAATATTAGCCATATTTAACAACAAAAACAAGATTTACGCAAACTGCCAGATTTAGATGCCAAGTTTTCCCCTAAGCTTTGAAGAAATTTATTTAAACTGTAAAACGGTTTAATCTACAAAAAAAGGTAAGCTTAAAGATCGGGTATACGGGTAACGGAACAGGATAACCTTCCAGAAATTCTCACCACTTTTAAAATATATTGCCAGTGTAAAGTCTTTTGCACCTTTTATGAAAATAGTGAGGTGGGGTGTCGATAAATTGTATCGATATTTTTGACCACAGCGCATTGAAACTTTTGACTGCACAGTTGGTCTAACTGCTGTCTACTCCGCAATGTGTTTTGGATTCAAATCCCACATAGGACTAAACTTTGTGTGATCCACAATTGGTTGTTCCGAATCTGGGTGTTCTTAGTGTCCGTTTCATGTATTTTGTAAAGCATATATTTTCGCAATGCTGGAGTTGTATTTAGTAAAAAACCTTTAGAAAAAGAAACACAAAGCTTGAAAGAAGAAAAGATTTATAAGTGGTACTATGACATTCTCTGACAGTCAACATTAGGGGTCTAGAAGTCTTGCGAAGAAGGAGCATAAAGGTGACATTATAAAATATACATGACTTTTTTTGTAAATACATACATATTATACATAGAAAAACACCCAGACTCCGAAACAAATATTTGTGGATCACACAAATATTTGGTCTGACCCGGGAATCGAACCTGAGACCTCTTGATCTGCAGCCGCATACGCTAACCACTAGACCAGCAAGGCAGTCATGATATGTTCCATATTATGTATATTGACTGTATTATAAACAAAAGTCCAAACATTCTGGTGAACATGACTGAGGAGACAGGAATCGTGAGTTTGATTCCAACCCATTAGTTCTATCTTAAGATAGACATAAAAATATGTATTTATAAGAGCCTAATATCTTTGATAGCTATTACTAAAATCAACCTAAAATATTCAAGCTTTTAAGACTGATCTTAAGTAGTTAACAAGTTTACATAACTGAGCACGTAATACAAGACAATGACTAATGGTTTGTTTGAAATCGTTTTAGTAACCGGGCGCTATTTTTAGTTTTAATAGTTGAAGTTTAACCCAACATTTTCCCATCCCTAGCTCAAACGGAAGGATATCCCTTAAATCCCCCGCGGGCCTGATAAATTATGTTTCGTTTGTTCACAGTAGATATTAATAATATTTTAGTATGCATTAACATTTTACAATAATTTTATTAAGGCTTCTACGTTGTAACCTAGAGGCTTGTTTTATTGTTTCAGTGGAATAATACCAACTTATTTAAATTAAGAACTAGGGCTTTAAAGGTAGTAGGGCCTCGCTGATTTCAACACGAATGGGTCAGCTCGATCGGGGTAGTACTACCCTCACACAGAAGATCATCCTGATAATGACAGCATTCTTGCTGTCGTATTTCATTGGTGAGTGTGACACCGGGAGAGTGATGTAGAATTATCTGACCAGGCCGCCATGGCATGGGTCTACATGCTGCATTGCCCTCACAATGAGGAAGGTGAACCCTACTCCTGGATTCTACTCATGCTTTCCATCAGGCAGAGTAGAATCACTTTGGTAGGCTAAAATAAAAAAAATAACAACTCGCTGCTAGATATAAACTCGTAATGATTGGATTTTTTTATACCAAAGTGATTTTACTTTGACTGTTCAAAAGTAGGAGTAGAATTAAAGAATAAGGGTCACAAACCCATTTATGAGTACAGATGAAGCACGGTGACCCACACTATGGCGGCCTGAGACCGGCCGATGGGGTGTGTTTTAGTGGAATCAACACATATTCCTGGTTTCTCAGTCCCCGAGGAGACGGAGACCCGAAGGTTTTTCACCGCTTCTACAAAAAAAAAAACAGGCAAGTGACGCCAAAACACACATTTAAAGATGATGATTTCTGAAGCTCCATAGATAGAAGATTGTCACTGTAATATACAACGAATGCGAACATTAGCAACTACTACGCTAAGTGTCGTGGGTTCAAATCCCACATGGGATAACACTTAGTGTTACTCACAATTTGTTATTATGAGTCTGGGTGTTCTTTGTGTCCGTTTTATGTTAAAAAAAAAATAAGGTCTCACTGCCGAGCTCGGGTCACCTCTCAGCAAAGGCTTAAGACCATACGTACGCTGACCATATTGTGGCTAGGTAGTCCCCCAATTAAACTTTACGACTGTTATCATATGATAACAACCGGGACCCACTGCTTAACGTGACCTCCGAACCGTAGAATTAAATCTTGCGATCAGAATTTAGAACATAAAAAAAAGAAACCCGCTCAGTTAACCCTAGAAATGAGTTAAATAAATGGTTTATTTCGTCTTAAAAAGTCCCATACTTGAAACTTATTTCGTACATAGAGAGTAAGGCAACATTCAGACATAAATTCTGCCTTTATCGCCTAGAAACGAAGGAATAGTGCGATTTCATGGTTTATCCACAACTCCACAACTGAGGTTCAAGTGACCTTTCCATTTGTTTTTATTGAAATTTTGTGCCGAGGTAATTCCAGTAATATCTTAGTAAATGCGTTTGTACAACAGAAAAGGCTTTAGTTGTTGATAAAATGCCTCTGACATTTTAAGTATTGTGAATATAAAATAGTCCGTGTGGTGACGGATTAAGAATACAAAGTTTCACCACCCCTATTCATTCCATGGGTGTCGTAAGAGGCGACTAAAGGAACAAAATAAGCAGCTAACATCACTGCCAAGAGAAGGAAAACTTGAAACAAACCCTTTACCAACCCGTCTGGCCAGCGTGGTATAGTAGGCCAAAACCTCCTTTCTAAGGAGAGGCCTATGTCCAGCAGTGGACTGTTAGAGGCTGTTGATGATGATGATGATGATGAATATAAAAATACACAAAAAATTATAAATCTGCAATGACTAGAACTATGACCGATATGTTTCTTATTGAATGTAGACTTCACACTTTTATATTTTGATGGATAAAGAACAGTTGTATTCAAGACTAGATGTCCATAAAATGTCCGATTTACATAAAACCAATAATATGGGATTGTATCTGTAAAATATTCTGAACTATATAAGACACCTTTAGTATACGCTGTTAAAAATGACGTATTTTCTGCCTAAATTTCGCCTTTAACATTCTTCGCTTCGCAATTTTTAAATCAAATTGTCTAAAGTGTAAAAGCGTCGTGGCGACCGCTTAAACCAATAGGCCAATAGTGCAGAACGTACTTTTAGTTTTGAGCTAAAAGTGGGTTGAAGCTAGAGTACGTATAACAAAATATCATTAGTTTCATTTTACTCTAGTCAAGTGCTAACAAGCGCTCATAGCCGAGTAGCCTTTGGTGATTGGAAACAATCACCGAGGGTAAGCAACGACGACGCGGTCAGACCGAGATGGGTGACCGTTTGTGGCATGATATGTTACGTGCGTTTCCGTGATTCGGAGGTCGCGTTAAGCAGTCGGTCCCGGTTGTTATTATTAGATAGCAGTCCTGAAACTTAGCTGGAGGCCTTCGGGCGGCTTAAAAACATCCAACGTTAAGTCGTAGCCACAACGTGTCTTGCCAATCCCCAACCCGCACTCGGTCAACGTGGGCCCTAACCCTCTCCTGAGAGGAGATACTAGCCCAGCAGTGGGACGTTATGAGTGATGATTGATGAAGTGCAACTTAATCTAATTATTGTAGTGTAGTTTCAACCTATCGCCGTCCACTGCTGGACGAAGGTCTCCCCCAAGGAACGCCAACCATCCCGCCTGCCAAGCGTGGTGACTATGGCAATTTTTCCCCCCATGGACTGCAATCAACGATCTAATTATTGCTTAAGAACAAATTTTTTTATAAATTTTCCTACGCTGTTTCATTACATTATTATTTCATAACTACCAGAAAATGCTATCAAACCTTACCATCCATAAAAAAGATACCCACCTTTCTGTTAGCTTTAAGCGATTGCCATCACTGTAACATATTGTAAGTAATAAGGAAAAAAATGGTAAAAAAATAAGGTATCCCAATTTATCGTGATCGCGACGGCACGTAACCTAAGTATATAAATCATTTGTCATTTACGTGGAATGTTCGAGAATGCAGTAGAGAAACTGGGGCAAGGATACGAAGGAATCTATGTTTACGTAATATGTACCTGTGTGAGGTATTTATATATACATATTACATTATATTACATATTATATTACATTACATTACATTATATTACATTATATTACATACATTACATAAATACATTAAATTACATATAAATAGATTGGACATCTTACACACAACATCATCTAGTCCCAAACTAAGCAGAGCTTATACTAACTTTTTTTTTTTTGAGAGAGCTTGTATTATGGGTACTAAACAACTGATATCCCTACTAATATTAAAAATGCGAAAGTCTCTGTCCGTCTGTCTGTTTGTTACGCTGCCACGCCTAAACCACTGAACCGATTTTAATGAAATTTGTTATGAAGATAGAACTGAACTTGGGAAAGGACATAGGCTACTTTTTACCGCGATAACCAACATACACGCGGGTGGAGCTGCGAGCGAAAGCTAGTAAATACATAAACATACTTTTTTTTAAAAAAAAAACAAACTTAGAAACACTGTGGATCACGCAAATATTTGGTCCGACCCGAGACCTCTTGAATAGCAGCTGAATACGATGACCACTGGATCAACAAAGTAGTCGAATTTACTGCATCGTTTTTTAAGTTTACTAAACATGGTGCACAGACGGGGACAAACGAAATTTTCTTCATATTAATCTAAGAATAGATTTCTCAAACTATATATTTTTTAATCCTAACTATCCTCCCTCTAAAACCAATTTTTACCTCTCGATACACCTTAATAGCGACGAACCGTAATAAAGATGGTATCGGGAAATTCTGAAAAGAGACTTTCAAAGCTAACGGAGTAAGGGCCAACCGGAAGTACATGGTACCGCGTCACATCCTGTGATTAACGACGCTAACCCAATTTCCTTTAAACTTGGTAGAAAATATCTTGGTGTATGGTGTAATTTATAAGCTTTATAAGCTTTAAAATTTTTTTTTTTAAACTAGCCGAGACCTGCGGTGTTACCCGCGGTTATTGTTGTAAATCATGAGTAACGACGCGGAATTAAGCTAGTCTAAAATAAATATGCCAAAGTTACTCCTTGTAGCTTTCTGTCAGTGAAAGTTCCGTTAAAATCAGTCCAGTCGTTCCTAAGATTACCCGGAACAAACAGACAGGCTGACAAAATAAAAAAAAATGCATTTTTGATGCAGGTACCGAATATACTTTCTTATGCATTTATTAAAATTGGCCAAGTGCATGTCAGGCCGCGCACAGGAAAGGGTTCCTCAGTCACCTATATAGTACGTGAATTTAAAATCGTATCCAATAGAAAATTGTTATGTTTTGTGTTTACTTATTAATGCGTTAATTTTATATAAGGTTTTCCAAGTAAGCGCATTTTACAAGATAAGCCTCTATAACTCCTGAACTAACAAAGTTATCTAATCCGTTATAGTTTTCCTTGAAAGTTTATTATATATTATATGGACCACCATTACAATATTGTCCAGATTTTTTGTCCAGCCGTTTGGCTGTTAGAGTGTGTCCCTGCCTTTTAAAGTGAAATTTCACGCAAACGGATACCTAAATCAAAAAATTGTCTATGAAACCCTTTAATGTTTTTAAAAGACCTATCTAATGATACCCCACACGATGGGGTAGTCGCGAGAAAAAAAAATCATTCGCAGTAAACTGAGGATGTTTTGTATCCCAAATAAAAATAATTTTTCATTTCATAATTTTATTATAACACTTTATCGACGTAATTACAACACATATTCATGCAAAGTTTTATCTTTAAAGCACTTACCGTTTGGACGGTAAGTCGAGGACGTACGGACATGACGAATCTATTAGGGTTCCGAGTCAAAAACTTCGGAAATTAAAAAATTGCCTTTGATGTTGGACCTTATATACTTTGACCCTAGTCTATTGCTTTCTGTTACATTGTCCACATTTGTATTCAAAACGAAATAAATTATTAAAATGTTTTATAACAGTGCATTAAGAGGCATTCGCTACCCCTATCATTTTACACCACACTCATGAATCGGTACAGCATGTCCTTTCAATAGATTATGATTTATAACTAGCTGCCGATGATCAGCAAGGAAATATAGCTTCTTAGCATTGCCTTTATAAAGACCTGGAGCGATTATTTCCAGAATATATAGCTAGAATATATGTCCGTGCGGTGACGGATTAAGAATACAGAGTGTCACCACCCCTATTCATCCCGCGGGTGTCGTAAAAGGCGACTAAGGGATAAACTACGCAAGACAACATCGATGCAAAGAGACGGAAAACTTGAAACCAACCCTTATACCAGCCCGTCGGGCCAGCGTGGTATAGTAGGCCAAAACCTCCTTTCTAAGGAGAGGTCTATGTCCAGCAGTGGACTGTTGAAGGCTGTTGTTGTTGTTGTTGGATATACCTAGAAGTCTCAGTGTATGATGATGAAGATGATGATGAAGAAGAATATGAATTATCTCAATGGGCTGTCATAGTGCGTCTCACTATTCTAAACAGACCGCATTCGCAGTGGTTATGGTGACCATTCTTAGACTCTGTTTATGCTTTCTATAAGGCAGAGTAGATTTACTTTGACCGGTATATAAATAAGGGAAACTTAATGATTTTTGATATAGTTGGAAATTAAAACCTATACATTTTTTTTAAAGGCATACATGAAACGCACACAAAGAACACCCAGACTCAGAACAACAAATGGTGTGTTATCCTACGTGGGATTTGAACCCACGATACTTGGAGCAGTAGGAAGCGGCGTGGCGACCGGTTATGGCTAAGTACACACGAAGCGTTTTTCTCCCGTGCCCGCTGCGGTCGTGGAACTGCGGTTTTTTTTCTATACACACGAAACCGGTTATATGCGCGGTTACGCGGCCGTCGCGGTTGCGATCTTCGCCCGCCACGTTTGCGGGCAATGATCGCAAGACAGGCGTTTGGCTAAGTACACACGAAGCGTTTTTCTCCCGTGCCCGCTGCGGTGGTGGAACTGCGGTTTTTTTTCTATACTCACGAAACCGGTTATTTGCGCGGTTACGCGGCCGTCGCGGTTGCGATCTTCGCCCGCCACGTTTGCGGGCAATGATCGCAAGACGGGCGGTTGCAAGATGCGGTAATGTTTAGTTGAGGTTCAGACCGCCATGGACACACACCAGAAACGAGCTGTTGCATTATATTTACTTCACAAAAGAATTAAAAGCCTCGCCAAGATACGTCAGCCGAGGAACACAAACATGTCACGATGCGGTCGCCCGCCAAGCGAACGAAGAGCGCGCGGGCGTAACCCGCCGTGGGCGCGGGCAACCGCGACCCGCGCGATTCTACAGGTTGCCCGCCGGTGCAGCGGGAGCCGCAAACAACCGCGCACGCCGCGGGCGTAAAACGCGTCGTGTGTTGTGCTTTGTTTTTTTTTAATATAAATCTGCATTCTACGGCTAAGTACACACGAAGCGTTTTTCTCCCGTGCCCGCTGTGGTTGCGGGCCCGCAGCTTCCGTAGGCTAAGTACACACGAAGCGTTTTTCTCCCGTGCCCGCTGCGGTTGCGGGCCCGCAGCTTTCGTAGAATGCAGATTTGTATTTAAAAAAACAAAGCACAACACACGACGCGTTTTACGCCCGCGGCGTGCGCGGTTGTTTGCGGCTCCCGCTGCACCGGCGGGCAACCTGTAGAACCGCGCGGGTAGCGGTCGCCCGCGCCCTCGGCGGGTTGCGCCCGTTCGCTTGGCGGGCGACCGCATCGTGACATGTTTGTATACCTCGGGATGTTTATATATTTGAATTAGTGGATGCACCCAAAACCTTCTGGTTTTTCTTTTTTTAATTCTTCTGTGAAGTAAATATATTGCAACAGCTCGTTTCTGGTGTGTGTCCATAGCGGTCTGAACCTCAACTGAACATTACCACATCTTGCAACCGCCTGTCTTGCGATCATTGCCCGCAAACGTGGCGGGCGAAGATCGCAACCGCGACGGCCGCGTAACCGCGCAAATAACCGGTTTCGTGTATATAGAAAAAAAACCGCAGTTCCACGACCGCAGCGGGCATGGGAGAAAAACGCTTCGTGTGTACTTAGCCGTAGAATGCAGATTTGTATTAAAAAAAACAAAGCACAACACACGACGCGTTTTACGCCCGCGGCGTGCGCGGTTGTTTGCGGCTCCCGCTGCACCGGCGGGCAACCTGTAGAACCGTGCGGGTCGCGGTCGCCCGCGCCCTCGGCGGGTTGCGCCCGTTCGCTCTTCGTTCGCTTGGCGGGAATGATCTCTATCTTGAATTAGTGGATGCACCCAAAACCTTCTGGTCTTTCTTTTTTTAATTCTTCTGTGAAGTAAATATAATGCAACAGCTCGTTTCTGGTATGTGTCCATGGCGGTCTGAACCTCAACTGAACATTACCGCATCTTGCAACCGCCTGTCTTGCGATCATTGCCCGCAAACGTGGCGGGCGAAGATCGCAACCGCGACGGCCGCGTAACCGCGCAAATAACCGGTTTCGTGAGTATAGAAAAAAAACCGCAGTTCCACCACCGCAGCGGGCACGGGAGAAAAACGCTTCGTGTGTACTTAGCCGAAGAGCGCGCGGGCGTAACCCGCCGTGGGCGCGGGCGACCGCGACCCGCGCGGTTCTACAGGTTGCCCGCCGGTGCAGCGGGAGCCGCAAACAACCGCGCACGCCGCGGGCGTAAAACGCGTCGTGTGTTGTGCTTTGTTTTTTTTTAATATTAATCTGCATTCTACGGAAGCTGCGGGCCCGCAACCGCAGCGGGCACGGGAGAAAAACGCTTTGTGTGTACTTAGCCTAAGGCTAAGTACACACGAAGCGTTTTTCTCCCGTGCCCGCTGCGGTCGTGGAACTTCGGTTTTTTTTCTATACACACGAAACCGGTTATTTGCGCGGTTACGTGGCCGTCGCGGTTGCGATCTTCGCCCGCCACGTTTGCGGGCAATGATCGCAAGATGCGGTAATGTTCAGTTGAGGTTCAGACCGCCATGGACACACACCAGAAACGAGCTGTTGCAATATATTTACCTCACAGAAGAATTAAAAAAAGAAAGACCAGAAGGTTTTGGGTGCATCCACTAATTCAAATATATAAACATCCCGAGGTATACAAACTTGTCACGATGCGGTCGCCCGCCAAGCGAACGGGCGCAACCCGCCGAGGGCGCGGGCGACCGCGACCCGCGCGGTTCTACAGGTTGCCCGCCGGTGCAGCGGGAGCCGCAAACAACCGCGCTCGCCGCGAGCGTAAAACGCGTCGTGTGTTGTGTTTTGTTTTTTCAAATACAAATCTGCATTCGGCTAAGTACACACGAAGCGTTTTTCTCCCGTGCCCGCTGCGGTCGTGGAACTGCGGTTTTTTTTCTATACACACGAAACCGGTTATTTGCGCGGTTACGTGGCCGTCGCGGTTGCGATCTTCGCCCGCCACGTTTGCGGGCAATGATCGCAAGATGCGGTAATGTTCAGTTGAGGTTCAGACCGCCATGGACACACACCAGAAACGAGCTGTTGCAATATATTTACCTCACAGAAGAATTAAAAAAAGAAAGACCAGAAGGTTTTGGGTGCATCCACTAATTCAAATATATAAACATCCCGAGGTATACAAACTTGTCACGATGCGGTCGCCCGCCAAGCGAACGGGCGCAACCCGCCGAGGGCGCGGGCGACCGCGACCCGCGCGGTTCTACAGGTTGCCCGCCGGTGCAGCGGGAGCCGCAAACAACCGCGCTCGCCGCGAGCGTAAAACGCGTCGTGTGTTGTGTTTTGTTTTTTCAAATACAAATCTGCATTCTACGGAAGCTGCGGGCCCGCAACCGCAGCGGGCACGGGAGAAAAACGCTTCGTGTGTACTTAGCCTTCTACGGAAGCTGCGGGCCCGCAACCGCAGCGGGCACGGGAGAAAAACGCTTCGTGTGTACTTAGCCTATGACTACTAGACCAACCGTGCAGTCAAGTCAAATAAAATTGAAGAGTTTGTGTGTAACACCAAATTAACAGTTTTTTACTAAATGCAAGTGAAAGCATATTAATAAAAAAAAAATTGTTTCTGTTTGTTTGTTCCGGCTGATCTTTTGAATGGCTGGACAGATTTTGACAGACCAGTATTTTAGGCTATTTTTTTAGACTAGCTTCACTTACACAGTAACTGCGAGTAACACCACACGTCTTAGCTAGTATTGAATAATATTGAATAAAATACAATAAAATTGGTTCACAAGTATCTAAAAAAGAAAAAAAAAGTCTCGGTAATAAAAACATCTTACCTCTAGTCAAAGAAAAGTTAAGAAAAATAGTAAAAAGTCACTATACTTTTAAAGTACTCATAAAATACTCTTTCTGCAGTTACTTGAGCTTTTCCTATAAACAGTTTCCCAGCTACGAAGTATGAAAACTGTGATGGACAGATTTTCATTATTTTGAACAATTTATTTTGAATGCGAATGTTGATACAGATTTCAAATATGACGTGTCAGATGAATAATGTGATGCATTAGATTTTGTTTTCCGATTTCTCCGTAATTTTGGCTTGAATTGGACTTTGTCCAGGTTTAAACTATTTTAAGTAAATAATTTCGCAACATCATCAACAACCTATAACGTCCCACTGCTGGGCACAGGTCGCTTTCAAGAGAGGGTTAAGGCCGTCCCCACGCTGGACGAGTGTGGGTTGGGGACGGGCAAGACACGTTGTGGCTATTCTTGCTGTTGAATGCTTTTAAGCCGCCCGAAGGCCTCCAACTAAGCTTCATGACTGCTATCTTATGATAACAACCGGGACCGACTGCTTAACGTGATCTCCGAATCACGGAAAAGCTCATTACATATATGTAAAATAGTATTACTTATATCTGATGAAGTGTTTCTTTAGGAGATTGATTCTTGACTGCATATGGAGCAACATAGGCCGGCGGATCGGGGCTAGTAGGCTTAGCGCTCTTTACCGACATTCTGTCATTTTTACTGGGGGACATCTTCACACATACAAATTTTAAACGCACATACAAAAACAATCGCGTGTCTTTATAAACTCACACTTAACAATTAAAACAATAAACTCAAAATATCACACACACGTAAACACATTCTGTATCATAACAATGTAATGTATATGACAATTTGGGCTCATACTATGGCAGTAATGAACACCTTTGTGTGGCTACACCCTACTGTGTGAATAGGCCGAAATCTTAATCCGTCACCATAGTGAGAGAGGTTACTAGCCCTCAAACCTTTCCTCTAGATTCTAAGCAGAGTGCTGCCTTAGTGGCGTAGTGGTAGCGTATGCGACTGCTGTTCTTGAGGTCTCGGGTTCGATTCCCGACTCGAACCAAATGTTTGTGCTATCCACAAATATTTGTTTCGGAGTTAGGGCGATTTCTATGTATGTATTTATTTACAAAAAGAGTACGTTTATGTATTCCTATCATCATCAACAGCCTTTAACAGTCCACTGCTGGACATAGGCCTCTCCTTAGAAAGGAGGTTTTGGCCTACTATACCACGCTGGCCAGACGGGTTGGTAAAGGGTTGGTTTCAAGTTTTCCTTCTCTTTGCATTGATTTTATCTTGCGTAGTTTATCCCTTATTCGCCTCTTACGACATGTATGTATTCCTATCAGTTGTTTAATATACATAATATAAGCTCTACTTAGATTGAGACTAGAAGGTTTTGTGTATAAGATGTCCGAAATATTTATTTATTTATTCAGTACGAGAGGAGCCTCCCCGAGCGACGTAAAAAAAAAGAGAACAAGAGTCCCGACGTCCGGCGCACCCTGGACACCTAGCACTCGGTAACAAATCCTCTCACCACGATGGATCAACACAATCCCACCCAACGACACCAGTATTCAAATGGCGTGACTTTTACTGACTGACATGACTGAAACTTTTTACTTAATTTTTAAGTGTCAGTTCTTTACGACAATTAATTCCTATCAGGTTACCTGTCGCCGTATCTGGCTCCTTAAACTACACAAAAGACTATAAACACCATATTTTGTCATGCAGTAATCAACTTTATGTATTACCCGTTAGTTGACATAATCCTATCTCAAACAAACCCACATTGTTTTCCGTCTCTAAGTAAATTGTCTGTTATAATGAAAAGCTGTCGACTACTGTGAAAATGGAGGACAATTTATTATCAAGAGCTGGCTCTATGTTTGAATATGTTCAGACCTAAATTATTCAAAGGAAGTAGATTGAACAAGTAAACAAAAATACAAATGGATATATTATACGATGCTAAAGATAGATAGATTATGGTTTTATATGTTTTCGCTTAGCTTAGTCTGAGTGTTAAAATAACAACTAATAAAAAGTTTCAACATGTTTTCGATAGATGGCGTTTTTAAGACTGCTAGATCACGCTAGTATTTTATACTAGTTTAGCTTGTAGTATATTTAATTCAATGTTACGTGTTAATTAGTAAATGTACTTAGTATAGCTATTAGATAACCACGCAGCAAAGCCAAGGATAAAATGTAGAATAACACAAACAGTGGACCAAAAGTAATATCATTTTGACCCGAAAATAACTCACGGTTCCGCTTTCAACCCTAAACCGCGGCCTTGAAGGAACAAAACTGTATTAATCACAGGAACAAAAGGAGATTAATGAGTTAGCCCTTTACATACAAGGATAAATATGTATGAGTTGCATGTTTGAACTGCGGTTTTATAAAACAATGTATAATGAAACAACATTTTGAAACTCTGTCATAATGTACATTAAAAAATTGAAATTCCGTCATTGGTTGTGTATGTGTGTAACTTTTTTCTTAATGTTTAAGTCTGATGGAAATCTTGGGTAGAATCCAGGAGTAGGGGGTCACCATCCGCATTGTGAAGGTAGACAATGCAGCATGGTGACCCATGCCATGGTGGCCTGATCAGTTGTTTCTGTACTATTCTCTCTGCCTCAGTAGCTGAAAGAATGATACAGAATGATTGGGTCTCCGATTTCAAACTTACCAACGAAATACGACAGCAAGAATGCTGTCATTATTAATACGGTCTCCTGTGTGATGTACGAGGGTACCACTGCCCCGGTCCAGCCAACAAATTCGTGCTAAAATGAACGTGACTTTACTACTTACCTACTAATCTGTAACTTGTAATTCCCTGCAATTTAACCGACTAATAAGCTGTACTTTTTGTGTATATTGTATGACAAATGAAAACTACTTTTTTTTTGAAATTGTTTAACATCTTTTAATAATTATTCAGCTGTTCAAAGCAAACAAACCGATTTTCTAAATAGTGAAACTAACCCGTCTTTATCCTGAATGTTAAGATATTTGTGTTTAGATATAATGTATATAAGTATAACAAGCAGTTAACATATGGGCCTCCTCAACTGGAGTAACATCAAGGTCATATAGAAAACCAAATGTTAGGATGATCATTTCTTTCCTTTACAATGAGTGTGTAATGGCGTTAATTGTGTCACTATCCTTAATTCTGAGGCTCGTGACCTCTGTCTAAAAATATTTTGAAAACACTGAAACTCTGAAACAAATATTTACAGATCATACAAATATTTGGTCCGATTCGGGAATCGAACCTGAGACCTTACGCTATCACTGCGCCACCAAGGCAATCAATGTCCAGCCGATAGCAAAGCTGCAAACGTTTTTTATTTTCTATTCAAATCAAATCAAATCATTTTATTTCAAATAAACTTTACAACGGCACTTTTGAAACGTCAAGTAGTCAGTCAGTAGTCAGTCGTGAAGCTAATTGTCTGTTCCAATTCGTAGATCCTATGGAGAAGAACAGACAAGAAACTCCATGGACACTCTTTTCCAACATTGTTTTTACAATTTTTGGTTACATTGTTTAAGGCATTTTATTAAGTGTGAGGACAATGTAACGATGCTGATATTTACACAGGTAGTGTCCAAAAATAATTAAACAATAAATAGAAGTTGTGAGATGACTAGCCCCGACTGGCGGCGCGCGTATCACGAGCATGACCCATGCACCAGCCATCGTCCAGTTCAACCATATCGTAGGGAGCCGAACGACCCGCTACACACGCCACCGCCAGCAGGACTTTTGAGCGAGCGTGACATACCTACTCATAACCGCCAGTCTACAAACAAACTTATGCTGCTAGTGACTACAAAGTGCTCACATGTACAATTCAAAATGATTCCATTCTCTATTCTCTTGTTTCATTGGCTAATGTCACTCAGTCACGCGATAAAAACTAAATATTAACCAATGAAACAAGAGAATAGAGAAATTGAATAGAAAACGAAAAACGATTACAACTTTGCTAGGAGGGCAGGTCCTTTTCCAGGTATTTTTTTTTTTTAAAAAAGGTCCTGTAGTATGCTCCTGCTCTACGGTAGCATTGATACTACCGTCACTGAGCAGTTGATCTTATCGCATGTTCTAAGCGTTTATGTTCAAATAATATATTAAACTGTAAAAAAATAATAGTCTTAAAAAACTAAACAAACACGCGTTTTTTAAATATTTTCTACTTTTTAGTTAAAAAGCGTGTATACTTAGTTTTTAAAACTTTTTTTTCCAGACTAAAAATACTAATAATTAGTTTAAACATTTTTTTATGTTTTTTTTTTTCAAATTAGTGTATTGTCGATCCTCGATAAATTTACAAAGTTTGAACGAAATCTGGCCGTTTATAGTGGATCAAAATCGCACCCAAAGGAGTCGGTTACAAAAAACTAACATACAGGTGAAGCTAATATAAAGCGTGTAAAAAGATGTATTGATTTTTATTTCTTGCTCGACTTGGCGCTCAAAACTGCCGTGCCCCTGATCTTATCATGATATAACATACTATTATGGTATACCCTAACATGCATAGGTCGACCACATACCACAATGGTTTATATTGCAAGTTTTTGGAACACAAACTCGGGTTATTCAGATATTGCTGTTGCTTTAAACCGAGCAACATAATCCTC
This sequence comes from Phragmatobia fuliginosa, assembly GCA_932526445.1. Taxonomy (NCBI): domain Eukaryota; kingdom Metazoa; phylum Arthropoda; class Insecta; order Lepidoptera; family Erebidae; genus Phragmatobia; species Phragmatobia fuliginosa. The sequence goes on along the minus strand of OW052079.1, from coordinate 13,689,914 downwards.
CAAGTATGCTGATAGCCTTCATCTCTATAAATGTACACTCATATAAGGTAAAAGCACCTATTACGGAGGTATTTCACAACATTTCAAAGTAAGAAACAAAAATAAGCATTTGTAAGTATTTTTAAAGGCGCCAAACAAATTTTTCGTCATAAGTGGAATTTATATTTTGTATTGCTGTTGAGTCTATGTTGCTTCTCATGATATTTCTTATTTAAAAAAAATATTGAAATAGTTGGGTCGATTTTCCCTAATACGGAGGTATGATTTTGGTCAGAGCCTATTACTGCGGTAGACGGCTCCTAATACGGAGGGTAAGAAATTATATTATAACTGTGACACGAGAATTTTATATATTAGATAATATTATTTATATAATATATATAATATAAATATAAGAGTTTTCACAAATTTAAATTTTGATTTAATTTTATAATACTAAGATGTTAATCCTAATGGATTTCCCTCCTGAATTAGTTAGCGTTCACAGAATCGAAAATCTCATTAAGTATATTAAAGCAATAATATGCTTAATGAGATATTTGATACCGTGACCGCTTTTTCAAAACTTTGTCAAGATCTGGCTTGTCGCTACATGCTAACCTTATATCATCATCCAGGTGAGAATCAGTAAGTTTGTTGCTGTATTTCGTTTTTGAAAAAGACGATTCACACACGTACGTGGGCCCAAAGAATGTTAACAGGGTTTAGGCATTTCTTTGGACTCTTTTATATTTTTTGGGAATAATGCTCCAAAATTCTATATTTCCCTGTTTTCTCTTTATTCTCTAAACAGAACTTCTATGTTAGTGTCGTGCTTGAAATCAATAAATTCATTGAACAACTCTGAATAATAAAAAATTAAAACTGAAGCTAACTCTAAGAAACTAGTTATTTTTAGTTGCCAGATGCTGGAATCTTCTTTGAAATTCGTTTAAAAGTAATGTAGTCTCTGGAACATTATATAATATATTGTCTCGAAGCTTTGTAAATACTCACACCTTGTCACCACGTAGCCACTTGCGCTTTAGTTATAACTTGCGTTTCTTTTTATTTATTTACGGAACCCTAAAGCTTGTGATTTTATGTTCTACGAATAGGGCCGTTTTAGGAGATCATATAACCTAATACAGAGTTACGTGGAAATAACTACCACCGTAATAGGAAAACTACTCTTGTTTTTAATAATCCTAATTCTGACCCATACAAATTTTAATAAACAAAAGAGTGTACAGGCTTAATCAAACGTTAACAGTTTTTTGGCTCAGATGTGTAAAACTTAAATCAACAGTTATAGAAAATAAATGATTTGTGATAAATTAAAATACACCTTTCTATTTTAACCCCTTCTAAGAAACCAACATTTTGTACTCAACAGTTTTCATATTTAACTAGATTTCTAATAAAGAACACATACCGCAGAATATGGTGTCCTATTTATGAGATTAATAATTATTTCAACTAAACTTGGAACTAATTCATTAAGTTAATAAATTGAAAGTTATAAACAATTAAACATATCCTGTATTTTTCCTATTTCGGAGTTATACCACCGTATTAAGATTAATTTATAAAATTCGTATCGTATCACGGCGGTATTTTATTTCTTATTTTTGGGGTTTAAAATGAGCTACAAATATGAAAGAAGCTATTTAAATAGTGGGCTTAATAGTAGGAAAATGCTATAAATAAGTCATAAACAAACTTGAACCGCTTATTAATACGAAAAACTTAGTTTATAAATATTAGTGTTTTTAATTTTGTTGTTCCGCGTTTGTATGGCAGCCCGTCTCACATCGATGCCGTTACACAAACTGATTGATCTTGTTGTGGTGTCTATGTGCTATACTTGCAAACGTCGGTAAAGTTATAAAGTAATAGATTTAGAATAAATTGTTTACGTTTTGGTGTACTTAAACTGAATAAAATAGGAATAACACTCGAAATTAGAAATACCACCGTAATAGGAAGCGATTTCGACTACCGCCGTATTAGGAGCTTTTACCTTAATACGTAAAAGATGTTTTAGTTTTTTGTGTACCATAACTGATGGACAGGACTGTATCATTTCAAACTATTTAAAAAAACCGCTATTGCTTACGCAATGAGACCGAAGCCTTACATACGAAAATATATTAATTTAACATTGTGTATCGTCATAATAGGTATTTGTTACTTAATCACAGTCTCGTTACTGAAGGGATTTCAATTATTACAACAATATATCTAGACTTTGATAAAGACTTATATAGCAAACTAATGGGTCGAAGAGAATAACAACCACGGTGTACACAATGAGAGTCATATTTATTATTTAAGCACTGGGATTATTCATTACCCTAACATTCCTTATTAATGTAAGGCTGTCGGTACCGACTTACAGCTATAATATATATCCTAAAACCTATCGCTAAAGGAGGTTTTGGCCTACTAGTATAGTAATAGTAGGCCAAAACCTCCTTTCTAAGGAGAGGCCTATGTCCAGCAGTGGACTGTTGAAGGCTGTTGATGATTGATGATGATGACTATCGCTAAAATGCATACAATCACGTCTTAATCTCAACGTAAATAGATAAAGACTGACGTGATCGATAATAGACTCATATATCTGAAGTATCTAGAGATAACTGGTCAGGCTTATCTATAGATAAATTGTACCAATTAAACTATTAACACCAAATGACGTAGGAATAACTTACAAGCGTACTAATTGTCCGTGTGGTGACGGATTAAGAATGTCCGTGTGGTGAAGGATTAAGAATACAGATTGTCACCACTCCTATTCATCCCGCGGGTGTCGTAAAAGGCGACTAAGGGATAAACTACGCATGACAACATCAATGTAAAGAGAAGGAAAACTTGAAACCAGCCCTATATCAACCCGTCTGGCCAGGGTGGTATAGTAGGCCAAAACCTCCTTTCTAAGGAGAGGCCTATGTCCAGCAGTGGACTGTTAAAGGCTGTTGATGATTGATGTACTAATTAAGGCGCTGTCCATTAATGACGTGAGGCTCGAATGAGGGGGGAGGGGTTCACAAAAAATCACGAAATATCACAAGGGGGAGGAGGGTGTAGTAATATATCACGTGTTTTTATTTTGCTGTAAAGCATTTCTTTTATTATTTTCATGTCAGTCAACCTGCACTTCTACTCTACCTCTGAACGTAATTATTGTAGTCTTTAATTGTCTATAACCAAATTAGTAGATATATCTGTAATTTATTAATATTATAAAAAAATAAGAAAAATCTTATTTACTTTAACTATAGACTACTTTCAATTGATTTTAACAAAATAAAAATTTTTAAACTTAGTGTCTGGCATCGGACCTCCACAACCCTGAGGAAGATTTATAAGAAGATTAATAAAAATACATATTTTCACATTTTGATACAGGTAACAATAAACCAAATATTCTAATTTATAAGAAATTTGTTAAACTGTTTAAGATTATTATGCGTAATAGATTTGATGGAGTTTGAAGCAAAATTTTTTTCTCCGCTTTAGATTTTTAATCGGATTTACAGATTAATAAAAAAAGATTTATAGGTAGAAGGAAAACGATAATTAAGACAAAATGTAATATTATTATGATACTAGGTGCTTCCCGCAGTGTTACCGCTTTCTCCTCAGACAAACACGTACTGGTATTGGAAGTCACCGCTTTAGAGTGGAAGAAAAACACACCAGAACTAAGCGGTTCTTTTTTTAATTAATTTGTACCTATCAAAGTGACTCTCCTAGGAGCGGAGTAGAGTTGGAGTAGGGGTCATCATCCTCATTGTGAGTGCATACAATGCAGCAAGGTATCCACACCATGGTTCTAGAGAGATGTTTAGGCAAGCAAAATGATGCAGAATGATTGCGTCTCCGGTCTCACATTCACCAACGAAAGATGACAGGATGAATACTGTCCTTTTTTAAATGTCTTCTGTGTGAGGCTAGTTCTGCCCTGATCGAGCCAGTCCATAAATAAAATTAGCGAGGCTCTATTACCTATGGTTTTCCTTCCTGTCCCGAGCAGTTAAAAACTGGTACTCACAACCAGGTGTTTTGGGTATTTTCTTCTGATAATGAAGCCCGGTCCTTTATGCAGGCCTAGTGAAATGCTACTTCGTCATAGAGTTTCTGGTCTTGCACTCATTAAGGATATACAACAGCATGGATGCCGTTATTTTTGGGTTGGTCTTCTGTGTGAGGGTAGTACTGCATTGGTCGAGTCGATCCATTCCTACTGAAATCAGCTGGAATCCAACTACGTTTTGATAACCTCACCTTTCTTACATGTATGAATGTTATGAAAACCAACAAATATATAATAATGTTCCCTTTCCTCCTTTCCTCCTTTTCCTTTCCTCCTCAAATATTGTTAGAACGGAAATATAATTTGATGTAATAAAGTAAAGGACGAAACGAATTTCCTCTTATTATGTGGGTGTCGAAAACAAGGGTTTTCTTGACAAGATCTAGTTTCCGACATGTCAATCAAATTTGGTAAGTTACTGACAGTGTAGTCCGTTGGTTTAGCTGTCATTTTTGTTTGAATTTGACATTAGTTTATTTGTCACAAAAATACTGTTCGAATCTTGATAATATTCTTTGTTATAAAGACAAATGAGGAATATACATTGTGTCGCGTGGGATTTCACAAATATACATGAAGCGGACACAAAGAACACCCAGACTCATAATAATAATTTGTGGATCACACAAAGTGTTGTCCCATGTGGGATTCGAAGCCACAATAGTTTAGGTAGTAGAATGTGGCGTGGCGACCGCTAAAATCACTAGGACACCGTTCTGTTAATTTATATGTGTGTTCTTCACCATTAACTTCTATCAACTCAATACGCATCTCATTATATTACAACAAGCCTCCAATAGTATCGCTCAACATTGAACTTTTTCATATCGGGATTCCAATAACGCCATTAAAATGCGTCCAATTTCTTCCATTCTCCATTCAATCGACATCGGCGTCGCTTGGAAAAAAATGCTTAATAGTTATGTCACAAACTCCACACGTTAATAACTTATGTCTTGTTGGTCTAGTGGTTAGTGTATGCGGCTGCTGATAAAGAGGTCTTGGGTTCGATTCCCGGGTCGAACCAAATATTATTTGTGTGACTCACAAATATTTGTTTCGGAGTCTGGGTGTATTCTATGTATAATATGTATGTATTTACAAAAAAAAAGTATGTTTATGTATTTATATCAGTTGTCTAGTACCCATAATACAAGCTCTGCTTAGTTTGGGACTAGATGATGTTGTGTGTCAGATGTCCGAATTATTTATTTATTTATTATGCATATATTCAATTCATAAATCAACTTGAAATGAGAAAGTTAAACTTGGTTATAAGTTTTGATTTATGTATACTTCTAGGTTTGGCATGTTGGTTACTGGGACAAACAGTGGCCTATATCCTACTCTAAGGTTCAGTCTGTCTCTGTAGCGAAATTCTACGAAATTCATTCTATGATTTTGCCGCGAAAGCGTTATAGACAGAGCTCCTCTCTTTTTTATAAGCCTACCAAGTGTTTCTACATTGCTTTTTATGAGTAGAATCTAAGAAGTAGAGATCACCATCCTCGTTGTGAGTGTAGATAATGCTTGCTACCCACACTATGTCAGATGGCGATGAAGGTATGTTTACTTAGGGTAAAACTACACCCTATTAGTTATTACTATAAGGCTCCGATGTCCGTCTGTCACCAGGCTGTATCGCATGAACTGTGATAGAGATGCTATAACAAGAAATAAGTAATAAGAAACAGAATAAAACTAAATATTTAATGGTGTCTCACATATAAAAAGAAGTCATTCATTTTCTCGATAATTCTTTAGCAGCAGCAGACAGATTCTTCAAAAATATACAGATAATTGTACGGAACCCTTCCAGGGAGTTCCGACTTACACTTGGCTATTTTTGTTAAAAATATTGAGTAAAGGAAGTATGTGTAATCAATTATTCAAATAATTAAAAACGGGTAAGTGCAAATCTAACTTGCGTGCAGAGAATTTCTATTTTAGTATTTTTGGTGTGTTCATGAAAGTTTTCATCTAGTCTAAGTGTTGAAACTATAATTTATATGATTCAATAATGAACCTTCTATTCAAGTCCATTAGTATCAATTCCATATTCACATTTCATTGACAATACAATTATACCAGGGTCGATATTCAACTAATCTCCAACTTCACATGAGCTCACAGCGAAATCAGTTGTACAACAGCTGCACTATCCGTTTAAATGTAGATGAATATCAGCATCTCTACTTACCCTATCGTATCTTAGTCTGAAGATAAGTGTCTTGTACAAGTGTTTATGTCTAAATTAGTACTCGTTAAGATACCGCCTCGACTTAGCTTAATCATTTAACATATTTAGCTTACGTTATGTCGTGACGTAGAATAAATAAAAACTACTTATAATTTTTTAAATAAATAATAATATTCATAAAGAAGCAGACGAAGTCTATAAGAGAACTTATATTTATAATAAAATAATAATAAATATTTCGGATATCTAATTCCGTTTCAATCATAGCAGAGCTTATACTATGGAAGCTAGATTGATTGTTTTATACTTTTATACTTTTTTATACATATTAAATAAATAAAACATCCAAATTTCGGTAAAAATATTTGGATACACACAAACATTAGATCCAATTTAGGGTTTAAACCTCAAATATCCTTGAGAATTCAAGCACAACAGTTGCATACACTACCACTGCTCCACTAGTACTGTCGTTTATGTTACGAGTTTATTAATTATTTATTTATGAGTCATATTAATTACAAAAGGGAAATAAAATAAAAACAAATTGAAACCGAAAATAAAATTATAAATGTTAATAAAATTAAAACTGCCGCCTTATCGGGACACATTAGGTTGGGACGCCAATGCATGCGGATTCTAAGAGAAATGCCACCCCACCTTTGCCAGTATATTAATGTTTATGTTGTTTATGGATCAGAAACCTAAAGGTTGAGGCTAACTATGATCATAGCTTGATGCTTATGCAATTACAAGAGGTATTTTTTAAATTTTGTATTAAAAGAAATTATTGATTTCAGATCCCTGATGGAGTTCCAGCATCGTGTCGCCGCAAATTTATATAAACTTCCTGCAAACATATTGCACAAGGCGTACTTAATGCCATAGATATTTTCTTCCATTCAAACCTTTGGGTATTGCAATATTGTATAAGAAAGGAGAGTTATTTATGAGAAATAATACGATTATTATGGTTTAAAGGTGTAGTACTCGATGTATATCTCTCAAATTAAGACGCCTGAAATGTGAAATGGATTTGGACGATAATTTACTTCACATATAAGTTACATTTCAAATACGGTTCAATTAAGGTCATTCACAAAAACAAACTCGACACAATTATTGAGCTTATTGACCGTTATTAATGCTATAATCGTTCGTACTAAGCATTGCGTCAGTGGCGTAGCGTTGCCTAAATATACTGCGAGCTTTACTCCGCCTCATTAATATGCCATTTCACAAAATCCCTCTGTACACGTATCTAAACCCCGGTATATAGAAAGTGAAATGGTTCTGTAGGTATATTGAATATAATTAGCTTGTGTTCGGCTTAAATTAAAATTAATTACATGTTGGTATTCAAAGTACATTCAAGTTGACTGGTACGGTTGGCCTAGTGGTTTAAGCGCGTCACTTTCTACTGTGTCAAGTGTGGAGTTCAAATCCCAATATAGACACAAAACATTTGGTCACCCACAAATTGTTCATCTGAATCTGGGTGTTCTTTTTTCAGTTTTATGTATGTCTCTAAAGTCCCTCGTGATACAGGATGTATATTTCTAATGCGGGAGTTGTATTTCAAAAAAAAGTAGTCAAATAAGGTAGGTACTATTCAATATCAGGCTTTTTACCTTCTTTTAAGGAAGGTATTTATTACTTAGGAATGTTAATTATTAATTAGGAAGGTAGTGATCCGTCAGAAAAACCGTCCGTTAAGGTAAACAATGTGTCTCTGAAAGTAAATAGCTTAAAATGGCAATGGGCTCCTCATATATGTAAGAAACGGAATTTAAAAAAAACTATTCCAAGTAACCAAACCGCGACAGGTGTGCATATGATATTTGAGAAGTTCCCTCGATTTCTCCAGGATCCTATCATCATATCCCATTATCATGGGAGGCACTAGCTTTCAAATAAAAAAATAATTATCAAAATCGATTCAGCCAATCGAAAGTTCTGAGATAATAAACATAAGAACAATACAGTTCAACTGAGAACCTCCTCTTTTTTTGAAGTCGCTAATAAACTGATAACTGTTTGAGAAAGTGTGTTCTGGACTGGAGACCGCATCGACATATTGGAAGTGTGCGGTGCCCTCTGACTAGGACGACTTAAATAAGAGAACTGACTGCGACTGAATGCAAAAAGCAGTAGACCGGGCTCTGTGGTGTGCCTTAAGAGAGGCTTATGTTCAACATTCGACTGCAACGAGGTGATGATTACTATTAAGTGTCTGTGGCGACTGAATCATACAACAGCGCCATTAGCGAAGAAACATTGAACTACGATGAAACACGGAAAGATCTATACGGAGTAACTACAAATCCTGAATCGCGAAAGAGAAATTCTCGCACCGATTAGCATATTTACAACATCCCAACAACAACCGTTAGGCAGTGCCATCATACCATGATCATATCACCTGGTCGGAGGATCCTCCCTTTGTGTTCGAGGAACACGACACCCGTTCCTTTACACTTCCATCTTTATCTTCCGAGGATAGGCAAAGGGCTCCAAAGTAAATATAGCAATACGTGTTATACACCTGGAGAGGTGTAGTTACTACTGATCATTCAAGAACCGTTCAAAACCTCTACACCACACTTATTATATACAGATAAGAAAGGGTAGAGCATCCCCTTCAGGGTTTATTAAGATCAATACATCTAAGCCCTTCTTCACTAAACAACACTTAATTTCAACAACCTTTAGAACAGACTCACAAAATATGCAAATCTACCCGAAATTTCTAACCTACATACATCAAACGCTGAGAAGGACTCTTACAGTAAGACTGTGTATAAACAATGGGATAGGCCTGTATTCAAATGTAAATGAAGTACCACGAAGGGTTGTTTATACCGTTCTGCAATGTAGGTTAATTTTTATGTGTGTTAACTAACGGTTAGTGTGGAAAGTGGTGTAATAAAACCATGAATAAATGACACATTACGTTCCACGGTCTATGATTGTTTTGTACGAAGGCTGTTGGAAGAAATTTGTTGTTTTCTTTCATGGTATTTTCATATTTAATACTGATCCCATTTTTTTAACTTAGCTTTTATGATAGGAATGAGTTTATAGTATAAATAATAAATAGATAATCTTAGACACTACGTCACCTAGTCCCAAACTAAGCAGAGCTTGTAAAAAAGTCATTTCAATTGTCTAGTAGCCATAAGGCTACTAGACAATTGAAATGACTTTTTTTGTAAAAACATATAAAACCGATTGAATTATTAGCAAACCTTAAATAATATTAAGAACTATAAAGACTAAAAAGATGATAGTGTTTCGAACAACCTTCACACAGCACTATCTAGCTACAAACGAAGCAAAGCTGGAACTAAGACGGTTACGGCCATCGCAAACTGGGCGACTTGTCGCCGCGTCTAGTCGCGCGTTGTCGTTTCATCGGGCGTCTCTGACGCCTAGTGTGCGGGCGGAGCTTAGAGCAAATTATATGAAGTTTGTCGACCGCAGCCTGTCGTCGCGTCAAGTCGTCGAGCTGTCGCTGTCGCGTGTCGCCTAGTGTGCACCTAGTGTTAGATTGACTGAAAGAAATTTAAATACTTTTTTCCTGTGAATTCATTCAAATCATATATAGAAAATATCCACTAAAATATATGCAGATCATACAAAAATTTGTCCCACCCCACAATCGAACCCGCGACCTCGAGCACAGCAGTCGCATATACCACCACAGCGCCACCGAGACAGTCATTTAGAAATATATCTACATCCCGTGTTACGAGGGAAACACACATCTAAATAACACAAAGAACATCCAGACTTAGAACAACATTTTGTGGATCACACAAAGTTTTGTCTAATAAGTTTTATGGGATTTAAAACTCACAACACTTAACGCAGTAGAAAACGGCGGGACGACCTTTTAGACCACTGGACCAAGTGTGCAGTCAAACTTATCTTTAAAATCATTGTATTACAATCTATTTAGTAGAATCTTGTTACAAACAGGTCCCGCAATTTCTCATACTTTACAACAGAATTTGATACACTACGGTGTTAAGGTATCCCTTAAATTTCTGTACATTGTGGACAAAAGGTATTTTGCTGGACAAAACTGTCAGGCTTATTGAAGGCGGCCGGCGCAAAGGTAGATAAGGGGGCCCCAGAGGCTGTTTTCTAAAGGGCCCCAATTGAACAACTTGATACAATATGATCGCCATAAACAATAAACGTTTTTCAAGGCCCTTTGGCAAGTATTTATAGAACTTAGTTGAAGCTTACAGGCGGCCATATTAATTGAATAATTTAATTCAAGGAATTTACTTGAATGTTAGAAATATGAACCACAATTATAATTTGAAATTAATTTTAATTTGAAAATATCAGTTTTTTTACTTTTTTTTATTGTTGTAATGGAATAGGCGTTTGTCTTCCATCTCACCTGATGGAAAGTGTAGATGAAGACGAAGATGGTACACGCCCATCTAAAAGCAACCTGTTCACTCTACTCTTAAAGGCTCCAGAGTTCAACCTATCAGGAACAATAGATCCAGGCAGGTCGTTCCAAATTTTGGCGACTCTCACCAAAAACAAGCTTTCGAACCGTTTACGATACTTCATAAAAAATCTATATTAAAATTTTTCTCTGTCTATCTGGTTGTTTGTTCGACTAATCACGGTAACCACTGAACCGATTTTAAGGACACTTTCAATGGCAGATAGCTAATGATATGAGGAGTAACATAAGATACTTTTATTAATCTTTCTTCGCCCTGCGATGCTATCTTTGGCTGTTGTTGATCTGTGGCTTTACAAACCAACTCTACCTTTATAATAGCATCAAAAGAGGTACTAAAACCTATTTCTATGCCAATTTTCTTTCTGAAGAATCAAAGTATCTCTAGTATACCAAATTTCATTTAAATCAATGTAGCCTTGCAGTTAAGGCTTGAAAGCGTAATATTATAATACTTATATATATTAAATGGTTTAGACAGTCAATTCCTTTCGTTTTTACATGCTTTTTATTAGCTTCACCTGTAAGTTTGTAACCGTCTCCTTTGGGTGCGATTTTGACCCACTTTAAGCGGCCAGATTTCGTTCGAACTTTGTAGATTTATCGAGGACCGATGACAATACACTAATTTGAAAGAAAAAAACTAAAAAAAAATCAAACAAATTAGTATTTTTTTTTTCTTCTAAAAAATAGTTTTAAAAAACTAAACAATCACGATTGTAAACTAAAAAGTAGAAAATAATTTTAATGTAACTAAGCGTGGGGTGCTTTCTGAAAATATTTCAATAACGTCGCCCTACGCTTTTTGCATTAAAATTATTTTATACTTTTTAGTTTAAAAGCGTGTTTCTTTAGTTTTTTAAAACAACTATTTTAATTATATTAGCATAGATTTTAGTTAACCAGTATCTATACAGAAATAAATAGAAAAACGATACCCGAGTCATATTATCGGCAATTCTAGTACGAAGTACAGTAAAACACACAAGTTTATGTCTTAAAACTTCTACCCTGGAGCAATATTTTGACACAAGTTGTGAGGAAAGTTTACTTAGAAAATATTATATCCACAATAAAAGTTTCTCAACGAGTAAAAGGATAGCCTTGCCGATTTAATGTTTAGTGTTTTCCTTTTAACAGTAAGCAGTGTAAAAATATAAGGTTTGACATTCTATTAAAAAGTGAGCTTCAAGATTATCTGAAAATCATAATTATAATTTTCATCTTTTAATTTTAATCGAATTTGCAGCAAAATAAAAATAGTTATAACTTTTTGAAATGTTTGTCTTTTTGCTTAGTTGATGAGAGTTGTTTCACCTAAAAAAACAAAGTTTCGACGGGTTTGCGATTGGCAAGATAACGTTGAAGCTACGTAATCTTACCGTTGGATGTTTTTAAGCGGCCCGAGGGCCTTCAACTAAATTTCACGATTGTTATCCTGCTTAACGTGACTTCGTTATCAGGGAAGCAGTAACGGGAACCCATCCATGTTCTGGCTGACTTGTTTACACTCGTTGATTTTTTCTAAACACCTAAGACAATTTGATCTATTCTATGAGCGTCTCATGATGTTTTTTAATTATGTAGTTGATTTAAATATGAAGATTTCTTTGCTTAAGCTAAAATTGTAATGACGATCATTTTTCAGTCAAGGAAAATGGCGCTAAAGTAAAATATTATCTATGGTAACACCTGGCGAACAGGTGGCAACACTTATTATAGTGAGGTGGGGTGTGTTTTTAGTGGATAAGGTTGGGATGACTCCGGGATAGAAATATTTCTGCTTTTTTCCCATCAATAATAACTACAAAATTATCCAAACATGTGATTTACTCTACCGACACATACCTTTATGCTTCCTTATATTTTAAAGGTGAAAATTTGGCCTTGGTAGCAGTGGCTACCAAGGCTAAATCAGTGGATTTAGAGTGTTAGAATTAGGCATTAGAACTAAATGGTTCGGATCTTAATTCCTGTGCCGAGCAGTTATAAACTGAACCTCACTACCAGCTCATGTGTTACCTTTCCATTATGAACCCGGGTTCTGAAAATCTGGACCGAGCGGGGATTAAAAATTTGGACCGACTCGGGAATCGAAACCGTGACCTCAAGCAAATCAGTCACCTACGAGAGTTATCAGACATATTACAGTCCTTTATCCTCATTTTAGCAGCACCATAGTTAGACAAATATACTTACAATCAACACAAATGAAATAAATTTATCCCACCGGATTAGCAAGCCGAAGTGGCAGTGGGCTGGCCATATTAGCCGCAGAACTTATGACCGTTGGAGTAGAAGAGTTCTGGAGTGGACCGCGTCTCGATAAACGTAGTAAAGACGCCCTGGTAGGAGCTGGATGCGAGAAGCCCAAAATCGATCAGAGTGGTGTGCACTGGAAGAGGCCTATGTCCAGCAGTGGACTGCGAAAGGCTGATGATAATGAAATAAAATTGAAGTTTCTGTTTGTAGTATCAAATGAACCTTTACTTTTACTAAATGCATATGAAAACAGTCATCAAAAAAGCAATTTGTAAATAATTATTGTCTGTCTATGTGCCGAAAGGCTTGAACGATAAGTACGGGACTTTCACTTGAAAGAATGACATATGGAGTAACATATGCAATTTTTGTTTAGACCAGCGGAACGTACTCCGCGTTGTTACTTACGATTTAAAAGAACGGGCAAACCGCGGGACTCACCTAGTATAAAAAACACACAAAACAATTGACCCAGAAATTTACATCCCGTAAATATTTAATGGTGCGGGATCGTCCTATTATATTTTTCCCTTCACTATTCCTGTTACAGTAAATAGAGGTTTTTGCAGACATCAAGTTTCATTAAGTCCATGAGGGTATCAGATTTTGGGGCCATTATTTTTAGTGATTCTCTCCTTACTATATGAGGGTAGTTATCCTCTTGAGAACTTGGCCATTTTTACGAACATTACTTTGATGTCTTGGACGATGAAAAATGTTTAAATAATGTTTGAGTGATTTGGGAATCCATATTTCCATATTAATGTGAAATATTATATACGTACGACTGCCTTTTTGGTCTAGTAGTTAGTGTATGCGGCTGCTGATGAAGAGGTCTCGGGTTCAATTCCCGGATCAGACCAAATATTTGTGTGATCCATAAATGTTTGTTTCGGAGTCTGGGTGTATAATATGTATGTATTTACAAAAAAAAGTATGTTTATGTATTTATATCAGTTGTTTAGTACCCATAATACAAGCTCTACTTAGTTTGGGACTAGATGGCGTTGTGTGTAAGATTTCGAAATACAAATATATATATACGTAAGTAACTGTGAGTCTGTCTGTCTGCCTAGATAGAAATCATAACTACGATAAAGATTTCAATGAAATTTTGGCATGGATATAATTTGATTCTTAAAAGAAGGACTTTGTTGTTTAAAATCAATATACACGTAGGATCATCAGTTGCTTTTTTTATTTTTGTTTTTATATTTATGCTTACCTAAGTAACTCTACTCTGACTGATGGAAAGCATGAGTAGGATCCAGAACTAGGTCACCATCATCGATCTTGATCGATGTCCACCATCCTTATTGTGAGGGTAGGCAATGCAGCATGGTGACTATTCCTGGTTGGTTGTTTCACCTACCCCTGAGATCGGGAGAATGATACAGAATGATTGGGCCTCCGGTCTCACACTCACCAACGAAATACAACAGCAAGTATTCTGTCATTATTAGGATGGTCTTCTGTATGAGGGTAGTACTGGCCGGGTCGAGCCGGACCATTGGTGCTGAAATCAGCGTGGCTCTACTACCTACTGATAATACTTTATAAGCTAATCGCTAGACTAACGAGATATTTTTACGTCACGTCACTGAACCACCCACCAACTAATCTACCATCTTTATCAAACAAACTCACCCTTAGCTTCACATAAGAAACGAACCGCGATATTCAGAACACAATACCAGCCACACCCCTCACCTCTAACCACAAGTAACACATAAATTGGCTGAATTTAAACTACTCATAAAATAAAGGAGTCTTTAATGTAAGGCCTTACCTACCCTGTAATTTTACAAGTCCATCAATTTCACGTGTGGCAACAATAAAGATGTTGTCTCATTAAGCAGAATGTTAGTGACTGTTTTTATGCCATTACACTAGTTATAAACTAGTGTGGATATTGATACAAGTATGTTTGTATAAGTCTGCTGGTTTGAAAAACATTACTATAATACATAACATACTTTAAAAGATGTACTATTTATTAATATCATAAATTCGAAACTATTGTAAATCTGTCTGTCTATTAAGTATCCATAACTAAAGCGATTCACTGATTTCAAAGAAATTTGTCATGGTTATATTTTGATTCTTGAAGAAGGATATAGGCTACTCTTTACCGCAATATATTGTTTCGTGCATTGTCGAAGGTGCATGACTTTCTTAGAAAACCTCAAAAGATCATAGAACATTCATATAGCCTATGATACACGCTCTATTCTTACAAATCTATTGACACCTAACTCACTATTATTGGGTCAGTAGTTTAAGCGCTACGGTGGAACATACTAATTATACGCAGGCGCAAAATATTTATGTTGGTTCAAATCAAATCAAACCATTTTATTTCAAGTAAACCATACAACGGCACTTTTGAAACGTCAAGTAGTCAGTCAGTAGTCAGTCGTGAAGCTAATTGTCTGTTCCAATTCGTAGATCCTATGGAGAAGTACAGACAAGAAACTCCATGGACACTCTTTTCCAACATTGTTTTTACAATTTCTGGTTACATTGTTTAAGGCATTTTATTAAATGTGAGCACAATGTAACGATGCTGTTATTTACACAGGTAGTGTCCAAAAATAATTAAACAATAAATAGAAGTTGTGAGATGACCAGCCCCGACTGGCGGCGCCTGTATCACGAGCATGACCTATGCACCAGCCATCGTCCAGTTCAACCATATCGTAGGGAGCCGAACAACCCGCTACACACGCCACCGCCAGCAGGGCTTTTGAGCGAACATGACATACTCACAACCGCCAGTCAACAAACAAACTTATGCTACTAGTGACTAAGAATGTCAACCATCAAGATAAAATTGACATATGTCAGAAATACAAACTAACTTCTAAATAATTTGAGAATTAATCATGTGCAAATATATTACTGCAAATAATTAAACATTATATGTGAGTCCATTATCTTTCAGTTATTACCGTTTGTTCCTTTGTAAGCATCCTCATCCCGTCACTCCAGTAGGATTTGATTTTCGTATTTTTCAATTCCAGCCACCTGAACTATGTATGATGTGCTACACTCTGCGGAAAAGTGTGTGTTCGCAAAATCACGGTAACCAATGTCGGGTAAAATCTCTCATCAAGACAACGTTCAGACACACTGAGATATCACCTCCAATCTAGTAGCAAATGATGACAGCCGAAACATCAGCTGCAAATATTTTGCCTAATGCAATCGCAGTTGAATGTCAAGCATCGTTCTCGTCAGGCGGTATGGAAATTAATTGGGACGCAAATACTTACTTTGTGATGTTGATGGGACGTGTACTATTATTTTTAACTACATAATATATGACATCAGGTTATGCATGGACGAAAATTGTTATAATAATACTAAATTTAATTAAAGGGCTTCCGTTCTCACACTCACTAACAAAGCACGTCAGCGTAAATGTTATTATTTGGGGTTGATCTTCTGTGACAGGGTAGTACGGCTCTCGGTCTAGAAAGCACATTTGCTAGATCTAGTCCTAGGCTAGATCGGGCTATACATATTACTATCTTGTTGCCAAGTCAAATAAGTATTAAGGTTTTATGTACTGAAATATTATATACTAAACTAAGAGTGGGGATCTTTTATTGCTTAATGATTCAATAATTGACTGCCTTGTTGGTCTGGTGGCGAGCGCATGCGACTGCTGATTCAGAGGTCTCGGATTGGGTTCCCGGTCTAACCAAATGTTTGTGTGATCCGCAAATATTTGTTTCGGGGTTTGGGTGTTTTCTATAAATAAATATTTTGGACATCTGACACACAACATCATCTAATCCCAAGCTAAGCAGAGCTTGTGTTAAGGGTACTAGACAATTGATATAAATACATAAACATACTTTTTTTTTGTAAATACATACATATTATACATAGAAAACACACAGACTCCGAAACAAATATATGTGAATCACACAAATAATATTTGTTCCGACCCGGGAATCGAACCCGAGACCTCTTGATTAGCAGCCGCATACGCTAACCACTAGACCAACGATGTATAATATGAATATATTTACAAAAAAAAATTTTATTTATTTATTAATAGATATTAATAGAGATGTAGATGTAGATGTAGACTCACCTAGTATAAAAAACAAACAAAACAATTGACCCAGAAATTTACATCCCGTAAATATTTAATGGTGCGGGATCGTCCTATTATATTTTTCCCTTCACTATTCCTGTTACAGTAAATAGAGGTTTTTGCAGACATCAAGTTTCATTAAGTCCATGAGGGTATCAGATTTTGGGGCCATTATTTTTAGTGATTCTCTCCTTACTATATGAGGGTAGTTATCCTCTTGAGAACTTGGCCATTTTTACGAACATTACTTTGATGTCTTGGACGATGAGAAATGTTTAAATAATGTTTGAGTGATTTGGGAATCCATATTTCCATATGAATGTAAAATATTATATACGTACGACGTTCGAGGATCCGACCAAATATTTGTGTGATCTATAAATGTTTGTTTCGGAGTCTGGGTATTTTTCTATGTATAATATGTATGTATTTACAAAAAAAAAGTATGTTTATGTATTTATATCAGTTGTTTAGTACCCATAATTCAAGCTCTGCTTAGTTTGGGACTAGATGGCGTTGTGTGTAAGATGTCCGAAATATAAAGAAATATATAAATTTAAAAAAAAATATTCGAAAGTAACTGTGTGTCATAACCACTATAATGATTTCAGTAAAATTTTGGCATGAAGATAATTTGATTTTTGAAGGAAGGACATAGGTTTCTTTTTGTTGTTTAAAATCAATATACACGTAGGATCATCAGTCCCTTTTTTTAAATTTTTGTTTTAATATTTTAACTTACTTAAGTGACTCTACTCTGCCTGGTGGAAAGCATGAGTAGAATCCAGAAGTAGGGACCACTATCCTCATTGTGGGGGTAGGCAATGCAGTATGGTGACTCACATCATGGCGGCCTGATTTGTTGTTTCACCTCCTCCGGAGGCCGGGAGAATGATACAGAATGATTGGGCCTCCGGTTTAACACTCACCAAAGAAATACAACAGCAAGAACGCTGTTGTTATTAGGATGGTTTCCTGTGTGAGAGTAGAACTGCCCCAGTCGAGGCGGCCTATTCGTGCTGAAATCAGCGTGGCTATACTACCTACTGATAATACTACATAAGCTAATCGCTAGACTAACGAGACATTTTAACATCACATCACTGAACCACCCACCAACTAATCTACCATCTTTATCAAGCAAAATCACCCCTTAGCTTCATATAAGAAACGAACCGCGATATTCAGAACACAACGAGACATTTTAACGTCACATCACTGAACCACCCACCAACTAATCTACCATTTTTATCAAGCTAAATACCCCTTAGCTTCATATAAGAAACGAACTTCGATATTCAGAACACAATACCAGCCACACCCTCACCTCTAACCACAAGTAACACATAAATTGGCTGAATTTAAACTACTCATAAAATAAAGGAGTCTTTAATGTAAGTCCTTACCTACCCTTTAATTTTACAAGCCCATCAATTTCACACGTGGCAACAATAAAGCTGTTGTCTCATTAAGCAGAATGTTAGTGACTGCTTTTATGCTATTAAACTAGTTATAAACTAGTGTGGATTTTGATACAAGTATGTTTGTATAAGCCTGCTGGTTTGAAAAACATTACTAATACATAACATACTTTAAAAGATGTACTATTTATTAATATCATAAATTCTAAACTATTATAACTCTGTCTGTCTATTAAGTATCCATAACTAAACCGTTACACTGATTTCAAAGACATTTGTCATGGTTATATTTTGATTCTTGAAGAAGGATATAGGCTACTCTTTACCGCAATATGTTGTTTCGTGCATTGTCGAAGGTGCATGACTTTCTTAGAAAACCTCAAAAGATCATAGAACATTCATATAGCCTATGATACACGCTCTATTCCTACAAATCTATTGACACCTAACTCACTATTATTAGGTCAGTATTTTAAGCGCTACGGTGGAACATACAAATTATACGCAGGCGCAATATATTGGTTGCAAATATATTATTGCAAATAATTAAACATTATTTGTGAATCCATTATCTTACAGTTATTACCGTTTGTTCCTTTGTAAGCATCCTCATCCCGTCACTCCAGTAGGATTTGCGTTCGTATTTTTCAATTCCAGCCACCTGCTATGTCAGTATAAAGTAACTCGTCGCTATGTCAGTATCTTTATGGTACTAATATGGTATAATATTATACTAAAATAGAATTAATAATGTGAATACTGTAGTATACAAGTAACTATAGCAACATCTTGTTTTTTATATTTTTCAGACATCTTACACAAAGTCATCTAGTCCCTAACCAAGCAAAGCTTGTATTATGGGTACTAAATAACTGATATAAATACATATATACTTTTTTTTTGTAAATACATGCATATTATACATAAAAAATACCCAGACTCCGAAACAAATATCTGATTCAACCCGGGAATCGAACCCGAGACCTCTTGATCAGCAGCCGCATACGCTAGCTACTAGACCAACAAGGCAGTCATGTAGCATAAACATATTGTATATATTATATAATAGACATATATTGGTGATTATTACGTATAACCAAAGTACTCGTAGTCAACTAGATTTATATAGTGTCGTCGATCATTTAAGTGTTTTGAAAATTAATTTCCTGACATTTAAGTCCTTTCATTTAGGCATTGCAAATATTTTTCAAAGCCTAAAGCTACACTCTGCGGAAAAGTGTGTGTTCGCAAAATCACGGTAACCAATGTCGGGTAAAATCTCTCATCAAGACAACGTTCAGACACACTGAGATATCACCTCCAATCTAGTAGCAAATGATGACAGGCGAAACATCAGCTGCAAATATTTTGCCTAATGCAATCGCAGTTGAATGTCAAGCATCGTTCTCGTCAGGCGGTATGGAAATTAATTGGGACGCAAATACTTACTTTGTGATGTTGATGGGACGTGTACTATTATTTTTAACTACATAATATATGACATCAGGTTATGCATGAACGAAAATTGTTTTAATAACATTAAATTTAATTAAAGGGCTTCCGTTCTCACACTTACTAACGAAGCACGACACCGTAAATGTTATTATTTGGGGTTGATCTTCTGGACAGGGTAGTACGGCTCTCGGTCTAAAAAGCACATTTGCTAGATCTAGACCTAGACTAGACCGGGCTATAAATATAACTACCTTGTGTCCAAGACAATTTGTCAAATAAGTATAAGGTACTAAAATAATATGTACTAAACTAAGGGTGGGGATCTTTTATTGCTTAATGCTTTAATGTTAAATATATTATATATATCTTTTTAGTACTTATGTGTATTACTGGTGTGTATGATGATAATATGTTCGTAACTTTATGTATTTTCTATCACAAATTATTGTAAAAGTACGTCACTGACAACCCAAAATTTTATTATAAAATATCCTTACATAAAGGTTGTCTGGAAGAGATCGCCGTGAGCGATAAGACCGCCTATTGTAAAACCAGATATCGATCTCTGTATATAATATTTTTTTTACTGTAAAGTCGTGTACAATAAAGTTAATAAATAAATAAATATATTTGTCAAAGGTGTCGGTCCTCTAACTTATAAGTATATTTTATATATATAAGCCGTTAAAGGAACCTGGTTCTGCATTATTGGGCCTCCGGTCTCACACTTACCAACGAAATACAACAACACGAATGATGTCACCTTGTATGCGAGGGTACCTTGTTATAGAGGGTACTCGTACCGCCCAGGTCAAACCGGACTATTCCGGTACTATTATGTATTCTGTGCTATTCCTGCTGAAATGAGCTACTATCTCGACAAATAAATCTATCTAATCTAAGTAATAATATAAACGCGAAAGTTTGTGAGTATGTATGTATGTGTGTAAGTACGTTTGTTCCTCTTTCACGCAAAAACTACTGAACGGATTTGGATGAAACTTTACAGTATTATAGCTTTTACATCAGAATAACACATATGCTACTTTTTACTGCAATAATCGAGAAACACGGGTGAAAGGGTGAAAGCTAGGTAATTATAAAAATACATAAATCGTAGATGTCAAAATGTATCACTGCTTATCTCCTGTCAAAACTTCATAGGTTGCTATGCATAACACATATGCATAGCAGCCATAATGATAGTTTGTAAATGGCTTAAATACGCGGGTAATACCGCGGGGCGCAGCTAGTAAGTAAATATATTATGAAGCATGAATTTAAATAGACCTGTAACTCAACAGTCTGATTAGTTGTATAGGACTGTCTGTCTGCTGTCATATCATTATTAATTACAGTAAAAAAGCGGCCAAGTGCGAGTCGGACTCGGCCATGAAGGGTTCCGTAGAAGCATGTAACATCTTATAAAAGTTTTTGTAGTTCGTTGTAACTTTGATCGATTTTTAATAATAGTGTATTGTTGAATGAAAGGTAAATTGCAGTTTAAGATTTATGACGTATTACAAAACCACTTACTAGATCTCGTTCAAACCAATTTTCGGTGGAAGTTTGCATGGTAATGTAAAGGTAATATTTTTCTCTTATTTTAGAAGTTACAGGGGGCGGGACACACATTTTACCACTTTAGAAGTGTCTCGCGCGCAAACTAATTCGGTTCACAGAAAATACATCTACATACCAAGTATCAACAATATAATTCTTATAGTTTCGCAAAATAGTGGCTGTGACATAGGGTCGGACAGACAGGCATGAAGAATCTATAAGGGTTCCGTTTTTTGCCACTTGGTTACGGAACCCTAAAAAGCATTTAATTTGACATGGAACATTAATAGATTCATGCTCATTATTGCTAGTTAGAAATACAATTTCGTTTTAATGCTAGGTAAACTTTGAAGGGATTTAGAGGATTTGCTATGAAAACCGTTTAAAATAGAGTGTTATTTGTTTTAAAATTTATATTTTTTAGAGGTTGTTTTAACTTCACCTTGAGTATTAATAGAGATGAATTCAGTTTTATTCTGTACTAGCTTTTGCCCGCGGCTCCGCCCGCGAGTGTGTCGATTTTCGCGGTAAAAAGTAGCCTATGTCCTTTCCCGAGGTCCCATATATGTCTATACCAAAATTCATCAAAATCAGTTCAGCGTTTTAGGGATTGCATATATAAGAAATAATTTTAGTTCAGTATCGTACTCTAAAATGGTCACCTCGCCTGGTCGGAGGATCCTCCCTTTGTGATGGAGGAACGTGACACCCGTTCCTCCACAGTGGTGAACTCGACGTGATTGGAAGTAGCATTCGAGAAAGCAGTTCAGCAGCGCTATTTTGTTCACGTCAGGGTATCCACTGTGGAGGAACGGGTGTCGTGCTCCTCCATCACAAAGGGAGGATCCTCGAACCACGCGAGGTGATCATGCCTGGTGGGCCACTGCCCAACACTTGATGTTGGGATGTTATATATATGCTAATCGGCGCGAGAATTTCTCTACCGCCATTCAGGATTAGTAGTTACTCCGTATAGTTCATTCCATGTCTTCTTCATGGTACGATAAAGCTTCACAATTGATTTGAAAGATTTGTTTCAAATAAACTTTATTTAAATATGATGATTGATGATTCAACAAAAAAATGTGAAAAGATTTGAGAAACTTTACATGAAATCAGAATCTCATGTTATCACATAAAAATTATATAGAACATAATATAGCAACATGTGATATCGACAAACTGCGATTTTGTTGACATATAATCTCCTGTGCCATATTTAATCCAATTACGATCAGTTTCATCTGAGTTGTTTATAACAAACTTCTGCTACTTAGAAATCGGGGTTTTTATAAATAAATATTTCGGACATTTCGGTCATTTTTACACACAACGCCATCTAGTCCCCAAACTAAGCAGAGCTTGAATTATGGGTAACTAGACAACTGATATAAATACATAAACATACTTTTTTTTTGTAAATACATACATATATACATAGAAAACACCCAAACTACGAAACAAATATTTGCCGATCACACAAACTTTTGGTCCGACCCGGGAATCGAACCCGAGACCTCTTGATCAGCAGTCGCAGAGGCCAACCACTAGACCAACGAGGCAGTCAGTTTTGTTTTATTAATTTTTAATAAAAAAAAATCTCAGATTTCTTTTTCACCGAAACGTCTTACATAAACCGATATGCTAAGAATTTTATAGATTGTTACCCGCGTTTGTTGTTGTAACTCGCCAACAACGCCAACAACGCCTCGGGGTGGAGCTAGTAAAAAAAAAAAGCCAAAATTAGCCGGTCCAATCGTTCCAGAGATTACCCGGAACTAACAGACAGGCGAACAGATAGACTAAAACTTTATAAATTGCCTTTTTCATGTAAGTACAATAAATACTTTCATAAGCCTTTCGTAAAAATCTGTTAAATTGTTATTACATACAGACACGTCAATTTAATTTATTTGTATAGATGATGTGTCACCACCCCTAAAGGAACAAAATAAGCAGCTAACATCACTGCCAAGAGAAGGAAAACTTGAAACAAACCCTTTACCAACCCGTCTGGCCAGCGTGGTATAGTAGGCTAAAACCTCCTTTCAAAGGAGAGGCCTATGTCCAGCAGTGGACTGTTAAAGGCTGTTGATGATGATGATGATGTATAGATGATGTCTACAAATAATTAGATTTACGAATGAATTTCAGTAAAACAAACACAAACTTCTCAAGTATTTCTTCGCAGTAACCATAGCAAGATAGTTTGCGGTAAAATGTTACTAAGAGCTTCGAACTCACTAAATATTTATGTATTTTTTGGTGTATTTTTCTCTAGCCTTTATTATTGCCAAAATTATTTGGGGTCGGCTACTAGTTCAACCGGGTTTGCCATACTATTAGTTTTTCCAGTGAGTGATTAACATCGGACCTCCGCAATCAAGTTGAGGGTTATGACTTCCTAACAACGACTAAACTAGATGTTCATAATAATTGGAACTGACAGCTTAGCGTATAATATATAGATAGCGTGAGACTCCTTGATTCTTGAAGCAAGACATAGGCTTCTCTACTGCGATAACCGTAATGCATTGTTGAAAAAAGCTAGTAAAATATAAAACACTGTTAATTTACACAATATTAATAATAATGGTCAGTTCCATGTAAACAACTACAACTCACACGCATCTCGATGATAAAATATGAGTTTTGCTCCATTGGTAGTAACCCTATTGTCTGAAGTACCTTCACAAACCCAGTGGCTAACGATGTCTTCGCTTTGTTTGAAACTTGAGTGCAACAGTTGCATTTGTTTGTTTGATTTGTCACACTTATACCAGCTTTATATAGATAATTTGTTGACCATTCGTATAAAATTCCACAGGATTTGGCGAGCTCCTTTCAACTACGAGTACGCTCTGTTATGTCAAGTGAACTCGGGTCGTTCTCAAAAGGTTTTGAAGTCTGAAATAAGTTAATTAGGAATTTTAGATGAATATAATAATAGTGCTTGGGCTATAACTTGATGTCAAGAAGTACGTATACTATTTTTAACCGACTTCAACAAAAAGGAGGAGGTTCTCAATTCGTCGGAATCTTTGTTTATTTTTTTTTATGTATGTACAGCGATAATTTCGTCGTTTATGAACCGATTTCAAAAATTATTTTTGCATTGGAATGGGCGTAGTTTACAGGTATTCCCATCGTCACCATATCGTGATCTAATGATTGGATCCCAAGGAAATCGAGGGAACTCCTCAAATATCATAGGCACAATGGGATTGGCGCGATTTGGGTACTCGGAATAGTTTTTCATTGAAGTAAAATTATTGTTCATGTCGTATTCTGTTAATTCTAAAACTAGTTTTTAACAGACTAGTTTCAGAATTTAACAGAAACTCGGGTCCAAATTTTATAATTAAGCATGTTCCTTTCATATTATTACCTTTTTTCCGTAAATACATGTAAATTAAATATAGATATACATATATATTAACAAATATTTGCAGATCATACAAACATTTGGTCTAACCCGGTAATCGAACCCGAGACCTCAAGCACAGCAGTCACATACGCTTCCACTGCGCCACCGAGGCAGTCAATGTCAGTCAGTTACAATACTACAAAACCTCTGATCAGTGTCTGTATTTAAAGTTGGATTTTAAGTTCAACAGAAGCGCCGTTTCTTTGGGTTTTTTTTCACATTGATTACCTGAAGTTCTTGTTTTGCTATTTGTCTTTGCTGGAGACACATCTTGAACAAATACATAAAATGGCCATATTAAATTACGTAGATTATTTTATACTTATAATATTATCTTCTTCTTTCCGCGTAAAGGAGCTCTTAGAAGTAAAAAAAAACATATCTCAAAAAGTTCATTTTGTCCTCATTTTGATTTCGAGAATAATCGAATCCCAAAAACAATCAATAGGTCGAACAGAACGATATCCTTTTTAACTTTATTTCTATGTTTTTCCAAAACACATCGAAAAAGTACAAACATGGCTCCAAACAAGATTCTGTTGTTAGGAACGGAATTAAAACTTGTTTTATTAGTTTTCTTCTTCCAACAATGACCAAGTTTTCAATCCCATTACTTTCGATGTCCTTCAGGCAATAGTGACTTTTGATTTAGTAAAGAGTTAAGTCCGACTTTTTGTAACGGTCGAATGTTATTAGCTTAAGGTTAAAGGTTGTCCAAATAAATGCTTAGAAAAGGGTGTTATGTCTCTTTAACATAAGAAGAATTCTCCAGCCAGGTGACCACATCATGCGTTAGGGACGGCTTAATAGTAGATTTCGGAAAGTTGTTTATATAAATATTTTGGACATCTTACACACAACGTCATCAAAATAAGCAGAGCTTGTGTTATGGATACCTAAACAACTGATATAAATACATAAACATACTTTTTTTTTGTAAATACAAACATATTATACATAGAAAAACACCCAGACTCCGAAACAAATATTTATGGATAACACAAATATTTGGTCTGACCCGGGAATCGAACCCGAGACCTCTTGATCAGCAGCTGCATACGCTAACCACTAGACCAACGAGGCAGTCAAAGTTATAGTATGTTTACTAATTTAGAATTTCTATAATGCGATTCAGGATTAGTAATTACTCCGTACTTCAATGGGTCTTGGATAGATGGCGCTGTAATAATTTTATTAATTAATGACATTTCTGTACGTCTTTGTTTACTGTAGTGAGACGTAGTAATGCCTCTAACGTAATCAAAAGACTAACTGGTTAACAAAAAAGTAACTTCAAAAAAAATCTGTGGGAGGCGGTAGTCAGTGACATTATATTGTAAGCAGTAACAAGATCGAGTGAAGTCCGCCGATGTTCTGTACCTAAGTTCACGATGTGTGTCGTCATTCGAACGAGACTATAAATGGAGCAGCATCGTGAAGCTTGGTCTCTCCGTCGGGGTCGAAACACGCGCCGCGCTAATAATAATTACGTAAATGTGGGTCTTGGTCGCCCTAGTTTGCCAGCAACGCCCCAAGCCGAGGTTCGTACCCCACATGGGGTGCCCTTGGGCGATGTTGCTTAAAGAATGACAGGTTGAGAGCCCTCAGCGCTCACCTTAAGTCCGCGTAAGACTGTAGAGGCCATCTGAGGCCAACAGTCATACATCCTTCAAAAAAAAAAAAAAAAAAAAAAAGCTTGGTCTCTTTTGGCTCGGGACCTCGTGGTGTGCGGTTAGGTACTCTCTGTGTACTCTCTGTGTAATGTATCACGTAATGATGTTGTTAAACTAGCTTTTATATTGTTATTATATTTAGAGCTAAATAAACTCATATAGTTACATGTTCTGTGTAAGATTAAATTGTTTTATTTTAAATCAATAATTTGGTTTTTGATTACAATATTATAATTTTAATACCCCAATAGTCGGTTATTGTTGTAATTCTCGAGTAACGCTGCGGAGCAGAGCTGGTCTAAAAAAGCCTAAGTTACTCCTTATGTCAGCTTTCAGTCAGTGAAAGTCCCATCAAAATCAGTCCAACCGTCCCAGTGATTACCCGGAACAAACAGACAGACTGACATACAGACAAACATTTTTAAAAGTTGCCTTTTTGTTATAAGTACACGTATGTTTTCGGAATATATATGAAGTCACCACATACATATCACTTCATCATCATCAACAGCCTTTGACAGTCCACTGCTGGACATAGGTCTCTCCTTAGAAGGAGGTTTTGGCCTACTATACCACGCTGGCCAGACGGGTTGGTATAGGGCTGGTTTCAAGTTTTCCTTCTGTTTGCATAGATGTTGTCTTACGTAGTTTATCCCTTAGTCGCCTTTTACGACACCCGTGGCATGAATAGGGGTGGTGACACTCTGTATTCTTAATCCGTCACCACACGGACATATCACTTATAAAAAAGAATAAGGTCATTGGAAAACAAATGGTTCCGGCTGTCATAACCTACTGCAAGTCATCTTGCTCCAGACGTCACTCCAGCTGACCTGTGAACACTACATTAAGTTTATCAAGATAGGGTATCCACTTCAGGAGTATTTAACTCTTGTACTATAACGATTGTCATTTCTGCGGCTAATATGAAAAAAAAATACATAAAAAAAACAAAAAGAAACATTCGAAAATAATAATAAAACCCAATCAAATCTACATTAAAATTCCATTGAATGAAAAATTGAACGTATTTATTTAATAACGATACCCAAGTCCCGAAAAAAAAATCTCGACATATCTTGAAGGAGTACTTTTATTACTCGACTGAAAGTTTCCACGTTCAGATCTTGGCCGAAACCACTTTAACTACCTACTTTCATATCGCAATAAAGAATTCTGAAACTGAAAGAAATAATATCGTACGTATTGAAGTATCGACTTATGTAGTAAGCTTTAATAATGAAACTTCACAATATTGGGCCGACGGCCTTGAGTTTATCCCAAAACATATTTTTCTTTATTCTCCCTAATACTCGTAAACTTAACTTATGGGCTGGTAAGCCGTCCAGTTAACAAAGACCGAACCGGCTCAAGCTTTACAGAGTTTTAAGTGACTAGGAAATGGAACGCAGAAGTTTAAATTGATAATATCCTTGATTTTATATTGCTTGAGTTTGTTTGAAAGACTTCGATGTTTCGCTGGGTACGTAAATATGGCGTTATATTTAAGAAACCAATTGGAATTGTATTGAAACATTTTTTTAGGTATCATTTTTTTTTTATAATTAAGCCTACCAAAGTGACTCTACTCTCCCTGATGGAAAGCATGAGGAGTATCCAGGAGGTCACCATCCTCATTGTGTAGGTAAGCAATGCAGCATAGTGACCTCAAGGCGGCCTGTTTTTTTTTTTGGTATTCACATTATTGCTTAATAAGTTAGTTTTTATTGACATGTTCAAATATTTATCGCACTCTTAGAGAATAGCATATGTATAAATGGTTTTATTATTGTATAACTGCGAACATTTTGAATTTTACATGTGAGCACTTTGTAGTCACTAGTAGCATAAGTTTGTTTGTTGACTGGCGGTTGTGAGTATGTCATGCTCGCTCAAAAGTCCTGCTAGCGGTGGCGTGTGTAGCGGGTCGTTCGGCTCCCTACGATATGGTTGAACTGGACGATGGCTGGTGCATAGGTGGTCATGCTCGTGATACGGGCGCCGTCAGTCGGGGCTGGTCATCTCACAACTTCTATTTATTGTTTAATTATTTTTGGACACTACCTGTGTAAATATCAGCATCGTTACATTGCCCTCACATTTAATAAAATGCCTTTAACAATGTAATCAAAAATTGTAAAAACAATGTTGGAAAAGAGTGTCCATGGAGTTTCTTGTGTGTTCTTCTCCATAGGATCTACGAATTGGAGCAGACAATTAGCTTCACGACTGACTACTGACTGACTACTTGACGTTTCAAAAGTGGCGTTGTATGGTTTATTTGAAATAAAATGATTTGATTTGATTTGTCATATTAAAAGCAACAAGATACAATATAATGTAAAACTCGCTAAAAATGTACCATATCCTACTAATATTATAAACGCTAAAGTTTGCGAGTATGTATGTATGATGTTTGTTTGTTGCTCTTTCAAGCAAAAACTACTAAACAGATTTGGATGAAACTTTACAGTAATATAGCTTATATATCAAAATAACACATATACTACTTTTTACTTCAATAATCGAGAAACACGCGGGCGGAGCCGTGGGCAAAGGCTAGTAATATTCTATTTACATAATATTATATATTTTATAGTTTTGGACATTTAACACTCAACATCATTTAGTCCCAAACTAAGCAGAGCTCGTCCTATGGGTATTGGACAACTGATAAAAATACATAAACATACTTATTTTTTTGTAAATACATACATATTATGCATCGAAAACACTCAGACTCATCAACAAACAAATATTTGGTCCGACCCGGTAATCGAACCCGAGACCTCTTGATCAGCAGCCGCATACGCTAACTACTAGACCAAAAAGGCAGTCTATAAATAATATTTAAACTTCTGTAAAATTTTTGTGCAGTGTACACACAGTAAGTAGAACTTAAGTATAAGTGTAAACAGATAACAGGTCTAGGAAGCAGGGAGCTGTGTGCGATGTATATTATATTATACTGAGTTATAGAATAAGCTTTAAGCACAGTTATTTGATTTCTTCCTACTCAGAGAATAGCCTAAGCAATACCCCTTGTCATTAAAAACTCGTTCTTTCGACTGCAATACAATAATCAATATCACGAGTTTAAGCAAATCATCATCATCATCAGCCTATCGCAGTCCACTGCTGGACATAGGCCTCTTCCATAGCACACCACTCTGATCGATTTTGGGCTTCTCGCATTCAGCTCCTGCCAGCCATCTTACGCATGTCGTCACTCCACCTCGCCTGTGGGCGTCCTATTTAAGCAATGAATGTGTTGTAAATAATTGCTTATCATTAAAAAAAGGAGTGTTAAACAAAAGGAAAGTTTATTACGAATGTTGCTCTATTATTTTTATCTTTAATCTATGGGTATTTTTTATTTAATTTAATATAATGGTAACTTTAATCTTCGACAAATTTTGTCTACGAGTGTGACTTTTTTTAAATTATTTTTTCGAACTTCTTATGTAAACGTATGATAGGTATCTATTGACTTATTTTGCTAATATAACTGTATTCATTTTTATTAACTAACTACACTCGGTTCCAAAAATAACGGGTCAGTCACATAAACCCGAATATCTCCCGAACTACGTATGCCATCCTAATGAAACGAAGACTGTTCAATTGAGAATTTAATTATACAGATAAAAAATAAAATAAAACTTAGTTACACCCACAATATTAATCTTAAATTAAAAAAAAACTAAAGTAGTCATATTTTTCTTAAGATTACATTTTTTTTATGATTGTTTTTTTGCTGTTTTTCATCACTTTCTTCATTTAATACTTTGTATTGCCTCCACGTGATGAAGCCTCCAGTGATGAAAAACAGCAAAAAAACAATCATAAAAAAAATGTAATCTTAAGAAAAATATGACTACTTTAGTTTTTTTTTAATTTAAGATTAATATTGTGGGTGTAACTAAGTTTTATTTTATTTTTTATCTGTATAATTAAATTCTCAATTGAACAGTCTTCGTTTCATTAGGATGGCATACGTAGTTCGGGAGATATTCGGGTTTATGTGACTGACCCGTTATTTTTGGAACCGGCTATAGTTACTCCCGAGATCTCTCGTATGGCTTACGTACCCTATCTTCGCACTGAATGTGTGTGCACAGTGAAGACAAGTAAGCACACCATCAAGGTAATTGTATTTTATGTTGGAGGTTCGTTTATCGTCTTCTTGGATCTTGAAAGTTGTTGACACTCTGATGGACCATCCGTGTTAACCAGTGGTTAACTATACTGCATTGGCAATGAGTATGGTGACCGATATTCTTAGAATTTACTAATGCTTTCCATCAGGTAAAGAAGAGTCACTTTGGTAGTCTCATCTATATAAAAATGCTTTTGAAAGTTCAACATGCAAACTTCTTATGTAAACCTATGATAGGTATCTATTGACTTATTTTGCTAATATAACTGTATTCATTTTTATTAACTAACTAGCGGTTAGGGCCACCGCACACTAGCTACTTTTAGCATCGGCGATCGGCAACTAGTCGCTTTTTAGAAGCTAAATACGGCGACCGAACGCTCTAAACCGCACACTTAAAAACGCCAAACGCGGAGATTGAGTCGCTTTTAAGAAGCGCGACACAGCAGCTGAACGCTACTCTCCGTACACATTCGGATGAAATAATAAAAAATAAAACGCGATGCAGTATCGATGCAGTCGCCAAATCGCCGATCGCCGATGCTAAAAGTAGCTAGTGTGCTGTGGCCCTTATTGTTGTATGTTGCGATAACGAACGAAACTAGACCAAAAATATTAGCTTCAGTTACACCTTAGGTCTCTTGTATGGCTTACGTACCCTATCTTCGCACTGAATGTGTGTGCACAGTGAAGACAAGTAAGCACACCATCAGGGTAATTGTATTTTATGTTGGAGGTTCGTTTATCGTCTTCTTAGATCTTCAAAGTTGTTGACACTCTGGTGGACCATCCGTGTTAACCAGTGGTTAACTATACTGCATTGGCAATGAGTATGGTGACCGATATTCTTAGAATTTACTAATGCTTTCCATCAGGTAAAGAAGAGTCACTTTGGTAGTCTTATCTATATAAAAATGCTTTTGAAACTTCAACATGCAAACTGGAACACCTTGTATTCTAACTTTCTAATTATGGAACTGTAAGTTACTGGGAATCTAACTTAGACCTAACTTATTTGAGTATTGAGAAACTACAGGAGTGTTTCACTAAGTTGTACATAAGAGTTAATACTTGCACTAAGTGGCAATCAAGTCCATGAAGTTCTATTTTCGCTTGAAGTACTTCTATGCATATTTAGTTCTACACACTACTACACACATACATAGTATCTATACAAATATATATAATAGCTTTGCTCTGCGGCGTTCGTTACTCGCGATTTACAAAAATAACCGCGGGTAACACCACGGGAGTCAGTATTTAATAATGCTGATGACTGCACGGTTGGCCTAGTGGCTTAAGCGGTCGCCACGCCGCTTCCTGCTACGCCAAGTGTCGTGGGTTCAAATCCCACGTAGTGAATTGTGAACAACACTTTGTGTGATTCACAATTTGTTGTTCTGAGTCTGGGTGTTCTTTGTGTCCGTTTCATGTATGTTTGTAAAGTCCCCCGCGACACAGGAATTTATATTCCTAATGCGGGAGTTGTCTTATTTAAAATAAAAAAAAAAAAATTAAAATAAATGCTGTAAAATGACAAATATTTCTTAAGTAACACCACGCCTTCATATCAGAATGGCTAGATTTAGTAATTTTAAACAAACAAAAGTATTAAACGATCAACCTGAATACGACGACTAACATGAATCTTGCATTAAATTTTCACTCAATAAATAATAGTTATAAAAAACTAAACAAACACGCTTTTGAACTAAAAAGTTGAAAATAATTGTAATGAAAAATCGTGGGGCGTCGTTATTGAAATATTGTCAGAAAGCACCCCACGCTTTGTTTCATTAAAATTATTTTCTACTTTTTAGTTTAAAAGCGTGTTTGTTTAATTTTTAAAACTATTTTTAAGAAAAGTACTAATTTGTTTAAACATTTTTTATTTATTTTTTTATTAGTATACTGTAATTAGTCCTCGATAAATCTACAAAGTTTGAACGAAATCTGGCCGTTTAAAGTGGGTCAAAATCACAACCAAAGGAGTCGGTTACAAACATGCAAACAAACATACAGGTGAAGCGAATAAAAAGCGTGTAAAAATATCATATAGCTATCAAATTCATTAAACTAAAATAACTCTAACTCTAAACAAATTCTCGCAGAAATATCAACATAGAAACAGCATTACAAAGAAATAATTTAATTTCACAGAACATTTTTGGTGCGTTCCGTACAAAATTGAGTGGAATTCAATTATTCGCATTACTTCCAGTGTGTTGGCGTAACAAACGGAGAAGGAAAATATATCATTTTGAAGGTCTTCGCAATCATGTAGAACGTTGTACTCTAAAGTTTTGTATTGCTAAGCAAAATGTTTTTTACTTGAAAACTTTTGATTTCTATGAACTTTTCAATATGTGATTTCATAAAGTAATTTTTGATATTTATATGTGCATGTATGTATATTTGCATGTGGGTATCAATATATATGTGTATGTGTATGAATGTAGAAGTGCTCATAGCCGAGTTTCCAATCACCTAAGGTAAGCAACGACGGCGCGGTCAATACCTAGATGGGTGACCGTATGTGGCATTATATGTAATGAGCGTTTCCGTGATTCGGAGGTTACGTTATGCAGTCGGTCCCGGTTTTTATCTTAAGATAGCAGTCGGGAAGCTTAGTTCTTAGCAGGCCTTTGGGCGGCTTCAAAACATCCAACAGCAAGATTACGTAACCACAACGTGTCTTGTCAGTCCCCAACCCGCACTCGGCCAGCGTGGGGACGTATGACCTTAACCCTCTCTTGAGAGTTGACCCGAGCCTAGCAGTGGAACGTTAAAGATTGTTGACAATTATATAACTATGTTAAATCAGCATTGGATTCCTATCTGTGGCCGCCCGAGGCTTGGTTTACGCGGTAAAATGTAACCTTCACCTTTTCTCCGACTTTAGACCGTCTGTGTATCAAATTTCAGTTAAATCGGTTCAGTCGTTTAGGCGTAAAAACATGACAGACATATATACAAACAGAGTTACTTTCATCATCATCATCATCAGCACATCTTAGTCCACTGCTGGACATAAGCTTCTCCCATTGCACACCACTTTGATCGATTTTGGGCTTCTGGCATCCAGCTCCTACCAGAAATCTTGCTCAAATCGTCACCCCACCTGGACTGTGGGCGTATTACACTACGCTTGCCAAGATGCGATCTCCACTCCAGAACTCTTCTACCACAACGGTCATCAATTCTGCGGCTAATATGGCCAGCACACTGCCACTTCACTTGCTAATCCGGTGGGCTATGTCAATGACTTTAGTTTTCTGACGGATTACCTCATTCCTGATACGATCCATCAGAGAGACGCCGAGCATAGCCCTTTCCATAGCACGCTGAGCAACTTTGAGCTTGTAGACCAACCGCATTGTAAGTGGCCACGTCTCGGCTCCGTATGTCATGACAGGTAGGACGCACTGCACTGATCGCGGCAATGCTGGCGCGTGCCGAGGGATGGGAAGCCGCGGTCTCCTTCTGTGAGAATGTTATGCTCCAGAAGGAGTCCGCAGAGCGAGATCGGGAAGGGGCCGATCCCACTCGAAGGAGGCGGCGAAGAGGACGCAGCAGAGGTCGCTAGTTCCCCAATCGTCGCCTAATGGTAGCTGCGTTCACACCCTGGGGAGATGCGACCGCTGCAAACGA
Organism: Phragmatobia fuliginosa; assembly: GCA_932526445.1. Classification (NCBI taxonomy): domain Eukaryota; kingdom Metazoa; phylum Arthropoda; class Insecta; order Lepidoptera; family Erebidae; genus Phragmatobia; species Phragmatobia fuliginosa. The sequence continues at coordinate 13,655,425 of OW052079.1, read as the reverse complement.
CCCGAGACAGGTGACACCCCCGGTGCGGCCGGGCACTGCACAGAGCGGTGAGTGGCGCAACAGCGCCCTGCCCTAGAGGTGAGCCCATTCACCCCATTTGTGGGGTATGGCAGGGGAGACACCAGAAGCCGCTGTTGCGATGCTGGTGTTCCTCCGGACTGCCGAGGTAGGCCGCCGCGGGGTTTAGAGGATAGACCGGTTGCCCAGGAGTCCCACCCTTCTTCCTACCTTGTCCCCCCCAAGAAGGGTATGGTACGAAAAGCATTCCCCGCTTAAAAAAAAAAGGTAGGACGCACTGATTAAAAACTTTCGTTTTTAGGCACTGTGGGCTCGACGACGAGAAGACTCGACGTAACTTTCCAAATGCTTAGTAAGGGTTAAAACTAAATGATTAGTAAGGGTTAAAACACTAACTATTTTTCAACATCAAACCTTGTCAATGAATCCTGTTTAAACAAATACAGTTCTTAAATGAATAACCAACAGTATTAGACGTGGGTCGTTTCAGCGTGATAACGTGATAGTCCCTAGACGCGATAACCCGTCGTCAACGCGTGGTCGAATTTATCGGTCGAACACGCTCACGATTTACTGTCACTTAGTCCCTTAGTCCCGTAACTATAATGCAGTGGAAGTTATGTTAAGACCGAGTGATTAAACATTATTTGTTATGGCCAGTCAATATAAATAAAATCAGGTTGAATTGGATAATGTTTTAAATACTTATATTATAAGTACATATTACTCGTATATCAATATTAAGTATACTCTAGAAGAGTTAGAGTTAACTGCCTCGTTGGTCTAGTGTATAGCGCATGCGACTGCTAATCAAGAAGTCTTGGGTTCAAAACCCGGGCCGGGCCAAAAAGTGTTCTTGGGTTTTTCTCAGGAAATTCCTTGGAGATAAATACGTAAAGCCGTCGGTCCCGGTGGTCATGAACATCTATGACAATCGCTATTAGGAAGACAGAGCCCTCAAATTTACTAACAACTAATTATTCCTCTCCTTCTAATTTCAGTTCTCTTTTAGGGTTGCGGAGGTTCAATGCTAGTCGCTCCATGGAAAAACTGATATTCAGGTAGAACCGGTTGAACTAGTAGCCGACCACAAATAATATTGAGAATAAGGTTAGAAAGAAGAAGACTCTAGAAGAGTAGAATCAATCTGAAGGTAGTATTTGCTTAATAAAGCATAGATAGTTTAAAACTCAGGGTTTCGGAGGTCCGATGCCAGTAGCTCCGAGGAAAAACTGACATTCAGGTAAAACCAGTTGAACTAGTATCGACCTCAAATAATAGTGGGAATAAAGGCTAGGAAGATGATGAGTTTAAAACACCTTGATCTGAAACCCAATACCTGCATAGTTCTTCAAATTTATAGCTATTATACTGAACACCTGCAGAATTAAAGTTTCTGCAAACAGATGCACAGACATACGATGCAATAAACGTACAAAATCAAAGAAGTAATCCCAAATAACCGTCACACAATCAATCTACACTAAACACAAGTTATTAAAATGATAAATATTTTACCAACTATAAAAAATATTCTGCTAAAGCCCGGACCGATTTCAGTCAAATTTTGTATGGCCTGCCCACCAAAAACGAAGAAGAGGGCAGAGGTTCAGCCTAAATCCACCTTCGATGAGTTGGAAAAGCCTATTTCTTATTACTGTAACTCGACGGGAGAGGCAATGCATACATAGACACACAAGGGTTCTCCAGGGTAAACTCAATCTGCTGCGAAGCACAGGATCTCTTGATCCAGACGATCTTACCAACTACCAACTGACTCGCTATACCTTTGATTCTTAATTAAGAATTACTGGTACTACTAGGCTACTACCATATCCGACGTACACGCGAGCAGAACTGAGGACACAAGTTAGTATTCAATAAATAAGTTTCAAGGCATACGAGCTTACATTTCTAAGAACTTCTTAACCATATAAATGTATATTTGTCACAACAAGTGTCATTATAAGACTTAGATTCAGCTCCTGGTGTATTGGTAGAATCGGAACTATTGATTTAGGCGAGGAGCTAGTACTCATCAACGGCGTCATCAACTTTATATTTTACCAGTTTTTGCTCGCGGCTTCGACCGCATGTATTTCAGTAATTGCCATTACTTTTGAATTTATTTTATAAAGTAAAAATTTATGAATCACTGAAGATGAAAAAAAAGTATTTGTTTAGATTTTAGTAAATTGTGAAGCAAACAGTTAGATTAGACACTTTCTTACTAGCGATTCCAAAAAAATGATTAAGGAAATAACACAATAATTTGTAGTATTGTACACTTTCTTAAAAAGGAAAAAAATTGCTCCGTTGCTTCAGATAAAAGCTGGTTAATAAATTTACTATAATATTTAATACTAACTGAGCATTGCGGTTTTACCCCACAGTTATTATAAATAGTGGATAACACTGCTTAGCACCATCTGTCAGTAAAATCCCAACAAAATCGATGCAGCCACTCCTGAGACGAAAAGTTTTTTTTTAAATTGGTGTTTTGATCTAAGTACCTTTATGAAAATATATGTCATAAAAATAGGTTTGAAATTATACACTTAAATTTTGCACTGGCAGTTAGACATTTCATGATCACACAATAAAAATAATGGACAAATAAGATTGTAAGTGTAATTTAAAATCACAAAATGAAAGATTCCATTCTTTAACTGTCATGAATGTGCTTGTGGAGGAACGGGAATCGTGTTCCTCCAACACAAAGGGAGGATCCTCCGACCAGGCGAGGTGATCATGCCTGGTGGGCCACTGCCCAACAGTTGATGTTGGGATGTTGTATATATGCTAATCGGCGCGAGAATATTACTTTCGCGATGCAGGATTAGTAGTTACTCCGTATAGATCGTTACGTGTTTTCTCCGTAGTTCAATGTTCCTTCGGTAGATGGCGCTGTTGTATGTTTTTGCTTGCGCTGAATGTGGAAGTCGCCACATCACTCCCCTCCAAGACCGGAGGTCGATATAATGAGACAGCTGTCTGTGCTCTGTTGTGGAGCTTGCCAGTGCCAGGAGTGAGCAGTTCCAGTGAGTCGGAACTGAGTGCCGCTAGTTCCAGTGAGTCGGAACTGTATGCCGCTAGTCCCAGTGAGTCGGGGCTGTAGTCCGCTGATCCCAGTGAGTCGGAATCGCTTGCGGTGCGCGGTGCTGCGGTGAAGTCCCCCCAGTGAGTCGGGGTGATTGCTGCGTAGTGGCTGGCTGCTGCGTAGACGGGAGAGAGATGCTCTTCTTACATGGACCGTAGTTGCAGTGTGCTGTGCCTAGACGCTGTTGAGGCCGTAGGGGTAACCAGGCTGGAGCGGTCGCGTCCTGCGTGTGGTGTCCCTGTTGAGGCCGAGGTTGCTGGCTGGCTGAGACATCGCTGTGGGAGTGAACAAGATGGCGCTGCTGATCTGCTTCCTTGAAGGCTGCTTCCAATCACGTCGGGGTCACCACTGTGGAGGAACGGGAATCGTGTTCCTCCAACACAAAGGGAGGATCCTCCGACCAGGCGAGGTGATCATGCCTGGTGGGCCACTGCCCAACAGTTGATGTTGGGATGTTGTATATATGCTAATCGGCGCGAGAATATTACTTTCGCGATGCAGGATTAGTAGTTACTCCGTATAGATCGTTACGTGTTTTCTCCGTAGTTCAATGTTCCTTCGGTAGATGGCGCTGTTGTATGTTTTTGCTTGCGCTGAATGTGGAAGTCGCCACATGCTCGTATCTTATATCATCTGCTAATGGAAGTTGGATGTCACGAGCATCCAATTTCACAGTACGTGATTAAATGTATTATTTTCAGTATAATAATACCAGTTTTCTAATATAAATAAATCATCCTATAAACAATACTGAGCATATCAAATATGCAGATCTACGTGAGTACTTTACTTATCTATACGTGTACACACGGCGAACAACATATTTGGTTAGGTTTAGATAATATTGCTAGCTAGCTGAGTCCCGCGTTGTTACTCGGGTTATTGTTGTGAATCGCGACTAACACCGCGGAAAAAACTTGACATACTTGAGCGTGGTGTGGCTCATCAAAACTCTTTCTAAGGAGAGATCGCTATATCCATCATTGGACTATTGAAGGCTGAAACTGATGATCCATACTAACACTATAAATTTGAAAGTAACTCTCTCTGTAGGTTACACTTTCATCGTTAAACCACTGCACTGATTCGAATAAACTTTACTATAAATATATATTTTTTTATTATTATTTATTATTAACTTTATTGTACACCACTTTACAGTACAAAATAATATACAGAATATACAAAATAATATATATAAAAATATCATGTACAGAGATCAATATCTGGTCTTACAAAAGGCGGTCTTATCGCTCACGCGTTAGCTACTTGAAAAAGGACATAAATTACTTTATTTGATAACTGACGTACACGTGAGCAGAGCCGCGCGCAAAAGCTAATTCTTAAAACTACATAGTACAGTAATTAGTAACTACTTAGTACTACTAAACATATATTTTGTTTGTCGTGTGTACGTGAACACTAGCTCTTAAATTATAATATACAGTATGATCACACACTCACATCACGTAGTGCTCCTAGAGAAAACGTATTGAATTTTGGTCACGTAAAATCTTTGTATTTTCTCTTTCTCGTGTCTCTTGTTTAGGGTTCCGTGGCGCCTGCTTTGGAGATAAATTATATCTGTATCCGTGATAGTTCTATTAAATAAATTGAAATAAATTACTTGATCTGATGTGAGTTGATGTCTTTTATAATATATTTTACTTTTGCTTTTTTGTATACATTTGTTAATCGGTATTGAGAATAAAGTTTAAAGATTCTTTGCATGATATTATTTTTGTTGCGTAGGGAAATTAAGAATAGGTTTTTTAGTACATGTACGAACTATCAGTATGATATATGGTTCAGAAGGGACTACTAATATACAAGATATATGCCTTGTCATGTGAACCGAAATCGTTTTAATAATATTACAATATTATGTTAAAAATAAGAAAGTACTACGTCTGTTTGTTACACTTTCATGGCTAAGCCGCTCAAACAATTATTAAATTTCAGTAAAAAGAATAAATTTGACCATTGGAACATAGGGTTCTTTTTATTGCGATATGATATGACTTTCACATAGGCAGAGGCGATGCAAAAGCTGGTAATTAGTTTAAATATGAAAATGAATTGTTCTATGTGTTTATTACATTTTAAAATGATAATATTACCAAATAAAAACCCTGTCAGGAAACCAAGTGAAGCCACAATCAGAAGTAACTCAATATTATTATTTTATAAAATATATAAATATAATTTTTATAAATACTACGGAACCAATAACGAAAAAAACAACACTAGATATATGATATCAGTTTACTTTTCATAGTTAGCAGTTTCAAGGGTCACGGTAATATAGATCGCAATACGAAATTAGGATTCCAAGAGCTTTTATCAGAAATAAAAACAAACACATTATTTGTATAAGTTATGGTATTAGATAAACGTCATAAGGGCGGCTAGTATTTACTTTTAGTTTGACCCGGAATACTCGCAACATCTCGACTAATATTTATCTTATGTAGTAGGAGAACATTTAGCAAAGGATTATTACCATATTCGTATTACGAATCTAATAACCACAAGTTAAGAGAAATGAGTTCTAATAACTAAAAACAGTAGCTGAAAAACATAGAATCTTATTTTTTTTTATTTTAGCCTACTAAAGTGACTCTACTCTGACGAACAGAAAAATAAATCTAGTCCCAAACTAAGCAGAGCTTGTGCTATGGGTACAAGACAACTGATATAAATACATAAACATACTTTTTTTCTTGTAAATACATACATGTTTTTAACACTCAAACTTCGAAATAAATATTTGTAGATTAAACAAACATTTGGTCCAACCCGAGAATCATCATCAGCAGGTTAGCTTATGATCAGCAATCACATACACTAATCACTAGACCAACAAGGCAGTCAGTAGGGGTCACCATCCTCATTGTGAGTGTAGATACAGTAACATGGTGACCCGCACTCGACCTATTGAGATCCTATTGCAATTTTTTTTTTGTTAGTACTATTTTAACTCTGAGATGTAAAGAGAACGAACCATAATCTTTTGGCCAAAGCCATTCTGCTAAATGATAAATGAGGCTCTTTCGACCGTTCGATGGCTGCACGCTTATTATGATGGATAATTCCAACAAGCGTAGCTAAAGGCAATATGCCAGTGATGGTCAGTATTGTCACCGGTTACGCTCTGCGATCAACAAACAGCCCGGTGCGTTGTGATTATGGACATCATATTTCGAGCCTTTATTCCCAAGTTTATTTGGGGTTGGCTACTAGTTCAACCGGTTTTACCTGAATTTCAGTTTTTCCACGGAGCGACTGGCATCGTACCTCCACAACCCTAAGGGAGAACTGAAATTCGAAGATTGAACTAGTTGTCAGTATATTTGAGGGCACAAACTTCCCAATAACGATTGCCATAGATGTTCATGACAACCGGTGCCGACGGCGTTACGTGCTCTCCGAGGCAATCCGAATCCGAATCAACGCCAAACGTCCAAACTCCGGGCTGCTATTAAGAATTTCCTAAGAAAAACCCAAAAACACTTTTTGGCCCGACCCGGGATTAAGTAAGCAACGACGGCGCGGTTAGACCTAGATGGGTGACCGTTTGTGGCATGATATGTTATGAGCGTTTCCGTGATTCAGAGGTCACATTAAGCAGTCGGGCCTGGTTGTTATCAAAAGATAGAAGTCATGAAGCATAGTTTGAGGTCTTCGGGCAGCTTTTAAACATCCAACGGCAAGATTAGGAGACCCGAGAGCACAGCAGTAGGACATTATGGGTTGTTGATGAGAAGACCTTTCTGTTGATCGAAATCTGATCTGTTCTGGAATCCCTGCAGCTTTACCAAATGGACTGGCGATGCATCCAAGTATCGAGATGTCTCTACGAAGCCACTGCTATGTTGAGCCGATAAAAAAAGGCATGATCGTTTAATTTTTTCCCCGCCTCTGTAGATCATTTTTGTACTACACACTACGCTCTAATATTTCATGCAATTGTTATTTAAAAACAAACAAGTAAGTTATTGAGAAAGTACCCTACAGAACCATAAAAACCGTACAGTGCCTCAATTTTTCTAGATAAGCCCTACTTTATTCCTAAACAAAAGTAGTAAAACATCAAACTGGAAATGATAACAATTGAGCTCAACCCTTCAACGAAATAAGGTTCATAAATCAATCTATACTAAAGCCTATTATCCCGTAGATTTTCGAAGTCGAATCGTGTACCCCAAAATAATACATTGACTATACTAAATAATCTGTTTTCATTGGATACTTGTCGCGATTAATAAAAATGAAGCTTTTCTGTTACTTTCAAGTGGATTAGTTTTCTTTGAATCATTGACATTGGAGAACATATAATTTAAATTATAAGTACGTATACCTACATATTTCGCTTACCAAAGTGATTCTGCTCTGCCTATTCTCTCTTTAGGAGTAGGGGTCACCAACCTCATTGTGATAGCAGACAATGCAACTGTGACCCACACTATGGCGGCCTTGTGGGATGCTACCGCATTATTGGGCCTCCCGGTCTCAAATTCACCAGCAGAAAGAAAACAACAGCATTAATTCTCTCAATTTTAGGTTTGGTCTTCCGTGTGGTGACGGATTAAGAATACAAGTGTCACCACCCCTATTCATTCCATGGGTGTCTTAAGAGGCGACTAAAGGAATAAAATAAGCAGCTAACATCACTGCCAAGAGAGGGAAAACTTGAAACAAACCCTTTACTAACCCGTCTGGCCAGCGTGGTATAGTAGGCCAAAGCCTCCTTTCAAAGGAGAGGCATATGTCCAGCAGTGGACTGTTAAAGGCTGTTGATGATGATGATGATGATAGGTTGGTCTTCTGTGTGAAGGTAGTACCGCCCTGGTCGAGCCGGCCCATTCGTGCTGAAATCAAAGTGACTCTACTGATATACCCGTGGTTGTCGTTGTAAAGGTACAATAATAACTGTGATAACGCCGCCGGGCGCTGCTAGTCTCAAAAAGAAAAAAAGCGGCCAAGTGCGAGTCGGACTCGCCCATGAAGGGTTCCGTACCAGCAAGTAACATCATATAAAGTTCTTGTAGTTCGTTGTAACTTTCATCGATGTTTTTATACTAGTGTATTGATTGGATGAAAGGTATATTGCGTGTCACGATTTATGACGTATTAAAAAAAAACTACTCACTAGATCTCGTTCAAACCAATTTTCGTTGGTAGTTTACATGGTAATGTACAACATATATTTTTTTTAGTTTTATCACTCTCTTATTTTAGAAGTTAGAGGGGGGGGGGGGACACACATTTTTCCACTTTGGAAGTATCTCTCGCGCAAACTATTAAGTTTAGAAAAAAATGATAATAGAAACCTCAACATCATTTTTGAACACCTATCTATACATAATAATTTTTTGAGTTTCAGTTTCAAGTATGGGGACCCCCAAAATGTATTGTTTTTTTTCTATTTTTATGAGAAAATCTTAATGCGGTTAACAGATTACATCTGCTTACCAAGTTTCAAAAGATTAGCTCTTATGGTTTCCGAATAAAGTGTCTGTGACATACGGACGGACAGACAGACATGACGAATCTATAAGGGTTCCGTTTTTTGCCATTTGGCTACGGAACCCTAAAAAGTAGCCCAAGTTACTCCTTATATCATAAGCTATCTGCCAGTGAAAATCCCGTCCAAATCAGTGCATCCGTTGCAGAGATTACGACGCTAGAAATACGAAACAAGATTTTAACAATATAGTTCCCAATTATCAGTGTTCAGAGATTCATATAGTCAAGTTTGACAAGTCGTAGTCACACGTTACTTAGAAACTTACCATAACACTTTAACATCTTTTGGCTTTACTGTAGTCAGGTGAAATATAATGCAGGCACCACACTTCGTTATGCGCTATTCGTTATGTGTCTACGCCGCATTCGCCCAAATATTAGTTATGCGCGCAAACAACAAACATGCCATCCACACTTCGAGCATCAAATAAGGCAAATATGTGTGTTGTAGAGATGTGTCATTGTCATTTTTATGGTGAACGAAACGAATATACTCTCCACACTTCGCCGTATGCGCGCGAATAACCCGCATAACGAATATCGCATAACGAAGTGTGGTGCCTGCATCAGACAACAATTTTTAACATTGATTTTTTAAATAACAGCCCGGAGTCTAGAAGTTTGGCGGTCTATCACGCCCGTGCCTTGGAGAGCACGTTAAGCCGTCGGTCCCGGTTGTCATGAACATCTATGGCAATCGTTATTGGGAAGTTAGTGCCCTCAAATATGCTGGCAACTAGTTCAATCTTTGAATTTCAGTTCTCCCTTTGGGTTGCGGAGGTCCGAAGCCAGTCGCTCCGTGGAAAAACTGAAATTCAGGTAAAACCGGTTGAACTAGTAGCCGACCCCAAATAAACTTGGGAATAAAGGCTAGGAAGATGATTTTTTAAATTAAGTATCATCTATACATTTAACCTAGAGTTGTTCATTTAAAATTACAAATGTCAAATTGACATGTTATTAATTAATTTATTATCTTGTTATTAATTTGCGTAGATTATGTTGTAACTTTACATTTTATTGAATAATTAAGTCACTAAGAAGTTAGTCAATTAATTATCTAACTTAATTACTAACCAACTTATTAGGAACTAAGTTATGAACCAACTAAATAATGGACTAAGTGTGAAAACAAATTTTGTAAGTTTACTGCCAAATATCGGATCAAAAATGAAACTTCGTATAAATTATTTTGTGTAACAATACTATTATTAGGCTGGGTGATGGAAGTAGATCATATCCAATTTGCCCGCGGTGATTGGAAACAATCACCGAGGGTAAGCAACAACGGCGCGGTCAGTACCTGGATGGGTGACCGTTAATGGCATTATACCATGAGCGTTTATCGGGATATAAATTTCGCGGTCACATTCATAATCATAACCATTTATTTGCTAGATTGTAGGTAAACAGAGTATGATCTTATTTATAAACATGGCCCATTTACATCCTACCACTAAATATGGTATGCAAATATTTATTAGGTATTAAATAAATTGAAATTAAAATAATTGATGGAACTATCACATGCAATGTCAAAGATATTATTTGTGTCAAAAGATATTATTTATGTCAAACAAGAATTCAGTTATCGTTAAATTAAATTAAAACATGTCTAGCTATCTATACAATAATAAATGTCTATTGAACAAATTTCAGATGATACCCACAAGTTAACATTCCATAAATCTTACTTTCATTCTTCGCGATATGACGTATATTCCTTTCTATCATAGAAACATTTCTCTTTCAGCCATTCTGTTAAATTTTTCTTGTATTTCGTTAAAGGTAGCTCTTTAATGGTGTTTGGTAGATTATTATTTTTATTACACATTAAGCAGGTCCCAGTTGTAATCATAGGATAACAATCATGGACCTTAGTTGGAGGCCTTCGGCGGCTTAAAATCATCCAACGGCAAGATTATGTAGCCACAATGTTGTCTTACCCGTCCCCAATCCGCACTCGGTCAGCGTGAGGATTTATGGCCTTAGGCGATTCACACACTGCACCGCGCTACGACGCGTAGCGCGGAGTGGCAGATTTTAATATTGTATGCAAGTACAGCGATTAGTATAGAAAACACGCCAGGTCCAACACCGAACACGCGCCTAGGCGCGTGAGCGCGTGCCGCTAGCAGATTCTGCCGCCGCGAGCTTAGGCGGGGCGGGCCGCAACAGTAAACACATTTATATACGAAATTGAACAATGCCCGGCAATTTGGGATATGAAATGTAAAGAATACAGACGACGACGACCAAATGGAAAGTAACCTTTAGTTTGATGCGGGCCATGTACAAAGCCGTCAGGCGCGGAGGCGCGGTAAAATCTGCTTGAAGAGGCAGATCTGCTCCTCTGTCGCCGCGCGCGTGATCTGCTGCCACGCGCATACGCGCGTGTGCGCCTGGCCAGTGTGTGAATTGCCTTAACCCTTTCTTGAGAGGAGACCCGAGCCCAGTAGTGAGACATCATGGGTTGTTGATGATGATGATGATGGAAGAAGTAAATAAAGTAGTTCTCTCGGCTGTGTTACTTGCTGTTCAGTTTTAAAGCGGAGTAGAAATCAACCAATTAATTTATATTTTGCACTTCACCATGTTAAAGCTTAATTATTATAAAAGACCAATCTAAGAATGACAGCATTTATAATGTTGTATTTCGTTAATGAATGCGAGACCGAAAGCCGAATGATGCTCAAGCATCATACCAAGCTGCCATAGTGTGGGGTCACCATGCTGCATTGTATGCACTCACTTTGAGGATGTTAACCAGTACTCTTCGATACTGTTCATGCTTTCCATCAGGCAGAGTAGGCTCACATTGGTAAGACCATATAAAAAACAAAATCAACAGTTTTTAAATTCTACTGCTGGATATTTAAAAGCCTCTCCTTCGAAAGAAAGTTTTTGCTAACTATACAACGCTGGGTGGGCACAAGGTTTGTTTCAAATTTTCCTTCTATTTGCAGTGATGAAAAGGCATAAAAAATATGAATTGATGTTTGAATGATATCGTTGATAAATAATTATGCATGCATAGAGCGCGCTCATCTATATTAAAACCCTACAGATTATCAATGCATAATTGAGTATTAGATTGAACATTTTAGATGCCGGGATTTACATACAATTAATGCGTATGCCTATTGCTCAATATGTTGTAGGTTTAAAAAAAGTTAATTTAATTTAGCAAATAAAATTGAGACGGAATAAAAGGGTTTCGGGGCAGACCCAAGCTGATCACATGCTTGAGAAAATTGGTTTGCAAAGGTTGTACGTTTAAAAATGTGATGGGCTTTAGTACGTTGATATTGTCATTTTTCTTGGGCTCTCTTCAGTAACTTAGAGTGTTATTAGATTTCCTTTCAATTGAATACGTTTCTAGTATAAGAACAATTGAACTTAAAATCGTGTTTGGGTTATAATTACCTAGTGTATATGGCTTTAATTACTTTAAGGCGATAAATATATAGATTTGAATATGTATATAGTAATAATTAATATTTCGGACATCTTACACACAATCCCATCTAGTCCCAAACTAAGCATGGCTTGTATTATGGGTAATAAACAACTGATTTAAATACATTAACATTTTTTTTTTGTAAATACTTGTATATTATAAATATAACACCTAGACTCAGAAACAAATATTTGCGGAACACTCAAATGTTTGGACCGACCCGGTAATCGAACCGGAGACCTCAAGCATTACAGTTGCATACGCTACAAGTGCGCCACCAGGGCATTTTAATCATCATCAACATCAACAAACAAACCATAACGTACCATGGCTGCGTTCGTCTCTCCTCCCAATAGATTGTTAAGGCCATATGTACGTTCTATGGCCGAGTGATATCGTAGTATATGTATATCCTTACTAATATTTTTTCTGCATTTGCAGCTATTACTGCAGTCTCGGGTTCGATTTCCGGGTCAGACCAAATGTTTGTATGATCTGCAAATATTTGTTTCAGTTTGGGTGTTTCTATGTATATATGTATGTATTTACGAAAAAAAAAATGTATGTATTTATATCAGTTGTCTAGTATCCATAACGAGCTCTGCTTAGTTAAGAATTAGATAATGTTGTGTGTTATTTTATTTATTTATTCCAACTGACAGCACCAATAACTTGCCTCGTTTTTAAGTGTCCATAATCTGATTGGTTGCCTTAGAAATCATGTAAAATAAAATGTTTTCCACATTTAAAATCACACCAAAACAAATTGCAAGGAAAACGGCTAAGCCATACAAATAGCTCAACCTGCTTATTTACCCTCTAGCAACTTTAAGATTGTCCGTCTCACCGGCAGCGACAGATTGTATACCTTTTTAAGCATCATTGACTGGTCCCTCATTTACGAGGGAAAATCTCATGGTGAGTTACATTTTGCTTTCTAAAAAATGTTAGGTGCCTTTTTGAGTTAGATGGCTTAAGAGCGCTTATCCCTTAAACAATTTGTAATTTACTTTTTTCTCTATTTAATTAACCCATGTTCTGAAAAAAACCATATATAAATACTAGGTAGCGATGAGCATGTATGCAGCGATTGATAAATATAAAGAAAAGAAAGAAAGAAAATCATAGTTATTTAGATACAATACCCGATAAGTCATAACATTTCTAAGAAATACAAGATTTACGACATTTAAGGGCCGGTTGTTATGCGTGAGTCACTTTAGGGCCTAGTTGAAAACCAGCGTCAGGCTTCGTCTGGCATTCGTTGAACTTGGACATGTTCTGAGAACATGTATTGTTCACGAGGCAATTATCGCTCGGTTGTATAATTCAAAGTGTATTAGATTTATGTGCGATGTTGTCTTATCGTGCGTGTGTAAAAATAATAGTATATTGTTCACCGAGGGAGGAAAGGGACCGATTACTAGCGAGGGAGCAGTTTGTGGCCCCAAGGCGCAGCCTAGGGCCACAATACCCCCGAGGTAGGAATGGGACTTTCACCCGAGTACTACACAGTACTTTATACTTAAAATGTTCCTCACAGGTGTACTGTGAGGAACATTTTAAGTATTTTTAAAATAAAATCAAAATGTAAGAAACCATGTAAGACACAATTTAGCTTAGAATTTGACCAATATTTCGCGCTTATTTTTTTTTTTTTTATTCTTCACAAAAGGATGTCAGTGGCACGGAGATTCCATATTTAAATTATATGAAAACTCCTTGTACAGGCGCGCGCCATAGATAAGATAACACATGAGAAATGAAAATTCATACAACTTTCTCTCCCACTAAAACACGTTATAAATGGATTTTCATACATTTTTTCCTCCCGCTTATTCAGGTCAAGGAAAAGACTAACGTTCTCTTTTTATTTTCAGGGAAAATTGACTACTGTTCCGATCAGGTGTAGTATAAATATTTTTTTCTTCCGAGTGAGAAAGAAACTTCCGGGTAGTTGTACCAATACTTCCATATACAAAAGATTCCATACGTGACCGATTTAACACGACAATACACATTAAGTCCGCTACACACACGTTTCAACAAATCGTTTCAACATATCAGTGCACACTGATCTGTGCAAATATATCGAACGTGTGTGTGAGAAATCGTTTCAGATATCGCTGATCATAGTTTTTTTAAATCTAAATTTATTTAGAGGCTTTTATTACAAATAATATGTTAGCCCCATCATGCCTTACTATACATTACAGCTATCTATGTAATCATAGGAGACAGAGGAGGACGCTGCTGTGCAAACATATTCAATAAGTCTAACGCCGCATTTGAGTTAGGGTTATTGAGAAGAATAGTGCTAAACAGTCCTACATCGTATTTATTAAAATTATATCTGCACATCAACGAGTTCCTCTGGTGTCGATATTTGACATAATAAACTAGCAAGTGTTGATCATCATCTAGGACTCCGCAAGTATTACAATTCGACGTATCAACTGCATTATTTACCGCCATACCGACAACCTAAGGTTAAAGCTAACACGAGACGCTAAGACCGTGGATGCCCGAATTTCTTTCCAACAACGCAGGTATAATAAAGGATGCGTGTCCACGCGGGTAGGCTGATCCAATGAAACTAAATGATGATAAAGGTAGAAAAGCCACGCTGATTTCAGCACGAATGTGCCGTGTTTAGTTTAAAAACTTGTTTGTTTAGTTTTTTAGTACTATTTTTTTTAGAAAAAAGACAAAGACTAATTTGTTTAAACATTTTTTTTTTCAAGTTAGTGTATTGTCGGTCCTCGATAAATCTACAAAGTTTTAACTTTTAAAGTGGGTCAAAATCGCACCCAAAGGACGACGACAAACATACCAACATAAAAACAAACAAACATACAGGTGAAGCTAATAAAAAGCGTGTAAAAATAACTAAAAACGCATCACACATGTGTCCTCTCACTTTGTGGTTGCAAATGAAGTCGGTTAGAAATTAATTGAAGCCAATCTCTAAAGGGTGTTATATAGTTTGAATCTAAGCTAAAAGACTGCTTTTAGACTTTTGCCACTTTTAGACATACAGTTCAAAGAGTCAGTTATGTGTTTCTATTTGAGTGTTGAAAGCGTACATAAGCCTACTTATACCTGATACCTAAAATAAGATTCCGTACTGATAGAATAAAACAATAATAAATTAAATTAAATGAATAATCTTCATCGTACCAGGTGGATTCTTCATAAAGGAATTTCTACCGCTGTTTACCTCCTCAATTAATCAGCCGAGATAAAATCTGTGACGGATCCACAATCAGATAAATTACTGTTTTCATTTACTCAGAATATTAAATTATAAACCTTTAGTTTTGGAGACGAAACTTTGTCATTTAATTAATTGGAGTTATTTATTTATCTTATATGTGGCGGCTATGGGTGCGAGAAGCTCAAAATCGATCAAAATTATGTGCAATGGGAGAGGCCTATGTCCAGCAGTGGGACGCGATGGGCTGATGATGATGATGTGGTGGCTAAATGGGAGTGAGATCACCTATATAAAGTGAACTTTCGACCAGTGTTATGGAGAGCTTTTAAGGAGATTTTTTCTAGGTAATAGAGCCATGCTGAATTTAGCACGAACGAGCCGGATTGACCGTGGAGATACTTCTCTCACATAGAAGACATATCTCAAATGAGAGCACTCGTGCTGTCTTCCAATGGTGCGTAAGAGATCGGAGGTACAAAGTTGCAGAACCATTTCAAATAGGTCTAACTTCACAAGGACGATGGTGACCAATTTTCCATAAATTTGCTGCTAAAATGACTTTCCTCTGCCGGAAGAAAAGCATGGGAAGACTCTAGTAGTAGGTGGCCACCGTCCACATTGTCAATGAAGCACTCACAATATGGAGACCATGCCCCGCTCGAAGGACCCGGTATCAAAGAGGGAGGGAAACGCGTGCGCTGGAAGAGAGTTCCAGGTTTTGACCACTCGGTACAGAAAAGAAAGAGTCGATCAGTTTAGTCTGAGAGCGTATGTCAACTACTCTATATAGGTGACTTCCAAGACCAGTTCGTGTTGTCCTGTAGAAGAAGGGGCATATTTTCGTAACTGTAAAGGTTTAACCTTTGCAGTTTTGAAAGAATAAAAAAAAAGCAATTGGAGAGGTCCATGTCCAGTAGTGGACTGCGATAGGCTGATAATGATGATGATGATCATATTTAGTTTTATGTGATAATAGTCAGGCTCAATCATCTCACCTGGTCCATTTCCTCTTCGTTCGTAGGAAGGAAACAATGCTCGTTTCTGCACAAAAGTGTAACACAATATCAATAGTAGGCAGGTAAGACGGTAGTATATGAAGAGCAATAATTTACTTAAACCTGCTCTAAGATATGTAACAAGGGTCGGTGATTTGACGTCGTCGCTTCGGAAGCACGTCGATTTGTAATACCAGCCATTCGTGAAGGTAAACTGAAAGCGAAGCGTTTTCGTAACTTTACGAGCTACATCGATCTACGGATCCATGCCATGGCGCTACGAGTGCTACGAAATATGTTAGTGAATCGTGCTCTGCAATAAAGTGTTCTATGGTGAATTGTGTATTTCTTTTGGATTTTTTTAAACATGTATTTTATATTTGTATTCTTTTTTAGGGTTCCGTAGCCAAATGGCAAAAAACGGAACCCTTATAGATTCGTCATGTCTGTCTGTCTGTCTGTCCGTCCGTATGTCACAGCCACATTTTACCGAAACCATAAGAACTATACTTTTGAAACTTAGTAAGTAGATGTAATCTGTGAACCGCATTAAAATTTTTACATAAAAATAGAAAAAAACAATACATTTTGGGGGTCCCATATTTTTTTTTCATCGAACCCATACGTGTGGGGTATCTATAGATAGGTATTCAAAAATGATGCTGAGGTTTCTTGTATCATTTTTTTCTAAACTGAATAGTTTGCGCGAGAAACACTCCCAAAGTGGAAAAATGTGTCCCCCCCCCCCCCCCTGTAACTTCTAAAATAAGAGAGTGATAAAACTAAAAAAAATATATGTTGTACATTATTCTACAAACTACCAACGAAAATTGGTTTGAACGAGATCGAGTATGTATTTTTTTTAATACGTCATAAATAGTAAACCGCAATTTACCTTTCATTAAATCAATACACTATTATAAAACATCGATCAAAGTTACAACGAACTACTAGAACTTTTATATGATGTTACTTGCTTATACGGAAAACTTCCTGGGCGAGTCGGACTCGCACTTGGCCGCCTTTTTATGCCCGCTCTACACTCGCGGCGCGAACGGCCGCGAAAGCCCGCGACAACCGCGAATCACGAGTGTGGATGTTGTTCACACTTCTCGTTCGCGCTTCGCACCGTTCCCCGATCGGTGTCGGTTTTTTGGCCCGCGACAAAGGGTTCGCGGCACGTGAACGTGAACGCATCCACACTCGCAGTTTTTTGCAGTAGCGTACGAGACATCGTAGGGAGTGGTTGTGCGTGCGTTGGTAATTGACCTAAATATGAGCAACGTACTTCAGCATCATTTTCACCATATTCTCTTGCATCTCTAACTCCTTCGCCCACATACCAGAGCGCACATACTTCACACAGCAGTTACTCCGAACCATCAATTCACCACTACTTATCACCTCCAGAAATCCATATTCCCGAACAAAACCCAACTCGTGCTGCTTCACAGATCATCATAACATAAAATGAATGTATTCGAACGGCTACTCAAGAATACAAAAATGATGATGAAAATAAGATTGATGCCGCGTTCAATAAGGCTTGATTTTTTTAAATTAATAGAGTTTTAAAAGACTGATTAATAAATAGTACAAATACTTACTTCTGATTTTTAACATTTAATTAATGAATACTATAATTAATAAATAATTTTAATAATAAATTGTTTTTAACTTCCTTGATTTCATCCTTTAGGGCTTCATTCAAAGCATGACATACTTCTAGAATAATCTTTGATATCAGTTGATGTGAGATTTTAAATAAATAGTGGAGACTTTCGAAACTATCTCCAGTAGCCAAATATCGCAATGTAATGGCAAGGCGTATTTTAGCTGGGATCGATGGTCATAATTGAGTGTCTTGTTTGGATATCATTGGTAAAATTTTGCCTAATAAGTTATCAAAATCCGACTGAGACATTCTCGTAAACTTATGAAATTCTCCTGATGGTTCAGCAACTAATTCACTCAACTGTTCATCCATTGTTGCACTGAAAAAATAAATTAGGTAGGTAAAGTATTTATAGCATTAAGAATATACAGAAAAAAATAAAATATGCTCCAAAATGAAAAATTGACCTGTTTCTATTGCGATGGATTCGTGTCATCCACCAACGTCTTCTTCTCCATCTCTTTTTTGTGTGCTTCTTAACTACACAAAGGTACTTATAATACGCAATTGCAAGCAGTGACACATTAGCAGCAAAAATCACGTCGTCGTTCATCATAGTCGCGAACAAGACTGTGAAGCTTTGCGAGTGTGGAGGGACACAGTTCTTGCGCGGATCACGGCGTGAATTCACGGCGTGAATTCATGGCGCGACGTCACGCGCGAGTGTAGAGCCGGTATTACATTAATAGTCTTTAACAGTCCGCCACTGGTCTCTCCTGTGAAAGGAGGCGTACTATATATTTATTATACCATTATATATTCGGGACTAAATAACGTTGTGTGTAAGATGACCGAAATTTTATTAATTTATTAATATATGTCATAATTTTCTTGCTTTGTACGTAATATCTTGATCGAAAAACGCAAAATACTTTTACATGGAATATAAATATAGGGTAAATATAAAAGATAAGGTAAGGATATATCTGCATGGGAGAAGCCCAAAATCGATCAAAATGGTGTGCAATGTGAGAGGCCTATGTCCAGCAGTGGACTGAGATGGACTGATGATGAAGATAATGAAGGATATATATTTCAAATATTAGTAAGTAGTTACACAAAATACACACTTTCAATTAAAAAATATGTCTATCTCACTATATTGAACAAAGTTTCAATGGCCATGATGACAACTGGCACCAAAGTAGTTTTGCATAAGTTCATAATTATTTTGAATACTAACGACACGGTCTGGCTTCGCCCAGAAGTTTTTGAAATTTTCACACTTAATCAACGATAATATTCTTGAGTTATACAAATAAACCTTCGTTTTGAATTAATAGCATAAATCAAAACTAAAATCCGTTACTTATGAAAATTATTTATTTATTTATGCCATTCGTATTTTTTAAATTCAATTATAAATACAAGCCTTGAGAAAAGCAGTCGTATAAGGCTCTCATGGAACAAAGAAAACGATCGCATGACGGAATCCGTAATGCTATGGAGATTTTCAAGTGGTTGCTTTTACCGTCTGTTTTCTGTACTATCCTATTCTTTTCTAAGCCCAGCTTTTCTAGAACTTTAGAGGTAGTAAAATAAACGGTTAATGTACTCTCATTTAAAAAAGTACCATAGTACTACTAGACAACTGATATAAGTACATAAACAAATTTTTTACACACTTTTTATTAGCTTCACCTGTATGTTTGCATGTTTGTTTGTATGTTTGTAACCGACTGTTTTGGGTACGATTTCGACCCACTTTAAACGGCCAGATTTCGTTCAAACTTCGTAGATTTATCAAGGACCGATGACAATACACTAATTTTGAAAAAAAGAAACTAAAACTTTTAAAGTTTTTCTAAAAAAAATTGTTTTTAAATAGTAAACAAACACAATTTTTACCTAAAACGTGGAAAATAACTTTAATGTAATAAAGCGTGAGGTGCTTTTTGAAAATATTTTAATAACGTCGCCTCACGCTTTTTACATTAAATTTTTTTTCTAGTTTTTAGTTTAAAAGCGTGTTTGTTTAGTTTTTTAAAACTTTTTTTTTTTGTAAATACGTAGGTACATACTATACATATAAAACACCTAACTCAAAAACAAATATTTATGGATCACACAAACCTTTGGTCCGACTCGAGAATCGAACCCGAAACCTCAAGAACAGCAGTCATATACACTACCACTGCGCATCCGAGGCAGTCAAATCTTTTTGGTTTGAATCTACAATACACAGTGCAATAGAAAACGGCATGGTGACCCCTGAAACCTCTAAGCTCTACTGCCAATCGAATATTGAAAAGAGATGCAGACAAAGTTGTATGGTTCAGCTAGTAAAACTATAAACAGAACAGAAAATTAAATTTCTGGACATAATATCTGGTTATGAAAAATGCTTTGCCCCACTTACCGGCATTCCTTAAGTTCCTATAAGCGCCGTAATTATAGCGAGAATTTTATACATACTTATTTGAATTTTATAAACGACTAGCTAATGCCTTTGACTGCCTTTTTGGGCTTGTGGTTAGCGTATGCGGCTGCTGATCAAGTGGTCTCGGGTTCGATTCCCATTTGTTTCGGAGTTTGGACGTTTTCTATGTATAATATGTAGGTATTTACAAAAAAAAACTATGTTAATGTATTTATATCAGTTGTCTTGTACCCATAACACAAGCTCTGCTTAATACGGGACTCGATGATGTTGTGTGTAATTCGTCAGAAATATTTACTATTTAGAGTTCACGTTTTAGTATAACAGTTTAGATGATTCTCGGGAATCATAATTTCAGCCTTTAATAAATACACTGTTGGACATAGACCCCTTTTTAGATAGGAAGAACTGGAAGATGATGACGCCTACTTGGAATCTACTCTTGTTTTCCAGCAGGCAGAGTAGAGTTACTTTGGTAGGCTTAAATAAAAAAAATGTGATTATGAATTAAATCCTGCTAATTAATTGGTCTCGGGTTCAAATCCCGGGTCGGGCCAAAAAGTGTTTTTTGTTTTTTCTTAGAAAATTCCTAATAGCAACTCGGAATTTGGAAGTTTGACGGTGATTCACGCCCGTGCCTCGGAGAGCACGTAAAGCCGTCGGTCCCGGTTGTCATGAACATCTATGGCAATCGTTATTGGGAATTTAGTGCCCTCAAATATACTGACAATTAGTTCAATCTTCGAATTTCAGTTCTCCTTTAGGGTTGCGGAGGTCCGACGCCAGTCGCTCCGTGGAAAAACTGATATTCAAGTGAAACCGGTTGAACTAGTAGCCGACCCTAAATAAACTTGGGAATTAAGGCTAGGAAGATGATGATATGAGTTAAATCCTGCCCCGATTAGTTCAAATATATTATGCAAACATGTACGTTTAGTATGTAGTAAGATTCTATGTATGTACTATCAGTGAGTGACTTATTTGTTTTGTTAGAATTTATTAAGATTAGAACATAGTAAATGATATAAGATAACAATTCTTATCTCTCTACAAAAACATTTTTGTAAGTGGAACAAAGAGATTGTGTGTGAATAATCTTAAATTAAGTATTTTTGTGAACGAACTAAAGTATGTAAATGTAAGCAAACAGAGATGTTTACTTGAAGATTACGAAGAATGATTTATTGCCGAGGACTCGCTTAAACTCAGACACATTCGCATGGCAAAGAACTTGAACAAATGGAAATTTAGCTCGTCACTACACTGATGAAATAAATTACATTTAGAATACAAAAGGAGAAGAGTGACCTTAATTTAATTCTTTGAAGAATACAAATTAAGTATTTTATAGAAATTCTCAAATATTTACTTGAAAATATAGTTTTGTGATGAGTTTTTATATTTTCGCGACTTTTACACATACTCATGTTTTTTACGTTTTTACGTTACGATACCTTCTAATTTCCGACGTTTCGAACACCCGTGTATAACCCGTTCGAAACGTCAGAAATTAGACGTTCGTGGTCACTGATTTGAGCTTAGATGATAATCTAGCTACCGCTAGCCATAATTAAAGTCAAGCAATTCAAGCAACCTATATCTATATCCTCAGGATTGCGGGGTCCGATGCCAGTCGCACGATGCAAAAACTGAACTCAGTTAAAGCTGTTTCAACTAATAGTGTTGAAAATTATAAAGGCTAGAAAGAAAATTAAGAAGAAGGTACGAAATACACGCGGTAGAAAGAGAAATTAATAAAATATTTTAAACTGTGGCGAACTATTCATTTTAGCATAACTATTACAGTTATTATTATCTTATAATAAAATTGGTAGGTGATAAAACTATTCCTAAACTCTTAAGAGTTTTTTACAGTCTAGCCAAAGTTTTAAAACTAAAGCTATTAGTTTTATGGATAATTTGCTGTTTTGGTTCGCTAAACACATTAAAAATCATAGTATTTTTCGATATGAGTTTTATATTGATCTGAAGTTTTATAATTTATCTAGTCTGAACTATAAACTAAGAGTACTTGTTTGTCATTATTTATTATTGCATTCAAGAACATACATACATTTTTTCGTAAAAATATATTTCCTGTAATTGCACACTGCTCAACAAAGAAGCCGCTGGCAGCCATTACACAGTTAATACTAGCACGGCTGGCATGTCAATACCAAGCAACATTAATTTGAAATCTTAATTTGCTGATATTTTTTATTCATTGCATTTTCAAATATAAATATACATTTAAAAATATAAAAAATAGGAGACCAACGACTTCGGGTACAGGGACACAGAAACCGGTGTTTAGGGCTCCAAAGATAGAAACCTCCTCACAATACGTGCCGTGTCAAGGAGGACTGCCTAGTGCATCAGACCCTTGATCCAGCCGTCTAACGTAAGCCTTTTAAGGTATTGGTCGAGGCTCTTGGCTATCAAATCATGAGCAAAAACTACTGTTGGAACAATGATCGCCGAATCCACATTCCACATATCTACAATCTCGTGAGATATAAAATATTTGAATATTTATATTTTTTTAGTTACAATCTATTCTCTGTCCGCTTGGCAAAACCAAACCTGGATCATTAAGCCACTGTGCATAGGCTCTGCAGACAATACAATATGTTGTCCAAAACTAAAAATTTAAACCTCAATGCTTCACTTTTAAACTAAAGAACATTAAGCTTTGAAAAGCATTCTTAGTGTGTTAAGTTTGCTTACATGTTAATGTATATAATTTCTGTATTAATTTGGTACCTATTCAATGTAATGTACTTCGTATATTACAGAAAGGCATTACTGTATTTTTATTTTGCGTCATACACAAAATATAAAAAATATACAAAATACCAAAAAAATTGTCGCTTAATAGGCACTATATAAGAGAAGACATATGTCCTTAGCAGGCTCTTGATTAAAAAGCCACCTTTTCTCTACTTTGTAACAAACTATAACAACTACCCACTCACTTCTAACTTCCGTAGCTAGTTCTGTCTCTAAAACTCAAGTGAGCAACGTTATTGCATTTATATTGCTTGCAATAGCAACTGCAACAAGACCGTAAACACGTAAATACGAGCATAAATGCGAATACGCGAGAACTTCAACGTAAGCATTTTATTTTAAAGAACTAGAGAAAATGTTTCATTTTGTTTTAACTATCTTTATTTTTTGTATTAATTATTCAATCTTTGACTGCCTCGTTGGTCTAGTGGTTAGCGTATGCGGCTGCCGATCAAGAGCTCCTCCTGGGTTCGGTTTTTGGGTCGGACCTAACGTTTGTATGATCTGCAAATATTTGTTTCGGAATTTAGGTATTTTCTATGTAAATGTATGTATTAACAAAAAAGTAAAATGTTTTTATATATTATAACTTGTATAGCACCCACAGTACAATCTGTGCTTAGTTTGGGACTAGATGACTTTGTGTGTAAGATGTACGAAATATTTATTATTATAGGTCGTAATCGTAATATCAGCTATTCTCGAGATCAGAGCTGAGGTTTGAATTCGGAATGAGGAGTAACTAAATAAATTCTAAACAACGGATATTTTTCCATCAAGCCCTACCGTCACCTCTTTCAAACCGGTATTTTCTAGTAAAAGACTGACAAGATCTGAAGATTCCTGATCAGGAAATCCTGCAATCATACGGATTGTTGCTAGTTCTGCTTAGTTTAGGACTAGATGTCGTTGTGTATATGATGTCCGAAATATTCATTTATTTATTATTTACATGAAAACAACAAACAATAATCCAGGATAACAAAATCTTCATTAGCCAAAGCCGTTTCTCGTCAAGGGCAGTAGTCTCAAATCTGTTTAGATTAACCCAAGACTTAGGTTGAGCTGCGGCCGACGAATTAGCACTGTGGAGCTCAGGTATATACCTGCTGGAGCAATGCCAAGATTGCCTCTGACCTACAAACTAATCCTATATTCAATGCCTAACGCTACTGTGTAAATTAGAAAAGTTTTGAGTCTTATTCGTATTATTAAACTTTAGTAATATTTTAAGGTAAATAAAAAAAGCGGCCAAGTGCGAGTCGGACTCGCCCATGAAGGGTTCCGTATCAGCAAGTAACATCATATAAAAGTTCTTGTAGTTCGTTGTAACGTACATCGATGTTTCTATACTAGTGTATTGATTGGATGAAAGGTAAATTGCGTGTTACGATTTATGACGTATTAAAAAAAAACTACTCACTAGATTTCGTTCAAACTAATTTTCGTTGGTAGTTTGCATGGTAATGCACAACATATATTTTTTTTTGTTTTATCACTCTCTTATTTTAGAAGTTAAAGGGGGGGGGGGGGACACACATTTTTCCACTTTGGAAGTGTCTCTCGCGCAAACTATTCAGTTTAGAAAAAAATGATGTTAGAAACCTCAACATCATTTTTGAACACCTATCCATAGATACCCCACACGTATAGGGTTTGATGAAAAAAAAATTATTGAGTTTCAGTTCCAAGTATGGGGACCCCCAAAATGTATTGTTTTTTTTTCTATTTTTATGTAAAAATCTTAATGCGGTTTACAGAATACATCGACTGACCAAATTTCAACAATATATCTCTTATAGTTTCGGAAATAATTGGTTGTGACATACGGACGGACAGACAGACAGACAGACTTGACGAATCTATAAGGGTTCCGTTTTTTGCCATTTGGCTACGGAACCCTAAAAATTACTGGTCCGAATTTTTTGTCGGATAGTCCTCTTTGGCGAATGTTATGAAGTATGTAATGTATGTATAGACTATCTGTTTTCAAGATTTCATTTATATAGGTTCAGTAGTTTTGCCATGAAAGTCGGACAGACAGACAGACAAAGTTACTTTTATAATAATAAATAAATAAATAATTAATTAGGACTTCTTACACACAACATCATCTAGTCCCAAATTAAACAGAGCTTGTATAATTGGTACTCAACAACTGATATAAATACATCAAGATATATTTTTTGTAAATACATTCATATTATACATAGAAAACACCCAAACTCCAAAACAAATATTTGCATATCACACAAATATTTAGTACGACCCAGGAATCGAACCCAAGACCTCTTGATCAGCAGCCGCATACGCTAACCACTAGAACATCAGCTTTTGTCTGCAGCTCTATGTCCTTCCTCATCAATCAAAGGGAGATCCTTCCACGCTTGACGAAGGGCATATCGTAAACTTCACTAAAATAGGCTCAGCAGTTAAGCCGTGAAAGCGTAACAGATAAACAGAGCTTTTTTCATATTTATAATGTTACTAGCTGCGCCCTGCGGTGTTACCCGCGTATTTTCGGAATAAAAATTAGCCTACTTTTGTGATTATCTGGAACTCATGTTCAACAACTATTTAGAAATTTTCATTAAGGTTGCTATGCAAGTGTGTTACGCATAGCAACCTGTGAAGTTTTGACAGGAGATAAGTCAGTGATACATTTTGATATCTACGACGATTTATGTATTTTTTTAATCACCTAATTTTCGGCCGTGTATTCTGATTATTGAAGAAAAAAGCAGCCAAGTGCGAGTCGGACTCGTCCATGAAGGGTTCCGTATCAGCAAGTAACATCATATAAAAGTTCTTGTAGTTCGTTGTAACTTTAATCGATGTTTTTATACTAGTGTATTGACTGGATGAAAGGTAAATTGCGTGTAACGATTTATGACGTATTAAAAAAAAACTACTCACTAGATCTTGTTCAAACCAATTTTCGTTGGTAGTTTACATGGTAATGTATAACATATATTTTTTCTAGTTTTATCACTCTCTTATTTTAGAAGTTAGAGGGGGGGGGGACACACATTTTTCTACTTTGGAAGTGTCTCTCGCGCAAACTATTCAGTTTAGAAAAAAATGATATTAGAAACCTCAACATCATTTTTGAACACCTATCCATAGATACCCCATACGTATAGGTTTGATGAAAAAAAAATTTTTGAGTTTCAGTTCCAAGTATGGGGACCCCCAAAATGTATTGTCTTTTTTCTAAATTTTTGTAAAAATCTTAATGCGGTTCACAGAATACATCGACTGACCAAATTTCAACAGTATAGCTCGTATAGTTTCGGAAATAATTGGCTGTGACATACGGACGGACAGACAGACAGACAGACAGACAGACAGACAGACTTGACGAATCTATAAGGGTTCCGTTTTTTGCCATTTGGCTACGGAACCCTAAAAATTAGCCTATGTGTTATTCTGATATATAATCTACATTACTGTAAAGTTTCATCCATATTCGTTCAGTAGTTTTTGTGTGAAAGAGCAACAAACATACATACACACAAACTATCGCGTTTATAATATTAGTAGGAAGTATGACTAATATTGAAATTATAGAAGTACTTATGGATTAAATAATATCGACTTAGGTCTACAACAAAAATATTACACGATCAGATTTAATTACAGCCAACACGAGGCCAATATTATTTAAACACCAAAAAGTACAAATTAACGACAATAAAAAGATCTTTCAGGCTTCAATCCTGGCTGAAAATGAAAACGTCAGGCTTTTTATTCGCAATAAAGGAAATACGGCGTTTGTTGAAAGAGAATGCCACGGATGTATTATATTTAGCATTTCCGTTTCTTTATTTTTAAATTTTAAATTTAGAATATAGAATACGTATTTTTATCCGACTACGGCAAAAGCCAAAGGTGGGTTATGGTTTTGACAAGCTATATATGTGTGTTCATTACACGTTTTATATTAGCTTCACCTGTATGTTTGTTTGTGTATCTCCTTGGGGTGCGATTTTGACCAACTTTAAACGGCCAGATTTCGTTCAAAATTTATATATTTATCGAGGACTGATGATTTAGATTAGTCTTTTTTAGTCTAGAAAAAAAATAGTTTTAAAAAACTAAACAAACACGCTTTTGAAACTAAAAAGTAGAAAATTATTTTAATGTAACAAAGCGTCGGGCAACATTATTGTAATAATTTCAGAAAGCACCCCACGTATTTTAAAACAATTTTTTTTTTCACATAATACATGTACATAATTATCATTTGAATTGTTCTGGTATTGTAGTCGATGGCTTCCTGATTATTATTTCTGATGTTATTTTGTATAATTGAAAAAATATGTTGGCAAGTGTAGCTTCAGTTTATATTTTTAAATAAACAGTAGTTTACTGTAGATTGCTGATTGTTTTTTTTTTAATCAATAATATTGTTGGTTGCAAAAAATAATATTAAGAGCCACTTGTGACTTTGTCCGTATTTATTCATTTATTGTAATATTTCCATGGTATTGGTGTTTCGATTTAAAAAAAAAAAAATACTTCTTCTTCCGAGCCTTTATTCCCAAGTCTATTTGGGGTCGGCTACTAGTTCAACCGGTTTTGCCTGAATTTCAGTTTTTCCACGGAGCGACTGGCATCGGACCTCCGCAACCCTAAGGGAGAACTGAAATTTGAAGGTTGAACTAGTTGTCAGTATATTTGAGGGCACTGACTTCCCAATAACGATTGCCATAGATGTTCATGACAACCGGGACCGACGGCTTTACGTGCTCTCCGAGGCACGGGCGTGAATCACCGCCAAACTTCCAAACTCCGGGCTGCTATTAGAAATTTCCTAAGAAAAACCCAAAAACACTTTTTGGCCCGACCCGGGATTTGAACCCGAGACCTCTTGATTAGCAGTCGCATACGCTAACCACTAGACCAATGAGGCAGTTAAATAATTAAAATATACTTATCAAACAAATTAATAATATAACGGCACCAATAAAAAAAAGAGAAAACTAAAACCCAACTACTAATCTTTTCAAAGTTGAATGTGTATCTCTGTACTACTGATATTTGTGTACTATATTTTTTAAACACATATACATTGTTTCATACTTTTTCAGCGTCGTTTTATGTCGGAGTTGACTTTTAGTACTTATTTTTAAATGAACTTTCTTATTGCTCAATTATAACTACACGGTTGGCCTAGTGGCTTAAGCGGTTGCCACGCCGCTTCCTACTACGCTAAGTGTCGTGGGTTCAAATCCCACGTGGGACAAAACTTTGTGTGATTCACAATTTGTTGTTCTGAGTCTGGGTGTTCATTGTGTCCGTTTCATGTATGTTTGTTAAGTCCCCCGTGACACAGGAATTTATATTCCTAATGCGGGAGTTGTCTTTTTAAAAGAAACTAGAAACCAAAATTATTTGATAATGTGGCAATTTTTTTTTGTACGGCTTGCCGTTTGATCCTAAACTAGTCAAAGCTTACCTATAGTAGCCAAACTACTGATAAACTACGAGCCAGGGTCCTACCAGGCTTGAAAAGCATCTCACTAAGCCACCATAGTGTGGATGACCTGGCTATTTTCATCAGGATTACCATAAGTTATAATTTTAACAAAAAGAGACCGACTTCAATGAAAAACTATTCCGAGTACAAAAATCGCGACAATTTTGCCTGATATTTGAGGAGTTCCCTCGATTTCCTTGGGATCCCAACATCAGATCCCGATATGGTGACGATGGGACCACCTGTAAGCTACGCCCATTCCAAATCAAAAAGAATTTTCGAAATCGGTTCATAAACGACGAAATTATCGCTGAACATACATTAAAAAAAAAAAAAAAGATTCCGACGAATTGAGAACCTCCTCCTTTTTTTTGAAGTCCGTTAAAAATATAGTCAATTTAGCACCCTATATAAACTAAAAATTATACTCTTTAATCGTATGACCAATTTAAATAAAATAATATCTGTATCAAAAGCACCATCCAGTCTCGAATCCTATATCGGTGTAGGGTAGCCGTTTCATCTGCATTAGTACCGAAGGCGTGCAGAGGGCTTTAGGGTTCCCTCTAATAGATTTCCGCGTCTCAGTTTGCTGTACAGAAGGGGCCCGGAAACCTTTTTGAAGGTACATTTGACGTATAGAGGCACGTATTTAGGGGTATGTCGGACCATTGACCTCTTTTCAAAACGTGTTGTCATGGTAGAACCCGGAAAAATTTGGAATTATACTCCTGGAACCAATAGCTGTGTAATGTGATTCGATTTAAATCAAGTTAATAATTTAAGACCAATAAAAAACTAAAAATTGAGTGTATTTTTATTTTAATAAATTTTAAATCCCATTGTCACTTTTACGACTAAAACTAATGTAATGACAGATTCTAAGGCAAAATTTATTAAGTCATTTTGACTACGGAGTATGCCAAACATACATTCTACATACCATTATCAACAGCCTTCGACAGTCCACTGCTGGACATAGGCCTCTCCTTTGAAAGGAGGTTTTGGCCTACTATATCACGCTATCCAGACGGGTTGGTAAAGGGTTTGTTTCAAGTTTTCCTTCTCTTGGCATTTTGTTCCGCCACTGCTTATTTTGATCCTTTAGTCGCCTCTTACGACACCCATAGAATGAATAGGGGTGGTGACACTTTTATTCTTAATCTGTCACCACACGGACACTACATACATTCACTCGAAAACCATAATCTTTCTTCTCGTATAGATTTGCAAAAATACTCATTTAGACAAAAGATTCTCCACTTCTAAAAAATCTATTTCTTTTAAATAAATGACAAAATAGCAGATTGGTCCCCTGATAAAAAACAACAAGAAACTCCCACCACACATAAAAAGGAACATAATATTCGGATATGAAATAAAGTAGTTTGGAACAAAAAAAAACAACCGAATTAAAACTTTCTCCTTTTTCGAGATACGTTAAAATCGACTTTGACGAAAATAAATCCAGGGGCAAAGGATTAGTCTCTTTATTTCTTATTTGTACACTATTTTCCCGAACTCCGTCTAAACAGGAAAATCGTAATATCCTGATAGTGTAGATTATATTTACAGCGGAGTCAACCGAGCGTGGAATTTATCTTTATGTTTCAATACAGGCTTTGACCTTGAACCGAACGAT
This sequence comes from Phragmatobia fuliginosa, assembly GCA_932526445.1. Lineage (NCBI taxonomy): Eukaryota > Metazoa > Arthropoda > Insecta > Lepidoptera > Erebidae > Phragmatobia > Phragmatobia fuliginosa. Next base: position 13,625,137 of record OW052079.1, on the reverse strand, counting down.
TATTTTCTGAAGTAAAATGTTTAGGAAATCAGTCTGACACGTGTTTGAAAATGGGATTACGATTATTTTTCTCTTTGAATTGAATTATGCTAAGACGTAGTACAGAATTTCTAAGTGGCGTGCAATTGGAGAGGCCTATGTCCAGCAGTGGACTGCGATAGGCTGATGATGATGATGACGTAGTGCAGAATTTCAAAATAATTAATATGTATGAAAATTTTAACGAAGAATAAATTAATCTCTTTGCTAAAAATCTAGATTAATAAAATTAATGAGTGTAGTAAAAATAAATCCATTATTTTTTCAATAGATGGCTTTAGTTATCTGTATCTTGCGTTATAAGTACGATCGGGTGCTAATAAATGGTTTTAGAAAGATGAGATTTAGCACTAAAAAATATCTGTCAGTTTTGTGATTAGTTTCCAACTATAATTCAGCCGAACCTTTAGTCAAGCCTTACCTACCTAAAATTATTTATTTATTTATTTTGGAAAACCAACATTGATATGCAATATCAAGCCAATTATAAGTTTTCACAGAATGCAACATGATAAAAAAACAAACAATGTACATAAATAAACATCAACATGATACTTTATCAATACATAAATGTAAATAAAAAAAGCAAATTCAAAATTAAGAATTTAAAAGTTAAAATGCCATCATTTAAAAAACTTGAGGTTTAGCAATCCACGTACAACCCTGATGTTAGTGTTAAAGGGATAATGCTAAAACTTTCTTTTAAGTACGAGTCTGCGTATGTAAATTCACTCTGCATGATAGAAAGCATAAAATGAATCCAAAACTAGTGGTCTTCTATAACTTATTGCGAATACATTTACCAATGGCGTTGTCCGCGTGGTGACGCATTAAGAATACAGAGTGTCACCACCTGTCGTAAAAGGCGACTAAGGGATAAACTACGCAAGACAACATCAATGCAAAGAGAAGGACACCTTGCAAACAACCCTATACCAACCCGCCTGGCCAGTGTGGTATAGTAGGCTTTCTAAGGAGAGGCCTATGTATAGCAGTGGACTGTTAAAGGCTGTTAATGATGATGATGATTTACCAATGAAACACGATAGCACGACATTGAAAGGATCTGTTTTAAAATTGCTTGATACCAAATCCCTGTTAGAACGTGTAAATCACTCAGGTCACACCGGTTCCTCTCCACCGTATCGAAGTAAGACTCTTTCACATACTAAGAATTCATTATTGTAAGCTAGCTAAGTTAATGATGAAATTTTACCCGAATGATAATAAATATTAGTAAAGAAACACTACCTGTTCTCTGATCTAACTCCGGCTCATTAACTTGAATACTACCGTGTAAAACTAATCTATTTATCTATTTAACAAGGCCTACAAGATGTTTGGATTTGTCGTAAGAGCTTCACGGGACTTTGTGCGACCCTCTACACTTCTGATTTTGTACAAAACTATAATAAGAATATGCCGTTTCAGTCTGGAGTCCATACTATATTAAGTATATACACAGTCTAGAGATGGTTCAAAAGAAGTTTCTGCGAACCGTAAATTACAGGTGCAGGCATCCTCGTGCCGGCTACCCTGAACTTTTAAAAAAAATTAATATCATCCCCTTAGAATCTAGACGTTTACTACTGAATGTCATGACGCTGCATGGATTTTGCAATAACAGAGTTGACAGTAGTGTAATTACTAGTAAATTATGTTACATAGTGCCTCATACTGTCTGCCGGCGGGGAAATCGAGTTCCTAAGCTATTCTATGCAGGCATCAGCAGAACTAACGCTGGTGTAAATGCACCCTTTTATCGCATTGTGGATGGTTACAATGAACATTTTATGCTCTCGACATATTCGCTCTTACTAGCTATCAATTTAAAAAGCAAGCCATTGAACTTCTGCGTGTTTCTCACTAGGATTTGTCAACGCTGATTAATTGACCAGCTGACTGTCCTATAAATGTTTTTTTTTTATTTGTTTGTTTTAGTATAATCTTTAAACTTAGAATTTAACGAGTAACATGACCTATTATTCTTGTTGCTAACCTGTGAACAATGGTGTACATGTTTATAAATTTGATGTACACATTTGTATCTAGCTATAATCTAACATGTATCTGTTTTTTGTTGTAGGTAATAAATAGAAAAAAAAAAACACATGGTCTCAAACATATTATGCCGTATGCAGAGGCACAGATTTCCAAGTATTTCCAACCTAGTTCAGCAACGGAAACTAGTAAAAAGACACAATTTAGATCATAGCTAACATGCAAATGTAATGATCTGATAAACTTTTTAAATTGTTAACAATCTATATTTTACAATAAATTCATTATTATTATTATATTATTATCGTTTATTACTGAGCACTAACGTTTGTTTTAATAGTTATACAATAATTTTAACAAAAAGAAACCGACTTCAAAGAAAAACTATTCCGAGAACCCAAATCGCGACAACTGTGCCTATGATATTTGAGGAGTTCCCTCAATTTACTTGGGATCCCATCATCAGATAAGGATATGGTGACGATGGGACTACTTGTAAGCTTCGCCAATTTCAATGCAAAAATATTTTTTGAAATCGGTTCATATACGACGAAAGTATCGCTGAACATACATAAAAAAAAAAGATTCCGACGAATTAAGAACCTCCTCCTTTTTTTTAAGTCGGTTAAAAAGCATGGTATTACTTAATACTGATCTGACTGACTTAATGCTTTAATTGATTAAAAGATTGCTGTTTTGATTTTAGGTGTTCTTTTTATCCGTCTCATGTATGAATGTATATTCAAAATATTATAAATATCAATAGTAATGTTATACAGCTGAAGAGTTTGTTATTAGAACTAAATCTAAAGAACTATTCGTTCAATTTGAAAATATATTCAGTAGTGATAGCTAAGTTATCGAGAAAGGCTATATAGGCTATAACACGCTACGACCAGTAGGAGCGGAGTATTAGTGTAAAATTATTCATTTTCAGAGAATTAATTGCGTACACTGCGTAAATGGTTATTGATTCGTGTAAATAATGTATCAGAGAATTCTAAATAACATAAAGTTCTAACAAAAAGTCGTGTGGCACTCGGGGACTGCCGCGGTTAAGCTATTGCATAGTATTTTTTATCAACACATGCAATTATATTTTTTATTTTTTTATTTATGTTGTATATTGTTTTCTTTGATATTAAATCAAGTTTACAAAACAATGTACACTGTCTTTTTACCAACATACATTCTAACAATATTATTGCCAAACAATAAAATCATCCTATTAACCGAAAGACAATGACAACTAAACAGAGCACATAATAGTAATATGAGCATATCTATGGAATAAAAAATGAAAAAAAAAAGAAGAAGGAGATCCTTCTTCTTTTTTTTTCACAGTCATTCTAGATAGAATGACTGTGTTGTCAAGGCAACGGATAACGGCCGGTGGCGGCAGCATGCATGCGCTAATCTGCCTATAGAGCACGGTGCCGCCACATCCTTGTCGCACTGCAATTACAATCATACTCTCTATCCTTTTTTAGAGTGTTAGGTTTTTAGGTTACGGAATTTCTTGATTCGGTCGCCGCGCTCAAAGCCCGCGATAAAAGCTATACAATAGCTTAAAAGTCTGCGTCTGTCTTTAAACGTTAGCTCAGAACAACCTGTTTTACGCTGAGAGCAATAGAATACGCAGACCGAGCTGAAAAGGTTGAATAGTGAAAATATAAAGAAAGATAAATTTAATATTATAAAGCAGTTTGCTAAGCTGGTAATGGTTACAGGTGGCTAAATATTTATGAGGTTTATTTTGTCGGCCCAGTAAAAGGAAACAGCAAATCTAAATCGAATAATATCATGAGTGTAATATCAATTTTGTTCGTTCAGGCATTCATTTCTTTGCGATTTATGTAGTTGCCATATTGATGTAGAACCTAGTTTAGGGGAAAGTTTTTTACAGAGGTAGTTGAGAAAAGAACTCATACATATTTTTATTGACTTTTTATTGATCGACAATTTGAGTATGATATTTATATGATTCTAATTTTTTATCATATATTTCTCTTTAAGGAGTTTTACTGATAGAAAGATGACTGTCAGATTTATTTACTGATTCAAAGTTAGTGTATACGAACGATTATCAAAGATTCAATTCCGGACTATTACAAAATATACGATAATTTCATTTCGAATAATTTCTACGAGCACTTTGTCGACGTGATATAAATATATATCCATGCAAAGTTTCGTCTTTCTAGCACTGATATTTGGACGTGCCGTGCGTGCCGTGCGTCCGGCGCGGGCCAATGGACCCGCACCTTAAGTCGAGTCGAGGTCGAGGATATGACGAAACTATAAGGGTTCCGAGTCATAAACTACGGAATACTAAAAAGCAATTATTAATTTTTTTATGTCTGTATGTTTGTCACGGATAATCTCTGGAACGTTTGGACCGATGTTGATGGAACTTTCACTGACAAAAAGCTGATAATATAAGGAGTTACTTAGGCTAAATTTCTAATAATATTTGGCGTCGGCTACTAGTTCAACCGGTTTTACCTGAATATAAGTTTCTCCACGTAGCGACTGGCATCGGACCTCCACAACCCTAAGGGGGAACTGAAATTCGAGGGTTGAACTAGTCGTCAGTAAATTTGAGGGCACTGACTTCCCAATAACGATTGCCATAGATGTTCATGATAACCGGGACCAACGACTTTACGTGCTCTCCGAGGCACAGACTTAAATCATCGCCAAATTTTCAAACTCCGGGCTGCTATTAGGAATTTCCTAAGAAAAACTCAAAAACGACAAAAACACTTTTTGGTCCGACCCGGTATTTGAACCCGAGACCTCTTGAATAGCAGTCGCATAGTCTAGCTGCGCTCTGCGGCGTATTACAATAATAACTGTGGGCGATACTGCGGGACTTCGCTAGTCATACTATGAGAAAGTGAGAACTTCAATGACGCGATTAAGGAAATGTTAGTTACTTCGTAATTTGTGTGGTCTTTACTAGATGGCGCTGAAATATATTTTATTGCTTAAGGATGGAACAAACACAGTACAGCAGTACTTAATTACGAAATAACGACCCAGCTATTTTTAATTCGCAGTAACCCTATCATAACCTAATAAGCGTTAATAAAAATTGTCCTAATTATCAATATTGTCATTAAACTTCGTCCTGGGGATCATAAATAAAAAGTGTCTTTACATTTTATGATAATTTTAATAGAAGCGTAAAACGGGAACCAGGAAGTATTTAATGTTAGAACAAAGATAACATTGACATTAAATAAGAAAGAAGATTCCAACCATCTATAAAAAGCCTTGGTACAGTTACTTTTTTTTTGGAATTTATTTTTATTAACTGCCTTGTTGGGTGGTTAGCGTATGCGGCTGCTGATCAAGAGGCCTCGGATTTGATTCCCGGATCGGATCAAATGTTTGTGTGATCTGCAAAAATCTGTTTCGGAGTTTGGGTGCTTTTATGTATTATAATAATAAATAATAATAATAATAATAAATCTTTATTTGCAAAAAATGTGGTTTTTATAAGTATGTATTTACAAAAAAAAAGTAAATTTGTATTTATTTCAGTTATCTAGTACCCATAGTACAAGCTCTGCTTAGTTTGGGACTGAATTAAGTAGTGTGTAAGATGTCCGAAATATTTTTTAATTATTTTTATGCAAAGATAAGAAATTTACAATGACGGACTTTACCACAGACGGATACCATAGACATTTTATTCCAGTCTAAAAGTAAGTAAATTTAAGGGGGCTGGTATCCCACTTAATTTAGGGGCACTGAAAATAATGAAAAGTTGCAAAAGCAAAAGAAAGTTGGATCAAAAAAATGTGTCAAATTACATCATCCACATATATTAAGTGGGCTCCAAGTGTTTGAAATCCAACCATAAATAATTTGAATTGTAAGTGGCAACATTATTAAGGTTCTGTTGTCAAATACTATAATTTCTATAATCATGGATTTCGCCATGCAGTGCAGTGTTAATTTTACAATAGAGTATCTATGCGTGTGTGTATCAAATACATGATAGTGTGTGTGACGGTCTATTTATTCATTTAATGTGTTTTTTTGGATATATTACAAAAAAAACACTCCTTCTCGACATAAACTATAAGTATGCCTAAATTTCATACTTTTACGTCCATATTCCTAATATCCCGGTTGTCATGAACATCTCTGGCAATCGTTATTGGGAAGTCAGTGCCCTCAAATATACTGACTAGTTCAATCTTCGAATTTCAGTTCTCCCTTAGTGTTGCGGAGGTCCGATGCCAGTCGCTCCGTGGAAAAACTGAAATTCAGGTAAAACCGGTTGAACTAGTAGACGACCCCAAATAAACTTGGGAATAAAGGCCCGGAAGAAGAAGAAATATACATATATAGATACTTAGTTATATATGTGTGTGTGTATGTATATTCATACTCATCTTCCAATGGATCTGCACGGTTGGCCTAGTGGCTTAAGCGGTCGCCACGCCGCTTCCTACTACGCCAAGTGTCGTGGGTTCAAATCCCACGTAGGACAACACTGTGTGTTATTCACAATTTGTTGTTCTGAGTCTGGGTGTTCTTTGTGTCCGTTTCTTGTATGTTTGTAAAGTCCCCCGCGACACAGGAATTTATATTCCTAATGCGGGAGTTGTCTTTTTAAACAAAAAAAAAAAAATGAATAGGACTTTACGGAACTTCAAATTTATGGAACAAAACTCCTTGGAAATATTTTATAACAACAGAGGAAGACTTATAATAAAAGGTTTTCGTGACGCAACCGTTTGACGAAGACAGATCGCAGCCAAACAATTTATTTCTACTAAAACCATTTCGTTATCATATAGGTACGGTGACAGTTATTTTTCAATTTCTTTTTCGTTCGTTGTGAAGTCGTTATCATTTTATTTAAGACTATCTGAGTCCCATATTACACGCGGTTATTGTTCTAAATAGTGAGGAACGCCGCGGAGCGAAGTTAGTCTTAAAATAATTAGCCTAAGTGACTCCTTATATCATCAGCTTTCTGCCAGTGGAAGTCTCGTCAGAATCGGTCCAGCCTTTTCAGAGATTACTCGCAACAAACATTTTGAAAACTGTTCGTTTGAACACATTTCAAACAGAAAATTTTATTTGTATAGAATAGTATAGAAATTGTATAGTAGTTAGTATTATTAGTTAGTAATATTTATTAGTAGTATAGTAGTTGTATAGAAATATACATAGAAGACACTTTGGCAGGTTTAAAACCTGCCAAAGTGTCTTCTATGTATAAAGTGACAAACATATAGACATAAAAGTTTTAATTCCGTAAAAGGGGTTCCGTAGTTCATGACTGTGTTGTTAGTTCATGACATGTTCCGTACTCATGTGTGTTTCAGAGCTTGAAATATCTTGCCTGATCGGTCCAATTAGTTCATCAAAAGATTTTATGGACATTCTCAAATAGTTGAAGAATTTGAGATTGAACGTTCTTAATTTAGGATATAATGTTACGAACTGACCATGTACTAGTCGGTCACTTAATATTGGTTATACCCAATACTGCCATTTACTTTTTTTTATGAGCATCACAGTAAAACCATATATAACACATAGTTCTTCATCGACTTCCATTTTCGAACTGACGCTCCACATTTGCAAATCGCTTAACAATCGCCGGCGTCTGAACACCATCACAATTTTTGCGGTTTTAAACGCGCGGTTACCGCGTGTCTGAACTAGCGCTTATAGTTTCGTCATATCCGTCCGTCTGTCCGTCCTCGACTTACTGTCCAAATTTCAGTGCTAGAAAGACGAAACTTTGCATGGATATGTATTTCTATCACGTCGACAAAGTGTCACGTGTCACACAACGTGTCTTGGCAGTCACCAAACCACACTCGGCCAGTTTCCAAGCCCTGCTGTGGGACGTTATGGGTTGTTTATAAAAACATTCTGGCCAGATTCAAATAGTAGATTAAAACTTCCTTTTAAGAAGAACTGTAGCGCAATTCCAGCTGAGACCTTTGCAAAGCTGTTGACGATGATAAAAACTAAAACCATTACACTTTGGAAACTTTTGTTGAAACAGCAACGAACTTAAAGTCTCATGGCACAAAAATCCATTAAGAATACCCTCGTTTGACCCTTGCAACACATGCCGTAGATAAGGAAGATACCATTTGTCTTGTTGGGTCCGGTAACTGTAGACAGTTCCCACTTAGACTGCACTTTTTGGCAAATGTTGGAAAATTAAAGGTTTTAGTTTCTGGAGCAAAATGTTTTTTTTTTCGAGTTATAATTCTTTCTATTCAATTATTTCCAAAAATCTATATATAATTGCTTAGACAGAGTACTCCAAACATCTAAAAAAACCTTATCATATCGGGCATGCAAAAAATTCCAAACGAATCTAGAAGAAAAAATCTGCCAAGTGCATGTCAGGCCACGCACAGTAAAGGGTTCCTCAGTCACGTGGATTTAAAATCGTATCCAATAGATAATTATTATACTACAAGATCACAGAGCCGCCGGACCTACGTCATTTGTGCAAAGCTGAAATTTTCAGGATTATTAGTACAATGTCTTGTTAAGATGTATGCGTACCCATTAGCTTGAAAGCGGGGCCGTTTGTGAGATAGCGCGAAGTACAGATGGTAAAAAACCTTACCTAGGTTTATCATTTATCAGCTTCACCTGTATGTTTGTTTATTTGTAACCAACTCCTTTGGTTGCGATTTTGACCCCACTTTAAACGGCCAGATTTCGTTGATGTTGTGAATAGCTACAAGTATATACAAGTATACGAAATCTGGCCGTTTAAAGTGGGGTCAAAATCGCACCCATAGGAGTTGGTTACAAATAAACAAACATACAGGTGAAGCTGATAAATGAGCGTGTAAAAACCATTAATATTTTACAATTCTATTCTTGAAATAATACCAAAGATGATATACCTCAGCTTCCTAATTACTACAAATATTTAAAGGTATCTGGGGGGATGATTGGCCCTTCGGACTGGTCTGGCCGCATACAAAGGGTCTTAAAATAGTACCTACCTTAGATAATATATTAGGTTTGCTACTATAACGTAGTTTACCTAATTCTTTCACAACTTTCAAGACGTGTGGCAGAAGTAATGGCCCACCGAAAGTGTCTGGCAGTAATGAATTTTAATTTTAAATAATATTTTTAAAAAAAATATGTAAATACTAGCTTTGCACCTTTAACGTAGGTAAGTAAGGTTTTTTACCATCTGTACTTCGCGCTATCTCACAAACGGCCCCGCTTTCAAGGTAATGGGTACGCATACATCTTAACAAGACATTGTACTAATAATCCTGAAAATTTCAGCTTTGCCCAAATGACGTAGATCCGGCGGCTCTGGGATCTTGCTCTATTATGTTCACGTATTAATGTGTTAATTTTGTATGACGTTTTCCAAGTGAGCGCATTTTACAAGTTAAGTTTCCATAACTCCTGAATTAATAAAGTCATCTGATCCGTTATAGTTTTCCTTGAAAGTTCATTATGTGGACCACCATCACGAATTTTTCCAGATTTTTTGATCCAGCCGTTTAGCTTTTAGAGGGGGGGGGACGTCCTGTTTTTACAAAAAAGTGCCCTTTAAAGTGGAATTTCTCGCAAAGGGATACCTGAATCAAAAAATCGTCTTTGAAACCCTGTATTGTTTTTAAAATACCTATCTAATGATACCCCACACGATGGGGTAGCCGCGAGAAAAAATTTACATCCCCACTTTACGTGTAGGGGAGGTACCCCAAATAAAAATATTTTTCAAAATTTTATTATAGCACTTTGTCGGCGTAATAACAATACATATTCATGCAAAGTTTCATCTTTCTACCACTTACCGTTTGGACTATAAGTCGAGGACGGACGGACGGACGGACGGACGGACGGACGGACGGACGGACGGACAGACGGACATGACGAATCTATAAGGGTTCCGAGTGATATACTTCGGAACCCTAAAAAACTAAAGATCAATGAATGCTACTTGCATTTCATAAACGTACAACTCATATCTTTAACATTTTCATAGTAAGTTCTTGTAGAATGCATTTGTCCGAGAACTTAATTATTGTATGTAATGTATATGATATAATGTTTCTGTGTGTAGGTCTACAACATAAACACGCTCAATGACAGACAAAGTTTATTATAAACATAAGTATGACATAATTATAATTATCGTGCACGAGAGGAGCCTCCCCGAGCGACGTGAAAAAGAGAACAAGAGTCCCGACATCCGGCGCACCCTGGACACCTAACACTCGGCATCGCAAAGTTTAGGTGACAAATCCTCTCACCACAATGGATCAACACAAGGCCAAACGCAATCCGCGTCGCCGAGCACTAGGCCAAAACTGTAAAGTGTTGCCATTGATACGATGAAAAGAAGAAAAGCTCGTATTACCGCTCGTATTCTCATCAGCAACTCATACTGTCCGACTGCTCGGGACTCCTCTTAGGAGATAAGCTGTATGTCCCCATGTTAGTCAAGTGCGGATTGAGGACTGCTAAGACAACGATCTGACAACGTAGTCTTGCCTTTGGATATTTTTAACACGTCCAAATGTTTTCAACTAATCTTCACAACTGTTATCCTATGATGAACAGCCGGGACCAACTGCTTAACGTGACCTCCAAATCACGGAGACGCTCAAGGTATAATGCCATAAACGGGCGTTCATACAGATAATGACCGTGCCGTCGTTGATTGTTTCCAATCACTTAGGGCCACAGCACACTAGCTACTTTTAGTATCGACGATCAGCAACTAGTCGCTTTTTAGAAGCTAAATACGGCGACCGAACGCTCCACACCGCATACTTAAAAACAATTGAATCGCTTTTTAGAAGCGCTACATAGCAGCTGAAAGCTACTCTCCGCACACATTCGGTTGCCGGTAGCATCGATTTGGCGTCGGAAAATTATAGACAACACAACAGCCGGCATCTGAGCAGTAGCTAAAACGCGTGATTCCAATACCGAGTTTCGAACGCAGAAAGTCGCGATTGATGCAACACGACGCGCGATTTTGACACCGCGATCGGACGCTGAAACGCGATGCAGCATCGATGCAGTCGCCAAATCGCCGATCGCCGATGCTAAAAGTAGCTAGTGAGCTGTGGCCCTTACTGCAATTTGGCTTTAAGCACCTTTCTACTTCTTAGTTGCTTAAAAATCTTATCTAATACCCTCTCGTTCCTGTACTCAATTGACTGCCCCTGATATAATTAGTCAGGGGAGGATCTATTTATATCTTTAGCAGGGCATGAGGGCTATTTATTCAGCTCCAGGCTACGGGTGTCGTTTCAAGTATAATTTGCTAAGCTGACTATGCAAATGAACTGGTTAAATGAGCTTGTATAGCCGGTGTCATTAATCCAAAGGACGTTAAGATAAAATAAATTTAAATCTATAGACCTTTTATTTGATAATGCGTATTTTTTAATACTATTTAGTACTAATTATATAAAATTTGTTATATCATCTAGTAATGTGCCGGATCTTTAAAAATGTATATCCGCCGACACAAATACGGATATCATAGACCTCAAGATCTGCGGATACGGATAAGAATACGGATCTTGTCTTGCTTACTAAAACGGTCTCGGTGCGTGTGACATGGTAACCCACTGCGAAATGTTTGCAATATAAAGATACAAAAATATCTAATAGCTTAAATATATTGATTATAAATGGTATTTTATAAGTAGTAACCGAATTAACGCTCGTTTGGAATATAATCTAAATCTGAATTTAGTAAAACTTGATGAGGACAAAGATCCGCAAAAGATCCGTCTAGAAAGTAACGGATAAGAATGCGGATACGGATCTATTTTTGTCGCGGATATCCGCGGATACGGATACATATCTGGAACATCACCAATATCATCTCAAAAGGCCACCATAGTGTAGGTTACCATACTGTGTTCACAATGAGCATGGTGACTACTAAAGCTTTCTATTAGGCAGGGTGAAGTCCCTTATAGGCTTAGGTAGGCTTAAATAATCAAAAATAACTCCACCAGTTTGTTACGCTTAAATGGTTAAATCGCTGAACGAAATAAAGTGAATTCCGTAGAAGGACATAGGCTACTTTTTTCGCGATAAACAACATATGCATGGGCGCAGTTTTATTAAAAAGTCTTTTAATAAATATCATTATATATTTCAAATACATAACACAAGCTCTGCTTACTTTGGGACTAGATGATGTTGTGTGTAACTTGTCCAAATATTTATTTATTTTATTTTACATGCTTAATAGGTATACTACAAAAATTATAATTAGACGTAACTAATATCCTTCTTTGTTAGACAACTGTTTATTTTGGGTTGGCATCGAATCTAAGGCCTTCAGCATGCATTTAGCTGCTACAGCTAAATGCATGCTATGGTTAGTGCATCTAGTTTAAGCACCGGGTCCTCACTGCAGTCATCGGAGGGGATCTCTCGCTACCGGCCGTCATAAGATCGATGGCCGGCAGCGACAGTTGTTTTACCGCGGTCGCAACCTTCTGCGAGGACGTAATCTTGCAGAAGGAGGTGGCGGAGAAGGCCCGGGAGGATGCCATCCAATCGGACTGACGGACTGCGGACGGACGGGAAACCCGTCCCGCCCATCCGCGGCCACTCTCAGGGCGGCATGAGACGCAGGTATGCGCGCCTCCGCCGCCCGGGGCGCCGGCGGCGGATCGGCGGGACGGGTTTCCCGTCCGTCCGCAGTAGAGGCCAACCGCGAGGGGGCGGCGTCCGCGTGTGACCGGACGTTGCCCAATTAGAGAGTCGAAAATGGAGTAAATATAAATATTTCGGTTCAACTTACACACAACATCATCAAGTCCCAAACTAAGCAGAGCTTGTATTATGGGTACTAAACAACTGATATAAATACATAAACATACTTTTTTTTGTAAATACATACATATTATACATAGAAAACACCCAGACTCTGAAACAAATATTTGAGGATCACAGAAATATATGGTCCGACCCGGAATCGAACCCGAGACCTCTTGATCAGCAGCCGCGTACGCTAACCACTTGACCAACAAGACAGTCAATATGATATGAGTCAATAAAGAGTTACCAGAGTCTAGGTGTAAACATTGAACCGAATTAATTTTCCAAAAGTTCTAAACAAAACACTTAAAAGCTGTTGTACCCACTTCATTACTCCTTGTGCCGTAACAACCGATATTAACCCATCAACTTTTGAAATTAGCTTTTTGTTTTAATTACCTGTATATACCAAGGCGGCGTTTTATATCCATACCAAAGTTTAAAGGGTCGTTCTTGTTTTAATATTTTAACTGTTAACACAGAATGTTACCAGGGCTGCAGTTCTGGAAAAATTTGGGGAGTTTAACAGTATTATAAAAAATTAAACATTATAATTTATACGCATTTTAAGATTGTCTCGTTGGTCTAGTGATAAGAGAGGACTCGGACTCAATTTCCAGGTCAAACTGTTGTTGGGTTTTTCTTACAAGAAATTCTTGATAGCAGCCGTGGCTGTTATGGGGAAGTCTGTGCCTTCGGATACACTAACAACTACGTCAACTTTCGAATTTAGTTCGCAATCAGAGTTATGGAAGTCTGATGCCAGACGCTTCGTTGAAGAACTGATATGCAGGTAAAACTGGTAGACCTAGTATCCGACCAAACAGGAATAACAAAGGCCAGGAAGGTGGACTATGATAAACATTTAAGTTTAAATCCATACATGTTATTAGATCTTCAAATCACCCCTACTAGAAGATTTCGACAAAAATGCAATGACAAGAATGCCAATGGAAAACATTAGTAGAATCCAGGAGTAGGGGCTGCAGAGGAACGGGTGTCGTGTTCCTCCATCACAAAGGGAGGATCCTCCGACCAGGTGAAGTGATCATGCCTGGCGGGTTACAGCCTAACAGTTGATGTTGGGATGTTATATATATGCTAATCGGCGCGAGAATGTTACTTTCACGATTCAGGATTAGTAGTTACTCCGTATAGGTCGTTACGTGTTTTCTTCGTAGTTCCATGTTTCTTCGGTAGATGGCGCTATTGTATGTTTATGTCGAGCTGAATGTGGAAGTCGCCACAGGGGCCACAATCCTCATTGTGAGTGAATACAATGCAGCATGTTAATCCACAGCCACCCACCAACAAAAGACGAGTGGTAAGTTGATCTTCTGTGCTAGGGTAGTACTACCACGTTCGAGTCGGCCCATCCCTGCTCAGCATGGCTCTACTGGCAGAAGAATTATTGTATTAACAGATGTATTAATGAGTATGGTGCCATCCCATTCCTAGATTCTATCTATTCTATAGTAAAGTCCCTTTGGCAGGCTTCATTAACAAAAATAATATACTTTGACATACAGATATAATAACTGTTCACGCGAACAACGAAAGTAATTCACGAAAATGTGTGACCTAAATTAATTCTCAACGTTACAGTTTTGTGCTATACATTAATTTTCAGGAGATAGGCAGAGGGCCATATATAAACTGGTTGTGTCATTTAATGGATGTTTTATGTGTAGTGTAGCAATATTATTATCATATTTTTATATTTAGGTTTATCCGTTTTTTTCATGTGTTTTATGTTTATATACCTACATATTTTAAATGGAGGTGATGTACATATGATTGTGTAGGAAAGCGCAAACAGTAAATGCCTTTAAGAAAATGGTTCAAGAGCAGGGCCGGATTTACCATAGAAGCTGAAAAAGCTGAAGCTTGGGGCGGCAAAAAAGACCCAAAAAATAAATTGGTACAGAAAAAAAGTAAGGTTCAAGTTCAAGAGTTTTATATGTTACAACTGGATCAGTCACAGCATATATTATGGTTTAATGTGAATGTTTTTCTTTTCCAAATTGTAATATAACTGAATAGTTATTTATTTATACGTATATGTGTATGCACATTGGGGTGTATTAGTATTTATATATATTGTATATATGTATTTGTGTAGGTATATGTATGTGTATGAAATATATTTACTGGCAATTTCAAATTGTACAAAACTTATCGCACCGTCAACTACCGCTGTCTCTCCGAATCATTTTATTCCATTTGTTGCCTGGAAGAGATTGCTTTTAGCAATAAGGCCGCCCTTTGTACATTAACTTTAAATTGTTATCTTTTTTATTCTCTATTGTAAAACTGTGATAAGGTGTACAAATAAATAAAGAGATTTCCATCTATCTATCTAGTTAGTATTACTTTTTTGATAGCCACATAAAAAATAATCTCAATAATGTCTGAAACATTTTGATCTATTCTAAGGTTGCCTCGAAGAGATTGCTTTTGGCAACTAGGCCATCCTTTGTATACTATATTTCTGCCATGTTATTTAGTTTTTTGCTCATTCCTATTTTCTAAATGGGTAGACAGTTGATTTCCACTTACAACGGTCCTGTCCCACCTGTTTTGTTTCGTTCACATTCATCAATAGTTGCATACATGTACGTCGGTTCCTGGTGCTCATATTCGCCGTGCACGACCACTTCTAATACTTCCACACACAGTCGCTTTATAAATTCTTTCCCTCAGGGAAGGAATCATCTATAGTCTATCCCCTGATTATGATCTAATTATACATATTAACTAAACTTGTTCCTGTAAGCAGTAAGAGAGTGGATGAATATATTGCCAAGTTAATATTAAAGTTTGGTGCCCCGTAAGGCAGAACTTCATATTATTACGTCCGTTCCTAGGTTTACATGCGGTATGTAAACAGAACTTCTCATGTACTTGACTGCCTTGTTAGTCTAGTGGTTAGCGTACGCGGTTGCTGATCAAGAGGTCTCGGGTTAGATTCCCGGGTCGGACCAAATATTATTTGTGTGGTTCACAAACATTTGTTTCGAGGTCTGGGTTTTTTCTATAAAAATAATTTTTGTCTGTCTGTCTGCTTGTTCCATGTTAACTCGGGAACGTCTGGAAGGATTTTAATGGGTCTTTCACTGTCAAATAGCTCATGATATAAAGTCAAATTTATTCTAGCTTAAAAATGTTTATAAGTTAAAAATTTAAACTAGCTTTAGGAATCTGATAGTAATTAATAAAATAATGTATTTTTTAAATGGAAAACATAGCCGCTATCTTAAGATAAAATAAATAAATATAAATATTTTGGACATCTTACACACATCATCTAGTCCCAAAGTAAGCAGAACTTGTGTTATAGGTACCTACTAAACAACTGACATAAATACATAAACATACTTTTTTTTGTAAATACATACATATTATACATAGAAGAACACCCAGACTCCATAACAAATATTTGTGGATCACACAAATATTTGGTCTGACCCGGGAATCGAACCTGAGACCTCTTGATGAGCAGCCGCATACGCTTACCACGAGACCAACAAGGCAATCAATAAATACTCCTCTTCTAATATTTTTACTTACATCTTTACGAAATGCCGATATTCTTAATCCCATCACTTTGTAATGCTACATAAGAGATCTTGCACATTTGGCCGTGGACTATACATCTTGTGTCAACCACTGTCTAAAATTATTGCGGTAATCTAAAAAGGCTGGCTAAAGCGAGCCTTGCTATAAATAAAATGTCAACTCGGTTGGGTTGGAACAAAATTTTGCCTGTGGAAACACACGGAATGTAGCACACAAAGAGATTGTAAATTTGTATGATCTATCATTTGTTCTTACTTAATTCTAACTTAATATTATAAATGTAACTCTGTTTGTTTAGCTGTCACGCCAAAATTGCGAAACCGATTTATATGAAATTTAGTACACAGATAGATTAAAGCCTGGGAAATAGGTTACTTTTACCGCGATACCAAAAATACATGCGGGTGGGGCTGCGGGCGAAAACTAGTGTATAACCAAACTGACTTTACTCTGTCTGATGGAAAGCGCCAGTAGTAAATTCAAGAGAAGGTGTCACCATCCTCAATGCGAGTGTACCAGTCATCATCATCATCATCAACAGCCTTTAACAGTCCACTGCTGGACATAAGCCTCTCCTTTGAAAGGAGGTTTTGGCCTACTATACCACGCTGGCCAGACGAGTTGGTAAAGGGTTTGTTTCAAGTTTTCCTTCTCTTGGCAGTGATGTTAGCTTGCTTATTTTGTTCCTTTAGTCGCCTCTTACGACACCCATGGAATGAATAGGGGTGGTGACACTTTGTATTCTTAATCCGTCACCACACGGACCAGTAGTACCCATAATACAAGCTCTGCTTAGTTTGGGACTAGATGGCGTTGTCCGAAATATTTATTTATTTATGCTGCTGCATCATTCTGCCTCCGGTCTAACCCGTGAATTAATTTGTTTACCTTAAATAAGGCCAATATAAATTGTTACTTGGGCGACCGAACTTTGCTCAGTTAATACTATTTATTGCTGCTGTGTTAGAGTAACAATCACCAAACAATTAAGTGTTAATGAAAGAATAGTACAGATGTCGCAAGCTGTGCTAAGAATAATGTTATTTGCGATAGAAAAAAACTCGCGTTTTTCTAAACATAACAATAATCTAGATCAATTTTTCACCCCTGAAAACTCCCTAAAAATTCAGCAAAGTCGTAATAGCCGTTTCCGAGATCATAATTTTAAATAAACACATAAATTTTTTAGGTTTCCGTAGTTCATGACTAGGAACCCTTATAGTTTCTTCTTGTCCCTCCGCCCGTCCGTCCGCCTGTCCGTTCGTCCGGACGAAAAACAACATTGAAAGGCAGTTGATTAGATGTTATCATGATGATGCTGACCATACTACACTAGTCGATTTGAGTGATAAGATGACATCACAGAAAATAAGTAGTAATGGTTACTAGTAATAGAGCCATACTGATTTCAGCGAATGCAATTATCGCCCGTATGTTGTCATTATACTGGACATTAATTTGAGCAGCAATTAAAACTTTTAGCAGTCATTAGTCGGGTTTTTAAAGGCAAAACCATTTCAATACTTAGCGCGAAGTGAAAACTCAAGTGACACGAGTGTCTCTTAATTTTAAATCATTCTAAGATTTCTTGGTTTACTCGCTTCAAAGAATACTCGTATTAGTAATAGAGATGTAGCTAATGAGTGAGTGATATAAAAGATATACACACACCGATAGAATGTATCACTAACTCACACTAGCTCCGAATGTATCAGTAACTCAGTTCTAGCTCACTAGATCTTTGTCTCATAGTACAAGATCCCACCGCTTGATTCTGCAGGTATCTGTTTTTTCGATACAACTAATTTTAAATTAATGTTTATAAAGTATACAATGCATTAGGGATAGGTTGCCTATCAAAAATTAGCCGCAATTACCTGAAATTAATTTTAGTAAAATTATTTTGCTGATGAAATTTGCAGCTATATGTTTTTTAGTGAATTTTACGACATTTGAAAGAAAATAATGTTACGAATTCAAAAAGAATAGGTTGCCAGCTCTCAGTCAGCCGCAACGTTAGGGTTGCCAGGTGTAAACAGGTATATTAGTGTTAATTATATACACACACTTGTTTTTTTTAAACATTAATACAAAATAAATACATTAAATTTTTGACAGGCATCTGTCACCTTATATCAAACATTAAAAGAAAGTGAAAATAGAGAAGAAATTAATGTTCCTTACAATTCACAGACCTCTCCAACCCAGGCCTACAAACTTTTACATTACTTACTTACTTCCATGCATTTAGTAGCTGTAATTATTCAGCTGCATTTTATGATAAAGGAAAGAGCAGGCCATTCAAATTTTTTTTAAATAATAGGACCTTTCAAATAGTTTTCGCATCGTTGACTAATGCCAAGTCCGTTTTAATGATGAAATAATGTCTGTTGTTCAGAAATTTACCAAACTTTTATAAGGCGTAAAAAATGCTATATGTAATTATTTTACTGAAATTAATTTCAGGTAATTGCGGCTAACTTTTGCTAGGCAACCTATCCCTAAGGCATTGTATACTTTATAAACATTAATTTAAAATTAGTTGTATCGAAAAAACAGATAGCTGCAGAATCAAGCGGTGGGATCTTAGACTATCATGACATGTATCGTGAATTGATGAGCGAAGAGCGAAGGAAAGGAAAATGAATTAGTGAGATAGATCTGACGAGAATATCCGTTCACTTCACGCTAATTTGGTTTCGAGGTGTTGGGTTGTCAAGGAAAAATGTATATTATTTCTATAGAGGTAAAGCTTAACTCATGTATTTTTAAAACATAATTTATATTTGCTTGATTCTTACATAAAAAAGTAGTCATTAATTTGCGAAGTTAATATTACGAATAATGCAATGCTATATCAAAAAAAAAAAAAAGTTTCATAATGTGTTTAGTTCTCTATGGTAAGCTGTATGTAAATATTCAATGTTTAATCTTTTATGTCAATGTTTTAAATTAGGCTAAGATAAGAATTAAAGAAAGGTTTGTGTGAGCGAGAGAGATTTAAAGTGAGTGATATATGTATACTGAGCTAAATGATCTAGACGAAGAAATGAATCAATTTTGAGACCAATCAATTGAATTGGATCACTGAGCTAGTGATCTAAATGAGTGATATATCTTTAGAGCGAAATGATATATCTTTTCACCTCAGTGATACATTTTGCGCATCACTAATTAGTAACTAGTGGCCCGTCCCTACTTTGCACGGGTAGATATAGGTATTTAACTATTTAATAGGCAAGTTATATACTAAAACCTTCCACTGAAACAGTATGAAAATCAGTGTAGTAGTTTTTAAGTTTATTACGAAATGAGACACAGACAGACTGACGCGGTAGTTTTATAATACGTAGTGACTTAGAAAGAGAAAAAAAATGTATAAATAATTTTCATTTTATTGTGATATAGGAGCAGATGAGCCCAGCAGTAGACATTATGGCTTGTTGATGAGCAGGTAAGTGACTAAGGACTCCTTCAAGTTACGGGCCGCGACTAAGTGCGACAATTTGAATATCGTGATGCAGTATTAGTAGATAAGTGGTGACACATTTACTACGTGGTTCAGCATATGTTTGGTAGATGGCGCTGTCGTATCTTTAGTTCCGGTACCTGGAAGTCATCACACCTGTTTTGTGGTTTTGGCTGTACGTCATTACATTTTTTTTTATATTTAGTCTTCCAAAGTGATTCTACCCTGCCTGATAGAAAGCATGAGCAAAATCCAAGAGTGGGGGCCACCGCACTTGCTGCGAATGCAGACAATGATATATGGCGTCCCACAGTTAGGCCTCATTCGCACGAGAGGTTTTTTAACGGACGTTAAAAAAGCGTTCAAATATAACAAATGCATTCCCAAGCATATGTTCACACGACAGCGTTTTTAAAACACGACGATTTTTTATAGAGCAGTGTTGCATTTTCAACTTTGGGCGTTGGAAATAGACCATATTATGCAACTTCATACTTGAACGCTTTTTTAACGTGCATTAAAAAAACTCTCGTGTGATTGAGGCCTTAATGCTCATACACACGAACGGCATGTTGTCGACGGCAGCCGTCGCCGCGTCGTCAGTTCACATAGTATAGGAGTTTACAGAATAGATTTCGAAGAAGAAACACTCTTATTGCTTTTACTTCGTAAAACGAAAAATTAAAACAATTTCATTATGGATTATTAAAATCGCTGATAAATTCTTCACATGCCATCCCTGCTCTGTTTTTTATTGTTTTATTACTGTATTCTTTCAATTTATGATTCCAAGCATTTTTCATGATGTTTCGGTGTACAATAAAGTAATTAATTATTATTATCATTCGTCACTGAAAATAATTTTACATATTTCCGACGCCTGCGCACTATTGAACTATATGCAATCGACTGACAAAATGGCGGACGCGGCACGCTACAATTGCAATGTCTGTATAGGTCGACGGCTACTACATCATTATAAAGTCGAAATGGACTGTTTGTCTGTTCCGTTTTCATAGCTAAAACACTGCACCACTTTCAGTAAAATATGGCATAGATATACTTTGATCATTTAAAAAGGATAAAGATTATAACCGAAAAATACGCAAGCGTAGCCGCGGTTAACAGCAAATTTATATAATTTGTTTAATAGAGTATTTATATAAAAGAGTAATTCCTTTATAGAGTAAATCTTTTGAGAAAAAACTTTTCTAGTTGTCAACAGTCAAAGGCTCAAGGGTTATAAATTTACAAAGTCAAATACTAAATTCGTCAGTAAATGAAATAAAGAAAAATTCCGTTTCAATAGGCTTGCGAACAAATGTTCATCACGAAAAACTAATTTATCTGAACAAATTTATGGTTGAGATAAAAAGTAAAGTAATTAGCCCTTAACGGTAAAACCGGTGTAAGCACACGAATTGTATATTATCTGAGGGTCATCTGATAAAGTAGTGATTTATATAAATTAATGAAATAGCTTAAAGTATACAGTAGTATGATAGTTGGGATAATTAAATTTATTGGGATATTTAGATTTATTTATATTACCGTGTTAGGTATAAAAATATAATATAAATAAATATTACGGACATTCGACACACAACGCCATCTAGTCTCAAACTAAACAGAGCACACAAAAATTTGATCCGAACCGGGAATCGAACCCGAGATCTCTTGATCAGCAGTCGCATAGGCTAACCATCAGACCAACGAAGCAGTCAAAGGCATATTATGTAGGTAGGTATAGGATTAAGAATACGGATTGTCACCACTGCCAAAGGTCTTCTTTGTGTCCGTTTCATATATGTTTGCAAAATTATGCGACACAGGATGTGTATTCCTTAAGCAGGAGTTGTCTTTAAAAAAAACCTGGAAACAGACCCTACATAAACCCGTCAGACCAGCGTTTTAATTGTAGATCTACATCCAGCTGTGAATAAACAGTGAAATCCAGTTGATTAGATGTTTTTGATTATATGATGCTGGAGACGTGCATCCATTCACATGAGTCGGCTGTATGTGAAGTGATAAGATGACGTCACAGAAAACTGGTAGTAATGGTAACTAGCAGTAAAATTAGTAGAGCCACACTGATTTCAACACGAACGGCTTTTCCGTAAATATGGCGTACGTATTAAATTAAATATTTGGTAAAAAATAATCATGATTTATTATATCACTTCTTACATCACTGAATGAAAATTACCCAGATTAGTAAAGTTCGGAACGTACCCTTGACTCGTGTATATTTGCAAAACTTTTCGTTTTGCTACCGACATATTTGCCCTCGAGATGATGAATTAATGGGCCCATTAACAAAACTCTCACTCATTACTTTCTATTTATAATACTTGAAAATATGTACATATACAATGATTAGCATTAATTTGTAAAATAAGTTTGGAAAAGCATTTAAAAAAGTACTACATGACTGAAATAATAATTAAAGTTATTTTGTAAACAAAAATGTGTAATATATATATATATATATATATATATATATAATAAAATACATAATATATATAATAAATAATATATAATAAAATACATATATATAATATATATAATAAAATATATATATATAATATATATAAAACTAGTCCATTATTGACTGACTTACAGACAACCCAAAGCTGAAACTACTCGACGCAACAGCAAATTGATTTTAGAAAAATACACCCCTAAGGGTGTGAAAAAGACAATCAAAATTATACATTAGAATAACACGTAGGTGAAGCTGCTTGCAAAAGCTAGTACATAATAATTTTATAAATTTAAAAAGGTAACTTTATATGTTTGTATGTTATAATTTGACGGCTAAGCCACTGAACCGATTTAGATCAATTGTGGTACAAAAATTGATTGGGCTTTTTGTCGATAACTGATGTGCAAAACAGAGCTGCGGAAAAAAGCTAGGGCACGACGTACTCGCGTTTTGAGGAAGTGGCTGCCAGCAAGTAAATGACTGATCAAAACCAGAACAGTTGGTGCTCCAGTGCTGGTGGGCAAATTCATATCCAGGCGGTAAACTCTCAGCTGGTACTACAAACGGGTTTGGCAAATACATCCCCTCTCTACAATTTGCATCTTGCTTGAGGTGACAATCTGAAGCACTCATAGCTGAGTGGCCTTAGGACAGACCTAGATAGGTGAACTCCAAGGACAGGATTACGTAGCCACAATGTGTGGTTACGTCAGCCCCCAACCCACACTCAGCCAGTGTGGGGACGTATGTCTAAACCGTCTCCGGAGAGGAGAGCCGAGCTCAGCAGTATGACATTATGGGTTTTTGATTGATTGAGGTACCAAACGGTTATGTGGACTTTATGGGTTTTTGATTGATTGAGGTACCAAACGGTTATGTGCAGATGCATTGAAAAAGTCTGTAGTGTAAATGATTGTCACAGCATTGTTAGTTGGTATTAAAGTATTTTAAAGGTAGTAGAACTATGCTGATTCCAGCACGAATGATCCGGCTCGACCGGGGCGGTACTACTCTCGTATAGGAGACCATTCTGAAAATGTCAAAGACTGGAGGTCCAATGACACAGAAGCATCTGACTAGGCCACCATGCTGCATTATGTGCTCTCACAATGACAATAGCACCATTAATGGATTTTACTCGTGCATTCCATCAGACAGAGTAGAATCACTTTGGCAGGCTTATAAGAAAAATGCTTCTTTAGTTTTGGTATCAGGATGGCTGGCAGGAGCTGGATGCGAGAAGCCCAAAATCGATCAAAGTGGTGTGTAATGGGAGAGGCCTATGTCCAGCTAAATACTAATAATGGACGGCGATAGGCTGATGATGATGATGATTCTTAATGATTGACGTTTCTTAGAAATATTACAAGTCTTAAAAAATATATATTTGTAATGTTTCTTTTTATGTTTATATCATTACTCGTGTAACTATTAGATAAATGTTAACTTGGTTTGTGTTGCTCTGAGATACCCATCATCCCTAGGAGAAGTAATCTATGTTTTTTAAAGGTACTCCAAACAGTGGATGCATCAAAAAATTAAGTCTATACAGTAAGACCAGAAATCTTCATTCATCGCTTCCTAAAGTGACTGTTACAAAAAGACTTATTTATAAAGCGAAACACAATAGCAAAAAAATATGAAAATAAGGTATAACGAAAAAGAATTACGTTTCACAAAAGTCCCGAAAATATTCTAAACCCTATTATCGGTATCTTGAATGATTAATCCGTATTTCGCGGCTGAAACAAAACCGCATAATGTAAACGATACGGCCGTGACAGGCATAGGGGCGAGGGGGTAACGGGGAGGGACTAGGGGTGTTTAAAGTCACCTCAAATAATATGTTTTACAAAAATGTAGGATCTTATGGGGAAAATAAATGGCGATATTAAGGCTTCCTTTTCTGTAGACTTTTAACAGATTATTTCCTTGACATTAGTAAATTTATTTTCATTGAAGATGTATGTATAACAAAACAGGACACTTACACAGCGTTATCAATAAATACAATAGATTGAACACGCAAAAATAATGCATAAAAAGATTGCGACTACATAATATTATGCAACAAAAACGGGCAACTACAAGTCTAACTTGAATCTAACTGTTCCATAGAAATGAACATAATGGTAATTTTATAACAAATAAAAATACAACACGTGTAGAAGAATGGCCGTCCACAATGAGTTTCTATCGATAAATAAATGTTCTTCTACGTACCTAATTTGTCACTGGATGTCACTGGATGGTGGTATTTTCATTGCATAACCTCTCAAATAAAATAATGATTTATCCACATAAATAGAATGAAACATTGCGAAAAAATTTCAACTCAGCCTGTTTCGGGGATCAGTTGATATAAAAATAAAATATAAATAAATAAAACACTAAGAGCGCTGAGCACTAAGATTTGAAAAGAAGTTTTTTCTGAAAGCACCATTGAGTAATAAATAAGTTTGTTAAAGAGTATTCAAGAAGACGTAACTCCATTCTGTAAATTGAGCGTAAAAATAATTTCACCATACATACATTACACAAGATTACGTTTATCGACATTTCCCACCGTAAACCGAAGCTCCTCCGAATCTCAAGCGCAGCCTCATCTGTTACTTGTCAGACCAACGTGTTTTGATAAGATATACTGGCTTTTTGTGGTATCTTTACGGCTTTTTATTGCAAGTTGTCGGCTTATTTTGCGCGTTTTAATATGTCTGGAAATTTGTGTATGTTGCTCCTTTTTGTTAAAACTCTCAATGGCTTAATGTGACATGAAATTGTTTTTTTAAAAGGTATTGAAATAAAATGTTGGTTTTGTTTCTCGTTTAACACGGAATACATAATAACACGCAAAAAATGAATATACTTATATGGATTGTTGTACAATGTGCATAAGTCATTCGGCTTAAAAGCAAACAGCTGATGAGACACGCCCGAATGAAGCTGAAATGGGAATGCTGAGATGAATATATGGTGAGACTCGGACGGACTAGGTCAGAAAAATTGGCCAAGTGCGTGTCAGGCCGCGCACAGGAAAGGGTTTCTCAGCCACTCATAATGGTACGTGGGTTTAAATCGTATCCAATAGATGATAATAATAATTGTTATATTTACGTATTAATGCGTTAATTTTTTATGGCGTTTTCCAAGAGAACGCATTTTACAAGTTAAGCCTCTATAACTCCTGAACTAACAAAGTCTTCTAATCCGTTTTAGTTTTCCTTCAAAAATCATTATATGAACCACCATCACGATTTTTTCCAGATTTTTTGAGCCAGCAGTTTAGCTTTTAGAGGGGACGCCCTGTTTTTACAAAAAAAGTGCCCTTTAAAGAAGAATATCTCGCAAACAGATACCTAAATCAAAAAATCGTCTTAAAAACTCTGTATTGTTTTCAAAAGACCTATCTAATGATACCCCAAACGATGGGGTAGCCGCGAGAAAATATATAATTATGTATGTATGTCCATTTTCTGTGTTAGTGACAGGCTATATAAATTCACAAATTGACGTCCGCAATTTGAAAAAGGCGGGGTCCTGATTTTTTTCTTACCCCACCAAAATAGGTAGCTAATGAAAGATCTTAAAAAGACCACTTAAAATAGAAATACATAATTTAACATTTATATTACCGTTTTAACATAAACGTTCTTTGTGGTGGTGGGGATTTTTATTTTTTAAATACACATAAAAGTTCCGGTATGTGTTATTATTATTGCAGTTTAAAAAAAAACGTGGTCTAGGCTGCTTTTATCTAGTCCACATTTGCATAGTGATGAGTCTCATTTTCAAAAGTATTTATTTACTACTATATCAGCTTCATGACTATCTACTATCAGGTGATAAATTAAAAAGTAGTTTTTGACGGTAAGTTAATTAAGTTCATCGGGCAATGCAAATAAATTCATCACAAAGCAATCGATGCCGCGACAGTTTTCATTGGGAATAAAATTGCTAACGATTAATACTGCAGCATCTGAATGGATGAAATAATCTTTATTTTTTAAGGCTATGCAAATTACATGGTAACTAAAATAAAGCAAAACATACATACATACTCACAAACTTTCGCGTTTATAATATTAGTAGGATAATTTTTTTGTGCTTTAGGTATTGGTACTGTCTCCCAAACTAAGCGGATGCTTGTATTTTGGGTAGCAGTGGTCAGTCAGACATGTGACTCTTAAATTACATGTGTTTATTTATGCATGCAAGTAGCCGTTTCTATTGTATATACAAATGGTAAATGACTTTAACAGTAAAATACCATACAACATAACTTAAAGTACCATATTTATGTTGAGTGAAATGTGGATTGTGGAGTGAGTGAGTATGCGAGCGTTTGTATGAAAGTTAAATAGTAAATAATATTTGTATTATTTTTTTTTTTTTTTATATTTAAGCCTGCCAAAGTGACTCTACTCTGCCTGATGGAAAGCATGAGTAGAATCCAGGAGTAGGGGTCACCATGCTTATTGTGAGGGTAGACAATGTAGCATGGTGACCCCTACCATGGCAGCCTGGTTTGATTATTCTGCATCATTCTCCCGGCCTTCGAAGGGCGGGAGAATGATGCAGAATGATTGGGCCTCCGGTCTCACACTCACCAACGAAATACGACAGCAAGAATGCTGTCATTATTAGGATGGTCTTCTGTGTGAGGGTAGTACTGGCCGGGTCGAGCCCATTCGTGCTGAAATCAGCGTGGCTCTACTACATACCTACTAATTTGTTATATTATGGTAAATGGTAAAAAAAAACTACACAAATATATGGTAAATATTTGTGTAGTTGCGTAGAATACACAGAAAATACTTGCGTATTTTTCTTTACATTTGCTGCCTTTCCTCTATCTGATGAAAAGCATGAGTAGATTACAGGAGTAGGAAATTCTCATTGTGAATACGGACAATACAGCATCGTAACCCTCACTATGGCGGCCTAGTAACTCAATCAGGGCATCGAGTCTCACACTCACCAGTGAAATACTACAGCACGAATGGTGTAATTGATTCCCTTATAGATTCGTCCTGTCTGTTTGTCTGTCCGTCCGTATGTCACAGCCACTTTGTTCCGAAACTATAAGAGCTATACTGTTGAAACTTGGTCAGTAGATGTATTCTCTGAACCACATTAATATTTTTCCTAAAAATAGAAAAAAAGCTAAAAGTTTTAGGGGTCTCCACACTTAGAACTGAAACTAAAAAAAATTTTTTTCATCAAAACCATACGGGTATCTATGGATAGGTCTTCAAAAATGATATAGAAGTTTCTAATATTTCATTTTTTCTAAACGGAATAGTTTGCGCGAGAGACACTTCCAAAGTGGTAAAATGTGTGTAACTTCTAAATTAGGAGAATGATAAAACTAAAAAAAATATATGATGTACATTATTATGCAAACTTCCAACGAAAATTGGTTTAAACAAAATCTAGTAAGTCAACGTCATAAATCATATACCGCAATTTACATTTCTTTCAATCAAAACACTATTAATAAAACATCGATGAAAGTTACAACGAACTACAAAAACTTTTATATGATGTGACTTGCTGCTATGGAACCCTTCATGGGCGAGTCCGACTCCCACTTGGCCGCTTTTTAGATTAGTCTTCTGTGTGAGGGTAATTCCACGGTTGACCTGAAGGTCTATTTGCGCTGAAGTCGGTGACCGATTTTGACGAGACTTTTACTCACAGCTAGTAAATGTATATCTTGAAGAATAACATGTTGCCTACTGATTATGATTTTAATGTACGAAATTTTAGAATTTCTTCGGCAATATTAATTTAACTGTAATTTATAAATTATCCCAGTGTGTCACCACTCCTATTCATCCCGCGGGTGTCGTAAAAGGCGACTAAGGGATAAACTACGCAAGACAACATCGATGCAAAGAGAAGGAAAACTTGAAACCAACCCTATACCAACCCGTCTGGCTAGCGTGGTATAGTAGGCCAAAACCTCCTTTCTAAGGAGAGGCCTATGTCCAGCAGCGGACTGTTAAAGGCTGTTAATGATGATGATAAATTATCCACCTGTAAGTCATAATTAACTAGGTCTATAATTCACATATTTTCTTTAAGTCTTGGATTGAATCAAAAGTTTAAAAGCCATCGACATGCTCATCACCATCATCATCATCAACAGCCTGTAACAGTCCACTGCTGGACATAGGCCTCTCATTTGAAAGGAGGTTTTGGCCTACTATACCACGCTGGCCAGACGGGTTGGCATAGTAGGCCAACCCGTCGACATGCTCAGCAAACATTAATACTGCAGTACTATATTACTGTAATTTTAAACTTTAAATTTATTATTATTCAGTGAAAAAACCTTGACAAAACGTTACATAACTGAACGCTTCTGTAAATTCTAAATCGCTGTCTAGCGGCACCCTGTCAAAAAGATTGGCAGCTGTGCCAATCGGGATGCACAATTCAAATCGTTTGTGCCACAAAAATGCCAGCCACAGCAACGTAGGAGAGTGGAAAATCGAAAATCGGGGACAATTGTCTCGATCGCGGGTATCTAGCCTCGAACGAACTTCTCCTTTTTGGTTGTGGTTTATTCCTTTACCGTATTCATTTAAAAAAGGGCAGAACTTGCTCTCATGCAATCCAATTTATTTCAAACGTTTCACGGGGAATACCTATTCCTAGTAATTCTTGCAACGAACTAGACACGACTTTAAAATTGCAAGAATCTTTCATTGAATTGGGATTTTTATAAGCACATGTCAATTTTTTTTAACAACTGTATATCATACTCTTGTAGTCTTGTTTATTAGCAATAAAATAAAAATCGGTCAAGTGCGTGTCAGGCCACGCACAAGAAAGGGTTCCTCAGTCACCCAAAATATTCAAATCTTATCCAATAGATATAATTGTTGTTTACTTAATAACGCGTTAATTTTGTATGACTTTTTTCAAGGAAGCGCGTTTTACAAGTTAAGCCTCTTTAACTCCTGAATTAACAAAGTCATCTAATCCGTTATAGTTTTCTTTTAAAGTTTATTATATGGACTCTAAAATCATGAATTTTTCCGGATATTTTGAGCTAGCCGTTTAGGTTTTAGAGGGGAGGACGTCCTGTTATTACAAAAAAGTGCCCTTTAAAGTGTAATTTCTCGCAAACGGATACTTAAATCAAAAAATCGTCTTAGAACCCCCGTAATATTTTTAAAACACCTATCTAATGATACCCCACACGATGAGGTAGCCGCAAGAAAAAAAAACAAATTACGTGTAGAGGAGGTACCCCAAATAAAAATATTTTTCATAATTTTATTTTAGCACTTTTTCCACGTAATTACTACACATATTCGTGCAAAGTTTCATCTTTCTGGCACTTAACGTTTGGACGGTAAGTAGTTAAGACGGACGGACGCACAGACATGACTCTTTATGAGTTCCGAGTCATAAACTTCGGAACCCTAAAAAGGCCACTATACCTTCTACTTTTCGATGTTCCCAACAGGTTACACCGCTCGTGGTCACGGTCGCAAAAGTCTTAAAATACACACATCAAAAGTGTCTAGGGATCAAGCATTTTTATGCGGATTTCTTGAGATTGAGATGTGGCTTTGTAATAAATTTATGATTTTATAAATTTATATGGATCCTTTTTGGTGCATTTCATAATTTGAATCAGGAACTGTCAATCAAATTCGAGTAAAAGATGAAAATCAGCTGCCAATATTTTCCCTATAAAAACATACAACGCATTGAAGAAATTATTAGTGCTACTGTTTCCCTACTACTGATTAAAACCAACGTTATTATGGAGCGGCGACGTCATTTAAGCAGGGAAGAAATGCTCAGAGCCGTGGGAATGATAGAAGCTGGTTCCCGGCAACGTAATGTGGCTTTAGCTCTGAATACAAGTTAGAGTGTTATCAGTCGACTTTGGACACGTTACCGAAGCACTGGTACCGTGGCTGAGCGCCATGGAGGACGGTATCGCTGCACCACACGGAGACAAGACCGATACATTCAAATCTTAACTCGAAGAGCTCCAACAATAACCGCCATGATGTTAGCCGTGAGGCTTCATCACTCTTCAGGGAACTTAATTAGCGACCAAACAGTCAGAAACCGCTTGCATGAAGTGAACCTTCATTCCCGAAGACCGCTACGGGTACCACCTATAGCAATGCACAATCGTAGGATTCGATATCAATGGGCTCTTGAACACAGAAATTGGGCAGAAGAACAATGGCGTTTCGTGTGCTTTTCTGATGAGTCTCGTTTTGGTATGAGACCGGATACAAGACGTATACGACACTGGAGAACCCCTGGACGCCAACAGCGATTAAAATCCTGCCAGGAAGTCCATCCTTATAGTGGTGGAACCATCATGGTATGGGCGGGTATTTGGATCGGCGGAAGAACTGAGTTGATTTGGATCAGAGGCAACCTCAACGCTCAAATTTATGCTGAGACGATTGTATCAGACGTCATCGTTCCTCTACAAGTGCAAATCGGTCCCTTATTTCAGTTAATGCATGATAATGTACGACCGCACACCGCAAGAGTTGTAAGACAGACTCTCGCCGCAGCTAACATCAATGTCCTGCCCTGGCCTGCTCAGTCGCCAGACTTGAACCCGATTGAGCATGCATGGGATATGCTACAGAGAAGAGCTCTGCCGAATATGGAGGGTATCCAGTCGCAAGAAGACCTTTTTTTGTTGTTGCAACGAACATGGGCGGCCATTCCACAGCGTGATTTGGATGAACTCATTTTGAGTATGCCAAACCGATGTTCTTGTGTTGTTTGAAGGAGGAGGAGGCATGAAAAGCTATTGATGTTATGATTAGGCAATTTAAAAGTTACAAATACGTTAGAAATCCATGATCCAAACAAAATCATGAGATACAACTTAAGAGAAATTGCTTCATACTAGTTTCTTTGACGCCGTGTCATCACTCCCGACGACCCAAAATGGAATTTACTGGACATTTAATTTTGTGAGCTTAAACATAGCTATGATGATAATGAACTAAACAATTTAAAGATAACCGGCTCCATAGATCGTAGATCGTTAGATAGGCCCTCATGCGTCGCGGAATGGTCATAGTTTCGCACGTTTCGTACGTCATCACTCGTCATAGAATAAATAAAAAAGTGATAATCTTCTGATTTCTGAATGTATTTTTATTTATTATACCTACACAGAACTGTAAGGAATCAGATTAAGAAGAATGTTAGAAAATAATAAAAAGATGAAGTTTAGTAATAAAATAAAATCATTTATTTAGAATATGTTAAATAATAATATAATGTACACAAAAGAATCTGTGAGAAATTATTTTGCACAGCTAATCACCTTAATTAAATCAAAGTCGATCAAAAAGCCACAATTTATTAAATTTTTGGCGATTTGTATATAAAATTGTATGAAAGATAATCCCTGCATTGTATAAAAATTAATGATACATTTCATATATATTTGAACTTAAGATTGAAGCAAATAGGAACAAAAGTTACACATAATGAAAGTTATTACGTCATTGCTATTTTAAAGTAAATCTAAAAGTATTTAATTCCATTTTCACTATAAAGAACAGTGCCGTATAGAGATCGTTACCTTCAGAACTTTAACCGTTCTGTTTTGTATATAATCTTTGGCAGCCGACCACTTCTCCACCCCTCACGCCTCTCCTTCGTCCCGCTAAATCGCTCGAGACGTATGTTTTAAATAAATCAAATTAAATTGTTTACAAATACTTACGCATGAAAAGTAACACCTTTATCTTTATTTGTGTTTCGGCTTGTGTTTTTACGCTTCCTGGACTACACGGTTGGCCTAGTGGCTTAAGCGGTCGCCACGCCGCTTCCTACTACGCCAAGTGTCGTGGGTTCAAATCCCACGTAGGACAACACTTTGTGTGATTCACAATTTGTTGTTCTGAGTCAGGGTGTTCTTTGTGTCCGTTTCTTGTATGTTTGTAAAGTCCCCCGCGACACAGGAATTTATATTCCTAATGCGGGAGTTGTCTTTTTTAACAAAGAACAAAAAACAAAGCTTCCAAAATGAACACGAAGGCATACTAAAATGTTTAAACACGAAAAAAAATTAAAATATGTTTTTAAGTCCGCGTCCACTCACAGCATGCAATTGTCGAGTACTAAGACAAAAGTTGTGCATGCACTTCTTTGAGTAATGATATAAATTGGGCGCCATTTAATATGGAACGGCCCATCTCTGGCTCGACCATTAATACATTTTCTCGAAGGACCATTGTGTACTCAGAAACTTTAGCAAACCAATGAATTTGTATTCAAACATAACTAAAACTTCAAATCATATCTCTTGTATTAATTGATTAATACGTAAACAAACAAGACTATATCAAATTTCTGAAGACCACGAATCTACATAATTGATACCCTCCTATTGCAATATAAAATTAATATTTACATAGGTCAAACTCAATTTGCTAACTAATAATTACTTATCAAAGTCTGGTTTCTGTTTGAAGAAAAAATTTCGACACTGATTGGGTTGGGCCTCTAAAGTGGATTGTTTAAGAAGTTTTACACTGAATAACATAAAAATAAGTAAATTTATTTTTTCTTTGACTAATGATTAAGGCTAGTGATTGAGCATTTAATGATCTGTTTATTCGATTGCCGCTTATATTTTTAGCTATAGTCACTTCTTGGACATTTACTTCGTCCGTCTACTTGTTAAAAAGAAGCTGCCAAGTGCGAGTCGGACTCGCCCATGAAGGGTTCCGTAGCAGCAAGTAACATCATTTATAAGTTCTTATAATAGTGTATTGATTGAATGAAAGGCAAATTGCGGTTTACGATTTATGACGTATTAAAAAAAACTACTTACTAGATCTCCTTCAAACCAATTTTCGTAGGTAGTTTGCATGGTAATGTACAACAAATATTTTTTTTGTTTTATCACTCTCTTATTTTAGAAGTTATAGAGGGCGGGGACACATTTTTCCATTTTGAAAGTGTCTCTCGCACAAGCTATTCAATTTAGAAAAAAATGATATTAGAAACTTCAACATCATTTTTGAAGACCTATCCATAGATACCCCACACGTATGGGTTTCATGAAACGTGTTGTTATTTGTCAATTTTTATGTGAAAATCTCAATGCGGTTTACAGATTACATCTACTTACCAAGTTTCAACAGTATAGTTTTTATGGTTTCGGAAAAAAGTGGCTTTGACATACGGACGGACAGACAGACAGACAGACAGACATGACGAATCTCTAAGGGTTCCGTTTTTTTCCATTTGGCTACGGAACCTTAAAAACACTTTGGTTTAATTTCTATTTTTTTATGTGTCTGCCAAAATCACTCTACTTTGCTTAGGGGAAAGTATGAGTAGAATCTAGGAGTAATCGTCACCACACTCATTCTGAATCTGCAGACAATGCAATCGATACCTTTAATATCGTATATATAAATACTTTCAGTGTCTTGTTTGGATGCATCTGCATCATTAAACTTCCAGTTTTGCACTCAGCGCAACATTACTGCACTGGTTGGTCTTGTGTGATAGGGTAGTACCGCCTTGGTCGATATCTAATAAATAATAAATATTTCAGACATCCACACACAACGTCATCTAGTCCCAAACTAAGCAAAGCTTGTATTATGTGTACTAAACAACTGATGTAAATACATAAACATACTTTATTTTTGTAAATATCTACTTATTATACATAGAAAACATCCAGACTCCGAAACAAAAATTTGTGGATCACACAAATTTCTGGTGCGACCCGGGAATCGAAACCATTTGACTAGCAGCCGCATACGCTAATCACACACAAACAAGGCAGTCCTTATCTGTAAATATGGGAAAAAGAAGTTACACAGTAGCCATTTCTCCTCAAATTTAAGGGCCCCAAAAATTGAGGGTCAATTTAATTAAATCGGCTAAACGAACCGCTCTCGACGGATCTAAATAAATCATGACAGGTTCTATCGGGGGTCCAGTTAAGGTACTATTAATGAGACGTCTTGCTGCATCTCATTTTAACGAGATTTTGCCAATTTTGTATAAATACAGAGGAAAATCATTTTGTTTTTGATTGAAACGGAAGACGTCTTGTCGAAAATTAGAAATTGAAAAATTGTTTTTCTTTTTATTTTCTGTGATTTAAAATTTGATTATTAGTTATTTAACATTTACATTTGGTGCTAATAATGCAAAATAACTTTAAGTAACGTACTATTTAAGTGACGAAAATTTACTTTTTAAAGTGTATGCTATTAAAGTAATTGTTTGGCTTAGCGCAAAATTTGACAATGATTGGTTAAGTTTTATACAAGTGTAAGTACGGTTTCTATGTATAAATCATATGTTTACATTTTTAAGTCAGTCTAATATCTCTTTATAGCATGAAAATACAGGCAACTTAGGCCAAATTAGGTGAATATCTCGGAAAATTGACATACCCAGTATATTATATCGTAAAAACTTGTATTTTGGCATCCTAAAACTATTCTCAAACATTCACATATAATTGGATGGTCGCAAATTTAAAAGTTTGGGGTCAAAGGTCACAAACATCGATTTTATTTTTAGATTCTTTGCAAATAACTTGTTTTCTATAGGTTTTACGCTATTTGTATTTATATAAAAAGAACTATTTTTTTGACCTTTGACCTTTGACCTGACTTTAAAACCTGCTACCATTTTAGGATGCCAAAATACAAGTTTTTAGGTGATTATATACTGGGTATGTTGATTTTCCGAGGTCAAACCCTATAATGACTGGATAATGACGTCTAGTTTAGTTAATTAATTCATTGAATAGATATTCAAAGTTATGCATAATATTTTAAAGATCCAAAGAATCTGATTTAAAATAGAACTAAAAGTTTTAAATTTTTTATACCTTTTCTAAATCAATAAAGTTAACTTTTATCGCCGCGTGTGAACAAAAATAATTACTCAAATATCAGTGGACATTAATTTGCGAAATACGATAGTAAAATTAACCTTCGCAAGTCAAGGAATTGATTAACCGTAGGACATAACGGGGTAAAGAGACGCGAATAGGAAGGCCTACATGGAGTTTTATTGGGAACATCGTTTATGTCCTGAAAATCTTGCTTCATACTTTTTCCACTTCGATTTTTGTACTTGACGTGGTTTGAAATTTTATCTTTTTTTTCTTTTAAAATTGAATTACATATATATAAAATTAGCCTTCCCAGAGGGAACACGTAAAAATCGTTCATGAGCTCGTAAAATAAACCGAAACCACATTTATATTTATTTTAAGCGGGGCGTGTAAGTTTATCTCTGTACACTTTGTGAGTAACTTCCTGTAGTATTATCCTGTTTTATTTTTATATTTATCCTACCAAAGTGACTTGCCTGATGAAAAGCATGAGCAGAATCCAAGAGTGGGGGAAAGCACACATCATTGCTGCAAATGGAGACAGTAAAGTATGGCGGCCCACACTATGGCGGCTTAGTGAGATGCTTTTACGACCTTCGCTTGCAACTAAAATTGTTCAACGCTCTTATGCAACTTGGAAAACATGCTAACTTTTTAATCTTGTAAATACCGTACTTTAAAACAAATAAAAAGTTTAAGACTATGCATAATTTCTTACGCTGCACTTTGTTTTAAATCAATCATAAAAATTATAAAATAAAAATTAATTAAAATAAATTACTTATTTAATAAATTAAATTAGTTTTAATCAGAATCAAATCAACAATCTTTAACAGTCTACTGCTGGACATAAGCCATTTTTTTAAATGTAAACCTGCCAAATTGACTCTACTCTGCCTGATAGAAAGTATGAGTAGAATCCAGAAGTAGGGGCCACCATCCTCATCGTGAGTGTAGGCAATGCAGCATGGTGACCCATACCATGGCGGCCTGGTTAGAAAATTCTGCGTCATTCTCTCGGCCTCCTAAGGCCGGTTGAATGCTACAGAATTATTGGGCCTCCGGTCTCACACTCACCAACGAAATACGACATCAAGAATACTGTCATTACTAGGATGGTCTTCTGTGTGAGGGTAGTACTGCCCCGGTCGAGATGGCCCATTCGTGCTAAAATCAGCGTGGCTCTACTACCTACTTACCTAAAAATATCAACCAATCAACAACCCACAACGTCCCACTGCTGGGCTCGGATTCCTCTCAGAAGAGGCTTATGACCATACACCCTCACGCCGTCCTAGTGTGGGTTGGGGACTGGTAAGACACGTTGTGGTTACGTAGTCTTGTCGTCAGATGTTTTGAAGCCGCCCAAATGCCCACAACTAAGCTTCATGACTGTTATTTTATGATAACAACCGGGACCGACTGATTAAAGTGACGTCTGAATCACGGAAACATATTATGCTACAAAAGTTCACCCATTTAGGTACTAAACGCGCCGTCGTTGCTTACCATAGAGAAGTGGCCGTAGGTGATTGTTTCCAATCACCAAAAACCACTTGGTTATGAGCACTTGACTGCCTTGTTGGTCTAGTGGCTAGTGTATGCGGCTGCTGATCAAGAGGTCTCGGGTTCGATTCCCGGGTCGGACCAAATGTTTGTTGACCAAATATTAATTTCGGAGTTTGAGTGTTTTCTATGTATAATATGTATGTATTTATTTAAAAAAAGTATATTTATGTATTTATATCAGTCGTCTAGCACAAGCTCTGCTTAGTTTGGGACAAGATGATGTTGTGTGTAAGAATTCCATAATATTTATATTTATTTCTTCTTATGAGTTTAAACTCACTGCTAATGATTACAAATGATATTTACAAAACCACCTACAACCAAGCACGTGTGAGTAACAGACGAAATAGCAAGCATTTTCAACACAAAGAGCGGAGCTACAAGTTAGATACTTCAAATATTTAAGATGCCCGACAAAAGAACCATACACAATTTTGAAAACCTTTACTGTGAGACAAGTTTTCATACAACGAGCAACTTTACGTAAAGCCACTGCCAAACAGATCTAAAAAAAATCAGCCAAGTGCGTGTCAGGCCACGCACAGGAAAGGGTATCTAAATCAAAAAATCGTCTTAGAAACCCTTTATTATTTTTAAAACACCTATCTAATGATACCCCACACGATGGGGTAGCCGCGAGAAAAAAAAACATCCCCACTTTACGTGTAGGGGAAGTACGCCAAATAAAAATATTTTTCATAATTTTATTCTAGCGCTTTGTCGACGTAAATACAAATTACATCACAAATTCATTCAAAGTTTCAAATTTCTAGCACTTACCGTTTGGACGGTAAGTCGAGGACGGACGGACCGACATGACGAATCTATAAGGGTTCCGAGTCATAAACTTTAGAATCCTAAAAACGCATGCTATCAGTTCCTACAGAACCACTTTTTATTCAAGACAATTACATATTTCTGTATGCAAATAAATAAAATACGAGTGTTCGTATGTAATATCAAATTAACAGTTTTTTACTAAATGCATATCAATGTATATACGGTACTAACATCTAAACAGCAATAATAATAAAAAAAATGTGTGTCTGTCTATTTCTTTGTTCTGGGACTGACGGATCGATTTCGCCTAGACTTTCACTAGCAAACAGCTAATCAATTTTTTTAGACTGTCTTCGATCCGCAGCATTACTCACTTGTTACGACAATAACCGCTGATAAATCCGCGAAACTCGACTAGTTTATTAGAAAATCATACATAACTGAGTTTGAACTGAAGGCCAAAATCACTTCTAAACCTTGCTAATCCTTACTTCCTTACTAATATTATAAATGTGAAAGTAACTCTGCCAGTCTGTCTGACGGGATTTCACGCCAAATGTCTGCTCGAAGTACCCTAGCATTTTGATGATCGGTCAGTGAGTGACAAAGTTACGAAAATATGACTTGTTATAACTACTAGTTCAAATCGAATGGAATTTGAAATTTAATATAAATAAATAAATACATATTTTGGACATCTTACACACACCATCATCTAGTCCCAAAGTAAGCAGAGCTTGTGTTATGGGTACTAAATAACTGATATAAATACATAAACATACTTTTTTTCTTTAATACATACCTACATATTATTATACATAGAAAAACACCCAGAATCCGAAACAAATATTTGTGGATCACACATTATGTTTATCTTTCTCTTCCACCGGTTCCTTCTTACGCGCTTGGAACGACCGCGAGGACGCAGAGAAAAATAACGAATCGTCACTATCCTCTGAGACTTTTTCTCGTCTTCTTATAAGTTGCAGTATCCTGGGCTTGATCGTCAGCGTCCTCCTACCTTCTTTTCCTCGATCATCCTTCAGACTGGGTGTGGGTAGACGCAGGACTCGGCGTCCTGGGACACACAAAGGTGGTCGTATGTGTCCCGCTTGTTTTTTTGTGCGGAAATCCCACCGAATACCACCAGCTGATGGCGATGTCGGACTCGAATCGATTAAAACCGCACGCAGTACGGTACTAAGCCGAGGAACCAGGTGTACCCTCAAAAGGAAGTCCCAGGAACTGGGCCTCTGTTCCCATAGTTATAAACGAAATACGACAACACGAATGCTATCGTTTTTAGGATGGTCTTTTATGTGAGGGCAGTACTGCCCTGGTCGAGCACGCCCATTTGTGGTGAAATCAGCGTGGCTTTACTTACACTTACAAATATTCTAGAACCTAAAAATAAATATTGTTAAACATTTGTATTTTTGTTAATTTCCTTATGTGAGTCATGGTTAAAGATTTCTGTTTTAAAATTAAATTGTTAGGGTTTCGTAGCCAAATGGCTAAAAACGGAACCTTTATAGATTTGTCATGTTTGTCTGTCTGTCAGTCCGTATGTCACAGTCACTTTTTTCCGAAATTATAAGAGCTATACTGTTGAAATTTGGTCAGTAGATGTATTCTGTGAACCGCATTAATATGTTTACACAAAAATAGAAAAAAAAATACAATAATTTTTGGGGGTCCCCATACTTAGAACTGAAACTCAAAAATGTTTTTTTTTATCAAGGCCATAGTGGGGTATCTATGGATAGGTCTTCAAAAATGATATTGAGGTTTCTAAAATATTTTTTTTCTAAACTGAATATTTTGCGCGGGAGACACTTCCAAAGTGGTAAAATGTTTCTGTCCCCCTGTAGCTTCTGAAATAAAAGAATAATAAAAAATAAAAAATATAAAAAAATATATGATGTATTACTATTACCACACAAACTTCCACCGAAAATTGGTTTGTACGAAATCTAGTAAGTAGTTTTTTTTAATACGTCACTTGCTGCTACGGAACCCTAAATGGGCGAGTCGGACTCGCACTTGGCTGCTTTTTTTTTATTTTAAGTCAAGGCTATTTATAAATTAAACTAATCGGCATTTCGTATGCTAATTAAACATTAAAAGCTTTTTGTTAACTTCGGTCTACTGATTTCGCAATTAAAACAAATTAATAAACAAACGTAGACTAAGTGCTTTTCCATGCTTAGTTTAAACCGGTAACACTTAGCTCAGTAGAAAGTAAGATCTAGCGTTCCGCAGATTTACAATACAATACTCCTACCACTATGGAGTAACAAACTCCATAATGGTAGGTACTACGTTTCACTTGCCGTAGGCCAAATTGGGGGTCCAATAATACCATCAAGAGTTCCTTTGGACGTGCCTAAAAGTCAATAATCATAAAAATAGACTCCCAAAACATACCTAATCGTAATATATTTATGTAAATTCATAACATATAATAATACATATTAAATTTTTTTGAATCAAAGATTTAGTAGCAAACATAGTTTCGGTAACAACAATATTTTAAAGGATTACTAAATATTTTTTAGGGTTCCGAAGTTTATGACTTCGAACCCTTATAGATTCGTCATGTCCGTCTGTCCGTCCGTCCTCGATTTACCGTCTAAACGGTAAGTGCTAGAAAGCTGAAACTTTGCATGAATATTATGTATTGTAATTACGTCGACAAAGTGCTACAATAAAACTATGAAAAATATTTTTATTTGGTGTACCTCCCCTACAGGTAAAGTGGGGTTGTTTTTATCATTTAAGCCAAATGAAACCAGATCAACAGTTGATAGGATAAATGAAGACTTGGAGAGGGTGGTTAAATGGTCTGAGGACCTCTCCTTGGTTTTAAATACTATAAAGTCCAGATTTTTATTATTGGGTAGTAAAGGGCAGATCCAATTTGTTCTACAGAATGACCCTGTCATTACTATAAATGGACAACGGATTGCTAGGGTAAACGAGGCATATAATCTAGGACTGTTGATGGACCCTGAGCTGAGATTTGAAGCGCATCTAAATAATATAGTCAGAAATGGTTTCTATAGACACACAATTTTGTACAACATCCGCGACTCCCTCAGTATACCTTTAAGGAAACAATTAGTAGACAGTCTAGTTTTGTCCAAATTTAATTATTGTGATATGGTGTATGGTCCATGCTTACTGGCAAGAAGAAAGAATTTAATACAAAGAGTTCAAAATGCTTGTGCTCGGCACTGTTTCCATATTCCCTGACGTCACGACGTAACACCATACATAAATGACCATGGAATCATAAAGATGGAAGCCAGAAGGAAGCTGCATTTGGCTAGCTTACTCTTTAGTGTAGTCAAAAAAGGGAGTCCTACCTATTTACATTAGAGAATAGACTGGAGGCATAACCACTTTGCTTACTCCATCAGACCAACAGCTAGAGCTCTCAGCATGCCGGGACATAGAACAGCTGCATTTCGTGGTAGTTTTAAATTTGTGGCGACACGATGCTGGAATTCCCACCACCCCCCGATCAGGGATCTAAAAACAATTATTTATTTTAATACAAAATTTAAAAAATATCTCCTGGAACTGCAAAAGCAATAAGCTATGACCATAGTTAGCAACAACCTTTGAGTTTCTGATCCTTAAATAACATAATAATATACTGGCACAGGTGGGGTGGCATTTCCCTTAGAATCCGCATGCATTGGCGTCCCAACCTGGTATGTCCCGGTATGGCGGCAGTTTTAATTTTATTAACATTTTTAATATTTTTTTTGGTTTCAATTTGTTTTTATTTTATTTCCTTTTTGTTTGTTCTAATTTGAGTCCTATATACTTTCTATGATTATGTGTATAAATTCCCCCTGAAAAGAATTAAGGATTAGCTTGTGAGTTTTATTGTTCTAAACTATGTGGATGTGAAAAAAAAAAAAAAAAGAAAAATATTTAAGATATCACATACATCACTTACCCGCTTATATATTTTTCCATACTGATGGCGGAATTTAGTTACCAGAGGCTATCGGCGTCAAATCAACTGCTATGGTGGACGCTGAAAATCAGCTATGTGATGGTTTAGGCCCATTGCAGTGTGCGCTGAAAGTCCACCTATTTTGTTAAACATGGCGTACAGCCCCCCGTTACCATTATTAACAGCTCAGTGTTCTATTTCAGAGGCATATTTGTGTTTTATATTACATATATCAGTTAATGTAAACTTTATTAATTGTAATTTTAACGTTTTCACACAATATAATGCAAGTACTAATACACGTCCCCAACTTATAAAATATCAACTGGCGCGTCATTTTGTATTGACATTCGCAAATGTCACAAACCTCTTATTTATTGTCATTTGTTTTTTGTACTGTGTTTCAAAAATTGATTTTTATCTATCTGCTGTATATTATGTCTATCAAATAAAGTTATTTACTATTATTATTAATTGTGCGTTGGTAAATTCAAACGTGTTATTCTCTACAGCTTTCTCAAGTCCGTTTCATGGTATTTTATGTAGGTTTTCAGTGCCAAGACGCTTTATGTAATGTAACTATTACTATATACGAGTGATAGTTACTTAAAATTCGAAGGTAACCGGTTACATATGTTAGTAAAGATGAGTCACATAATAAACAGTTTATCACAGTGCTAGTACGTATTCCTTATGGTTTACGATTTCATGGCCAATTAAGTTACGAACAAA
Source organism: Phragmatobia fuliginosa (assembly GCA_932526445.1). Lineage (NCBI taxonomy): Eukaryota > Metazoa > Arthropoda > Insecta > Lepidoptera > Erebidae > Phragmatobia > Phragmatobia fuliginosa. The sequence goes on along the minus strand of OW052079.1, from coordinate 13,582,794 downwards.
AAAAGTTAACGACATACATGATCATAATATATTCATGAATATTATAATGAAATGAATGCAGTCGTTTAGAAGATGGTCTAATTTATTCACAAGACCTGTATTCAGGTCAGTAGAACACACGTCACTATAAGAGACTTGCAGAAGCATAGTCTTGGTTTGTGGGTAACAAATGCACCGGAAAAGTAACAGCTACCTTCTATCATTGATTTGCAGCTTGACCAAGGCAGTTAAGGATACTATCTTTACTCTTTACTTTTCAAATAGAGCAGGCATATAAATAGTACTTACAACGAAGGTTCAGAGTTAGGAGATTCATGCTAACAGATAATTAAAAAGAAGGAATATCGCCTTGAGATATACCAAAGTCAAAATCGGAAAAGTCCTTTCACATCTTGATTATAAGAATAAGATAATAGTACATTGTTCACCGAGGGAGGAAAGGAAACGATTACTAGCGAGGGAGCAGTTTGTGGCCCGAAGGCGCAGCCTAGGGCCACAATACTCCCGAGGTAGGAATGGGACTTTCACCCGAGTGCTACATAGTGCTTTATACTACACCTGTGAGGAACATTCAAAGTATTTATAAAATAAAATCAAAACGTAAGACACCATGTAAGACACAATTTAGCTTAGAATTTGACATAATACTTATAAATATTTCGCGCTTCTTTTGTTTTTTTGTATTCTTCACAAAAGGATGTCAGTGGCACGGAGATTCCATATTTAAATTATATGAAAACTCTTTGGGCAGGCGCGCGCCATAGATAAGATAACACATGAGAAATGAAAATTCATACAACTTTCTCTCCCGCTAAAACACGTTAGAAATGGATTTTCATACATTTTTTCCTCCCGCTTATTTAGGTCAAGGAAAAGGCTAACTTTCTCTTTTCATTTTCAGGGAATATTGACTACTGTTCCGATCAGGTGTAGTATAAACTTCATTTGTCTTTTATAGATTACAATTGATAGACTTGATAAAATTGCTCAAAAACTAATACTTAATAAAATAACAGTACAAAGACAAAACAGTCTTGGACTCAGCATGTGGGTGACGGTGCAAAACATGCTAGCTGCTGTTATTCTGTCAAAGCCAATCATGAATAACATACGCCCGGAATAAACACAATGAAAACATCCCGACCACGGACACTATATTTCAATACTCCACATTCACACATGGCAAGGATGCAGTTGTTACTACTGAATACAATGTTGTATGCAACTAGTCCAGTAAAGTCCTAACAACATTAAATTATGCCGAGGTCTCTTTTCTTAACGCTACCGCAGAACTCTGGAATAAACTAGAAAGGCTAAAATAACTCTGTATCTATTTTGATATATCGACCACGTTTTGGAATTCCGGAAACAACTGAATTTGTTATGTATTACTATCCTTACTCTATTCAAATATTATCAACAGCCTTTAACAGACCATTGCTGGACATAGGCCTCTCCTTAGAAGGAGGTTTTGGCCTACTATACCACGCTGGCCAGACGGGTTGGTATAGGGTTGGTTTCAAGTTTCCCTTCTCTTTGCATTGATGTTGTCTTGCGTAGTTTATCCCTTAGTCGCCTTTTACGACACCCGCGGGATGAATAGGGGTGGTGACACTGTATTCTTAATTACCCAAAATTACCCAAAATTAAAAAGTGAGAGCTTTCGATAGAGGAGATGACGTGTCTTGTGTCACCTACGTCATCACCATATGTACAACCCTAAATCTCCTTCATATCTTCATGTCCGCTTCGAGCACCTTATTTCCAAAAGCCAACCTTGTCGCTCTTCCACTTCTCTCCTTCTTCGTACTCCTTTTCATACTTCGACCTGTTATGATAATTTTGTTAGGGTTGCAGTTGTTCGGCTATGGGATGCCTTATCGCGTGCATTACGGAGCAGTCCTTCTCCCAGTGTGTTCAGGAAGTGAACCAGGGATATTAACTGTCCCTGCAATAATCAGACCCCTTTATATATCGTATGTATATATATATATACTTATATATATTATGTATATATATATATATATATATATATATATATACTTATATGTATTTATGTCGTATCTGTGTATTAATATGTGAATTTTTTTTTTTGTTACATTTATGTCATATGTGTTTATATTACTATTATTACTTTTATGAATATACTCGTTTCTGTTTTCATTGCTAAGTACGCATGACTGTGCCCTTACGTTTCTCTGCTATCCTCTATTCACTGGAAGAAAACTCAAGTTTTGGTTAAGCTCACCTTTGTGCATAGCACTTCATTGTACCCTGTATACTTAAGTCTTTAGAATGTACAATAAAGAATAAATACAATAAATACTAAGTCAAAGTCAAAATGCAGACCGGTCGTGAGCATTTCTGACGACAAGATGAGTACCATTCCAGCGCTATTCCGTGAGTCATGTGATAGGAAATGGTAAATTATATTGTGATCAACGCATGGTTAGTCCTAATATAAGACTAGCATTTGTATCCACATGTGTGGAGACGGATTAAGAATACAGAGTGTCAGGACCCCTGTTCATCCCGCGCGGGAGTCGTATAAGGCGACTAAGGGATAACCTACGCAAGACAAAATCAATGCAAAGAGAAGGAAAACTTGAAACCAACCCTATACCAACTCGTCTGTCTAGAGTGCTTTAGTAGGCCAATACCTCCTTTTCAAGGAGAGGCTTATATCCAGCAGTGGACTGTTAAAGGCTGTTGATGATGATGATGATAATGATTTGTATCCTCCGTAACCGCCATTAATTCGGGCGATATATACCTAGTCACTTTAAGAAGAGTGGAAGTAGTACTATATATAATGCAGAAACCAGATTGCAACGAGCTCACCAGGTTGTTTTTGTAGATAAATTTAGAAAGCCTTTTAAGCACACAGGATTCTAGGACCTTGAAGAGTAAGGGTGTAATTTGAGAATTACAGCTAAAAACTGTTAAAAGATATCATTGTATATTAATTTACTCATCAGATGAAACTGATACGAGATCATAATTGAAGTAAGTAGGTATTGGATTAATTTTAGATCCTTGAGGAAAAACAAAAAAATATCCAAGAATTTTTAACTGTCTGGTACCCTTGGTATCAACAATCGCAGACATTCACTTACCAACATAATATGTAAATTCATTTTACATACACACATTCATAAATAAAAAAAATTTCGAACTAAATATTATGTAGTAAGAAACATCGTGCAAAACGGGTGTGTTATAAAATAAAACATATAACTTTGTACGAAATTCATGATATTTTTTATGAAAGTTATATTTTATTGTCAAAATGAAACTAGTGTTATATGCTGTGTTCTTTATCACTGTTCAAGGTAATTTCATATTTATAAATTATTTTTTCAGATGATAAGATTAGGTATCATTTGAAAGTATTTTATGAAGTAATAAGTATGTAAATTTTAAAATTCTTCGAATGCTTAAGACCCCCGATTTTGCTTTCTAAGTATTCCATTGGCTACACTACACACAAGTTTATATCACCGCACCTAGTGTCAGTAGTTCTCGTCTTATCGAATGCGACCTATCGAAAGATGAAAGGCCAAGAAAGGCTCGGCCCTCATTACCATCGCAAATTCGCCAGACTCCGCTTTTAAAGTACCTTTGCAGTTTTGAAATCTCAACTTTCGACATATTTTAAAAACTTAGTCTTATTTAAATTGCTTTTCCGTCACCCCGTCCGGATTTGAGGCGGAATAGTGTGAATTGAAATCTCACGATGTGCCACTCTGCGCATGAAATAAGAGGGATCTGGAAACAGCTGTTATTACGAAATCCGAAACGTCTGCTTGCAACGCCTATTTAAAACCCTCCTTAGCCTTCTGCCTCGGTGGCGCAGTGATAGCGAATGCGATTGCTGTGCTTGAGGTCTCGGGTTTGGTTCCCGGGTCAGATCAAATGTGTGTGTGATCCGCAAATATTTGTTTAGGAGTGTGGATGTTTTCTATATTTGATTTGTATGTATTTACAAAAAAACTGTATGTGTATTTATATCAGTTATCTAGTACTCGTAATACAAGCTCTGCTTAGTTAAGGGCTAAATGACGTTGTGTGTTTTATGATTTTTTTTATTTTCTGTACTTCGGAGATTAATTAGGGGTGGAATATAATATTCAAGTATTATTTTCATGACTAGAGGTAAGTTTACTACTCCATAGTCATATGCTGTATACAGTATTTTATCATTATATTATTGTTTACACAATAAATTAAAAGCCTAGTCGTATGTCTATTTTATAATCACTTGAATTATAACGAAAAAAATAATTACCTACAGTTTACTTTCAGTTTTAGTACAATCTCACAAAACTGAAGACTATCCGGGTATAGACGCTCTCATTCAGAGACTAAAACAAGACCAATGGAAGGATGACGAAACACCATGCCTTGAAACGACGCTGCAGATGTTGAACAACGTCAAAAACTTTACACTATGGGCAACTTGGGGTTAGTAGTAAAACAATATTTTTACGATAATAACAAGCGTATGTGTCATTTGACATCATGTCATCGATGACTTTGACTGGATTTAACGTACATACGTGTGGAGTGATGGCTCGGGATGTTGTACGTTGCGCATTTATACTACGTTGAACGAAATGCGCAAGCGCCATGAGATTCTTGGCTTTTACGTGATTCAAGCGCTCATAGTCAAGTTAGGTGTTTGGAAACAATCACTGAGGGTAAACAATGACGGTGCGGTCAGACCTAGATGGGTTATCGTTTGTGGAATGATAACTTATGAGCATTTTCGAGTATTTAAGCAGTCTTCCCCGGTTGTTATCTTAAGGTAACTGAAGCTTAGGTGGAGGATTTCGGGCGGCTTAAAACATTCAACGGTAAGATTACGTAGCCACAACGTGTTTTACAGTCCGCAACCCGCACTCGGCCTCGTAAATAATTATGTATAATTATTATTAATACCTATTCATTCTCAATTGACAATGCTGCAGAAATTGACATACTGGGTTTATTTTATTTTTTTGGCTGGTGATTTCAATTGACTAGTTGATTATGCTGCATCAGTTGATGACGTTTTCTCAAACTGTTCTACATATAATTTTGAGGCTAGAATAGTTATGTTCCTAAAACGACTTCTTATAAACACAGTTGTGACCAAAAAAATTTACTTTTTGCCCAAAACTTAATGGAAGTTAGAATTTCTTTGCAATTTATTATATATGTATATTCATGTATATTTCAGCGTGGGACGCAAATACATTCCCGTCAGGCAAGTTCTACGGTTCGTTTAATCAGTTGGGCAATTTCGGTCAGTGCATGAACCCACCCTGGTTACAGACGCACCCTCAGTTCAAAACCCAGTACTGCCTTGCTGAAGTACTAATGACACATAAAGAATTAAAAAAAAAAGAATTGGATCCCTATGGAGCAACTGAAGTGTTTCTGAAAGTAAGTTAAGTCTGAGAATAAATTTATTTAAATTATATTATAATTTATTTTATTGTTGGTTATTTATTATTGTAAAATAAAGTATAGTTTCACTGCTTGGTCCAGTATTTCAAACTCAACTACAGATACAGTGTCTATTCGATACTAGCATTGTCTTAATTTTTTTTTATTCTCAGACAAAAACCTTATTGGGTATACCCGTCAACCGTTTTACATGGGGTATTTGCGTTCCTGCCTCATGTGAGTCAACTTCAATTGTCAAGCTCGTCAGAAACATGTACTTAGGAACTCACTTCAGGGCCATTTCGAATCCGAATATCACAGTGGATGGCTGTCAGGTAGCTGGTACAGAAGAAGAATATTCAACTGGATTTTATTTGTTCACGTGAGTTTTGGAAATGTCAATTTTTTTTTATCTGTTTGAATACTTAATAACGCTATGTCCAATAAGAGCGAAGTATCAATCCACTATGTTGCAAAAATGGAGCGTCTATTATGTGAACAGCGTAAACAGTTAATGTGACGTAAAAATAATGTATTCAAGAATTGATCATCATCATCATCATCAACAGCCTCTCCTATGAAAAGAGGTTTTGGCCTACTATACCACGCTGGCCAGACAGGTTGGTTTAGGGTTGGTTTCAAGTTTTCCTTCTCTTTGCAATGATGTTGTCTTGCGTATTTTGCCCCTTAGTCGCCTTATACGACGCCCGCGGGATGAATAGGTATGGTGACACTCTGTATCCTTAATCCGTCACCACACGGATTATTCTTCTTAAATTGCGCTAAGTAGCGCGCATATCCAAGTGACCTTAGGTAATTGAAAACAATCACCGTAGGTAAGCAATGTCAGCGCGGTCAGAACAGAACTTTCCCTGATACATTAAAAAAAGCAATTTTAAGACCCATACACAAAAAGAACACTAAATCCGATCCAACTAATTATCGCCCAATAGCCCTTTTACCTACTGCCTCTAAAATATTTGAAGGGGCCATGTGCGACCGTGTTTATAATTTCCGCGAAAAATACAAAATATTTGATGATTGTCAAAATGGTTTCCGAAAAAACAGATGCACAACATTAGCAATATATAAATTTATACAGAAGGCCATAGATATAACAAATAATAAGAAATATGCGGTCGGAATCTTGTTGGACATGACGAAGGCCTATGATAAAGTACAATATAAAATATTGTTAAAAAAATTGCAAGGCATAGGAATCCGCGGTATCGCCCATCAATGGTTTTCATCTTACTTAAAGGACCGAGAACACATCGTAGAAATTGAGTTTCACAATCACACAACCAAAGAAATACAAAATATCAGATTTGAAACTAACTTAATTAACGCCTCTATCCCTCAGGGCAGCGTAATTGGATGTCTTTTATTCTTAATTTACATAAATGACCTTCCCAAATACATAGATGAACATTGTGTACTATTTGCGGATGACGTCTCACTCTTAACTTCTTGTCAAAATAATACAGACCTCGACATAACTTTAACTTCTACGCTCGATAAAACAATCGCCTGGCTCAAAGACCACAACTTAGAAATAAACTTCTCAAAAACTAAATTAATGTGCTTCCATCCCTTCCAAAAAGTCCCTTTAAGTATTGATCTAACATATAACAATTTTAAAATAGAAACCGTCCATGAATTCACTCTACTTGGTATCTCAATAGACACAAACATTAACTGGAAATCTCACATCACTAAAATACAGTCAAAACTATCAAAATTTATATATGCCCTCCGTGAAATAAAAACAACGACAAATTCTGAGACTGCCCTCGCCACGTATTATGCCTATGTTTATGCGTGGCTGAACTATGGCATTATCCTGTGGGGTAACAGTATAGATGCGCCTTTGCTGTTACTAATGCAAAAGAAATTAATAAGAATAATAATGAACATAGACGATACAGAAAGTTGCAAACCTTATTTTCAAAAATTAAAAATACTTACTGTCCCTGGAATGTACATTCTGGAAACATGCAAATTTGTAAGACAACACAAAGATTATTACACAACCAGGGAGGATACTAATACAAGATATACATGTCGACATAGGGATAGATTAAATTTACCAATGTCTAAATTAAAAATGCATGCATCAAGCCCATATGTTATGTCTATTAAATTGTACAATAAATTACCTAATAACATTAAAAATGAAGAAAAATTTAATACATTTAAAAGTAAATTAAAAGACCTTTTATTACAGCGATGCTACTATCACACTAACGAATATTTAAATGACAAATTCTAATACTTAATTCAAAAGCTTTTCACTGGAAACATGACATAACATAAAAATGAAATACTGCAAAAATTGACATACCTATTCTATAAATGACATACCATAAACATGACATACTTGACATAAAAATATTCCTCTGTATTAATAATATTCTATATAGAAATAATAATGACAAAATAAACTTAAAACATGTGTACAGGTAAATTAGCTTGGAGAAATTTTTGCGTTTGTAGTAGTGTATGGTCACGTGGCACCTGCGGACAGCGTAAACTGGTTTATTCTGGTTTGTGCGTGTTTCCACTTTCCACTATCAAGTGACGATTTTTTGCTTTAGATTGAAATATTTTGAAAACGGTGCGTCCTAGGCCAAAAATAACAAAAAATTTGACCCCCCGTAGACCCCCCGGAGTTTTAAAAACATAGATGAAAGGAAAAAAATAATATATATATATATATATATATATATATAATATATATATATATATCGGTCTCTCCTCTTTGAAGTTTCACTTCTATCGTGTGTGAATCGCACACACACCTTTTTTTTTTATAAAGTCAAAACCTTTTCCTTTAAAATAAAAACTTGTTTTTATTGAAAACAAAAATCAGAGTGATGCTAGGGATAAGTATAAAATTAAATAGTAATGTTAGGATATCGAAACATTTTTGTATAGGGCAGAACGATATAGTGGAAACGCGCTCTAAGATCTGAGTAATATACACACCACTACATATGCAAAAATTTCTCGAGAATAATTTCACTGTACTTACACTATAAACGTGAACAATAATGTAGTTCTGGCGTATCTCATAATGTGCTTCTTTGATAGTGGATGTTTCGTCTTCTCTTCCAGTTGCCGTGCCCAACAGGGTCTATAATTGTTTCCTCTAATATGTTGTTAACACCTTATATACATTATGGCGTGCAATAAACGATTTGAATTTGAATTTGAATAGATGGGTGACCGTTTGTTGCATGAAATGTTATGAGCGTTTCCGTCATTCGGAGGTCACATTAAGAAATCGGTCTTATGTTGGCTCATTATGCTTTTGTTAGTGTAATTAAATTGGTTTAAGCTATATATCATCACGTACTAAAACTAAGAAAATAATAGGAGGTGCAGATAATAGAATTGAATAATAAGTTATAAGAAATGTCACTGTCTCAAAGGATGTGCAACGAAAGAGCCTATGAATAAATGAAACATTTAAATGCCTTTGACTCGGTGTTCATCGATTTAGTTCTAAAGTTCACAAATTATTAGTAAAATATCTTTAGATTGTATTAGATAAAGTGTTTTACACATACCATTTATGTCTTTAGCAAATTGTTAATAATGTACATAATCAATAATTACAACTAATTTTATAGTTAAACACGAAAATGAGTACATTCCTACGTTTTCAATGCTAAGGTTGAATTTGATCTTGCATCCTGGGATGTACCTCAGTTTTAGGGGTACTCCAGAAGTCGCCAACGCGTTCCTGGAGCTCCTTCCCACTGCCGAGGTAGGCCGCCGCGGGGTGTAGTTGGTAGGCCGAATTCACCGGGAGTCCAGCACACGACATTCATCTCCTCACAGAAAAAAAGGGTTTCGATCTTTATGAAATTTGAAACCCGGTCATAGTACAGTTAATTATAATTAAGATCTTTTTTATTTATAACTTTTCGGTGACTGTCAATCAGATTCTCATTTTTTTCTGCTATGCACATTTTGACTTTCAGATTTGTACTAGCTACGCTTTTACTATTATCAGTGATGTCTACACTTTATCTGACATTTGTAAGAAGTGATGCAGAGACTTCGAGTACAATTGGTAAGAAATTATTTCAATTGTTTTTGGTAAGAAATTTGTGAGTTACACAGATTTTATCATTTAAGCAATTTGCACAGCGTCATATTTTTATCACCAGCCTGTTGTACTGGGTATCAGCCTTTTTAGGGTTCCGAAGTTTATACCTCGGAACCCTTAAAGATTCGTCATGTCCGTCCGTCCGTCCTCGACTTTCCGTCGACTTATCGAAATTATGTTTTTATTTGGGGTACCTCCCCTACACGCAAAGTGTTACCCCATCGTGTGGGGTATCATTAGATAGGTCTTTTAAAAACAATACAGGATTTTTAAGATGATTTTTTGATTTATGTATCGGTTTTCGAGGTATTTCACTTTAAGGGCACTTTATTGTAAAAACAGGGCGTCCCCCCCCCCCCCTAAAAGCTAAACAGCTTGCTCAAAAAATCTGGAAAAAATCATGATGGTGGTCCATATATTGAACTTTGAATGAAAACTTTAACATTAGATGGCTTTGTTAGTTCAGGAGTTATAGATGCTTAAATTCTAAAATGAGTTCACTTGGAAAAAGCCATACGAAATTGACGCATTAATACGTAAATATAACAATTATCTATTGGATACGATTTTAAATCCACGTACCATTAAGGGTGACTGAGGAACCTTTTCCTGTGCGTGGCCTGACACGCACTTGGCCGATTTTTTGCTATACGCCACTTTTATATTCTCGCATCCAACATATATATTCATTAATTTTGTGATTTCTAAAACGTTTATAATTTACGGAAAAATTATTTAGTTTCTATCGAGCCGCTAGTGTGGTAAGAGAAATATTTATTTCTAAGGTGTCATTCCTTTACTTGTAAAGTATAAAATTTATTTTACAGGATACATTTAGAATGGACAATTTAGAATAGGCAGTAGGATTTATTGTCATAATAATGTATATTTATGTGATAGTTATTACGGTATGTGTGCAAACAATAGAATTGCTGATTTTGAAATTCAAGATGAAAGGTTGAATAGAAAAGGTACTCGAAAAAAAAACGTGAAAGGCAGCCTTGTGCTGATTTTGAATGTAGCAAAGCACTGCTCACGTTATCAAAGTGTTAAATTATTTAACTGTATTCTGCCATTTAACTTTTTTCCATAGGATTTATAGTTTTGTCGGAAATCGAGATCCTTCCCATTCCCGAACTCAGATCACCCGTAAAATATTTTTCCTTTCATTTCTATAATATTTTCCTCCTTTTCCAATGGGTCTCATCCTACTATTATTTTTTCTGGTTTAAAAAATTATCGTCCCTGGTCTAAAAGCTTAGTAACGCCGACTTTATCATCATGTCAATGTTGTAATTTCTTGGCAATACGGATATTAAAAGGATAAAACTATTTGAGTATGTTAAATGACAGTACGAAGTAAACAAAGTACTTCTATATTAGGGCAGAGTATTAAAAGGACACAAGAACAGTGTGTCTTGAATTAACTCAACAATGAGAAAAGTGTAAAAACGGATTCAATTCCATTTTTTAATTTAGGACAAAGTAAAATTTGTAATTAGTCCGTAGACTACATAAATTGTAATAGTTACAATTTCCTACTGGACATAGGCGTTTGCCTAGGTCCCACCGTTTCTTGTTTTTTTACACACTAAGACTTCTGTAACAGGTTGCTTTCGTTCATTTTCAGGTACTGTCTTGTTGAAATCATTTTGTATGAAGAAAAACTCGGCAGAACTGACAAATTTGAACAAAGATGACATAAAAAGCATCAATGGTATCAGATTCCTAACAGCAATTTTAATTGTAAAACTTCACATTATTTCTTTTACTATATCGTCTGGAGCTGTTAACAGCGGGGATTTGAATCAAGTAAATATAAGATACTTTAATTTTCAAAAAAAGAGCGATTATAAGTGGTTTCTATGTGGGTGGGTAGTGGATACCTGTCTATTTTTTTATTTTTTTTTGTAACATGAACTAAACATTTAATTTTTTTAACGAATTGGAATAAATAAATTTTCAGTGCTTCCATCAAATTCATAAAGGGTGTAAAAAACTTTTTTTTTTTATTATTAAACTGTAAAGGTTAAAAAATTACGAATGCCCTTTAAATACTAATACATATTAAGGTTCGAAGGTAACTATGTCTGTCTGAAAGTCTATCTGTTATGCTCTCACAGACAAATCGTTGAACCGATTTAGATGAAAGACCTTGTTAAAAGAAGGCTAGAGACTTTTTATGGCGACAACCGACAATTAGGTTCATGAGATGAGCAGAGAGAAAGATTCCTCATATCTATCTTTAATTCCTCATTTGTTTTTGCAGAGAGACAATTTTTTCATTAAGCTGATACCATATCAAGTCATTGTGGATACATTTTTTGCAATGTCTGGATTACTGTTCATCAAGGGGCTTCTGGCTAAGAAACAGAATCTCTTTATCGCTCTATGGAAACGATATGTTAGGTAAGTTGTTAAGTTTACACGCAGTTTATAGTTATACCGTGTAGCAAATACATACTGCTTCTAATTATAATAATTTCGTCGGTGACTGCGCTTGAAGTCTTGGGTTCGATTCCCGGGTCGGTCTAAATGTTTGTATGATTCGCAAACATTTGTTTCGGAGTTTGGATACTTGTGTATCCAAACTCCGAAATACGGAATGGTCTGAAAACAGACACAAGACATGGGCCGATGTCTCAAAAATGTTCTCGTACATAACGGTGTGCTCTTCTAAATGGTCAGTCACTAGTCGAATCAAGTACTCAGGCACTCCATGGGAGGAGAGCTCCATGCAGCTAAATGTCTGGTTATTAAATGCGTACGTGATTACCAATAGCTCGACGCCTCAGCTCACTACCTCCTCGATCATGGCCTTCAAGCGCATCACAGCATCGACTGTCGAACTCCCATCTTGAAATCCGAATCTGACGTCCGACAGATCGGGGCCCACCTCGCATAGGTGCCAGAAGATGCACGTAGAGAGCACCCTATCAAACAGTTTACCAATATCGTTCGATGACACAATGGGCCTACAGGGCGAGACTGAATTAGCAGGCCTCTCTATGTTTCCTAAGCAGGATGACCTTCCCGCTTTTTTAGCACTCAGGCGTCTGAACGTCACACCAGTGAAACTATTTTTTTTATGATAAAGCCTACCAAAGTGGCTATACTCTGCCTGAAAGGGCCTCTAGCCTCATCGTAAATACATACAATGTAGCATGGTGACCCACACCATGGCGGTTTAGCAAGATGTTGCTGCATCATTCTCCCAGCCTGATGCAGAATGATTGGGCCTCCGTTCTCACACTCACTAACGAAAGACGACAGTACGAATGTTGTCATTTTAGGTTGGTTTTCAGTGTGAGGGTAGTACTACGAGGCTCTATTAACTACTACCATACTGACCGTCCTGGCTGCCATTGCATAAGGGTATGGTCAAAACCTTCTTTCCAAAAAGAGGCTGTGGAATATATGAGGGGCTGTTGATTAATGAAAAAAAAACCTTTTTTCAGATTAGTTAGTCTCGTTGCTGTTATAGTCTTTTATTACATGTCAGTTATAAAGTTTCTTGGTTCGGGTCCTCTTTGGAAGAAATTTTTTGACTTTGAATCATTAGTATGTCAAAAAAATTGGTTACGCAGTCTACTGATGATGAACACCAATATGGATACACTGGTAAGTCATAATGATTTACTATTTTAATTTAATGGATAATGATCCTGGCTGTCTCGTTAGTGAAGCTAACCCAGTTCTTTTTTGATAACGCCATCTACGACAAATTACGACGGACAGTACAAAAAAGAGTAGAATATAGACTGTCGATAGAAAATGCTACAATTATGGTGGAAATACAGATCCTAATACACAATCACCAGAAATCCAGCTAAATCGGTAACATCAATACTACAAACAAATTCAAACGGACCCTGACGATACATGACTTTGCATAACGCACCGAATATAAATAGAATTGTAGTGTGATTATTAAATCGATCATTATAGTCGACTTTCATGAAACCGACGGGTAGACGTGGGGTGGTACTATTGTTAGCCAGTACCTAATTGCGTTGTCCCTCAGTAATGCGAGTTCGATCCCCACATGAACTAATACTTTGACTGATTCACAAAATGTTGGTTTAAGTCTCAATGTATTTTGCGTTCATTTGTTAAGTTACCAGCTGCACAACATTTATTTATTGTAGTACAAAAGAAGTATTTAGAAAAGAAAAAAAACTAATGGATTTAGAAAGTTTAGTATTTATTTTATTTATTAGATATAGAAACAGACAACAAACCAAAGATATACAAATATTACACATTACAGTTTACATTATTTAGGTTTGAAGTCCAATTACAACTGTACACAGCTTTAAATGTTATTTTACTTCATTGAAACGGATACAAGACATTAGAATATGAAATCAGACATTCTTCAGATGCCTTCCTTAATGATCGCGGTCTTAAATTCTCCAAAAGTTTTGAAAAAAATATTATTTTCAGAACATATTAGATTGTAACGTACGTACATTCTTGAAATTGGACTGTTTTGAGATATATTATAATAAGAACTACCTATAGTAAAAAGTTGTGGAATACGCACAGATCGCAATGGTATTTTAAAAATCATTTTCTCTACAAGATGAAAATGTAAAGAATGATTTTTTAGCAATTTTGTTCTCACAGTGTATGGACCAAGGGGTCCATACACTGTGAGAACAAAATTTAGGTTTAGACGATTGAATATGACGTATTTTAATTAATTATTATTATTACCTATTTCTTTTTCAACAGTGCTATCCAGTAGCTTGGTATATTGCTTGTGACTATCAACTTGCAGTGTTTGCTACAATACTGTTCTATCTATATCAGAGGAAGAAAAGCACTGCTTTTAAAGTATTCGGATTGTCAGCAGTAATGTCTTCAGTTATACCAGGAGTGTTAACTTATTGGAATAATTTACCTTGCACGATTCATAATTTTGAGTAAGTAAAAATATGATTGAATTCATTAAAAGATTTTTAAGTAAAATGATTTTAACCATTATCACAAAGTTGCCTGATAGTTTCATTATTTGTTTGAAAGTATTATTTCAAAACGACATTGTGAGTAAAATAATTACAACACACCTAATATATGTCGGAGTGTCAAGTGAGGCCTCACAACGGTCTTAGTTGAGGCTATACATTAGAGGCTACATATTAAATACATTCAACATCATTCAATATCGATTACAGAATCGACTAAAACAAAGAAAACTAATACATTAAGCTATGATTACAATAAATCATTATTAACAGTAATGTAATTTATGGTAAATATTCACGCGCCGTCATATATATTAAATATACCTACATAATAAATTTTAACAATGAACCTAAAAACTAAAAACCTTAAAAATACAATACTAAATATATTATTAAAAATAAAAATAAATAAAAATAGTTTATTTACACATATCTTTTTCACAATGGTGGTGTATTACGGTTGGGCACAGAGTCCATTAACACAATAACTATGTACTGATACTGTCACCCAAACTAGGCTAAATGCCTGTATTTTGGATGCCAGTGTTCAGTCGCTCAAAAGATAAACATTACATCTGTTCATAATTTTGCTCTTTACTTGAGTCTGTGTGTGGATATATATGAGTGTGTGTGTTCGTGTGTGTTTGTGTGTGTGTTCGTGTGTGTTTGTGTGTGTGTTCGTGTGTGTGTGTGTGTGTGTGTGTGTGTGTGTGTGTGTGTGTGTGTGTGTGTGTATGTGTGTGTGTGTGTGGTGTGTATATGCACATCACTATTCACGAAGGAAATGTAAGCAGGTTTTCGGTTTTGCCGTAATCAAGTTGTTGTAGCCAATCAGTCACTTTCACCTTTACATCCCGTCTACCCAATGTAACTATTCTAAGTTTTTTATTTATATCGTTGTATAGTTTAGCACTTATACTGCGCATTTGTTTACTTGCAAACGCAGTCCTACAAGCCACACGAGGGCACACCGATGTTAAGCTACGTTTATTTAGTTCTGGGCGTGGCACATCACGATGTTTTCTAAGGACAGCTTTCAAGATATACAGCTGCCGTACTGAGAGGACCTTACAGTTTTCATATAAGTTTACCGTTGGATATCTGTAAGGTTTACAGGTCATTACTTTAAGGACCGCTTTCTGTGCTCTCTCCAACTTAATAAGATAAGTTTTAGCTGCACCACCCCAGACCGGGATGCAATATTGTATTACGGACTGACAAAGAGATAGATAGACCATTTTTAGTTTGTCATAGGGTAGTGCGTCTCTTAGGGATTTAAAGACAATTATCAATCGCCTAACCCTGGATGTGACTAAATCAATTTGCTTGTTCCATTTCAGTCTGTGGTCTATTTGTACGCCCAGGTATTAATGGGAGAAAGGGAGAAAGCTATATAATTAGTTTTTGTAAAATTTAGTGTCAATAGATTATTTGTTAACCATGTCATAACTCTGCCTAAGGAGTATTCGGCTCGCTCCTTCACAGTCTGCCAGTTAGGACCCCAAACGAAGATAGCAGTATCATCCGCATAGGTAAAAATGCTAGTATTGGGTATACGAATTGTACAGAGATCGTTGATATATAACTGAAATAGTGTAGGACCCAAGACACTACCCTGAGGCACACCGTAGTTAACAGATTGTAGATCACTTATATAGTTCTCAATTTTAACGCGTTGTGTCCTATTTGTTAAGTAGTCCTCAAATATGTGATGGGATAAACCCCGCACTCCCAGCCGTTGCAGTTTTTCAAGTAGAGTAGGCACATGTACCGTATCGAATGCTTTTGACAAGTCCAGAAAGATGCACAAGCGTCTATTTTTTGCATCTAAGTTGTTAACGATTGTGTTAGTCAAATCTGTTACCGCATCTTCCGTGGATAAACTTTGACGAAAGCCATATTGATTAGGCGCTATTAAACTAAATTTTTTTAGAAATGTTTTAAGTGATCGATTTATTATTTTCTCTAAAATCTTTGATAATGCTGAGAGCACCGAAATAGGACGATATTTATTTAGGCAGTCCCGGTCGCCCTTTTTAAAGATGGGATGTATAATGGCTGTTTTAAAGGCTTCGGGAAATGTGCTACTATTTATGGCTAAATTACAAATGTGAGCTATTACGGGTGTTAGTACATGACAATTTTGTCGGAGGACTTGTGAGGGAATGTTGTCCCATCCTGTAGCGCAATCATATCGAAGTTCCAAGATTAATGCCTCTATATCAGAGTTTGTTACTTCTTGGATCACCAATGAACCCGAGGGGCTGTTAAAATCGAGGTCCTCTAGAGATGTAGTTATTTGAGCAGACTTATGGATTTCCTCTGCCAAGTTTTTACCTACATCTTTAAAGAAGGTGCAAACATGATTAGTGGACGTTACTGGGTTGTCTGTTAATTTTAGGAGATCCTTCGCATCGTTTTTTGGTTTATGAGTTGATGATATGTTTCTTATAGCTTTCCCTAGAGCCTTTGGGTCATTACCGGCATTTTGAATTTGGGACTTATTAAAAGCAAGTTTTAGTTTACGAAGGAGGTTTGTACAAAAATTTCGGTACCGGGTATAGGTTAGCTTGAGCGTCATATTATCAGGTGCTTTCTTAGACTTTGAATGGAGTTTATCTCGGTTTGTAATGCATCTTAGAAGGCCTGGTGTCATCCATGGCTTTAGAACTCGCCTGCTTCTGGATATTACAGATATCTTGGTGTGTTTAGTAATTGTGTTTGATAGTAGTGAGACAAGCATATTAGAAGCAACATTTGGGTCAGTTTCTGACAAAATGTCAGTAAAGTTAGTGTTTTTTAAGTCCGCTTTGATGTTATCATAATGTGTATAAGTTCTACTGGTGAGGTTCTGATTGTAACGAATGTTTTTTTTAAGACATAAAACTATGGGCATATGGTCGGTTATGTGTGATTCCAAAATTAGTGTTATAGGCACAATATCCGGCCTGATAAAAAAGTGGTCAAGACAGGAATTCCCTCTTGTTGGCTGAGAGTGCGAGGGAAATAGGCCATGAGAAGCATTAAATGTCAAGTATTCCTCAAGAAATGGATCAGTTGAAGTCGTCCTTATATTTATATTTAGGTCCCCTGTCAAAATAATATTACGATGATTTATATTAGCATAGACGTCGTTAAGGCTATTAGTGAAGTTATTAAATTTTTCTTTGGTAGATAATGAGGGGGATCGGTATATAGCAACCACGCTGATGCTGTGGTCTATTTCACAAACGAGACAGTTTCCATCCTGGAACTTTGGCTCAGTTACTTTGCACGGTAGGTGATGTTTAGTGTAGATGATTATGCCATCATTTTGGTTATGATTTAGTTTGATGTAATGTGTCGTATAGCCTTCAAGAAATGGTAAATTATCTTCAATTTTCTGGAGCCAGCATTCAGTAAGCACGATTATATCAAGATTAATATTTATTTCGGATTCTAATAGGCAGAGTTGGTCAAAAATTTTAATTATGCTTCTAATGTTTAAATGGAATATTGTAATACCACAATCAGTATTTATATACAGTTTACAGTCTTTCGGAGTACAAGTGTATGATACTGTTGCCTCCATCGAGTCCAGGTCGGTAATAATATTATTTATGTTAGCCATTTGTATGTTAGAGAATTCCAAGACACTAGCGAAGTACGATGTAATAGTTTTGTAAGGGCGGAAATTATTACTTGATTACTAACCTGTCCGACGCGAGAAACAATAGCACAGGAGCACCAAATAATCAATTTGTGTTTTTGAGTATAATAGGTGTGCAATGAATGTAAGTGTGGTGCTTTCATTGTGTTTGGTAGTGTAGGATATTTATGTACATAGAGTCTGGGCACTGTTGTGTAGCAAGTGTATTGTTGTGTGTTATGTTCATACAAATAAGAACGTATACTAAAGAAAGAAAAATTAGGGACTAGTCACTGCTTAGTTTTCAGGTCCAACAGAGATTGTTCAGTGGAGATGAGTATCTGCTTTTCCCCATGTGCTTTTCGTACAAATATGTTGCCGTTTGAGATCCAACAGTACTGGTATCCATTTTGTTTAGCGAATTCTCGTGACTGATAAAACAATTTTTTCAGACTTGCCGGGAGGTGATCAGCTACATAGACTGCCTGTCTCTTACCTGAGATTTTTATTTGTTCAGTGTTTAGTTTGTCGTCTACGGTTGTTTTTTTGTTATTGTAATCACGAACAGCCGATATCGTTTTTTGTTTCATCTGAACCGATTGAAACTCGGCGACGATGGGTCGAGTCAGCCCTGGTTTGCCAGGTATACGATAAATATCCCGAAGATCAGAAGGTGTAATGCTTGAGCCAACAACCTGTCCGATTGCACAGATGGTTTTTGTAAGATCCTCAGCGGTCTCCTTTTCTGTGAGCGGAATATTTCTTATTTCTATGCATGAAGATCTCGACTGGAGTTGTAGATCCTGTACCTTCTTTTCGAGACTTTCTAGACATTTCCGCTGTTCTGAACGTTCCTTTTGTAGGTTTTCTAGTCCTAGCCTGATATCTTCGTATTGGTTGTTAATGAAAGCCATGGATTGTACAATTTCATCATTCGAGATCTGAATTCTATTTGTTTGTAATTTCAGCTCTCGGATATCTGAGGAAATTCTTGAGATCAGCATGTTTTGTCTATCACTTATCTCGTCTAGTCTGGCATCTAAATTGTTTTTAAAATCATGCAGCAATCCCATAATTTCTTCCTTCAGATCCAGATCATACGCTCCAGGTGACGAATCCGCACGAGGCCGCTTATGTCTAGCCGTGTTTACGTAGGAAATTTCACCAGTATTTAAATCGGTATCTGATTGCGTGTTTGCTGGTGCGGTAGATGATGATTTTGGTGGAGTACGTTTCAGTGACATGATACAATTTTAATTTATTTATTTATTTACGTTTCTAAGGTGATTGTTTTTATTCCTTACTTATACGTAGCTCAGGTTCAGTTATGTTTGTTAAGCTCGTAGCGTAGTTGTGATTTACTGTATGTTGGGTTAATATTTATAGTAAGTTGTCGTCGTGAATCGATGCAATGGCAACCCTGTATGGTCTATGGTCACTTTTTTTTTTTTTGACAAACTGACAGATTATCACACTTGCGGGTATTCGAAAAATTAAATTTTTTGTCACTTAATGTCAAACGATAGTTTAAACACTTATTTTCACTGAGTAAGGCACGGGTTAACCAAGTTTTTTTCTATTCACTACTTAATAATATCCGTATCTCCAACTAGAAACACACTTTGCCATAAATGACCACTATAAAACTGGAATTATATATAAAACTATTTTCGGAGGCTGACAACAGCGATGTTTCCTCAAACAAGGTTGACAGGTGAAAAAAAGAAAGGAGTCCCTTTAGGCAAGGTTCCGAAGATACTGGCAGCGTTCCACTTTTGAATAGCTAGACAAATTCTTTGTCCGAGGTAGCTGCCAGCTCTTCGGTCTCCTGTGATGTCGACTAACCTTTTTGCTATTTCCTTAAAAAGGCTTATAACGCTACGACCCCACGGACCGAGGGCTTCGACACCAAATGGGACAAAATCATATTCGGTGCATAGACTGAAAAAGCTAAAGTTGCAAATGCAGGGTATTTGCAACTTTATTTACTTTATTTGCAGCTTTTTCAGCCGCTTCACAAGCCGCACTAGCTCTGTTGTTGGTTCTATGTAGATGGGAAGGGGCCAGCATGTCTGAACAGGTTGCATCCCATACCAGCACCCGGCCCATCTTCCATTAAATCAAACTCATACCGTCCAGTCTCTTGCCATCGCCTCTTGCAATATAAGTCGGTTTAAGTAGACTTTGCAAGGGACTGGTGTATGTTAAGTGCAGCATGTCTCGAAAAGCGGACTGCACTTTTTTGGCGTGGCAGTCCGTGACTATTGTCTTGTCACATCACTGCCACAGGAACATATTTATGAGGAGGAACCGAAAGCCGTAGACAGGCTGCGATTTGAAGCGTGTCAGGCTCTAGAAATGTTCCTGTATTTGACGAAGGGTACGCGTGAAGCCAGTAGCCGGCCTCATGCTTACTCACGGCCAAAAGCCCGAGCACAACGAGCACGCGCCCAGCTTGTACTACAGCTCAAAAGATTGTCAAAAGTCAATTTACAATTTATGTCGTCTCACCTCCTCTGTGAATTTGGAGAAACTGGGAAATTTAGACCTGGGCATGCAATTAAGAAAGCATTCTAGCTTCATTCAAGCCAGCAATCTCCAAGTTTTTTGATGACCTTAAAATTTTACTTATGCGATTTGCTGAACTATGCTGAGCTATAAATGATAAATAAATATTTTTACAAGTTACACACAACATCATCTAGCCCCAAAGTAAGCAGAGCTTATGTTATGGGTACTAAACAACTGATATAAATACATAAACATACTTTTTTTTTGTAAATACATACATATTATAC
This sequence comes from Phragmatobia fuliginosa, assembly GCA_932526445.1. Classification (NCBI taxonomy): domain Eukaryota; kingdom Metazoa; phylum Arthropoda; class Insecta; order Lepidoptera; family Erebidae; genus Phragmatobia; species Phragmatobia fuliginosa. Next base: position 13,561,851 of record OW052079.1, on the reverse strand, counting down.
ATAGAAAAACACCCATACTCCGAAACAAATATTTGTGGATCACACAAATATTTGGTCTGACCCGGTAATCGAACCCGAGACCTCTTGATCAGCAGCCGCATACGCTAACCACTAGACCAACCAAAAATAACAGAACATATAACAGAAGATAGGAAGGCTCGTAAATTTTGAAAATTTTGCGAGTCCCAAACCGCCATAGCGGATCGGTAGCGATGCTTGCATCCATGATTGCTCATTTAACTGCATATATAAATTCGATTCTAAGCTAATTTTGATTAAGTCGTGTACTTGAGTCAAAAGATCCGGGTAATTCCAAAAGGAGCAGTATCCGGGTAATTCCAAAAGGAGCAGTAAGGTAGCACATACGTAAATTTTGGGATGAAAAGACAGAATTTTAAGATGCAAAGTGCATGTGGACTAATTTCAAGGAGACGGTCAGCAAAATTTTTAAAATTTGCAGTTGAATTATTATATAATTAATTAATTATAACATATTCAGAAATATATTTATCAAAAATTAGAGAACCTAGAAGGTAAAGGGAATTACTGTTAACTATTTCAATATTCGGAGCCAAAATATTAAATTTTTGTTTTACATCATTTAAATTTAAATCACAGTTATTAATAAAAAGTTCGCATTTGCTTAAATTAAACTCCAAACCAATGGCTTCAAAATATTTTTATTTAAAAAAAGCGGCCAAGTGCGAGTCGGAATCGCTCATGAAGGGTTCCGTAGCAGGAAGTCACATCATATAAAAGTTTTTGTAGTTCGTTGTAACTTTCATCGATGTTTAAATAATAGTGTTTTAATTGAAAGAAATGTAATTGCGGTTTATGATTCATGACGTATTAAAAAAAACTACTTACTAGATCTCGTTCAAACCAATTTTCGTTGGAAGTTTGCATGATAATGTACATCAAATATTTGTTGTAGTCTTATCATTCTCTAATTTTAGAAGTTACAGGGGGGGGGGACACATTTTACCACTTTGGAAGTATCTCTCGCGCAAACTATTCAGTTTAAAAAAAAATGATTTTAGAAACCTCAATATCATTTTTGAACGAAACCCCACACGTATGTTTATGATGAAAAAAATATTTTTTAGTTTTAGTTCTAAGTATGAAGAGCCCCAAAATTTATTGCTTTTTTCAGGGTTCCGGTGATAAATGGCAAAAAACGGAACCCTTATAGATTCGTCAAGTCTGTCTGTCTGTCTGTCTGTCTGTCCGTCCGTCCGTATGTCACAGCCCCTTTTTTGAGAAACTACAAGAGCTATACTGTTGAAATTTGGTAAGTAGATGTAATCTGTAAACCGCATTAAGATTTTCACATAAACATGGACAAAAAACAATACATTTTGGGGGTCCCCATACTTGGAACTGAAACTCAAAAAAATTTTTTTCATTGAACTCATACGTGGGGTGTTTAAAAATGATGTTGAGGTTTCTAATATCATTTTTTTCTAAACTGAATAGTTTGCGCGAGAGACACTTCCAAAGTGAAAAATGTGTGTCCCCCCCCCCTCTAACTTCTAAAATAAGAGAGCGATAAAACTAAAAAAAATATATGTTGTACATTACCATGTAAACTACCAACGAAAATTGGTTTGAACGAGATCTAGTAAGTAGTTTTTTTTTAATATGTCATAAAGCCCAAAATCGATCAAAGTGGTGTGCAATGGGAGAGGCCTATGTCCAGCCGTGGACTGAGATAGGCTGATGATGATGATGATGATGAAAGCGTAAACAGCAATTTACCTTTCATTTAATCAACGAACTACAAGAACTTTTATATAATGTTACTTGTTGATACGGAACCCTTCATGGGCGAGTCCGACTCGCACTTGGCCGATTTTTCTATTTTTGTGGGAAAATATTAATGCGGTTCACCGAATACATCTGACCAAGTTTCAATAGTATAGCTCTTATAGTTTTGGTAAAAAGTGGCTGTGACATACGGACGGACAGACAAACAGACATGACGAATCTTTAAGGGTGTCGTTTTTTGACATTTGGCAACGGAACCCTAAAAAGGTCCGATAACAGTATCCACATCACCTCCTAGGGTTCCGTCGTCTAAATACAAAACGTTGAATTTAGAATTTAAATTTTTAATTATCGGATTTAAAGCCAAACTAAAAATTGCAGACCCAAGGGGATAACCCTGTTCACAACCTACTTACGAGGATAGTTCATTAGAACTATATAGCAATTTTGTTGGGTCAGCGTAACTAAGAAGATAATTGTATATTTCCGGTATGTGTTGTTTTATTTCCGTCAGCAGGGTATCCCTATTTACCGAATTGAATACATTATTTACATCAACTTTTAGCAACATGTCAAGTTGTTCGTAAGTTAGGAAGAGCGTAGGGCATGGACGGCTGCCTCACACCCTCTTTTTACACCGAATCCTAACTGTACGGGTTCAAATTCTGAGTTTAATTTTGTTAAAATATGTCGAACAGCAATTTTGGAGGCCAGACGTCGTAGTGTTGATCCAACAGCAATTGGTCTCACCCCTCCGTCCATTTTGGTGAAGTCAATGAGGTTGGCACCGAAAAGAATGGGAACAATTTCTGGATTGACGTTACCGGAATAAATTGATTAATTCGGTGATCGAATTTGCTAGTTGCTCGCCTGCATCGTCCTTAGAATGCGAAGTTAAGTCTTTGAAATGTTGGGGTGAAATTCCATCCAAACCTGCAGGCGAACCTGCTTAAAGATAAAATGGTATCCGTAACATCTTTGTTTTGAATTTGAAGGCATGCTTGCCCTGCTGTTGGTAGGTCAAGAAACTATGTTTTTTTTTTTAATAATAATAATCTTGATTGGAAAAAGGAAACCGTATAGTACTAATTCAATTGTGCACGAAAATAAGCACATTAGTTAAAAAATGTGTCGTGGCTATTATCGCCCACCTTCAGAAAATTACAGATATCAGCATTCTACATTAGTCATTATGTAACCATTGTTTAGGTAAGTTATAAGAGTTTGTTTCATCCTTTCTTCTCAGGGCTAGTCCAGTTAGGAAAGGCCGAACTCATCTGCTCAAAAAAAAAAAGTTTTACTTGCAAAAGTGTTCATGTAACCTAATAGCAGAATAAATTATTTCATTTCATTTCATTTCATTTCATACAAACCAAGTAAGGAAATATAACAAAGATAAATTAACTATGTGTAAATGTATGTATGTGTGTGTGTGCATGTGTATGTGTGTGTGCGTATGTAAGGTTAGTTGAAGCTGGAGGATGTTTTTTCCCTATGTTCTGGCCTGAATGGTGTCAGTGGTATCTGGTGATAGCACGTCGTTGGAGAATAAAAGGCGAGCGGCACCTGTGAAATCTTGCGATAACGAGGGGTATCATGTTTGATTAGAGGTGCGGGAGATGGCGAGGAGCTTACAGCATCATAGTTATTCTTAATCTTTTGTGTTTAGGATAAATTCGGTTCATCAGTTTTTATTATATGTAGTGTGCCGTATGAAAATAAAAATAGGTTCTGCCAGTCTTGAATACAATTGCTTATGTAACATTTCTGGACTAATTGTGACAAATGTGTAGCAACAATTATTCGAGCTCCTCGAGGGATATTTTTGACTATGGGTATACTATTTTTCAAATGGCTAAGATATGTGTGGAAAGGAGTTGGAACGTTGGCTAAACAAGTAGGCGCACTCGAAATAATGGGATGGATGTCTAAAGGTGAATTGTTTTGACTAATACATTTCCTGTGTGTTTTTGTAGTGTGTATGTCGAGGCCTTTCAAAGATTTGAATGATTTGTTGTACTGTTAACATGTATGGGTCGCATTCGACGTGCCATCACAAGATTGGGTTACGGACTGAATTCACAACTACAGTTAGACATATTTATAAGAAAGAAGAAGAATAATTTACTTTTAAAAGAACATAAAACATAAAACGTTGCATGGTAAATGAAGTTGAAACATTTACCATTTATAAGAAAGAAGAAGAAGAATTTTCTTTTAAAAGAACATAAAACGTTAAGCTAACGTTTTAAGTTCTTTTAAAAGTAAATTCTTTAAGGTAAATAAAAAAATAAAAAAATGTGAGCCGTCACGGGACGCCTGGCAGATGTGAAACATCGCCATTAATTTGTAAAAGTAATATGCAGAAAAGAACATATTGTAATAGGAACTAAATATGTCATAATGATAAAATAAAATATTACTAATTATTAAAATAGTAGTCTACATATACCATCGTATAGCGTGCCGTGGCGACGCGTCGCCAGGCCGCACGCGTCGCCAGGCCAGAAATCTGTTTTACGTGCGGCTATAGATGTTTCACATCAAAAAAAGAACATAAAACGTTATGCTAACGTTTTCTGTTCTTTTAAAAGTAAATTCTTCTTTCTTATAAATGGTAAATGTTTCAACTTCATTTACCATGCAACGTAGAACATTTTTAAATAGCTGTTGTTAAAATAACTTAATTTGTGGTTTGGGAAATGTGAATAATCTTTTTAATTATTTTCCTTCAGGATGTTGATTACTAAGAGAGACTACGTCCAATTCGGTTTGATATATACCAAGACTTACAGCCGTGCTGGACCATATCTAGTTGGTATGGCAATGGGCTACTTCATGCATATCTACAAACCTACTCATTACCGTCAGAGTATATCAACGGTTAGTTAAATTTAACTTTAGTTTTACATGTACAATACTATTTGTTTTACACTCTGGCAGAAGGCACGGTTGGTGAAAAGTAAACTGCATGGTTGCAACAGTTTAAACGGTCACCTCCGTAATGGATGTTGTGGATTGAATCCCACTTTAGTTCAGAAAAACTCTACCGATTCATGACTCATCTACGTCAAATATCTCCTGTCCTCTGTCCTCTTCCAGATTCTGCAATTACAGTCCCGTGTCTCACCAGTATATTTTTCCCTAAATCCTGAACCTAATATGTTTCTCTTACCTTAATCTACTTTAGCTGCTGTCTTTTCTAAAATAACATAATTATTGGCAGAATGCAAGACACTAAAAAGGATCAAATATCCCTTCTTTCCTTACATATAAAACCGACACCCGCTTCCAATACCGTCATAATCTGTTTTTTTTTTTAGGCATTTTCTATAATTGGAACAGCTATTTCTCTAGGTATAATATTGTTGTATTTTACTTTGGGCACTTTCCTAATACAACGGCAGTATAGCGCATTAGAAACAGCTGCAGTAGCAGCAATATTTAGAACTATATGGGGTGCTGCAGTATGCTGTATAGTTGGAATGTGCGAATATGGATACGTGCGTAAGTATTTTATGATCACCACCATCATTATCATAAATATGATTTATTATTTAGCAATATATATCTTATATAATATATATCATTTAACAATAATCCACCACTGGAAGAGAAATGCATGTGACAATGCTTTTCCTTAAGTTAGTATGAATGCATCCGCTTCAGTGGTCAGGTGCGAGGAAATGACGTTCGTGTGTGCCGTACGTCATCTAAATTGAGAATGGCAGCAGACGATGGTACCTGCAATCAGTGCAAGCAGGCACTGGGAGGGGTCCAGATATTGTAATAGTAGCAGTACCTGTGCCTCTCCCATTTCAAGCAAAGAGTGGCACACCCTCTAGTTTTAGTCGGTCTCGGACCACACCGTCGCAAACCCCGTGACGGCTCGCACATCAAAGCCGTTTCAGCACGCATTGAGCATTTTCAGATTTCAACACGAAAAAAAAGCATGATGCAAAACCAGTTATAAAGTTTGTAACATTGTTACGGTTCTACGAGTAATAGAGTTGTAAAACTTTATTGAAATTTCTACTGGTGGTATTCAAGTTCTTATTCTTTATTTATGTCTTACCTTCTGAATCCAATGCAATATTATAGTTTTTTTATTTCATAAAACAAATTAAACCTATCATCTCCATCAACAACCCTTAATGTTACACTGCTGGGCTCAGGTCTCCTTTAAATAAAGTTTTGAGACTATATGTCCCCACGCTGGCTATGTATGGATTGGGAACCTGTCAGTCATTGTTGTAGATTCGTAATCTTGCCGTTGGGTGGTTTGCCGTCCGAAGATCTCCAACTTATCTCCACTACTCGGAGCAGGGTGATTTTACGCAGTGAAAGGCGGGACACTGAAACTGTGTAAAACGACATCCCTCAGCCGCACCGGGGACACCTGTCTCGCATCGGTTACAGTGGTCACATTTTCCCAAGATATGGCCGCAACAACCCTTTGGCAACGATGGGAGAAATAATAGCCTCAACCGCGTCCCTCTTTCGGGCAGGATCAGCCCTTTGCGGATCCCGCTCTGCAGACTTCTTCTGGCAGCATTCCGTTCTCACACAAGGAGACCGTGGCTTCCCATCTCTCATCAGTCACCAGCATTGCCGTAGCCTCACGTCCAATCCTGTTCAGATACTCACCGGTGAGTATCTGAGTTAATCAGTATGTGACATAGTCGGTTCTCTCTACCCAAGCTTCGAAGCTCAACAGAACGGCTCCGACAGCGCGTTAGATATTACAAACCTAGATATCGAGCCGTGCCTGCCAACCCCGCAGAGCTTGAGCGTGTGTGTGCCTTCCATCGTAGCATTCTGGGCTCATGGTCCGGCGTTGTCGCTTCGCCATTCCGACCAACAGTACGAATTCAGTCGTAGATCATCGTATACATGTCGGCCAGAATGTCAGAGGTTGGAAATTCGCGTCAGGACCGTTGCGGCCATAAACGAGATAATACGATACCCCTATATAATCCATATGGTCATCAGCCGTTGCAGACTCCTAAGTTGAGCCTTACAGCGGGAGGAACCCGCAATATAATCAGGCCAGACCATGGATACCACGAGACCCATGTAGAAGCAGCGAACTTTTACCTTGGTCCCCCGAGATTGGGCAGCAGACGATGTAACGCCCCTGCTACCCAGCCCCGGATCTACAATTTCAAATTCAAATTCTACAAAAATCTACAATTCGAACCGGGCCAAAACCTTGATAGTGGAGCCCCCTCCCTTCAGTATTCTCTCTCACGTCAGTCCCAGTGGGGTTTGAGAAAACTGTTAAAACTTCCAATGTGTAGCATTTTTGTAATACTACTACATTTTGCGTTGAAAAATCACTTAGTATGTGTTCAAAAACTAAATGGGTGTATGGAAATAGAAAAGTTTGTTTTTCAAACATATTATATTAAGATTCCATTACTACTATGAGATTGTCTGAAAAGAGACTTCATTTCTTTGATATTTAGAATTCTTGTCACAAGATTTGGCATCCCCATGAAACTGCCGCCCGGGGCAAGTGCCCCGGTTGGCTCCCACTTAGATCCGGGTCTGCTGCTACCCATCGAGCTAATCGCTCGAAATACTCTTCGAAGCTCCACTGACTCGGTACTTCATGTAGCCGCGGACCTGGACTTATGATAATCGGAACCTACTACTTATGAGGTTTTGAGACGCTCATTTTTACATACTAATTTTACAAACCATTTTAATATTTTGTTTCTTATTTCTTTCAGCACTTGTTACAGAATTCCTTAGCATGAGGATTTTCATTCCTCTCAGCCGACTAACATACGGCGTGTATTTATTACATTTTGCAGTCCTACTACACACGAATAGAGTGATGACAGTACTCTCACCTCCTGCATTTCACTTCTTTTCCTTTGTAAGTATAACTGATATTTATAATACAAATGGCCGTTTTCGTCTTAGAGACTTTTAGCTAATCTTTAGGGATACTTTCGTCTTCGCTAACTTTTGGACGACTTCAAAATGCTTAGATTTCTCTCAAAACTTAAGATTTACTTATGTTAATGGACACTTAGTAAAAAAACGATTTAAATACTGTTGTTGAAAACTGACTTCAAACGTGGAAGTCTAATCCCAAAATAGAATTCAAAAGAAATTACTGAAGTATTCACAGATGATTCGCCCTAGAACCAGCATCACTAGAAAAATGCCTACATAAAGAGGAATGCCCACCAACCATAGATACTTCGGCCCTTAGTGCACATACATAAACGCATATGGATATGACAATGTGTAATTTATATAATAAAATAGGAAAGGAAATGATTTACAAAAAGTCGGGATTGTTAAGTTATAAAATGGATTGAATTGTCACAAATCAGTATTTGAACAATCATTTTGCTGAAATACAACATATACATTATTAAGTTTTGATAAGAGATTATTTTATGAACTTATACATCATTGATATTATATATGATCAGTACATCATCCAGAAATTGAGCGGGTGGAAAATATTTGTCTGATGCCTAACCAACCTAAACACCATATTACTGTCATAACATGTGCACAGCATCCTACCGTTTAACGGTCAACAAACCAATTGCAACAATACTTTTTAATTGCACTTCTACCAGAATCATTAGCAATAATGAAAATATATATGAAATATATTATACGACGGTGAAAAGTAGCGTACCACAGCTGATGCATATATGTCCATGATCTGTGCATTTTGCTGTTCACTAGTAGGATGTCGTATTTAATGCCACGGTGCAGTCCAACACGAGTGACACACTACACTGTCACTCAAAATTTGTACCTAAAAACAAACGATATTAAGTATATTTTTATATTGATATCACTTAAAATAAATTCAGATATAAGCATTTCTCAAAGAAACCTGCTTACCTGCTGTGGTCGTACCCATTACTGTATAAGATTTCGCACTTCTGCAATTTCCAACAAATGTCTTCGTAATTTCGTGACATTTAAACCACAATTGACATAGCGTAAATGTCCTCCTGAATGAGCTACTGAAGGCTGAGAAGATTTCTGGCCAGTGTGAAAACTGGGGTTATCATTATCAGTGGCTAACAAATCCAAATTCGTGCAGGGGTTATCTTGAAAAGCAGGAGCGGGATCCATATTCAGGTCGTGGTCAGTAGTGTAAGAGGAATTGGCAGAATCCATTTAGAATGGTTTTTCGTTGCTTATATAAGAAATCCACAAGAAAACAAACAAATTAATACATGCAAACGACTTGGAACAGTCGCCAGCCGCCTAGCTGTCATTAATAAACATAAAATCGATAGTTCAACATCGATTTTAGTACGTATTATAATTCATCATTAATTTATTAAAGAGCGAATTAATTAAAGATGATTATTCTAACTTTTCATTTATTTTTCTATGCTTTATTATTATGTTATTATTATTACATAAATCTCTTCTGATAGCATTTATAAGATAGATACTCCAAAGAATTACATAATTCAAAAAAAAAAAAATTGAGATGACTTTTTAACTAATAGTTTATAGTATCTACTAATGTCCTGAGTGGATTGATTGATATTAATTTGAATTTGATTGTTTTTATAAATTTGATTAATTTATATATTGTGCTACTTTAATCTCAATTTATACAACTTGTGCCACTGTGCTACTTCTGTGAAGTGTATTGTAGATGTGTTCTATTTATATTTCAGATTATCGATACAGCTGGTGTAACATTATTCTGTCTGGTGCTTAGTTACATTCTTTGGCTGATTGTGGAAGCTCCATTGAAGAACTTATCTGATCACTTCATATGTAACAGGTCTGTTTTTATTTATTTATAAACATGCTGTGGAGGATATATAGGTTCTATAATCAGAAGCAGAACATTAGCAGACAAGAAGACAGACCGCCTCAAAAAATAATAAAGTGTACAATACAATACAAAGTAATGAAAACAGATATTATACAAAAGCTTAGTAATATGTGTCTCACACTAGACCAGTGTGAGGACGTATGACCTTCACCCTCTCCTGAGAGGAGACCCGATGTTGATGATGATGATGATAATTTATGTACATCTTTCGTGACGTACATTACAGATATAGAAGTGCATACTTAATTAAATATGAATATAAATATTTAGGACATCTTACAACGTCATCTAGTCCCAAACTAAGCGGAGCTTGTGTTATGGGTACTAAACAACTGATATAAATACATAAACATATTTTTTTTTGTAAATACATACATATTCTACATAGAAAACACCCAGACCCCGAAAACAAATATTTGTGAATCACACAAATATTTAGTCCGACCCGGGAATCGAACCCGATACCTCTTGATCAGCAGCTGCATACGCTTACCACTACACTCACAAGGCAGTAAATAAGACCTAATTACTATAGGGATATTATACACACATCAATGCCCCATAATTATCCAGTACTAAATGTAGATATCTTCTTAGAAAAGAGGATAAGGCCTGCTACTCTATGCAGGCGGATTGGTGTAAGGTTTGCGTCAAGTTTTCTTTCTCTTTCTTGTTATGTCTTTACTTATATTCTATCACCACTATAAATAATCTCATATTACAAATCTAGTTACAAATGTTATGAATAGATGTTACTATTTCATTATCGTTAGAAAGTGGCAAATCAGTTATGGAAGACAATTTGGGGAACCGGTATTGTTTCTCAGACAAACCATCGGACTTAAAAATCATACTTTGAAACGAGTTGAAAAGCTGGCTAATCAATTGTTTTATTTAAGGTGGAAGATTCAAGAAGAAGATGATCAAACTATTCCAAAAACAGAGTTAAAACAAAAGACCGTGTAAACAAAGTATTTTATACACCAATAATAATATGCTAGCACCAAGTAACAATCAGACAGAATTTTTCAGATTATTATTGAAATAACGTTATTTACACTGGATTTAAAATAACCAACCACAACAAATTGAAGAAATCAAAAATCGACCATGTTTATTACTACAAAAGGAAAACACGCCTCAAACGTATTTTTAAAAGACAATATTTGCAACAAGGAATAACCTCTGAATGTCGTTTCAACAACACGATATATTTTTTTTAATTTGGCGATTACAATAAAAATTATAACCTAAGCTCAAAGGCGTGCTTTATTTAAAATCCCTCAAAAATATCCCAGAAAACCAATTATGCTTCTACATCCTCTCTATCTAATAACAGTTTTCAAATCAAATCAAATCAAATCAAACCATTTTATTTCAATTAAACCATACAACGGCACTTTTGAAACGTCAAGTAGTCAGTCAGTAGTCAGTCGTGAAGCTAATCGTCTGTTCCAATTTGTAGATCCTATGGAGAATAACAGACAAGAAACTCCATGGACACTCTTTTCCAACATTGTTTTTAAGTTTCAACTCTTCTGTTTCACGGCTTATTATGAAATATAATCACTACTGTAATGAAATTGAAATTTTTGGCACTTCATTTCGGCGATTTAAGGGCCAAGTCTAGATTCTTACCACTGATGAACCATATACTGATTGATGTTCCCAATAGGGATTTATTTGCTCGTTTTTTGAACAAACTCTGTATAAAGTATTTACTGTATATACACATGTGGTGGTGAAGTATATCGGTTTCAGTCATTTAATACGGTTAGGGGCACAATTGTATGACATACTAATGTATGAAACCGATATGCTTATGTCGCGTTACGACACGCCACGACACGTATGGTCATGTAACGTACCTAGGGACGCTTGTACCTTTGGACACAGATTATATTTTGAAAAGTACCAACATTAAAATTACAAAATTCTACAAAACGGATAGTATTTTTCCTAATTGGCAACGACAGTTAGTGGCGTAATTGTATTGACATCGGGTGACGTGTGAAATTTTTGTGAAGTTTTTCGTGTTCAAAAGTAAGTATTTTGATGTTTTGATTATAGATTTATATACGACATGCATGCACATATTTATTACAATTAATTAATTTACTTGTCTTAAGGTAGTTGCGTCTATAATAATATAACTAACAACACAGAATTATAACCTACAAGTCAAGATAATTCGTTTCTTTTTTAAATTGCTTTGATTGTACCTTTGGACATAATTCTGTATGTACCTTGGGACACGTCCGGAGGTTCAAACAATGTTTGTACCTATGGACACTATTTGATGATGTTCCATTTCTTTTTGCCTGCAGTGCCAAGGAGTAAACCCGGCGTTAAAAGAAAAGGAGTTAGCCCATTAAGAGTCCTGAAGCTTGGAATCGTGATGGAATGGCTGGCCGGCAATGGCTGTTCAGATAGACTGGGTGTTCTACAGTTCATAAGCCTGAAAAAACTTTAGCTCCGAAATCATTTGAAATATTTTGGATGACTTAGATCTCATTTTTTTCTAACTTAATTAAAGTGTTTTTATTATTACCTAAGACTATTATTTGATATTGTTGTATAACTAGCAGAAGATACGTTGTTACAGTTCTATTATCTAATTTAATGATGATTAAAAGACTGATTAGACAGAAATCTTTGTCTTTGTTTCGTCCCAAGGTACATACAAGGCTGTCCGAAGGTACAAACAAGTAACGTACCTTAGGACAAAACACCATACTTACAAATAATGTTTGAAAATAATATAATGGCAACACTAAATACGTACTAAAAAAAACAGTCATATTAGACCGTCTGCCCTACAATATAAGATCTTAACTATTTCTATACTTTGAGTATATACAAAGATATGTCGATTTAAATATTTGGTAGTCAAAAATGTCCATAGGTACGTTACATGACCCTAAGTATTTTTCCGCCTTTAAACTTGTTCTGTTCTATTTTGTCTTGTATTTACGCATTTTTTAGGCTCAATTAAGTACCGAGCGGCCGGTTTAAAAGACACATTCCTTTCAATCGCGTTATCGCTGTTTGTGTATTAGTCTTAATATATTATCTCATTATCATCTTTATTGAAAATTTTAAATATTTTTTTCCTACATAAGTAGTATATTTTCGCCTTCTGTACTTTTTATATATATGTATTTGTGATTCGAGTTTCTTTTGCTGCCTTGTTGGTCTAGTGGTATAGCGTATGTGGTTGCTGATCAAGAGGTCTCGGGTTAGGATCCTGGGTCTGTCCAAATGTTTGTGTGATCCACAAATATTTGTTTCGGAGTCTGGGTGTTTATAAGATAGGTGTGCTCAACAAGGTGAGACGGTTCTTCACGCCGGAGCATCTGTGTCTTCTCTACAAGACCCAAGTTCGTTCCTGCGTGGAGTATTATTATCACCTCTGCGATGGATCTGCGCAGTACTTGCTTGATGCTCTCGACCGATTGCAGCGGCGAGCAGTCCCCATTATAAATAGTCCCGAAACCACCGAATTCCTTGAGCCTCTGCAGTTACGGAGATACATCGCCTCTATGGCGGTCCTCTATCGCCTTTACCATGGAGAGTGTTCTGAAGAGCTCTTCCAACTGATCCCACCTTCTCCCTTCCTAAACAGGACAACACGTGCTGGACTCAGAAGTCACCGCTTTAGAGTGGAAGAAATACGCACCAGATCAAAACGGTTTGGCTCTTCTTTCCTATGCCGAGCCGTCAAAGCCTGGAACTCACTACCAGCTCACGTGTTTCCTTCCCACTATGATCCCGGGTCCTTTAAGCGGGGCGTGAAAAAGCATCTCACTAAGCCGCCATAGTGTGGGCCGCCATACATTATTGTCTGCATTCGCAGCAAGTGTGGTAGCCCACCTCTTGGATTCTACTCATGCTTTCTATCAGGCAGGGTAGAGTCAATTTGGATGGATTAATATAAAAAAAAAGATGTTTGTACAGTGTCGTGAACTGTACATTACTGTTAGTTAGTTACTTAAGTTGTGAGTGTGCTGGTGAGAAGAAACTCTTCACGTATTATTAATAGGTTTATTGTTCACTAGTTACACTAAATAATATAGGGTGATTCTTACAACGTAGCGAACGTTACCGAGTTTAAGTGCACACTGAGTCGACAAAGATAATTACGGCCAAAGGCAAGGAATCGACCGATTTGCGTAATCAGCGAAATAACGTTATTGTTGCCTAAGTGTACGTAAACCGTACAATGTTCGAAATAAAAAAATATTCTATGACGTTAACTGTGTACTTCCGTACATTTAAATAAGCTTTTAATTTCGAACTTTTATGTGTGGACTTCTTATTTCCGGATACCATCACCAACCGTGAGTAACAAATCTCATAACTTACGCACCCAAAAGGCCAATACATAACACGTCCTTGTATTATTAAGTTATTAGTTATTAGCCGTCGTTGGTCTAGTGGATAGCGTATGCGACTGCTAATCAAGAGGGTTCAAATCCCGGGTCGGACCAAAAAAGTGTTTTTTGGGTTTTACATAGGAAATTCCTAATAGCAGCACGGAGTTTATAGGTTTGGCGGTGATTCACGCCCGTGCTTCGAAGAGCACGTAAAGCCGTCGGTCCCGGTTATCATGAATATCTAATTCAATCGTTATTGGGAAGTCAGTGCCCTTAAATTTACTGACAACTAGTTCAACCTACGAATTTCAGTTCCTCTTAGGGTTGCGGAGATCCGATGCCAGTCGCACCGTAGTAAAACTGATATTCAGGTAAAGCCGGATGAACTAGTAGCCGACCCCAAATAATATTGGGAATAAGGCTAGGAAGAAGAGTGTGTTCAATAGAGAATTAATACAAAATCTAAATGCAAACCGATAGCTGGCATTTCTGAGCACGAGATGAGTACCATTCCAGCGCTTGGCCATAAGCCACGAGATAGGAAAAGATAGATGCGTGGTGACCCCCAATATAAGACAGAGTCATTTGTATCCTCCGTACCCACCATTATCTTACAATATATGGTCACATTGGTCACTTTCAAAAGAGCTGAAGTTGTACCATATCCAAGGCAGAAACCAGATTACAACGAGCTCACCTGGTTGTTTTGACTCTAGGACCTTGGAGAGTAAAGGTGTGATTTGAGTATTACAGCTAAAACCTGTTTAATATTAATACCTGTTGCATATTTACTCATCAGATGAAACTGAAACGAGATCACAATTGAAGTAACTTGTTATTGAATTACTTTTAAGGTACGCGTCCATTGGCCCGCGCCGGACGCACCACATGCAACGGATTTTATTTTGCTTTGTATGATTTCACATAGTGCTGCGTCCACTATCCGCGCCTCCCGCATCGAACGCCGGCATTTATGAGCTAGGCAAATCCGTTCAATCCGTTGCGTGCCGTGCCGCTGGCCAATGGACGCGTAACCTTAGAGCGAAGAGGAAAAACTTATAAATACCTAAACGTTTTTATGTATCTGTCGACCTTGATATCAAGAGTTCACTCACCAACATAACCATGTCAACAATTAATTTTATGACAGCCACAGATAAACATTCACACTTAAAAAAATATCAGGCTTAATATTACACGAGTACAGTAGAAAATATCGTGCAAAACGGGTGTGTTATAAGATAAAATAAATAACTTTTTATAAAACTCATAATATTTTTAATGAAAGTTATAATTTATTGTCAAAATGAAACTAGTTTTATGTGCTGTGTTCTTTATCACTGCTTTACAAGGTACTTTCATATAATTTATCCATACTAATATTATAAATGCGAAAGTAACTCTGTCTGTCTGTCTGTCTGTTACGCTTTCACGCCTAAACCACTGAACCGATTTTGTTGAAATTTGGTATGAAGATAGAACTGAACTTGGGAAAGGACATAGGCTACTTTTTACTGCAATAATCGAGATACAAAGGCCAAAGCTAAGTGATTATAAAAATACATAAATCGTAGGTATCAAAATCTATCACTGTTTATCTCCTGTCAAAACTTCACAGGTTGCTAGGCATAACACAATTGCATGGCAACCATAATGATAGTTTGACAATGACATATAGACCAGTAGTACAGGGTAGATAATTTTGAAAACAAATAAAATTATAGTAGGATTAAACCTATTTGAAAGGAGGAGAATATTATAAAAATGAAAGAAAAAATAATTTAGGGGGGATCTGAGGTCGGGAAGAAGTAGGGGGGGAGGTTTTCGGGTCCTTTAAGCGGGGCGTGAAAAAGCATCTCACTAAGCCGCCATAGTGTGGGCCGCCATACATTATTGTCTGCATTCACAGCAAGTGTAGTAGCCCCGACTCTTGGATTCTGCTCATGCTTTCCATCAGGCAGGGTAGAGTCACTTTGGATGGCTTAATATATAAAACAAAGGGTATAGAACGGTTTATCTCGATTTCCGGCAAAACTACAAGTCCTATGAAAAAAAGTTAAATGGCAAAGTTGTAGGTAATCAAAAGATCTACAATTTTTGGGGTTCCGAAGTTTATGACTTCGAACCCTTATCGATTCGTCATGTCCGTCTGTCCGTCCGTCCGTCCGTCCTCCTTACCGTCCAATCGGTAAGTGCTAGAAAGATGAAACTTTGCATGAATATGTATTGTAATTACTTGGACAAAGCGTTACAATAAAATTATGAAAAATATTTTTATTTAGGGTACCTCCCCTACACGTAAAGTGGGGATGTTTTTTTTCTCGCAGCTACCCAATCATCTAGGGTATCATTATATAGGTCTTTTAAAAACATTAAAAGGTTGTTAAGACGATCTTTAAACCCTTTTTTTGATTTAGGTATCCGTTTGCGAGAAATTCCACTTTAAAGGCCACATTTTTTGTAAAAACAGGGCGTCCCCCCCCCCTCTAAAAGCTAAACTTTGCATGAATGTGTATTGTAATTACGTCGACAAAGTGCTATAATAAAATTATGAAAAATATTTTTATTTGGGGTACCTCCCCTACACGTAACGTCGGGATGTTCTTTTTTTCTCGCAGCTACCCCATCATGTGGGGTATCATTATATAGGTCTTTTTAAAACATTGAACAAGGGTTGTTAAGACGATTTTTTGATTTAGAAATCCGTTTGCGAGAAATTCCACTTTAAAGGCCACTTTTTTGTAAAACCAGGCATCCTCCCCCTCTAAAAGCTAAACGGCCGGCTCAAAAAATCTGGAAAAATTCGTGATAGTGGTCCATATTATGAACTTTAAATGAAAACTATAACGAATTAGATGACTTTGTTAGTTCAGGCTTCATTTCTACAATGTGCTTACTTGGAAAACGTCATACAAAATTAACGCAGTAATACGTAAACATAACAATTATCCATTGGGTACAATTTCTAATCCACGTACCATTATGGGTGACTGAGGAACCCTTTCCTGTGCGTGGCCTGACACGCACTTGGTCGATTTTTTATTTACACTTTTTTTCACTTATAGTCAAATTATAAGTGAAATATTAAAAAAAGTTTTTGGTTTTCTATTTTTATCTTTTACAAAATTTTATCTTTTAAACGAAGTTTAGTGAAAACCTACCTTTTTATGTCCCGAATACACTGTAATTTTTTTGATTTGAAATATTTAATTTTTTCACCCTATTTCGACTTTTTTCAAAAAATTGGGGTGTTTTCTGTTTGATGAAATCTCTACTTTCCGATGGTGTCCTACTAATATTATAAATGCGAAAGTAACTCTGTCTGTCTGTCTGTCTGTTACGCTTTCACCTAAACCACTGAACCGATTTTGATGTAATTTGGTATGAAGATAGAACTGAACTTGGGAAAGGACATAGGATACTTTTTATCGCGAAAATAAAGGTAGAAGGGTTTGAAATAGGGGACAAAAATTTGTGTCGAAGTTCCTTATCATCAAACATAAAATCATGTAAGACGAATTCCACGCGGGCGAAGCCGCGGGCGGAAAGCTAGTTGTTTATAAGTTATTATTTTTAGATCATAAGATTAAGATTTTGACGTACATGTATCATTTTGAAAGTAGTTTATAAACTAATAATACTTATTAGTTCATAAACTACTAAATTGTAAAATCATTGAAAAAATTTCTTCCATCTGGAGATTCTACGACTGCTTTAGACCCCCGATTCTGCTTTCTAATCATTTCATTGGCTACACTACCGCACTAAGTCACCGCACCTAGTGTCAGTAGTCACTTTTAGTCTTTTAAGGTCAACCTCAGACATAGTTTGAAAAGTCACTCAAATTTAAATTGCTTTACCGTCACCCCGTCGGGATTTGAGGATAGTGTATTGAAATTGGACCGAATAAAATCACCCGGTGTGCCACTCTGCACATGAAATAAGAGGGATATTATGGAAACAGCTGTTATTACGAAATGCGGAACGTCTGCCTGCAACTCTTATTTAAAACCCTACATAAACTACTGCATAGGTGGTGCAGTGGTAGCGAATGCGATTGCTGTGCTTGAGACCTCGGGTTCAATTCCCGAGTTGGAACTTAGTGTGTGTGATCCGCAAATATTTGTTTAGGAGTCTGGTTGATTTCTATGTTCGATATGTACGTATTTACAATAAAACAGCATGTTTAAGTATTTTTATCGCTTGTCTAGTACCCGTAATACAAGATCTGCTTACTTTGGGGCTAAATGATGTTGTGTGTAAGATATCTGTAACATTTATTTATGAATTCATTCCTTAATTTCTGTTCTTTAGAGATTAATTAGGGGTGAAATATAATATTTAACTATTATTTTCATGACTAGAGGTAAGTTTACTATCGGTTTTACTAATATTTGGCTCCCAGTAGCCGTATGCTGTATTTCATATTATATTATTGTGTACACAATACGTGATAGATATAGAAACACTAAAGATGCACAATCTTACATTCTGTTAAATAAATTAAGTAGTATAGGGATCCGTGGTAAATGCCTAGATTGGTTCAAATCATACCTAAAAGACAGGAAACAACTAGTAGAAATAGAATTCTACAACTGCAGGACAAACGAAATAGAAACAATCAGATTTGACCATAAACCTGTTAATGCCTCTATTCCACAGGGAAGTGTGTTGGGCTGTTTGCTTTTCCTTATATATATTAACGAGCTTCCTAAATATATACATGAACCATGTGTTTTGTTCGCGGATGACATATCAATACTCACCTCATGTGAAAACAATAGCAATCTAAATGAAAAATTGAATTCCATACTTACCACTACAACAAATTGGATGACCGATAATAATCTTGACATTAATTTTATGAAAACAAAAATAATAATATTCCACCCATATCAGAAAACACCAATGAACATAAACTTCAGCTTTAATAACACATACCTAGAAGTAGTCAATAAATTCACCGTATTCGGTATTGATATAGACAAACACATTGATTGGAAATCGCATATACAAAGAATAAAAAAAAGCGGCCAAGTGCGAGTCGGACTCGCCCACGAAGGGTTCCGTATCAGCAAGTAACACCATATAAAAGTTCTTGTAGTTCGTTGTAACTTTCATCGATGTTTTTATACTAGTGTATTGATTGGACGAAAGGTAAATTGCGTGTTACGATTGATAACGTATTAAAAAAAAACTACTTACTAGATCTCGTTCAAACCAATTTTCGTTGGTAGTTTACATGGTAATGTACAACATATATTTTTTTTAGTTTTATCACTCTCTTATTTTAGATGTTAGAGGGGGGGGGGGACACATTTTTCCACTTTGGAAGTGTCTCTCGCGGAAACTATTCAGTTTAGAAAAAAATATATTAGAAACCTCAACATCATTTTTAAACACCTATCCATAGATACCCCACACGTATAGTTTTGATGAAAAAAAAAATTTTGAGTTTTAGTTCCAAGTATGGGGACCCCCAAAATGTATTGTTTTTTTTTTCTATTTTTATATAAAAATCTTAATGCGGTTCACAGAATACATCGACTGACCAAATTTCAACAGTATAGCTCTTATAGTTTCGGAAATAATTGGCTGTGACATACGGACGGACAGACAGACAGACAGACTTAACGATTCTATAAGAGTTCCGTTTTTTGCCATTTTGCTACGGAACCCTAAAAACTAAAATTTCAAAATATACCTACGCCCTCCGAGAAATAAAAAAAAACTACAGACCTGAAAACCGCACTAGCTACATACTATGCATATGCCTACGCGTGGCTCACATACGGTGTAATTCTGTGGGGTAACAGTACAGACGCACCAACACTTTTCACCTTATAGAAAAAAAACTAATTAGAATTTTAGTTAATATAGAAGATACAGACAGTTGCCAAGTCATCAAGTCCATTAGTTATGTCCATAAAACTATACTTAAAATTACCGGAAGACATTAAACAGGAAGATAAACATAAGTCATCTTCCTAGCCTTATTCCCAAGTTTATTTGGGGTCGGCTACTAGTTCAACCGGTTTCACCTGAATTTCAGTTTTTCCACGGAGTGACTGGTATCGGACCTCCGCAACCCTAAGGGAAAACTGAAATTCGAAGATTGAACTACTTAGTTGTCAGTATATTTGGGGGCACTGACTTCACAAACACTTTTTGGTCCGACCCGGGATTTGAACCCGAGACCTCTTGATTAGCAGTCGCTTACGCCAACCATTAGACCAACGAGGCAGTTAGAAGATAAACATAACTGTTTTACAAAAAAATTAAAACAATTTCTATTAAGTAAGAACTACTACACTGTAAATGAGTACATAAGAGACAAAATAGATTGAGCTGAGTGCTTTTCTTCTTTTTTCTTTCCTTTAGGTGCTGCTGCCGTTAACTGTTTTGAAATTGTTAATATTTATAGTAATTAATGCCTAGAAATGCCTAATGTGTGTGCGTGTATGTATATATGTGTGTGTGTGTGTATAAGTGTGTATGTATGTATATGTGTGTTATAAATATTCGAAAAAATATGTAACTAATAATAATATAATTAAAATTAGCCCTCTTCCTCTCTCCTGCTAATCTAAGTTGCTGTGCCCGACAGGGTTCACAATTGTTACTATTTATTTAATATGTAAACACCTGTAAACCTACATTGTGAAATGCAATAAAGAATTGAGAATTAAGAAAGTAGCACTCGAAACTATCACCAAACGCTCACCAATTATACCTACGTCGTTATAGTTATACTATAAACATATCTTTTGCAAATTCAACCCTACGCGTATCATTTAAAGTTTTTATTACAAAGCAGTGTATATTAAACAATCAAATTTTATGACCGAAGTTAGCCGGCAGGACAGGACATGAAGTGAAGACGAATATTTGTCTATTTTTTTATTACAAGACATTGAGTTAATATTTTAAGAGTTAGTAAAATTGTGTTCTAAGCCCATAATTACACTTTTATCTGAGCTCAAATATGTTTTTGGGTAGGACATGTGCACAGCAATGAAACAAATTTAATAATAACTCGTAAAATCATTTATTTAAATTTTTGGTAGTAGAACATAATCATATTACTTGCGAAAAATACTGTTTATCTTCGTCCAAAAAAAATAGTTTTAAAAACTAAACAAACGCTTTTAAACTAAAAAGTAGAAAATATTTTTTATGTAATAAGCGTGGGACGACGTTATTGAAATATTTTCAGAAAACGCTTTGTTACATTAAATTTATTTTCTACTTTTTAGTTTAAATGCGTGTTTGTTTAGGTTTTTAAAACAATTTTTTTGGAAAGACTAATTTCTTTAAAAAAAAAAAAAAATTAGTTTTTTTTCCAAATTAGTGTATTGTCATCTACAAAGTTTGAACGAAATCTGGCTGTTGGAAGTGGGACAAAATCGCTCCCAAAGAAGTCGGTTACAAACATACAAACAAACATACAAACAAACATACAAACAAACATACAAACAAACATACAAACAAACATACAAACAAACATACAAACATACAAACAAACATACAAACAAACATACATACAAACATACAAGTGAAGCTAATAAAAAGCGTGTAAAATGCTTAGAACAAACGACACTTAACTATTCGGCTTTAAAAAATCTTCACGCCTTCTTTGACTGACGATTGATGTCAAATCTCCGCATCGTATTAGGTCACGAGGAAAACTAAACTAAAAATTAGAAATTAAATATGCAAAGTTGTTTTTGTCACCTATAATTTATATCAGAGACTTAAATGACGTACAAAAATCGAAAACAACCTTCTCCTTAAATTATAAAAAAATCTGCCAAGTGCATGTCAGGCCACGCACAGTAAAGGGTTCCTCAGTCACGTGGATTTAAAATCGTATCCAATAGATAATTATATACCACCTTCTCAATAACTGCATTCGATTCGTTTTCAATCTTCGCAAGTATGACCATGTGTCTGCTTTTCGTTCCCAATTACAATGGCTCCCAATTCGTAAGCGCCGTAGTTTACGTGCTCTGACTTTTCTCTTTTCTTTCCTCAACTCTCCATCATTGCCCAAATACCTGGTACCACACTTCCGCTTTTTATGTTCAAATCACGATCGCAGTCTTCGGTCAACTAATAACTTACTTTTTCTATGCCCTTCACACACCTCCGACTTCATCCATTCTTCCTTCTATGTGCAGTCAGTCCTACTTTGGAATGCACTGCCTGCCGAAATCAGGATGTCCACAAACCGCCTTACATTTAAGATAAAAGTGCGCGAACTTCTTCAGGGTGAACTGGCAGTACAGTCACAACACTAGTGCCCGTCATTGTATTTTATATTGATTATATATAATATATATGTGGATTTACATTATATTTATGTTATTTGTTATATTGGTAATGGATCATATTTATGTGTATCTATTAATATACAAAGTACTAAGTTAACTTATTATTATTTATTATTATTATTGATGTATACTAGTATTACTTAATTTCACACGAATTCCGTGTGGTGACGGATTAAGAATACAGAGTGTCACCACCCCCATTCATCCCACGCGGGTGTCGTAAAAGGCGACAAAGGGATAAACTACGCAAGACAACATCAATGCAAAGAGAAGGAAAACTTGAAACGAACCCTATACCAACCCGTCTGGCCAGCGTGGTATAGTAGGCCAATACCTCCTTTTCAAGGAGAGGCCTATGTCCAGCAGTGGACCGTTAAAGGCTGTTGATGATGATGATGATTACTTAATTTAGGTTTATCTCGTAATTATTTAATATTGTAAACTTTATTCATGTGAAAATATTCAGTCCTTGCACCTACCGTATCGTATTTCTACACCGCCTGAAGGTTGACTGGCAGAGAATGCCTTATGGCATTAAGTCAGCCTATGTACAACATGTGCAGCAAGTTTAAATAAAGAAATAAAATAATTATTATACTCCAAGATCCCAGAGCCGCCGGACCTACGTCATTTGTGCAAAGCTGAAATTTTCAGGATTATTAGTACAATGTCTTGTTAAGATGTATGCGTACCCATTAGCTTGAAAGCGGGGCCGTTTCTGAGGTAGCGCGAAGTACAGATGGTAAAAAACCTTACTTAGCTACGTTAAAGGTGCAAAGCTAGTTTTTACATATTTTTAAAAAAAATATTATTTAAAATTAAAATTCATTACTGCCAGACACTTTCGGTGGGCCATTACATCTGCCACACGTTTTGAAAGTTGTGAAAGAATTACGTAAACTACGTTTACGTAAACGGCCAGATTTCGTTGATGTTGTGAATAGCTACAAGTATATACAAGTATACGAAATCTGGCCGTTTAAAGTGGATCAAAATCGCACCCATAGGAGTTGGTTACAAACAAACAAACATACAGGTGAAGCTAATAAAAAGCGTGTAAAAACCATTTAATATTTTACAATTCTATTCTTGAAATAATACCAAAGATGATATACCTCAGCTTCCTAATTACTACAAATATTTAAAGGTATCTGGGGGGATGATTGGCCCTTCGGACTGGTCTGGCCGCATACAAAGGGTCTTAAAATAGTACCTACCTTAGATAATATATATAAAATTTAGGTTTGCTACTATAACGTAGTTTACCTAATTCTTTCACAACTTTCAAGACGTGTGGCAGAAGTAATGGCCCACCGAAAGTGTCTGGCAGTAATGAATTTTAATTTTAAATAAATTTTTTTTTAAAAATATTCAAAAACTAGCTTTGCACCTTTAACGTAGGTAAGTAAGGTTTTTTACCATCTGTACTTCGCGCTACCTCAGAAACGGCCCCGCTTTCAAGCTAATGGGTACGCATACATCTTAACAAGACATTGTACTAATAATCCTGAAAATTTCAGCTTTGCACAAATGACGTAGGTCCGGCGGCTCTGGGATCTTGCTCTATTATGTTCACGTATCAATGTGTTAATTTTGTATGACGTTTTCCAAGTGAGCGCATTTTACAAGTTAAGTCTCCATAACTCCTGAATTAATAAAGTCATCTAATCCGTTATAGTTTTCCTTGAAAGTTCATTATGTGGACCACCATCACGAATTTTTCCAGATTTTTTTATCCAGCCGTTTAGCTTTTAGAGGGGGGACGCCCTGTTTTTACAAAAAAGTGCCCTTTAAAGTGGAATTTCTCGCAAACGGATACCTGAATCAAAAAATCGTCTTAGAAAACCCTGTATTGTTTTTAAAATACCTATCTAATGATACCCTACACGATGGGGTAGCCGCGAGAAAAAATTTACATCCCCACTTTACGTGTAGGGGAGGTACCCCAAATAAAAATATTTTTCAAAATTTTATTATAGCACTTTGTCGGCGTAATAACAATACATATTCATGCAAAGTTTCATCTTTCTACCACTTACCGTTTGGACGGTAAGTCGAGGACGGACAGACGGACGGACGGACGGACGGACGGACGGACGGACGGACGGACGGACAGACGGACATGACGAATCTATAAGGGTTCCGAGTGATATACTTCGGAACCCTAAAAAGGGTCATAAAAAACTAGAAACCGACTGAAATGAATTTTTTATGTTTTCAATGTAACGTGTTGGGCCAGAGCGACACTTCTGTCATTAGCATGCAGTATATTGCGAACCCATAAGTTGTCCCCTAATTAATCGATATATTTATATAATATTTACGAACTTTAAAAATAACGTCATTTGGACGACCTCTTTTCTTTCTTGAATTCGATTAAGAACTATATTATTATTTTAATATATTTTCTAACGAATAAATACTTATTAAAAACTAAACCCAAAAAAGTTCAAAGTAAATAAGTTATTAATTAAAAAATTAAACACACTAAAAAAATCGACTCCAGTGAATAAGAACAGTCGTTTGTATTTTGCGAATAAAATAAAAGGCTATGTAATAGCCGTTCTTACACTGAAAAAGCGGCCATTGAAATTTGCCGCATTATACTTGAACCGTTGAGTGAAGTTTTTAGACAAATTAAATGAAAATCACATGTTGCTTCCTAAAGTTAGTCATAAAAGCAACAAAAACCAAATAACAAACTCTTTTACTTACCGAAAATACGAAATCCCATGTTGTTTTCTCTTTGTAAGCATGTTATTTACAACTTTTTACAGCGCACTTCGGGGCACTTGACGGTCAGCGTGACATTGACGGCAACGCAGTGCTTAATATGAACTTAAGAACTCTTTTATTAGGTCACTTTTGACGCCTGTATGTGGGATCTAGGTGGAGTGATGATTTGCGCAAGACGGCTGGCAGGAGCTGGATGCGAGTAGCCAAGGATCGAACTGAGTGGCGTGCAATTGGAGAGGCCTATGTCCAGCAGTGGACTGCGATAGGCTGATGATGATGATGATGTGGGATCTAGTGGTAATAGATCGATGGTATAAACAATTGAACTGTAACGAAAAACTAAATTACACTTTACTTTCAGTTTTAGTACAATGTCACAATGAAGACTATCCGGGTATAGACGCTCTCATTCAAAGACTAAAACAAGACCAATGGAAGGATGATGAAACACCATGCCTTGAAACAACGCTACAGATGTTGAACAACGTCAAAAACTTTACACTATGGGCAACTTGGGGTTAGTAGTAAAACAATATTTTTAAAATAAAAACAAGCGTATGTGTCATTTTCGATAACTTTGACTGGATTTAACGTACATACGTGTGGAGTGATGGCTTCGAATTTTGTACGTTGCCCACTTATACTACGTTGAACGAAATACGCAAGCTCCATGAGATTCTCGGCTTTTACGTTATTCAAGAGCTAATTGCAAAGTTAGGTGATTGGAAAGAATAACCGAGAGTAAGCACCGACGTGGTGGTCAGACCTAAATGGGTGACCGTCGGGTAGATTAAAAACATCCAACGGCATAATTGCGTAGCCTCAAAGTGTCTTGCCAGTCTCAAACCCGCACTCGGCCAGCTTGGACGCGTATGGCCTTAACCCTCTCCTGAAAGGAGACCCGTGCCCAGCACTGGCATGTTATGTGTTGTTGATGACATCATTTTAGTCACGACAAAATTATTCTTAATTTAAGCGATCTAGCACTGTTTATTTTAATAGTTTGTTGTCGACAAAAATAATGACAAAGTGATGCAGCGTTAGGCGATTCATACACTGCACCGCGCTACGACGCGTAGCGCGGAGCGGCAGATTTTAATATTGTATGCAAGTACATCGATTAGTATAGAAAACACGCCAGGTCCAACACACTGAACATGTGCCTAGGCGCGTGAGCGCGTGCGACTAGCAGCTTCGGGATTAACTGCCCGCGCCTACGCGCGTGTTCGCGTCGCCAGTGTGTGAAGTCCCTAACGCCTCATTATTAGTTAACAACCTTACAACTTCACTCTTTATGACATTTTTAAATAAAAAAAATATGTCAATCGTTACTTATAGAGTAAAATTCAAAAATGTTAATCACAAAATATACAATTAATACAATGACGTGTTAAATACAAAAAATATTATTGTAACCACGATCGTGGAAGTCGCCCACGATATTAGGTTCATCGTAATACTCGTAGATAATTCCAACCAAAGGTAACTGAAATAAATTCATTAAATGTTCGAAACACATGGGTCAAATAAATATTTTTTTGTCACCTGGTTCTGTTGATCCTGTTTCTGTTGATCATTCTGCATCAGTTGATGACGTTTTCTCAAACTGTTTATTCCTGCGTCCTTTAATGTTTTAAAATAATTGATGGAATTATATAAAGATATGCTTGACCAGCACATTTTGATATATGCCTATTATCAAGCACGTAAGAATTCGGACAATCATTTCCTCGTTGAGAACAAGACGTTTTGTTTTTATGTGCAGTATAGCGATAGATTTTAGAATATATAATGTAGCTGTAAGAGCAAAACAAGGCATAACTAATATTTACCTTAGTGAGTAATATAGACTAGTAAAACAGTGCTTAAATAATAAACATGACTGCAAAAGACTATACTGTCGTTGTAATTCGATTACACCTATAACTTCGCTTCAATTGGTGACCCCGAAAGTTGAACAAAAAGAAGGAAAACGTAAGTAAATTTGTTTCGGGGTTTGGGTGTTTCCTTTGTTTCAACATCAACAACCCATAACGTCCCACTGCTGGGCTCAGGGTCTCCTCTCAAGAGAGGGTTAAGGCCATACGTCCCCACGCTGGCCGAGTGCGGGTTGGGGACAGGCAAGATACGTTGTGGCTACGTAATCTTGCTGTTGGATGTTTTTAAGCCGCCCGAAGGCCTCCAACTAAGCTTCACGACTGCTATCTTATGATAACAACCGGGACCGACTGCTTAACGTGACCTCCGAATCACGGAAACGCTCATTACATATAATGCCACAAACGGTCACCCATCTAGGTCCGACCGCGCCGTCGTTGCTTACCCTTGGTGATTGTTTCCAATCAACCAAGGCCACTCGGCTATGAGCGCTTCCTTTGTTTAATATGTATGTATTTACAAAAAAAGTATGTTTATGTACTTATATCAGTTGTCTAGTTACCCATAATACAAGCTCTGCTTAGTTTGGGACTAGATGGCGTGGTGTGTAAAATGTCCGAAATATTTATTTATTTATTATTTATTTATATTTCAGCGTGGAACGCAAATACATTCCCGTCAGGCAATTTCTACGGTTCGTTTAATCAGTTGGGTAACTTCGGTCAGTGTATGAACCCTCCCTGGTTGCAGACGCACCCTCAGTTCAAAACCCAGTACTGCCTTGCTGAAGTACTAATGACACATAGAGAATTCAAGAAAAAAGAATTGGATCCCTATGGAGCAACTGAAATGTTTCTGAAAGTAAGTTAAGTTTGAGAAAAAAACAAATCTTTTTTTTAGTTTAAAAGCGTGTTTGTCAGTTCCTTAAAACTATATTTTTTCCTAGACAAAAAAAAAGATTTGTTTATAAATTTTTTTTTTTGTTTTTTTTAAGTTGGGACGAAATCTGGCGTTTAAAGTAGGTTAAAATCATACCCAAAGGAGTCAGTTACAAACAAACATACAGGTGAAGCTAATATAAGCGTGTAAAAAAAATTGTTTCACGTTGTGGTCCAGTATTTCAAACTACTAACTTCATATACAGTGCCTATTTGATATAAGCATTGATTCATACCTGTTTTATTCTCAGACAAAAACCTTATTGGGAATACCCGTCAACCGTTTTACATGGGGTGTTTGCGTTCCTGCCTCGTGCCAGTCAACTTCGGTTGTCAAGCTCGTCAGAAACATGTACTTAGGAACTCACTTCAGGGCCATCTTGAATCCGAATATAACAGTTGATGGCTGTCAGGTAGCTGGTACAGAAGAAGAATATTCAACTGGATTTTATTTGTTCACGTGAGTTTTGGAAATGTCAAATACATATATATAGACATATATATATATATCGCTGGGTCAACTGACGCTACTTTAGTTAACGCTATTTCCAATAAGAGCGAAGTATCAATGAACTATGTTGCAAAAATAGTGGAAATTATTCCTTTGGGAGCTTCTATTATGTAAACAGAAGAATTATTCTCCTTAAAATCGTTCAGGGATCGGGAGAGGGCCGATCCCGAACGCAGACAACGTCGAAGGTAATGCCAGTAGTCGCAATGCCCAGGGCCGCAAGCTGCCAGAGAATGGGGACCTCTGGTGGGAGATTAATTAATTAATTGCTGCGTTCAGCGAAGAACAGACGGCCTTGTTGCAAATTGCGATGAGACCGCATCTGTAGTTATTCGGCCGATAGGCACGGGTAAACCGAGTTTTCCCCCAGGATAGAATCTAGATAGGTGCGGCCTCGATCTTGGGGAGAACCTAAAATAACATGATCCGGGTTCTTCTTAGAGCAGAGCGCCTGAGTCGACCGTTGGGATGTTTTTTTAGTGGAAACTCCATATAATCCTGACTCCTGAGTCTCCGAGGAGTTGGAGATCCTAAGGGATTTTTCCACCCTGTCAACAAAAAAAAACAAAGGGAACGCATGGCCTTTACCCTCTCCTGAGAGGAGACCCGAAACCAGCAGTAGGGCCTAATGGGTTGTTGATGAAGAGGATGTTCTAATAAAATATGCTAATCTCCTTATTATTTTAATTGGTTTAAGCTATTTATCGTCACGTACAGGCAATAGGAGGTGCAGACGAGGTTGCGTAGGTTAACTAGTAGTAAATAAGAAATAATAAGAAAAGTCATTGTCTCAAAGGATTATGATGTGCAACGAAAGAGCCTAGGAATAAATGAAACATTCAAATGCCTTTAACTCGGTGTTTATAGATTTAGTTCTAGAGTTCAGAAGTTCAAAACCTTTAGACTGTATTAGACAAAGTGTTTTACACATACCATTTAAGTCTTTAGCAAGTTGTTAATGATGTACATAAATCAATAATCCCAACTATGTAGTTTTATTGTTAAACAAGAAAATGACTACGTTGCTAATGTTGAGGTTGACTTTAATCTTGCATCCTGGGATATATATCAGTCTTAGTTGGTAGATCGGGTTCTCCGAGAGCTCCGCACACGCAATTCGTCTCCCCACAGAAAAAAGGGTTTTTAAACCCGATTGTAGTACTGAAGGGAACCATATTTAAGGTCATAATTTTTTATTTATGATCTTCAAATATCTGTCAATCAGATTCTCACTTTTTTCTGCCAAAATAAGGTTTCTTTTTGTCTTGTGTTTCTATAGTCATTTTGACTTTCAGATTTGTACTAGCAACGATGTTACTATTATCGGTGATGTCTACACTTTATCTGACATTTGTAAGAAGTGATGCACCAACTTCGAGTACAATTGGTAAGAAATTATTTCAGTTGTTTTTTTAAATTGTGAGTTCATATCAAAATAAATGCGACGAGATGGATCTTCGCTACAATAAAAATGTACTAGTTTTTAGGGTTCCGTTGCCAAATGGTAAAAAACGACACCCTTATAGATTCGTCATGTCTGTCTGTCTGTCTGTCTGTCCGTCCGTATGTCACAGCCACTTTTCTCCGAAAGTATAAGAGCTATACTGTTGAAACTTAGTCAGTAGATGTATTCTATGAACCGCATTAACATTTTTACACCAAAATAGAAAAAAACAATAAAATTTTGGGGGTCCCCATACTTAGAACTGAAACTAAAAAAAATTTTTCCATCAATACCATACGTGTCTATGGATAGGTCTTCAAAAATGATATTGAGGTTTCTGAAATCATTTTTTTTCTAAACTGAATAGTTTGCGCGAGAGACACTTCCAAAGTGGTAAAATGTGTGTCCCCCCCCCTGTAACTTCTAAAATAAGAGAATGATAAAACTATAAAAAATATATGATGTACATTACTTCCAACGAAAATTGGTTTGAACGAGATCTAGTAAGTAGTTTTTTTTTAATACGTCATAAATCATAAACTGCAATTTACATTTATTTCAATGAAAACACTATTATTAAAACATCGATGAAAGTTACAACGAACTACAAAAACTTTTATATGATGTTACTTGCTGCTACAGAACCCTTCATGGGCGAGTCCGACTCGCACTTGGCCGCTTTTTTAAATAAACACTCGAAAGTATCCGTACATGTTATAATATTACTATATAAATAAATCTATATGCTTATATGAACTTATGGTATTAATCCCATACACTGATGACATAACTTTTTAAAAATAAAAAAAATGTGTTATAAATTAGATGGTATGTTAAAATGAAAGACCTTCGTCGTGACGTTAAAGTTGTACTTGTCGCTCACATCATAATCAAAGTAGGCCGAGGCTTAGCAACGCCGACTTCATAATCACGAAAATGTTGTAATATTTATAATTTTCAATACGGAGATAAAAAAAAGTATAAAACTGTTTGAGTAAAGTGACAGTACGAAGTAAATAAAACTACCATATTAATGCAGTGTATTAAAAGAACACGAAAACAGAGTGTCTTGATTTAACTGGAGCAAATAAAATAAAATAATTTATTCTGCAATTAGGTTACATGAACACTTTTGCAAGTTATACTTTCTCTGGACTAGCTCTGAGAAGAAATGATGAAACAAACTCAGGGATCACAGTCTCTTTTAAAGTCCAGACAATACTCATAAATGCAAAAGACATATATAAAAGCGATAATTACAATTTGAGTCACAACTGTAATAATTTAAGATAATCATTTAAAAAATGTCAACAATAGCAACATTAGACATTGAGAAAAGTGTAAAAACAGATACAATTCCATAGTTTTGGTTTATTAATTTAGGTCAAAGTAAAATTACTTATTAGTCTGTAGACTACATAAATTGTACTAGTTGCAATTTTTCTACTGTACTCATATTGTTAAAGTCAAAGACAGATCTAATAGAAACCACGTCGGGATCTGGCTGAGCTGGCACTAAAACTTTGGCCACATGTTGTTTTCGTCCATTTTCAGGTGCCGTTCTGTTGAAATCATTTTGTATGAAGAAAAACTCGGCAGAACTGACAAATTTGAATAAAGACGACATTAAATGTATCAATGGTATCAAATTCCTAACAGCAGTTTCAGTTGTACAACTTCATGTTATTTCTTTTACTATATCGTCTGGAGCTGTTAACAGCGGGGATTTGAATCAAGTAAATATAAGACAGTTTAATTTTTAAATCTATATAGTATGTATTTATGTAGGTATATGTTTGTATGTATATTTCTCTTATATATAAAATTCTCGAGTCACAATGTTCGTTCCCATACTCCTATGAAACAGCTCGACCGATTCTTAAGAAATTTTATAGCATACTCAGTAGGTCTGAGAATCCGCCAACATCTATTTTTTATACCCCTAGGACGCGAGCGGAGCCGCAGGCATCAGCTAGTCTTATATATAAAATTCTCTTGTCACAGTGTTTGTTACCAAACTCATCCGAAAGGGCTTGACCGATTTGTATGAAATTTTGTGTGCATATCGGGTAAGTCTGAGAATCGGCCTACGTCTATTTTTTATACCCCTAGGACGCAAACAAACCCACGGGCGTCAGCTAGTATATATATGTATGTTGGTGTGTAAATGTTTAAACATTATGTGTATTAATATCATTATTTATTTAATGCGCATGAGTAAGATCTGTATGTTGCGGATACATACGAAAAACATACGCAAAACGAAGTTCCCAGAGCCTAATTATCAAATTCATAAAGGGTGTTAAGAACTTTTTTAAGTTAAAAAATTGCCCTTTAAATACAAATTCATTTTAATGTTTGAAAGTAACTCTGTCTAGCTGAAAGTCTATCTCACCACTAAATTGTTGAACTGATTTAGATGAAAGACTTTTTGGAAAAGAAGGCCAGTGACTTTTTATGGCGATAACTGACATTTAGGTTAGCGGGGTGAGCAGAGGGCTAAACCTAGTTTCAAAGATTCCTCATAAATGTGTCTATCTTTAAATCCTCAATTGTCATTTGTTGTTGCAGAGAGACCATTTTTTCATTAAGATGACACCCTATCAAGTCATTGTGGATATTTTTTTTGCAATGTCTGGATTACTCTTCATCAAGGGACTTTTGGCAAAGAAACAGAATCTTTTTATTGTTCTATGGAAGCGATATGTTCGGTGAGTTGTTAAGTTTACACGCAGTTTAAAGATTACAAAATCATACTGCTTCTAATTATAATGATTGCGTCGGTGACTGTGCTTGAAGTCTTGGGTTCGATTCCCGGGTCAGTCTAAATGTTTCTATGATCCGCAAATATTTGTTTCGGAGTTTGGACACTGGCGTTTCTCTTCGAACGTGGGCCGAAAGCCACTATTCGCCCGAAAGTCAGCCTTTCGCCCACAAACTTTGCGGTTAACTTCGGCCTTCAAATCCCATGGGGGTGTTCCTGCCTAGGAGGATACCTCGGTCGACACTGTGCGGTAAAAGTTTATGGATCTAACCGCCAATATCCTCTAAGGGCAGTAGAGGCGTGCCCTATTTCGGGCGGTTTAAGCCACCACCCACACTGGTGCACCATACACTGCAAAAAGTACATGGAAGTTCGCCGGTCTATAGCATCTGTATGGCAATTTTATTTTGTCTAAATAAGCAGTCTTGTTGAGATGCTGACTCAGCATAAATTTGGAAAAAGGCGCTCAAAGGCGTAGTTAGCGTCGACCAGCTTCGGAGCCACCTGCCGGAAATGCTTGTTGAAGAGTGACCTGCCGTCAAGGATCTGGCCCAGATACTTCATCTGTTCTCTTCTCGTATCGTATCGTCAGCGGAGGCCCTGTTGCTTCATCGTGGCAATTAGTTCATTGCACCATCATTCGGTTTTACGATGGAGCGACAGGACCTTTGACATATCCAGGGCCACCCGTATGCAATGCGCTTGAATTCGCCGTGAAAGCCTACCAAAGTGACTCTACTCTGCCTGATGGAAAGAATTCAAGAGTAGGAAGTGGCCCCTACTCTTGAATCTTAGCTAACACTATCCTCATTGTGAATGCATAGAATATAGCATGGTGACCCACACCTAACGGTTTAGTTAGATGTTGCTGAATCACTCTCCCGGCCTCGGGAGGACAGAGCATGATGCATGATGATGGGCCTTCGGTCTTATACTCACCAACGAAAGACGACAGTACGAATGTTGTCATTTTAGGTTGGTTTTCAGTGTGAGGGTAGTACTACGAGGCTCTACTATGTACTACCACACCAACCATCCTGGCTGCGGTGGCATAAGGGTATGGTCAAAACCTTTTTCCCAAAGAGAGGCTGTGAAATATATGGAGGGCTATTGATTAATGAAATAAAATATCCTTTTTTCAGATTAGTTTGTCTCGTTGCTGTTATAGTCTTTTATAACATGTCAGTTATAAAGTTTCTTGGTTCGGGTCCTTTTTGGAAGAAATTTTTTGACCTCGAATCATTCATGTGTCAGAAAAATTGGTTACTCAGTCTACTGATGATCAACACCAGTATTGATACATTGGTAAGCCATAATGATTTACTGTTTTAATTTTGTTATTAATGACCTTTCAGGAAATAAATTATTGATGATTAACACCGGTATGGATACAATAGTAAGTTATAATGATTTATTATTTTTATTATGGCATTGAATTGCTAAATTATAACTGTAAACTTTTTAGGGTTCCGGAGTTCCTGACTCGGAACCCATAAAGATTCGTCATATCCGTCCGTCCGTCCATCCGTCCTCAACCTAAAGCCCAAACGGTTAGTGCTAGACAGATGAAACCTTGCATGAATATGTGTTGTAATCACGCCGACAAAGTTATGATGAAGTTTAGAAAACCATTTTTATTTGGGGTTTTTTGCAAAAGCACTTGGCCATTTTTTAGGGTTCCGAAGTTTATGACTTCGAACCCTCATAGATTTGTCATGTCCGTCTGTCCGTCCGTCCGTCG
Organism: Phragmatobia fuliginosa; assembly: GCA_932526445.1. Lineage (NCBI taxonomy): Eukaryota > Metazoa > Arthropoda > Insecta > Lepidoptera > Erebidae > Phragmatobia > Phragmatobia fuliginosa. The sequence continues at coordinate 13,527,523 of OW052079.1, read as the reverse complement.
TGATAGTGGTCCATATAATGAACTTTAAAGGACAACTATAACGGATTAAATGATTTTCTAGGTGTAAACTTTCCTGTGCGAGACCTAAGAACACTCCATCACAAAAAATCCATACTAATATTATAAATGCGAAAGTAACTCTGTCTGTCTGTCTGTCTGTTACGCTTTCACGCCTAAACCACTGAACCGATTTTGATGAAATTTGGTATGAAGATAGAACTGAACTTGGGAAAGGACATAGGCTACTTTTTACTGCAATAATCGAGATACAAAGGCCAAAGCTAGGTGATTATAAAAATACATAAATCGTAGGTATCAAAATCTATCACTGTTTATCTCCTGTCAAAACTTCACAGGTTGCTAGGCTTAACACAATTGCATGGCAACCATAATGATAGTTTGACAATGACATATAGACCAGTAGACCAGGGTAGTTAATTTTTGAAAACAAATAAAATTATCATCATCATAATCATCATCATCATCAACAGCCTTTAACAGTCCACTGCTGGACATAGGCCTCTCCTTTGAAAGGAAGTTTTGGCCTACTATATCACGCTGGCCAGACGGGTTGGTAAAGGGTTTGTTTCAAGTTTTCCTTCTCTTGGCAGGATGTTAGCTGCTTATTTTGTTCCTTTAGTCGCCTCTTACGACACCCATGGAATGAATAGGGGTGGTGACACTTTGTATTCTTAATCCGTCACCACACGGACAGTATAGTAGGATGAAACCTATTGGAAAAGGAGGAGAATATTATAAAAATGAAAGGAAAAATAATTTACGGGGGATCTGAGGTCGGGAAGGGGTAGGGGGGAGGTTTTCGGGTCTTTTAAGCGGGGCGTGAAAAGCATCTCACTAAGCCGCCATACATTATTGTTTGCATTCGCAGCAAGTGTAGTAGCCCCGACTCTTGGATTCTGCTAATGCTTTCCATCAGGCAGGGTAGAGTCACTTTGGATGGCTAAATATATAAAACAAAGGGTAAAGAACGGTTTATCTCGATTTCCGGCAAAACTACAAGTCCTATGGAAAAAAGTTTAATGGCAAAGTTATAGGTAATCAAAAGATCTACAATTTTTAGGGTTCCGAAGTTTATGACTTTGAACCCTTATCGTCCGTCCGTCCGTCCTCCTTACCGTCCAATCGGTAAGTGCTAAAAAGATGAAACTTTGCATGAATATGTATGTAATTACGTCGACAAAGCGTTACAATAAAATTATGAAAAATATATTTATATAGGGTACCTCCCCTACACGTAAAGTGGGGATGTTTTTTTCTCGCAGCTACCTCATCATCTGTATCTGTATATCTGTATCATTATATAGGTCTTTGAAAAACATTAAAAGGTTGTTAAGACGATCTTTAAACCCATTTTTTGATTTAGGTATCCGTTTGCGAGAAATTCCACTTTAAAGGCCACTTTTTTTGTAAAAACAGGGTGTCCCCCCCCCTCTAAAAGCTAAACGGCCGGCTCAAAAAATTCCATCCTTATAATAACTTTAAATGAAAACTATAACGAATTAGATGACTTTGTTAGTTCAGGAGTTATAGAGGCTTAACTTCTACAATGTGCTTACTTGGAAAAGTCATACAAAATTAACGCATTAATACGTAAACATAACAATTATCCATTGGATACAATTTCTAATCCACGTACCATTATGGGTGACTGAGGAACCCTTTCCCGTGCGTGGCCTAACACGCACTTGGCCGACTATTTATTTACACTTTTTTTCACATAACCTCAAATTTTATGTGAAAAATTCAAAAAACTAAGTTTTTGGTTTTTTATTTTTATCTTTTACAAATAAAATTATTTTTAAACGAAATTTAGTGAAAACTTACCTTTTATGTCTCGAATACACTGTAATTTATTTGATTTGAAATATTTATTTTTTCACCCGATTTTGACTTAATACCGAAAATTCACCCGTCAAAATATCTACTTTTTTCAAAAAATTAGGGTGTTTTCTGTTTGATGAAATCTTTACTTTCCGATGGTGTAATCCCTACTTATATTATAAATGCGAAAGTAACTCTGTCTGTCTGTCTGTTACGCTTTCACGCCTAAACCACTGAACCGATTGAAAATAAAGATAGAAAGAAGGGTTTGAAATAGGGGACGAAAGTTTGTGTCTAAGTTCCTTATTATCAAACATAAAATCATGTAAGATTGTTTAATCTACCCTTACCGTGTCGCGCGATATATACGAATTACACGCGGGCGAAGCCGCGGGTGGAAAGCTAGTATATATATAAATATGGCTGGGGATACAGGTACTTGAAATAAAGTTTGACGCTAGTTAGGTTTTTAACATTTATATTCTCCTTACATAATACTATGAATATCACTTTCTTCTGACTATTCTATCAAACATACAATATATAATATACATAATACTAACATCAATTATACAAGCTAGTGTAACGCCGGGGCAGCTCTACTTCTAATGTCTATGTTCTAATGTTTACATAAGTCTCTTACCCTAAGATCACTGGATATTCCCAGCCCGGGGAAAACTCAGCCGGTACCTCATGTACATGGGCGTGGCTCTCTTCTCCCGTTCTCGCACACAAAGGGAAACACAGATTTATCACATTTTAGTTGTAACCGCACTCTAGTATCATATATATATTTCATCTTCCTTTCTTTCACCTAAAATGGTAGTCCATCGAATTCCAAAAACATTTTTTTCTACAAGGAACACGGAGACTCACAGCCAGATCTCCAGTGACATGCACGTGGCGTTGACTGAGTCATTTCTGCCTCGCATCAGTACGGGTGGACAGCCTCTAAGCCATGCCTGAGGTGGCTTCCCATTGCTGAATTATCAGAATTATATAACTCCTGGCGTATTCTCAAAGCCACTTTTTCACCTACCTTCAGAAGTTCAATTTAAATGTCATCTTCACCGAGTGTTTTGTTGTTTTTGAGCTTATGTATGTCTTCAGTACAGTGTCGAGTTAAAAGTTCTTGGGATTCTGAGAGACGAGATCTTTCAAGCTTCTGCAGCTAGTATTTTAAATGCCTCTTCCGGTTTTGCTCATATTCATCATTGATATATCACCGAATATTTCCTTCTACTTTTGTTGAAGTCATTTTCACTTATAGTTACAGCATCGGGTCTTATCGAGGTCTATTTCCTGTGTTCAAGCTTCCGTAAGAAGTTCATCATATGAAGTCCCTCCCCCTTCAAAAAGCCAATCAGTAGTTTGACCCTTCGACGCTCTGTATAAAATCTACGGACTTTCTCTACAGACTCCACATAATCCCAAAACATCGCAACCTGCTTAGTTTCTCCTCGTGCGAATAATTTCTTATAGGTCCGAAGTGTGCTCGTATTTTTTTTTATTTATACTTTCTGAACATAACAGTGACAAAGGTGGACTTAATGCCGTAGGCATTTCCTGCCAGTCGACCTTAGAGTGATGCAGGGCCAAAAACTTTGTAGATGTACACAACTTATAATATGATTTGATTAAAAAAAAATATCGGGGTATCTTCACATCCTCTCCTCCACTATTTCTTAGGCCATTACCGTAGCCAACTACGGGCCGTTAGCACCATTTGGCGTTGTCCCTCAATAGTGCGAGTTTGATCCCCACATGAGCTAATATTCTGAATGATTCACAAAATGTTGTTCTAAGTCTCAATGTATTCAGCGTTCATTTGTAAAGTTAACTTCGACACAAAATTGATGTATTTTTGTACAAAAGTAGTATTTAGAAAAGAAAAAATATAATTGCGATTAAATTAAAATATAATACCTTCCACTTTCCGGCGTTTCGAGTGTGCTCGTTCGAAACGTCGGAAAATAGAAGGTATCTTAAGCTTTATTATCGCGAATAAGTCCCGTATGCAGTGAAAAAATATGAGTATGTGTAAAAGTCGCGAAAGCCTAAAAATAGTTTAAAAAATAATATGTTTTTAGAAAGTATAATAAGAATGCTTTTTTAGCAATTTTGTTCCCACAGTATATGTACCCCTCATTTAGGTTTAGACTACTGAATATGACATATTTTAATTAATTATTATCATTATCTATTTCTTTGCCAACAGTGTTATCCAGTGTCTTGGTATACTGCTTGCGACTATCAACTCGCAGTATTTGCAACAATACTGTTTTATCTATATCAGAGGAAGAAAAGTTTTGCTTTTAAAGTATTCGGATTGTCAGCAGTAATGTCTTTAGTTATACCAGGAGTGTTAACTTATTGGAATAATATACCTTGCACGATGAATGATTTTGAGTAAGTGAAAACATGATTTAACTCGTTAATAGATTTATAAGTAAAATGATTTTAACATTATCACAAAGTTGCCTGCAAGGATTATTGTTTGAAATTATTATTCCAAAACGACATTAGTTCTCCCTCACTCGTGGGATTCATTACGGAATCTTTAAATAATATAACTACAAATAAAAATAAAAAAGGAGGAAAAGGGGAGTATTCTGAAGAAGCAGAATGCGGAAGTGGAAGATTATCGTCCAAGGAAGTAAGAGTACTGCTCGGAACGCCCATCTCGGTAGGGCACCCAGAAGTCAATCCGACTACTGGGAGCCGTACACATCCGTACAGTATTACCTTCCCAGTGGAGCCGGTCCGTTCTTTCTGGCATGGCATGACAACAGCATGTCGCTACTACCTGAAGATGCATAATATGTTCTATATTAAAACTTTTAATTACTTTTAAAATAGCACAAAACGTTAGCTTATAAAATGTTTCAAATTCATTTACTATTCAACTTAGAAAACTTTTAAATAGCTGTTGTTAAAAAAAAATATGGTTTTAATTCTCTTAATTTGTTGTTTGGGAAATGTGAATAATCTTTTCAATTAATTTTCTTCAGGATGGTGATTACTAAGAGAGACTACGTGCAATTCGGTTTGGTATATACCAAGAGTTACAGCCGTGCCGGACCATATCTAGTTGGTATCGCAATAGGCTACTTTATGCATATCTACAAACCTACTCATTACCGTCAGAGTGTATCAACGGTCAGTTAAATTTAACTTTAGATTTACTTGTAGAATACCATTTGTTCTACACTTTGGCGGAACTCACGGTTGTTTAAAAAAACTGCACAGTTGGAGCAGTTTAAGTGGTCACCTCCGTGCTGGATGTTGTGGATCGGATGCCCCTTCACTACAGAAATACTCAATGTGATTCATTATTTCTTATTTTGAATCTACCGATTCATGACTCATCTACGACAAATATCTCCTGTCCTCTGTCCTCTTCCGCATTCTGAAATCACAGTCCCGTGCCTCACCAGTATATTTTGCCCTAAATCCTGAGCCTAAAATGTTTCTCTTACCTTGATCTACCTTAGATGCTGTCCTTTCTAAATAATTATATTGATTATTGCCAGAATGCAAGACATTAAAAAGGATACAATTTCCTTCTTTCCTCACATATAAAATACCGTCGCTACCGTCGTCGTAAATAGGCGCTTCCAATGCTGTCATATATTTTTTAATATTTTTCAGATATTTTCTATAATTGGAACCGCTATTTCTCTAGGTATAATGATGTTGTATTATAACTTGGGCACTTTCATGTTGGAACGGCAGTATGACGCATTAGAAGCAGCTGCAGTAGTAGCAATGTCTAGAACAATATGGGCTGCTGCAGTATGCTGCATAGTTGTAATGTGCGAATATGGATACGTGCGTAAGTATTTCATCATCATCAAAATCATTATCATAAATAGTCTTTAATAATAATCCACCACTGGAGGACAAATGCTTGTGACAATGTTTTTCCTTACGTTAGTATGAATAAATCCGCTTCAGTGGCCAGCTGCCAGGAAATGACGTCCGCGTGTGCCGTACGTCGTCTAAATTGCGAATTTAGGCGATAACGGCTGGTGAGGATTTCAACACGTAAAAAAGTATGAATGCACAATCAATTATTAAGTTTGTAATATTGTTACGGTTCTACGAGTAATAAAGTTGTAAAACTTCATTGATTATTCTGCTGGTGGTATTGAGGTTCTTGTATATTAATGTCTTATTTACCTTCTGAATCTAATGCAATACTCTAGTTATATTATTCCTTAAAACAAATTAAACCTATCATCACCATCAACAATCCATAATGTTACACTGCTGGGCTCGGGTCTCCTCTCTTTAAAGTGTTAAAGCCATATGTCCCCATTCTGGCTGAGTGCGGATTGGAAACAACAATTTGGAACAACGTAATCTTGCCGTTGGGTGGCTTAAACCGTCCAAAGGCCTCCAACTAAGCTTCACTACTCGGAGTAGGACGATGTCGCCCCTTTCACCATTTTACACAATGCAAGGCGGGACACCGCCTTTTAGTGTGTAAAACGACATTACCCAGCCGTACCGGGGTACACACCGGGCACATATCCCCAAGTTGTGGCCGCTAAAATCCTTTGGTGATGTTTGGAGAGCTAGTCTAGTTAGACTCTACCAAGTCTCCTTCGCCATTTAATTTTTTTTTTCTTATTTCTTTCAGCACTTGTTACAGAATTTCTCAGCATGCGATTTTTCGTGCCTCTCAGCCGACTAACATACGGCGTGTATTTATTGCATTTTGCAGTCCTACTACACATGAATAGAGTAGTAACTGTACTATCACCTACTGTATTTAACTTCTTTTCCATTGTAAGTATTATTTCTATTTTGACCTAATTAACTATAATATACTATGAAACATTAAAAGCTTACCTGTGAAAAGTGATGTTATAACAGTTATTATGTTTATCAGATTTGTTGTGACACAATTTGACTGCACAAACCGTCATAATAATTATTTTTATCGCGACACACGTTCGGCGTGCTTTGACATTGAACACTAACGGAGCGGCGCGGCGTTTGGAGCCATATGGCTCCATTTAAACTAGGTTTCTATGTGTAATTATTCTAAGGATTTTCTATTAAAACAAATATTTCTCGTTTTTTGATAATTTTCCTTATCAATAAGAACCGAAAGCTGTTTCAACATCCCCCAATTTAAGAGATGGTACTACACTTAGATACTTTCGTCTTCGTTAACTTTTAGACGATACCGAAATGCGATTTCTTTTAAAGTTTAGGGTTCACCTTTGTTAGGGGCCACCTAGTAATGAGATGATTAGGATATTGTTGGTGAAAACAGACATCAAACGTGGCAGTCTGATCCAAAGATAGGATTCAAAAGACATTACTACCTATATATTTTTAACCATTTATAAAATCTCTACTGATAGCATTTGTAAGATAGACACTCCAGAGAATTCCAATTGAAGTTTTAGATTTTCTGGGTCAATCTTCGTGTCCTTCCGGTAGAGAACTAAAGTAATCGATATAGCCCATAGGATTAGCCAGCTGAAGTGGCAGTGGGCTGGCCATATTAAGCCGTTGGGTTTTTCAAGTTTAGACAGCATCTAGGCAAACGTAGTGTACGACGCCCACAGGCCAGGTGGGGTGATATAATTTGCACAATACGGCTGGCAGGAGCTGGATACGAGTAAGCGAACATCGAACCAAGTGGCGTGTAATTGGAGAGGTCTATGTTCAGCAATGGACTGCGATAGGTTGATGATGATTATAGAAAAAAAAGGGTTAGTTTCTCAGGTTAGAGAGTGTATTCTCTGGATCAACTGCATCGATTTTGAAAAGTCAGTTGTAATATATATTTATGTGTTTGTATTTACATCAGTTGCCTAGTACCCATACAAGCTCTGCTTAGTTTGGGACTAGATGACGTTGTGTGTGAGATGTCCGAACCATTTATTTATATAACATTTATTTATTGTGCTACTTCAATCTCAATTTATCTAACCTGTGCTAATGTGCTAGTTTGTGTGCTGTGCTACTTCTGTGAAGTGTATTGTTTAAGTTTTTATTTATATTTCAGATTATCGATACAATTGGTGTAACATTATTTTGTCTGATGCTTAGTTACATTCTTTGGCTGATTGTGGAAGCTCCATTGAAGAACTTATCTGATCACTTCATATGTAACAGGTCTGTGTTCATTTATTTATTAAAATGCTATGGAGGATGTATAGTTTCTATAGTCAGATCATTAGCAGATAAGAAGACTGATAGCCACTAAAAATAATAAATTGTAGAAGACAATCCTAACTAATAAAAACATATATGTCGGCAAAAGGGTGTTTGTCAGGGCCGTTGCTTTCGCCGGAATACATATTGTGTGGGCTGCGTGGTGTTTCTCGAGCAGAAAACGAAAGAAGTTAATTTAAATAATCTTTTATTAATACGTAGGTAACTTAAAGTATTTATCCATTACTAAACGTAGATCTCTTCTGAAGCCTGCACCTTGAAGGCGGATCGGTATAAGGTTTGTGTCAAGCTTTCCTTCTCTTTATTGTTATGTCTTTACTTATTTAGTCGACTGTTACGACTTTGATAACATTCCTTAATATTCTGTCACCACCATCAATAAAATCATATTACAAATCCAGTTACAAATGTTATGAGTTGATATTACTATTTCATTATCATTAGAAAGTGGCAAATCAGTTTTGGAAGACAATTTGAGGAGCCGGTATTATTTATCAGACAAACCTTCAGATTTAAAAATCATACTTTGAAACGACAAGCTGGCTAATCAATTGTTTCATTCAAGGTGGAAGACTCAAGAAGAAGATGATCAAACCATTCCAAAAACAGAAGTGAAACAAAAAACTGTGTAATCAAGCTATTTTATACACCAAAAATAACGCTAGCACCAATTAACAATCAGACGGGATTACTGACTATTATTGAAATAAAGTTATTTACACTGGATTTAAAATAAGCACCTACAACAAATTAAAAAAACTAAAATCGACCATGTTTATTACAACAAAATGATAACACGTCTCAAACGTGATTTGAATGAAAACGTCAACAAGAAATGACCTCTCAACGGCATTTCAACAACACGATAATACATATGTATATAATATTGAATTTAGCTATTAAAATAAAAATTATAACCAAAGCTAGATTAAAGGTATGTCTCACATCTTCGGACTCTTTCCTCGCTCAAGGGTAGGGACAGAGACAGTATTGAACGCCTTTGAGAGATATCAATAGTTAAATGTTTATTTTCAATTTTTTAAAAACTGTATCCGTAAGTTCTAGTACAGCATTATCTGTGTATTTATCACTCCTGAATCGGTTGGGTTCTAAAATTTTGTTTCTATTGAGGTATTTAGTGAGTCATACGTTGATTACTTTTTTGAAAACTTTAGAAAGGGTGATACCGAGATGGATCTGTAGTTTGAGACACTGTCTCTGTCTTTAGATTTGTAGATTGGGTGAACAATCGCAGTTTTAAATACGTCGGGACAGATATCTCTTAAGAGGCACAAGTTGAAAATTTGGAGAAGGTCAGGAATAATAGCATACCTCGCAGCCTTCACAATAGCCGAGGTTATACCATCAAAACCAGCAAAACTTTTGTGCTTGAGACCTGGAATAATACCCTCCAGCTCAGCACCATCCACCTCCAGCATAGTCATTGAGTGTAAAGGAGAGAACTGAGAAGAACTGAGACTACTAGAAGTAAGGTTTTATAGCATTTCATTTGTTGAATTCTATATGCCACTTGTCTATATGAAAAAAATAGTTATTTGCACTATCCACCGATTGAGAGGGACTTGCACAGCAATTTAATAGTTCCGAAGCCACGTTCCTGTTCTGATTCAAGTTCGCGATGAGTTTAATAAGCTGCCATGTATTTTTAGGACTATTTCTGGGCCTCTGAAACTCAGCGCGTTCATATTCAAGTCGAACTGTTTTTAAAACATTCGTACAAAAAATTCGATAACGGTGATAAGCCAATTTATGTGACTCGTTATTTGGATGTTTTATAAACATACGACAGAATTTGTCACATCACCAACAATCTTTAAGAGTCCACTGCTATACATAGGCCTCTCCTTGTAAAGGAGGTATTGGCCTACTATACCACGCTGGCCTGACGGGTTGGTATAGGGTTGGTTTCAAGTTTTCCTTCTCTTTGCATTGCTGTTGTCTTGCGTAGTTTATCCCTTAGTCACCTTTCACGACACCCGCGTGGGATGAATAGGGGTGGTGACACTCTGTATTCTTAATCCGTCACCACACGGACACGAATTTGTCACGATGCCGTACATATCTTAAGAGACCAGGAGTGATCCACGGTTTAATAATATGCTGTTTACAAGTAATGACAGTGGTTTGAGAGTGTGATTTAATAGCTGAGGACAGAATGGACACAAAACATTAACTTGCTGAGTTCGGATCTCGAGATTCTTATATTAACGAAAAATGTGTATTTTTAATATATCCGACAACCGCTGGAATATCAATCTTTAATAAACTGTTTATGAGCATTAGTTTTATTTTTAAGTTACAGAAAATAACAGTAGGTGGGATAGTCGGTGACCAGAGAGTAAAGCTCAAATGTGGTGGCACTGGAATGGAACTATTGATGTTATTAAGACTAGTCACGCGGTTTTCATAATGCGCGCTATATCCGCCTCGCTCTTCACGTGTATATGGGGACCACTATATCTTTCGCGTACATAAATACCATGTGAGACCCAGCAGAATTGAAACCGGTTAGATTTAGCTGCATCCCTAGACAGAAAAAGAGTCTCTTATTCTCAGTCAGTATGTTGTCGCCTTTTATATGGTTTCAAAATTTTTGCAGATAATCTTCTTTTGGGATTACAGTGGTATAATCAACTATTATTGGCTTGACAGCTGGGTCCATCGCTTTTATTCGAAAAACATCTTTGACATCTTTAGGCTGAATCAACGCGTTCAGTAATTTACCAGTCTCCACAACAGTGCTCAACAGTAAGGATTTTGTCTCAGACCTGCTACATGAAACATTACGTATCTCAGTACAGGTAGAGCGTGCACCCTGTTCTAGATTATCCAACTTGTTTTCGAGATCGTAGATCGTATTTCTGACTCAGTTCACGCTCTGTTTCCAAAACTTTTAATCACATCTCCTTCATCTCAGACATAAAAAGAGTCAACTTATTTTCAGCGAAATTTAAAGAGTGTCTATTTTCAAGTTTATATTAGGCTCAGATGAGCTTAGAACAGTGCCAGATGCCTGATAATCTGTGTGATAGGCAGAAGTCTGTTGTGTCACTGAATGATTGGCACTATTGCTGTTCACAGATTTAGTAGGCTGCCAATAGATGAAATAGGTCTACCACAACTTAATGTAGGACGGGTCAACTTATTCTGATAGCAATCAATAGATTCAAATAAGTCCCCTTATAGTCCAATGTAATTTCATTTTCACTAAGACAAGATAAGCCACTGTTGTTTCCCTTTGAAAATTCTCAGAAAATATATTTTAAAACAAAGAGTGGATGACCTAAGACCATCGGAAACTCCTCAAACGCCTGGAGGGAAAGGAGCAAAGTGAAGCCGCGGATTGCTATCTGTGATAATCAGGCGCTCGGCTTCCAATTTTCTAATTATGATAAACAGGCGCTTAGCCGAAAATTTAATGTCAAGTTAACAGCCAGTTAACCTGTTATTTAACAGGTTAATTTCACCGTGGCCGGCTCATCCATTGCGCCAAATCAATACTATTTGCAAAGTTAAAATGTCGACTCCTGGCTCGACCAAAACCAAAAGCACAAACATAGCTCCAGATAGTCCGAGTGAGGCAAGGTAAGGGCTGCATAATAATTAACATTTTAAAGAGAGGAAACCCGAGCCCAGCAGTGTAACATTATGGATTGTTGATGGAGATGATAGGTTTAATTTGTTTTAAGGAATAATATAACTACAGTAGTGCATTAGATTCAGAAGGTAAATAAGACATTAATAAATAAGAACCTGAGTACCACGAGCAGAATAATCAATGAAGTTTTACAACTTTATTACTCGTAGAACCGTAATAATATTACAAACTTAATAATTGATTGTGCATACATACTTTTTTACGTGTTGAAATCCTCACCAGCCGTTATCGCCTTAATTCGTAATTTAGACGACGTACGGCACATGCTGACGTCATTTCCTGGCAGCTGGCCACTGAAGCGACTCCTGGCTCGACCAAAACCAAAAGCACAAACATAGCTCCAGATAGTCCGAGTGAGGCAAGGTAAGGGCTGCATAATAATTATGCGGCCATTACCTTACCTTACTAAATAAAAAAATAAATGAATATTTAAAAAAATATATATATATCTTCGTTATTTTTTATCTCAATTATTGAAATAAAAAAGCGTCCAAGTGCGAGTCAGACTCGCCCATGAAGGGTTCCGTATCAGCAAGTAGCAAGTGTGATGTTTTTGTAGTTCGTTGTAACTTTGATCGATGTTTTTATACTAGGGTATTGATTGAATGAAAGGTAAATTGCGTTTTACGATTTATGACGTATTAAAAAAAATGCTCACCAGATTTCGTTCAAACCAATTTTCGTTGGTAGTTTACCTGGTAATGTACAACATATATATTTTTTAGTTTTATTACTCTCTTATTTTAGAAGTTACAGGGGGGGGACACATTTTTCCACTTTGGAAGTGTCTCTCGCGCAAACTATTCAGTTTAGAAAAAAAAAATATTTGAAACCTCAACATCATTTTTGAACACCTATCCATGAACACATATAGGTTGATGAAAAAAAACTTTTTGAGTTTCAGTTTCAAGTATGGGGACCCCCAAAATGTATTGTTTGTTTTCTATTTTTCTGACTGACCAAATTTCAACAGTATAGCTCTTATAGTTTCGGAAAAAAATGGCTGTGACATACGGACGGACAGACAGACAGACAGACTTGACGAATCTATAAGGGTTCCGTTTTTTGCCATTTGGCTACGGAACCCTAAAAATGACGGTTGTCACACTATTTACAGTCTGATGTACGTATTTCAAAAAAAAAATATTCGAATATTATAGTGTCAATGTTCACTCGTTAAATACTCTGGCTTGCTTGACTTTAGCACTTAATGTTATTTTGGGAGTTTCTAACAATGTACACGAAGAATTGCAATCAGAACCAAGAAGAACTTTCAAACACGATCGTTCGCTTTTGCTGCCCAGCGGGGGTCGATAAGACAAGGTTACGATTATCCGCAGTGAAACTCTCTCCTGGTTTGTATTTACAGTTCGCTACTTTACTGGTTTGGTGTCTTCTAGTAAGAGATTTGTGTAGCTCGACCTCGGGTTCAGTACTTGTGTTTTACTATAAGTGTTTTCTGTAATAGTTTTCATTAAGCTGAAACCTGCAAGGATTTTCAAAACAATTTGTGTTTTGAAAATCCTTCTGTCCTTTATTGGTAATACCAAATTTATAAAGAAAAATAATAAAACGTCTATGTCCCAAGAAGCCCAATCTAAGTCGTTTTATTTATTTTATTTATTTATTTATTTATTTATTCTTTATGTACAGGTGTACAAAGGCGGACTTAATGCCGTAGGCATTTTCTGCCAGTCGACCTTAGGGCGATGCAGAGCTAAACATGGTAGATGCACATACGAATCATAATTTTAAGATATAGCACACTTCCTCTACATATACATGCATATTATATACATACACATATATACATATATATATACACATACCATACATATAAAGAATAATATAAGATACATAAGTGTATACAATACATAATATAAGTATGTATAAACGTTAATACACATAAATACAAATAACACATATTATAATAAATATATAAAAATTCAAGAAAAGGGGAGCTAAAATTTACGGTGGTTTATTCATTGTGTCTGTAAAATGCCTCCGTACTTGGAATTTGAAAGTTTGTCGAGTTTTTGCCATCCTGATCTCGAGAGGGAGCGCGTTCCATAATAGAATAGATTGCACCAAGAAAGTAGAATGCACGAAGTCAGAGCGGTGAGTGGGACAGTGGAGAAGAAGATTGTTTGAAGATCTAAGATTTTTATCGTGATTTGCACCTAAATATTGGAGATGAGTAGTTAAGTAGGAAGGAGAACTTGGTGAAAAGAGTAAAGAATATAGAGTGGTTAATGCTCGTATCTGTCGACGCTGACGAATTGGAAGCCATTTAAGAAGGGAACGATGCTGGGATACATGATCATATTTACGTAAATTGAAAACGAATCGAATGCAATTGTTGAGAAGACGGTCGAGTTTATTGAGCAGATCTGCATTCAGGTCAAAGTAGCACATGTCACCATAGTCGATTATAGGGAATATTAGGGTCTGCACAAGCATTGCCTTAGTTTCCGATGGTAGAAAGTTTTTAAACCTATAAAGGGCCCGCAATGAACCTGTGACTTTCTGGCACACGGATGCGACTTGTTTTCGCCAGCTAAGAGTTGTGTCAATATACAATCCAGTTTTAATCTATCCAATTATACCCAACACCATGGGGTAGACGCGAGAAATAAATCCGGGGTGGCTTTACGGTTATTTTCGCAAAGTCGACGTTATCAACTCATATTCGTGCAAAGTTGCATCTTTCTAACACTAACCGTTTGAAGACTGTTGGACAGACGGACATGACGAAAATATGAGGGTCCCGAGATGAGAACCAAAAACTTAGACTTTCAAGTAATTCCTTTATGTATGCTCAATACAGGTACACACAATACATCATTCACCTTAGTATACAACATCTAACAATATAACACGAGTAAAATACTGAGTACAAAAAATTAATTAAATTCATTCTCACTTAAAAACAGATAAAAGAAGGCATTAATGTATTAAAAAACCTTTTAATACATCAATGCCTTCATCATTGGCTTTTTATATATCAATGTATGAAGGACAAAGAATTGGAACTAAACAATTTAAATAAACGAAAGTTAAATTTTAACATTGATTTCTTTAATTGACCGTTTTAGGCCCGGTACACACTACAACGATATATCGTAGTGATGTGACTGTACAGTTCGACTGTGCAGTTTATCGTACGTCCATTGAGCGTCCACACGTCAACGATATCAGCATCGATCGTCAGTTCTCTGCAGAAGCTCAGACTATAAACATGTCGTCCGCGATAGAAGACGATGACGCTCTTGCAGACATACAGAAACCGTAAAAAAATATATATTTTGGTACATGTACCGTGTATACATACAGATGCATTCATTAAAAGTGGTTATTTTAATATTACAATCGGACTAGTGGTTTAAGTGGTCGCCACGCCGCTTCCTACTGCGCCAAGTGTCATGGGTTCTGTCCCACGTGGGATAACACTTTGTGTGATTCACAATTTGTTGTTCTGAGTCTGGTGTGCTTTGTGTTTGTTTCATGTATGTTTGTAAAGTCCCCCGTGATACAGGAATTTGTATTCCTGATGCGGGAGTTTTTTTTCAAGAAAAAATAAATAAAAATAAATTATTTATAAAGACTAGCTGAATCCCGCGACGTTACCCGCGGTAGCCTTAATTACTCCTTATATCATCAGCTATCTATCAGTGAAAGTCGCGTCCAGCCGTTCCAGAGATTAGCAGGAACAAACAGACATACAAAAATTTATATATTAGCTTTTAATTTCTTTACTTCCGTATCCGTCTATTGGCATTAGGATCAATAGGTTTGTACATAATTAATAAGCCTATCATAGGCAGCATTTGTCTTCTGGCGGTCGTGATAATCTTTACTTCTCTTATTCCACAAGCAAACTTCATTTTTATATCTCTGGATAAACTCTTCCAATATCTCACGGATTCCGCTAAAATCTTCTTGCGACATGTTCTGACGTGCGCGGACGCGTCCGCTTAAAGCAAGATTTGTGAACGAACTGAGCGATTGGACCGACTTTCGTCCACACGCTACGATAACTGTACAAACGAACTGTGCAGTTAAATCCACAACGATTTATCGAAAAACTTGTGCTCATGCCTCCGATCGTTTGCACCAACCAAAAAAACTGTGCCAATTTCCGTCCACACGTACGATAAAACTGCGCAAACGAACTGTGCAGTTATATCGCTACGATAAATCGTTGTAGTGTGTACCGGCTATTAGAGTTTCTAAATTTATTTTGAGAATCATGAATGTACTGACGTTTGGAGTAATAGAAAATACGAATTTAGTTTATTTATTTACAATATTAGGATAAAGAATATTTACAATATTTACATAAACCATCTAAAATATCCCCAGCATCATCGCTTACTGGTAGCGTTCCCAAAAGACTGGCAGCATTGCCACGTTGAATGGTAATGTTAATTTATTTAATTACAACTTCATGCACTTTTGTACATCGGCGGACTTAATGCACAAGGCATTCTCTACCAGCCAACCTTTGGGGGTATGAAGATATTATTATAGTATGGTAGGTGCACCGAGATTAGAACTGTACAGAGCAATATGCAATTGATTTAAAACTAAAACTAAACTAAGATAGCATAAATTCACATATACATATAAACAAATAGGTACATAATATAAATACACTCATATATATATATAAACATACTTAAATACATACTCACATGTGCACTGTGAATAGGGACCTTAAGGAGGCATATAATTAATTAATTGCGTGACTCTGCCATCTCTAGAAGATAATCATGCACGTTCTTTTTAAACGTAGTCGATTAGTGGACATCCTGATTTCGAGTGGCAAAACAGCGCCGCTTGCACAAAGAATGAAGCGTTTACAAAGGCTGAGCTGTGGGAGGGACATAGGAGAAGCGAATTATTAGTGGAGCGAATTTTCTATTGTGATTGAAACACAAGAAACGCACATAGGGTCTAGGCACAGAATACATAATAGTACCAGTACAGAAGACTCACTCCGAAAAGTAAATTAAAGAATTAAACCCTTGGTGTCATTAAGTTCAATTCAGATTGCACAGCGCCGAAGCACCTACGATTATATTTACCTACAATTACGTCTCTTTCTATCGCGTAACTCTTACCTGTTCTGACGTAATCAGGTAGGTATGGCTTTTTTTGAAATAATTTTATTTTAGTTAAAATAACTACTTTTTTCTAGCACTTTACTTTTGTGAAAATATAACTGTAGGTAATTTTGTCAACAAAATATGAGGTTTTAAATAATATCACTTCGAAATATCTGTTCGCGTCGTATGTATCTAAGTACGACACGAACAGATTAGTTCCTACCTAACAACTAAAATCTTTTATTCAGACATCCGTAAACAGAACTACCTATATCTTTTTTTGTTTTATTTAGGTTTGTAATTAGAAGCCATTGTGGGTATCGAAAAGTATAAAAATTTCAATAATGCGCCAGAGCGGCGCGGCGACGCACGTGACGCGTATCGTGCGTAAGCGACAACCCACCGGAACGGTCTGCGTGGGCAGGCAAGCAGCCGACTATACCTAGAGTGCGGAGTGACACCCCTTTGGTCTAGGTAAGAGGGTGTGAATGGGGAGTAGAGGAAATAAAAGAGGGTGGTCAGTGCACGTTGATTGCGGCGAAGTTGGATTGGTAACCATTTTATTTGTGAACGTAAAGAGGACACATGGTCATACTTGCGGAATATATGAATCGAATGGAGTTATTGAGAAGACGGTCGAGTTTATTGAGGAGGTCTGCATTCAGATCGTAGTAACATACATCAGCATAATCAATAATTAGGATAATCAGTGATTGCATGAGAAAGATTTAAGAGGTAGTAATTCTAATGCAAATTCTATGTACTAGAAAATGGCCAGCCTTTTGGTCACGAGAAACATCAAATAAATAACAAACTTTCTTTCATCAGTATTTTTCGGACGTTATGGAAATCTTACACACAACGTCATCTAGTCCCAAACTAACCAGAGCTGGTATTATGGGTACTAGACAACTGATATAAATACATAAACATACATTTTTTTGTAAATACACACAACACTTAGACTCCGAAACAAATACACACAATTATTTGTGGATCACACAAATATTTACCGACATCCAACCCGAGAATCGAACTATGTATGTGGCATACGTCCATAGACATAGTGATGTAAGATTAAGGTTGCTGATATGTTTCAAAGTTTGGAATAGAAAGATGAGAAAGAGTTCTAGCAATGTTATCGTAGTATATCAGTATATGGCTTTAATATGTTAAACCATGCATATATTATGTTTAATCTTCATCAAAGTGTAAAATTACTGTTTTATGAAATCTCACCTCAAACTCATACACATCCTCTCAAACCACATACACCAGATCATACATAATGCACACTCACACACTCGTGCACATACACACAAAGGGAGGATCACATCTCTCTGCACATATTAAAAGAGGACGGGAGAATGATGCAGAATAATTGGGCCTCTGGTCTCACACTCACCAACGAAATACTACAGCAAGATATTGTTATTATTAGGTTGGTCTTCAACTGAAACACACTGGTTTCTAGGACCTTGGAGAATAGGGGTGTTTTAGAGTAAATAATTTTCAAAGATATACTTGCATATTTATTTGCTCAACAGATAAAATTGGTTGAAAGAAAGGATGGTAATAATCAACCCCCAATTTAGCCCACGCCAGGTGAAATAATTTACCTATCATTATGGAGTTTGTTCCTATATTGTAAATCTGCGGAACGCTAGCTCTTAGACTATTTCTACTGCGCTAAGTGTTACGTGCTTATGCTGCAATGCAAGGAACTGTACTTTGTATGCGTTTGCTTATTAATGTGTTTTAATTGCGAAATCAATAAACCGAAGTAAGCTAAACGCCCTTAATGTTAATTTGTACATTTTTTTACCTTTGTTGTAAGTAGATGCTCCTACTATGTTGTACCCACTGAGGCTGTTGTTTTTTTTTAAATTAGCATAAGTTCTAATTTTTAATCACTATAATTTGCATCAGTCCTCTAACATGGTGTATAGTATATTAGTGGCAGCACCTTACCCCCATATCAGGTTTATTATATTAAAACATTAAAACTATGTAAACATTGGCGATTTGAAAGGAGTGGCCGCGAGTTTTTATTGCCATGTTCTTTTCTCCGGCTCTACCTATTGTTTGCGAACATGGCATAAATGTACATGTAGAATCTTGACCTGTCACAAGAGATGTATTGCATCCTAAGTGAATAAAGAATTTTGAATTTGAATTTGAATTTGAATTACACGAAATGCCGATTAACCTTGTGTATAAACAGCCTTGTTCAAAATATTTTTAATTTTAAAATAGAAATCTTTGACCAAGATTCGACTAACGGACGAGGACGGGACGGCTTTTCAACTTCATCACCTTCAGTGGCCAGCCGCGAGGGGACGGCGTCTGCGTGTGCCGGACGTCACCTAAAGCAGTCAAGGCAGTCGCTGGGAGGGGTCCAGATGGAGAAAATGTTCCCTGGGCCTCCACACAAAAAATAAAATCGGTTGAATCGGTACAGAAATGAAGAATTATTGAGTCGGCTTGTGACAAATGATCAAAAATAGATTCTATAGGATAACCAAAACTGGCTCACCCAAGGTCAAACGCTGCAACAGTGCCCAGTGATGTGCAAAAATTACCAATGAAAATATGATGGTAATTGTGCGGTGGTCTATTCCTTGGTGTTATTCACTACAGCTTTCTCTAGTACCGTTCAGTTCAAATACAGTGCCAAGATATTATATTTACGAGTGATAGTTCAGAAAACGGATGAGAGACGCCTGAATGTTGCTGAAATACGAATGCTAAATTGAACTTGTCGTATGACTTGAATGAACAAGGTCAGAAATGAATACATACGAGGAATATATTGTTTTAAACTATCATGGTTAGTAACATTAAAATATAAATCTGGGGAATCAATTTATCCTCTGTACTCGCCTTTATATCTGCCAATATATGGTCACGTTGGTCACTTTAAGAAGAGCGGAAGTAGTAATATATCCAAGTCACAAACAAGTTTGCAACCAGCTTACCAGGTTGTTTTTGTAGATATATTTAGAAATCTTTTTAAGCACATAGAATTCTAGGACCATGGAGAGTAAGGGTGTGATTTAAGAATTATAACTAAAAAGTGTTAAAAGATATCATGGCGTATTAATTTACTTATCAGATGAAACTGAAACGAGATTATAATTGAAGTATCTAGAAATTGTATTAATTTTAAAGCGTTGACAAAAAATGAAAAAATACCTTTATGTTTGGTGCCCTTGATATCAAGAGTCGCAGACATTCACTTCCTAACACATTATTATATATTCATAAATTAAAATATAGCCCTATATATTACACAGTAGGAAGCATCGTGCAAACTGAGTGTCTTATAAAATAATATTAATAACTTTGTATAAAATTCATGAGATTTTTTATGAAAGTTATGTTTTATTGTCAAAATGAAACTAGTGTTGTGTGCTGTGTTCTTTATCACTGTTTTTCAAGGTATTTTCATATAATTTATTTTTTATAAGTTATTTTTTCAGATAATAAGATTATTTTTTATGAAAGTTATATTTTATTGTCAAAATGAAACTAGTGTTGTGTGCTGTGTTCTTGTGTTCTTTATCACTGTTTTTCAAGGTATTTTCATATAATTTATTTTTATAAGTTATTTTTTCAGATGATAAGATTATTTTTTATAAAAGTTATGTTTTATTGTCAAAATGAAATATATTTTTTTTAGTGCAGCATATATGCAGATAAAGAACACAGCACATAAGTGCTGTGTTCTTTATCACTGTTTTTCAAGGTATTTTCATCAAATTTATTGTTTATAAGTTATTTTTTCAGATGAAAAGATTAAGATATTGACCTACATGTATCATTTTGAAAGTAAAGCCGGTTCCAAAAATAACGGGTCAATCACATAAACCAATAACGGGTCAGTCACATAAACCCGAATATCTCCCGAACTACGTATGCCATCCTAATGAAACGAAGACTGTTCAATTGAGAATTTAATTATACAGATAAAAAATAAAATAAAACTTAGTTACACCCACAATATTAATCTTAAATTAAAAAAAAACTAAAGTAGTCATATTTTTCTTAAGATTACATTTTTTTATGATTGCTTTTTTGCTGTTTTTCATCACTT
The DNA here is from genome assembly GCA_932526445.1 of Phragmatobia fuliginosa. Classification (NCBI taxonomy): domain Eukaryota; kingdom Metazoa; phylum Arthropoda; class Insecta; order Lepidoptera; family Erebidae; genus Phragmatobia; species Phragmatobia fuliginosa. The sequence continues at coordinate 13,506,600 of OW052079.1, read as the reverse complement.
TCTTCATTTAATACTTTGTATTGCCTCCACGTGATGAAGCCTCCAGTGATGAAAAACAGCAAAAAAACAATCATAAAAAAAATGTAATCTTAAGAAAAATATGACAACTTTAGTTTTTTTTTAATTTAAGATTAATATTGTGGGTGTAACTAAGTTTTATTTTATTTTTTATCTGTAGGATTAAATTCTCAATTGAACAGTCTTCGTTTCATTAGGATGGCATACGTAGTTCGGGAGATATTCGGGTTTATGTGACTGACCCGTTATTTTTGGAACCGAGTGTAGTTTGTGAACTATTAATATGAAAATTGTAAAATCATTGAAAAATTATTTTCAGTCTAGAGATTCTACGAATGCTTTAGATCCCCGATTCTGCTTTCTAAGCATTCCATTGGCTACACTACACATATATTGAAGTCACCGCACCTAGTGTCAAAAAATAAAAAAAATTGGTGATTCTTTGATTATAATTGAAGTAACTAGGAATTGTATTAATTTTAAAGCGTTGAGAGAAACTGAAAAAATACCTTTATGTTTGGTGCCCTTGGTTTATCAAGAGTCGCAGACATTCACTTACTAACACAATAATATATATTCATAAATTAAAATATAGGCCTATATATTACACAGTAGTAGGAAGCATCCTGCAAACCGAGTATGTTATAAAATAAGATAAATAACTTTGTTTAAAGAACTTTCTATCTCGGTGGCGCAGTTGTAGCGAATGCGTTTGCAGTGCTTGAGGTCTCGGGTTCGATTCCCGGATCTGACCATATGTATATTATGATCCGCAAATATTTGTTTAGGACTCTGGGTGCTTTCTATGTTATATATGTATATATTTACAAAAAAAGAGCATGTTTATGTATTTATTTCAGTTGTCCAATATCCATAATACAAGCCCTGCTTAGTTTGTTTCTAGATGACGTTGTGTGTAAGATATCTTAAATATTTATTTATTTTCCACTATTACTACTATTTACTATTTTCTACTTCAGAGATTACTTAGGGGTATAATATTTAAGTATTATTCTGGCTCCCGATAGCCGTTTTTATATGATATTTACCGCATTTCATCATTAATGTACACAATAACTATAAAGCGTAGTCTTATGTCTATTTTATAAAAACTTTAAGTATAACGATATACTAAATTACAGTTTATTTTTAGTTTCAGTAAAATCTCAAAAAAGTGAAGACTATCCCGGTATAGACGCTCTCATTCAGAGACTAAAACAAGACCAATGGAAGGATGACGAAACACCATGCCTTGAAACGACGCTGCAGATGTTGAACAACGTCAAAAACTTTACACTATGGGCAACTTGGGGTTAGTAGTAAAACAATACTTTTAAGATAAAACAAGCGTATGTGTCATTTCCGATGACTTTGACTCCAGTCAGACACGTTTGTACATTAAATCCGCTTAACGTGCATACGTGTGGAGTGATGGCTCCGAATGTTGTACATTGCGCATTTGTACTACGTTGAACGAAATGCGCAAGCGCCGTGAGATTGTCGGTTTTACGTCATTCAAGCGCTCATAGTCAAGTTAGGTGATTGGAAATAATAAACGATTGTAAGCAATGATGGCGCGGTCAGACCTAGATGGTTGACCGTTTGTGGAATGATAATATATGCTACGAGCATTTCCGTTTGATTAAGCAGTCGGTCATGGTTTTTATCATAACAGTCGTGAAGCTTAGTTGGAGGATTTCGGGAGGTTTAAAAAAAATTAACGCTAAGATTACGTAGCCACAACGTGTCTTACCAGTACCCAACCCGCAAACGGCTAGCGTAAGCACGTATGGCCTTACCCCTCTTCTGAGAGGAACCGTGCCCTCCAGTGGTACGTTATGGGTTGTTGATAACGTCATTTTGGTGGCGACAAAACTATCTATAATATTATGCGTTCTAGCAATGTTTATTTTAATAGTTTGTTGTGAAAAACTAATGACAAAGTGCTGCAGCGTAACGCCTCACTCCTAGTTAATACGCGTGGCTCTGATCTCAACTGTAAGCATACCTTACCATATTTCATAATAATAATTAATAATACATATTCATTATTAATTGACAATGCTGAAAAAATAAATCTACTGGATTAAATAATTTTTTGCCTGGTGATTTCCTTTGACCAGTTGATTATACTGCATCAGTTGATGACGTTTTCTCAAACTATTATATTATACTAGCTGACCTTCTTCGCCTTCGTACCGCCCTAGAATATTAATTCATATTAAAGTATTTTGTTTAGTTATTAACTAAAAGTGACAAATCGACAGCAGCGTCATCTAACGGGCTCCGGCCGCTACCGCCACAATCGCTTTGTTCCTGCATTTTAAATCTGTAATATCTTCAAAAGTATTAATTTAAATTACATACTGTACAGGGCCATAGTCATCAATATGAAATACACAATGTATTTAAGGTACTTAATTGGATAAGGATTAATACTGTATTGCTTAAAATCACTTCGTAAATAAGCCATTATTTCTCGTAAAAAGAAAAAATAAAAAAATCGTTTTGTGGGTTATCCATAAGAGATAGACATATATCATCATGGACTTTTTGTAGACCTTTTTAAAATGTACAATATTGTAGTACATTATTTTTGATCTATCTCAGACAGGCACAGAGAAAGCGACTTTGTTATAAACTATGTAGTGATAATTTTGAGGCTAGAATAGTTATATTCCTTACCTAAAACAACTTTTAAAAACACAGTTGAGCCCAAAAAAAATACTTCTTGACCAAAACTTAATCGAAATTGAAATTGGATTGCAATTTAATATATGTTCATGTATGTTTCAGCGTGGGACGCAAATTCATTCCCATCAGGAAAGTTCTACGGTTCATACAATCAGTTGGGCAATTTTGATCAGTGCATGAACCCTCCATGGTTGCAGACCCACCCTCAATTCAAAACCCAGTACTGCCTTGCTGAAGTACTAATGACACAAAGAGAATTAAAAAAAAAAGAATTGGATCCCTATGGATCAACTGAAGTGTTTATGAAAGTAAGTTAAGTTTGAGAAAAAAGTATGTAATGATTTTTTTATTAATGGTTAATATTCTAAAAAGAAGTTTAGTTTCACGCCTTGGTCCAACTTCAAATATAGTGTCGTTTTGATTTAAGCATTGATTTTTTATTGTTTTATTCTCAGACAAAAAACGTATTGGGAATACCCGTCAACCGTTTTACATGGGGTATTTGCGTTCCTGCCTCGTGCCAGTCAACTTCGGTTGTCAAGCTCGTCAGAAACATGTACTTAGGCACTCACTTCAGGGCCATCTTGAATCCGAATATTACAGTCGATGGCTGTCAGGTAGCTGGTACAGAAGAAGAATATTCAACTGGATTTTATTTGTTCACGTGAGTTTTGGAAATGTCAAATACATATATATATTTATTTATTTATTTGTTTGGACAACCAACAAGAACATACACCTTAAAATCTAAAATACACACAAATTAAAGTAAACATGCATTGGTGCCGCCTTATTTATAGGTTGCCACGAAAAGCACAAACAAACATTTTATCTGAAATAACAGGTAGTTGGGAGCATAATGCTTCCTCTTAAAAATTAAATATTAATCAAAAAACAGTATCAGATGTAGTTTCTAACAAAAAATAATTTAAAGTTATACAATAAGAGAAACCAAATGTGCATGTCTTAACTTAATGATGACAGTTTTTTTTTAAAAGAAGGTAAAGTTAAATTAAATATGTCAATGTTCTTATTTTTACTGACAGCATTATACTCCGCTTGGAGTCTATTTAAAGGAGAAAAGTGGCCCAAGTTGGTTTTAGATCTCTTAGGTGTAAAAAGGGAGTACCTAGTCAGTCGTGGAAGTTTATTGGAGATCGTAATATTAAGTTTTTGTAGTAGATGAGGACAATTTATTTTACCATTAATATTTTTTGTGTAAAAACGATAAATCTAAAATTTTACGACGCTTTTTTAGTGATGGAATGTTGAAATGGATTAGTCGGTTTGTGTAGCTGGTTAGTTTTTTTGAGAGGTTAAATTTATATGCTAAGTGGTACACAAATTTTTTTTGAACACGTTCGATTCTATTGGAATGAACTTCATAGTGCGGATGCCAAACTACACAACAATCATCCACGATAGATCTCACCAAACTCTCATATAATCTAATAATAGAAGTTTTATTTTTAAAATTTTTGGTGTTTCTCATTATAAAACCAAGGGTTTTAAGTGATTTACAGACTATACGATCATAATGTTCCCTAAAATCAAGTTTTTTATCAATAATAACACCAAGGTCCCTGACACTTGCGACTTCTTGAATATGTTGGTCAGATATTGTATAAACCCCAGGCAATTCAGCATTACGGTTTCGTGTGAAGCGAATATTACAGCATTTGTCAACATTCAGTGCCATTTTGTTATCTTTCAAGATCAAGATCTTCTTGCAATAGCACTTTGTCTTGAGCATTCCTGATTGGTCTCATTAACTTGAGATCATCCGCATAAAGAAATGGTTTGCTATTTTTGAAGCAAGAGGTGACGTCATTCATAAAAATATTAAAGAATATAGGTTCTCAACCTTGAGGAACCCCAGATAAATTAGAAAAAAGATCTGATTCATACCCACTGACTACTACCTTTGATGTGCGGTCGCGCAAATATGAGGACCACCATTCGTGAAAAGTACCAGCGAAATCAAGTAGCGATAACTTCTGTAATAAGATACTGTGGGGAACCTTATCGAAAGCTTTCGAGAGGTCAGTATAAATAACGTCAACGGGAGTGCGATCATCTAAACAACGAGAAATGTCATCAACAAAATCTACAAGATTGGTGCAAGTCGAGCGAGCAGATACAAATCCATGTTGAGAGTCTACGAGAACACTCTTAATATGCCATGATACGTAAGGACATAACAAGGATTCTAGCAACTTGGCGAACACAGATAGTATGGTGATCGGCCTGTAATTTTTGACATCGCTTATATCGCCGGCCTTATGGACTGGCATAATAAGGCCTAACTTCCAAAGTGTGGGAAAGATGCCCGTTGCAAGCGATTTGTTAAAAATAAGCGAAAGTGGCAATGATAGCTGCGGAGCACAGTTGACAGCAAAAACGGAAGGTATCCCATCTGCACCAGCACCCTTATTTCTGTCAAGAGATTTAAGGCGTTGCAAGACTTGGTCTTCAGAAAATTCTATAGAACATAGTGTATGAGGGACTTCACAGTCACTATTAGACAACCTGCTAAACATATTATTATCATCGTCATCTATACTGTACGAGGACGCAAAAAATGTTGCCAGTGTATAACATATTTCAGGACCTGTTGAAACTAATCTGTTTTGATATAACATGGAAGACGGAAATGCGGTACTATTAGTTTTATTTTGTTTAATGTAAGAGAAAAATAATTTGGGGTTGGATTTAATGGAGTCTTCAATCAGTTGTAGGTAGTTGTTGTAACACTTGATTATCAAGGCATCACTTCTTGTTTTTAATAATTTAAAAGATATGTTATCCAACGGGTTCTTATATTTTTTAAAGCGAATACGGTACTTATTTTTCTCTTTAATATATTGTATAAACATATACATATATATATATATATATATGAATGTAACATTATGTCCAATAAGAGCAAAATATCAATGAACTATGTTGTGTATTATAACAAGTGACCTTGGGTGATTGGAACAATTGGATTTAAGTTAAAACCTGGAACTCTCTACCAGCGCATGTGTTTCCTACCTTCTATGACCACGGGTCCTTCAAGCGGGGCGTGAAAAAGCATCTTACTAGGCCGCCATAGTGTGGGTCACCGTGCTGCACTGTCCGTTGTGGCAGTGAGGACGGTGGCTGTCACTTCTGGATTCTGTTCATGCTTTCCATCAGGCAGGGCAGAGTCATTTTGCCAGCAAATATAAAAAAAAAGGAAAACACCGAGGGCAAGCAACGACGGCGCGGTCAGAACTAAATGGGTGACCGTTTGTGGCATAATATCTTATGAGAGTTGCCGTGATTCGGAAGTTACATTAAGTAGTCAGTCCCGGTTGTTATCTTAATATGACAGTCGTGAAGCTTAGTTAAAGGCCTTCGGCCGCCTTAAAAACATCCAACGGCACTATTGCGTAGCCTACGACGTCACGACGTGCCATGCAAATCTTCAACCTGCACTCCGCCAGCGTGGGGACGTATGGCTTTAACCCTCTCCTGTGAAGAAACCCGAGTCCGGCAGTAGGACTTTATTGGTTGTTGATGATGAGGATGTTCTAAGAAAAGTCAGCGACAGCATATTATTATGCCTATCTCCTTATGTTGGCTCATTATAACTTTTTTAGAGTAATAAAATTGGTTTATAACATCACGCACGGGCAAAAGGAGGTCTAAACAAGGTTGCGTGGATTAACTAATAGTAAATATAAAAAAAGCTGCCAAGTGCGAGTCGGACTCGCCCATGAAGCGTTCCGTAGCAGCAAGTAACATCTTAAAAAAGTTCTTGTAGTTCGTTGTAATTTTGATCGATGTTTTAATAATAGTGAATTGATTAAATGAAAGATAAATTGCGGGTTACAATTTATGACTTATTAAAAAAACTACTTATAGACCAGGGTAGAAGCCTCATAAAATAAAAAAAGTGAACATAAATTATAGTAGGATGAAACCTATTGTAAAAGGAGGAGAGTATTACAAAAATTAAAGGAAAAATAAATTACGGGCGATCTGAGGTCGGGAAGCGGGAAGAGAGGGGGGGTGGGGTTTAGTGAAAACAATGGCTTATCTCGATTTCCGGCGAAACTACAAGTCCTATGGAAAAAAGTTAAATGGCAAAGTTGTAGGTATTAAAAAGATCTACAACGTTTTCATTCACACTTTTTTCACATAGCCTCAATGTGAAAAATTCAAAAAAACAAGTTTATGGTTTTTTATTAAAACCCTAATTTTCTATCGAAAATACACCCGTCAAAATATCAACATTTTTCAAAAAAATTAAGTGTTTTCTATTCGATCAAATCTCTACTTTCCGATGGTGTAAATATATATATATATATATATATATATTACCATAGTACACAATTATTTTACCTTCTGCGAGGACGTAATCTTGCAGAAGGAGGTGGCGGAGAAGGCCCGGGAGGATGCCATCCACTCGGACCCGATCCGCTGCCGGCGCCCCGGGCGGTGGAGGCGCGTATACCTGCGTCTCATGCCGCCCTGAGAGTGGCCGCGAATGGGCGGAACGGGTTTCCCGTACTTCCGCAGTAGTGGCCAACCGCAAGGTGCTTCCGCGTGTGACCGGACGTTGCCCAAAAATTTTTAAGATGGTGCCCGCAACAGTGCGGGCAGGCGCTGGGAGGAGTCCAGAAGGAAATCCCCTCGCTGAACTCCTTCCAATATACAGGTGCAGAGAGGGTCACACCGTGTGGTTTTAGTCGGTTCGAGTCCGACACACCACCCCGCCGTAACCCCCGACGGGGTGACGGTCCGCGGGGCTTTCCACACGTTAAAAAAAAGGGGTACTCCAGAAGCCGCCGACGCGTTCCTGGACCTCCCCACTGCCGCGGGGTTTAGTCTCCCCATAGAAAAAAAGGGTTGTGTTTGATCTTTTATGAATCTTAAAAACCCCTTTAAGGTCATTACTTTTTTTTATGATCTTCAAAGTACCTGTCAATCATATTCTCACTTATTTTTGCTAAAGTAATTTTCTTTTTGTCTTGTGTTTCTATAGTCATTTTGACTTTCAGATACGTATTAGCTACGCTGTTGCTATTATCAGTGATGTCTACACTTTATCTGACATTTGTAAGAAGTGATGCACCAACTTCGAGTACAATTGGTAAGAATTTATTTCATTTTTTTGAGTTCCGAAGTTTATGACTCGGAACCCTTATAGATTCGTCATGTCCGTCCTCGACTTACCGTCCAAACGGAAAGTGCTAGGAAGAAGGAACTTTGCATGAATATGTGTTGGAATTGCGTCGACAAAGTGCTATAATAAAATTATGAAAAATATTTTTACGGCGGGACATAGGCTGACTTTCTTGTTTTTTGTTGACACTAAGACTTTTGTCACAGATTGTTTACGTCCATTTTCAGGTGCCGTTCTGTTGAAATCATTTTGTATGAAGAAAAACTCGGCAGAACTGACAATATTGTACAAAAATGACATTAAAAGTATCAATGGTATCAGATTCCTATCAGCAATTATGATGGTAATCGTTCATGTTATGACATTTACTGTATCATCTGGAGTTGTTAACAGCGGGGATTTGAATCAAGTAAATATAAGACAGTTTAATTTTCAAAAAAAGACTGATCATTTTCTTTTCAAGTTCATTTTCAAAACTATATAATATGTAATTATGTAGGTATATGTATGTGTGTATATATGTTTATAAATAAAAATGAATGCATGTATGTATGTGGGTATATAATTTTTTAAATATTATGTGCATTAATATCAGTATTTATGTAATGTGTATGGGTAGATGGTTAGATGGGTAAGATCTGTACATAATATATTATGTTCCGTATACATATTATGTTTTAATTTCAAAAACTTATCTCTCATTACTAGGGCTCGGAATAGGTAGTTTAATTTTATGTACTTGCAGAAATAAAGTCAACGTAAGCATAACATGGATAAACCTAAAATCAGCGTGATTTCCAGGACCTTAAATAATGCAATGCAATGTCAAAGCACACTTATGTCATTTTACATAATCATGAAAATTACACTTATTGTTTATTTGTAGGTTTATAGGAGTGAGTAGAAGGAAAAAAATCATTTTCAGATATTACAGATATTTATTGCACGTTTACAATATAAATCAAATTTAAAAATAAACATATATTTATATTAACATTAAAGCACTAGTGTTGTTCCGATGGTGTAATTATTCGTCTTCGAATTGAAGATCGCCAACATAATCATCATCGTCATGTTTATTATAAAATAATACTATGATTTTCTCGGCATTACTGGGTGTCAAGGAATTTCTTTTCATATTCATAATCCATTTATAAAGCGAAAAAGATCTTTCCACGTCAACAGAAGTCAAGGGAGCATATCTATAACAATTTTGTAAAGAATTAGCGTCCAAAGAATTTTCGATTTCTTTATTTAGGTCAATCATAAAATCTAAGTCAGGATTTCGATCCATAACATTTTCAAGTTTTTTTATTATTGGTTTATGCGAACTCTAGCCTATGACAGCTCGTATTTAGTCAAAAATTTCTAATGTCTCTGTTAATGACAACATTGTGTTTTCTAATTTTAAATTTGCAATACTGATTATTCCAAAATGTTCTTCAATAAAGGTTAGATCACGTCGAAGGTTAGGATTTTGCAATACTTCTTTTGCTTTCTTTATAGATTGTACTTCTTCATCATGAAATAAAGAAAGAATATGTGATATTTCATTAAAATATTTTTTATAGTAAAAAGCAGCTTCTAGCCATGTACCCCACCGAGTTATAACTGGCTCTGGAGGCAAGGGCATACTAGAATAGTGTTCCTTCAAGATTTTGACTCTATTGGGAGCTTTTAAAAATATTTTTTTCACGTTGGAAATTAGCATGTCCACATTTCTGTATTCTTCCCTAATTTTTTCTGCTACACGATGCAATGCATGAGCCAAGCATGTAACATGTTTCATATTTGGGAATATAGTTTTTAAAATACGTCTAGTTGAAAGCATGTATGCTGCACTATCTGAACACAACATCAAAACATTAGGTAAATTTTCTTCAAAACTATAGCCCCATATATTTCTCAAATTTTCTTCGACAAATTGTGCTACATTTTTCCTATTTACAATATCTGATATTTTACTAACAAGTAAATAAGGTTTTTTCGGCATGTCACTAAATAAAGGCCGCACAAGTAAATGTAATACGTTTCGACCCATGAATGTTGTCGTTTCGTCAACTGAAATCCATATTTTATTGTTTCCAACAGCTGTGTGAATTTCTTGTATCTGTTGTTGTCGTATAGCTTAGTTAAATAAACTTTACGCAGCAATGCTTCACTGGGAAGGGTTCTGTCTTCATGTGTACATTTGCACATATATTTATTGAAGAAATGACCAAACGCAGGATTGTTCAACTGTGACCAGGGAATGTTGCATAAAATCAAGAACCGAATCAAATCAAAGTAAAAATATATTGGAACGGTTCGCTTTTTTCCAGTGTGTACGGCTCCGCAAACATGTCTCAAAAATATGTTCTTCTTGGCATCGAAATGGCTCTCACATTTCGAACAGTAAATGGTACCATTAGAATGTTCGTAAAGCATTTCTGGGAAATTTTCAATCCACTTCAATACCGTCTCTTCCTTTCTCTTGGCCATTTTCAAGTTAATCCTAAAATAAATAATAATAATAAGAAGAAGAAAGAACAAATTTTAATAGTAAGTACGTAACACAAATTTTTGTTTGTTAAATAAGACAAATCAGTTGACACACACCATATAGTTGTCGGCGTGGTTAATATGTATTTTTATGCAAAATTACATCTTTCTATCACTAATACTCACAAAGCTAGGCCGCGGACGGCCAGACAGACAAACGGAGGAAAATAAGGGTTACTTGTTTTAACTACGGAAGCTTAAAAAACTTAGAAAACAATAATAAAAAAATAACGAGTTGTATGTATTATTCTAAAAATAGTGAAAATACGATTCCTATCCCAACTATATATACATACGCGCTAAACACACAATTAAAACATGCTTTTTTGCAATTAATACTGCTTGTATAAATAAAATATTATGAGATGCTTACCACACTATCCAAATCCAAAGTTTGACGATATTTAAAGCGAATTACAGATCCGTTGTCCGTTGTCATTGCCGTGGTAATCAGGTAGAACAGGTACAAATCCAAAAATACAAGCCGAAGTCAAATAAGGTGGTAGTAAACACAAAGCACAGAAATAGACGCACGAACACTCCAAGTTACAAAATGCAACTGCGCTGATGGTAATAACGTCACATAACACCTATGGTAGAACAGGACAGCAGTACGCATCAAACAGCGATAGCAATAAAGAAAGCGTGCCGCGTGCACCGCACGCGCAAGCGGTCACATACTTTGCATTCCTTAGCGTTATTGTTGCTATTCGTTTCTTTACGTTTTTATTGTAAAATTTTATGTTAACAACTTATTATTACAACAATAAGCTAAACGATGAAATACTATTTTGAATGTTCAATATAATATTTTTACAATCTCTGAAAATAGTAAGTTCCCCGGGATTTCACAGGCATATCCATACTATTGATGTCACAAAATCACAAGTACATAAAATTAAACTACCTATTCCGAGCCCTGCTCATTACTGTGCGTCTACCACGTTTGGCTCTGCATCGCCCTAAGGTCGACTGGTAGAAAATGCCCACGACATTCCGCCTTTGTCACATTTGTGCATAAAGTAGAAGTAGAAAATAAGTAAAAAAAAACAAGGGATAGATGCTATAGTTATGCCCTAAAATAGTTCCCGTCTATTTTTTTCATTTATAAAACTATATTTATTTTGTAACATGAATTAAACTTTCAAACAATTTTAATGCACTTCGGAAAATGAAATTTTAAGTGCATCCATCAAATTCATAAAAGGTGTAAAGAACTTTTTTTTCTAAGAAGTTTAAAAGGCTGTCTGTTATGCTCTCTCGGCTAAATCGTTGTACCGATTTAGATAAAAGACCTTGGAAAAAGAAGGTTAGAGACTTTTATGGCGATAACCGACATTTAGGTTAGCGGGATGAGCAAAGGGCAAAAGCTAATTTTAAAGATTCCTTACAAATTTGTCTGTACTTAATTCTTCATTTGATTTTTCAGAGCGACCATTATGTTATTAAAATGTTACCTTTGTATGTCACTGTGGATACATTTTTTGCAATGTCAGGATTACTGTTCATCAAGGGGCTTCTGGCAAAGAAACAAAATCTCTTTATTGTTCTATGGAAACGATATGTTAGGTGAGTTGTTAAGTTTACAGTTTATAGTTATACCGTATAACAAAAACATACTGCTTTGCTAATTATAACGTTTGCTTCAATGACTGCCCTTAAAGTCTTGGTCGGTTTCAATTTTTGTATGATCCGCAATATTTGTTCATCAAGGGGCTTCTGACAAAAGAACAGAATCTCTTCATTGCTCTATGGAAGCGATATGTTAGGTGAGTTGATAAGTTTACACCCTGTTGTTAACCGTTAACAAAAACATGGTGTTTCTAATGGAAACGGTTGTGTCGGTGACTGCGCTTGAAATCTTGGGTTCGATTTCCGGGTCGGTCTAAATGTTTTAATGATCCGAAAATAATTGTATCGGAGTTTGTACACTAGCGCATCTCTTCGGACGGGGGTCGAAACTCACTATCCGCCCAAAAGTCAGCTTTAGGCGGACTAACTTTGGCATTAACTTCGGCCTCCAAATCCCATGGGGGTGTTCCTGCCAAGGATCACGCTGCTTCGGTCAACCCCGTTCGGAAAAAGTGTATGGCTCTAACCGTCAATATCCTTTAAGGGCAGCGTCCTTTTCCGGGCGTTCAGAACCACTGCCCACACTGGTGCACCATACACTGCAAAAAGTACATAGAAGTTCGCCGGTCTATGGCATTACATGCCATACTATGCCATACAGTGCCATAGATAGACTACTTGCTTGTGCAGCAGTCTTGTTGAGATGCTGACCCAACCCAATTAAGGCAAAAGTCGCTCAAAGGCGGAATTAGCGTCAACCAGCTTCGGAAAAACCTGCCGGAAGTGCTTGTTGAAGAGTCACCTACCTTCAAAGATCAGGCCCAGATAGAACCGATACGTTCTCATATCATATCGTCGGCGGAGACACTGTTGTTCCACCGTGGTTAATTCGTTTCTACGACCACGATGGAGTAACAGGGCCTCCGCCTTATCCAGGGCCATCCGTAAGCCTAGTACTTAATTGCGACCAGGGAGACTCCTGTGGTGGCCAGGCGCGCCGCCTCTTCAAGTTCGCCCATGGGCTGTATGTGTCCAGACAAGAGTTGGACCAGAGAATCATCGGCATAACAGATTATACCCAGACCAGTGGGGGAGGGGGGGCAGGGTGAAACGCCCAGTTGCACCCCATGTTCCACAGGAGTGGTCTAAAGACAGACATAACATGACTTGGCCCGATGTCTCTAAACATCATTACCAAGAGCACGACGCCTCAGCTCACTACCTCTTCAGTCACGGCCTTCAGGCGCATCACAGCATCGACTGTCGAACTCCCCTCCCGAAATCCGAATCTGACATCTAACAGATCAGGGCTCACCTCGCATAGGTGCCAGAAGATGCGCGCAGATAGCACCCCATCGAACAGCTTACCAACCTCGTCCAATGACACGATGGGCCTACAGGCCGCAATCGAATTAGCAAGCCGTCTCCATTTCCTCAGCAGGATCAACTTTCCGCTTCTCTAGCACTCAGATAGGCTTTTGAAAGCCAAGCTAGCGAAACAATTTTTTTATGTTAAAGCCTACCAAAGTGACTCTGCTTGATGGAAATAATTCAAGTGTAGGGGCCACTATCCTCATTGTGAATGCATACAATGTAGCATGGTGCCCCACACCATGGCGGTTTAGTAAGATGTTGTTGCATCATTCTCCCGGCCTCCGGAGGCCAGGAGCATGATGCAGAATGATTGGGTCTCCGGTCTCACACTCACCAACGAATGACAGTACGAATGATGTCATTTTAGTTTGGTTTTCTGAGTGAGGGTCGTACTACGTGGCTTTACTATCTACTACCATACCAACCGTCTTGACTACCGTGGCATAAAGATATGGTCAAAACCTTCTTCCCAAAAAAAAGCTGTAGAATATAATTATGAGGGGGCTGTTGATTAATGAAAAATAAAAACCTTTTTCAGATTAGTTTGTCTCGTTGCTGTTATAGTCTTTTATAACATGTCAGTTATAAAGTTTCTTGGTTCGGGTCCATTTTGGAAGAAATTTTTCGACCACGAATCATTCATATGTCAGAAAAATTGGTTACTCAGTCTACTGATGATTAACAGCAGTCTAGATACACTGGTAAGTCATAATGATTTACTATTTTAATTTTGTGAATAATGACCTTTCAGGAAATAATTATATTATTGATGATTAACACCAGTATGGATACAATGGTAAGTTATAATGATTAATTATTTTTATTATGGCATTGAATTGCTAAATGCTTGTTCTTTTTAGGGTTCCGGAGTTCATGACTTGGAACCCTTATAGATTCGTCATGTCCGTCCGTCCGTCCATCCGTCCTCAACCTAAAGCCCAAATGGTTAGTGCTAGAAAGATGAAGCTTGTATATATTATTATGTTGTAATTACGTCGTCAAAGTGCTACAATAAATTATGAAAATTATTTTTATTTGGGGTACCTCCCCTACACGCGGCTACCCCATCGCGTGGAGTAACATTAGATAGGTCCTTTAAAAACAATAAAGGGTTTCTAAGACGATTTTTAGTTGGTGATACACGTCAAGTGTTCGAAACGTCGGGAAGTAGAAGGTATCTTAAGCTTTTTAATTTCGCGAATAAGTCCCGTATACAGTAAAAAAAACAAGAGTATGTGTAAAAGTCGCGAAAGTCTAAAAACAGTTTAAAAACTAATATGTTTTTAGAAAGTTTAATAAGAATGTTTTTTTAGCTATTGTGTTTCCACAGTATATGGACCCCTCATTTAGGGTTAGACTTCTAAATATGACATATTTTTATTAATTATAATTATCATTATCTATTTCTTTACCAACAGTGTTATCCAGTGTCTTGGTATACTGCTTGCGACTATCAACTCACAGTATTTGCAACAATACTATTCTATCTATATCAGAGAAAGAAAAGTTTTGCTTTTAAAATATTCGGATTGTCAGCAGTAATGTCTTCAGTTATACCAGGAGTGATAACTTATTGGAAGAATATACCTTGCACGATAGATGATTTTGAGTAAGTGAAAACATGATTCAATTCATTAATAGACTTATAAGTGAAATGATTTTAACATAATCACAAACTTGCCTGCAAGTATTATTATTTGTTTGAAATTATTATTCCAAAAAGGCATTAGTTCTCCCTCACTCATGGGATTAATTATGGAATCTTTAAATATTTTTTCTTTTTTTGTGTTATTAACTGCCATCAGTCCTACCGGACTATTATCAGTTTTGTTAAGCGAGTAATTGACGTTGTGGTGCATAGGTCAATACCACTGCTACCACATTGGACAACATGCCTTCGTTTCAGTCTGATGATGTTTCTGGAAGTATCCAGTACCAGTAATTCAGCAGCCAGAGGATTGGGATACGTGGCTAGTCGTTCAGCGTATCGTTTTTTATTTATGTTTACTTCCTCAACCACAATGAATTAACACACTCGCCAAGCTGTTAAGCTTGTTGGCGAGACACGCTCTTACATACTCTTATAAATACATATATTTACATGTGTTCTAACCGTTATACAGTGCCTGTTTTTGTTTTGCTCTCTTCACATATCACTACCCTTGATCCTTTCCAACAAAAGATCTTTTAATTGAGTCTTAAGTTGACGTAAACTCAACATATGTAATCGTCGCAACAAATCTACGTCATTAAAAATACGCGGGACTATGTATGATGACGAGTGGGTAGGCTACTAAAAATCTGTCAACACCGTCCCTGTGTTTATATGGAATTTAAAACTATAATTATTGCGTAATCTAGTTTAATGTGCGTGAAAAAGTGTTATTGTGCTACGTTATACTGAAATTACATGGAGTGTTTTACCAAAAACTGAAACTAATGAGAAAAACTTCAAAATTACCACATAAGATAACAAAGTGCCTTTTTAATCACAAATAAACCTTTAAGTGCATTATACATTTTCTTGGTGTAGAAACATTGATATATAAGTGAAACACAAAGTCTGCAGTCCTTAAGAACACTTTTTTCAAAAATTATTAGGCACAAAGTTCACCCAGCGCCATCTAGAGGTTGAAAGAGGTAACGATCATAGATTTACATACTTTAGCGATTCTTAAAAATCAAGTGATACAAAAGAAGGCTACTCGAGGGCGTTACTTGTGTCACCTTTTGCAATGGATGAGATTAAACAAATGCTGATAAATATGCAACAAGCTATAAAACAACAACAAATAGATATGCAAGACATGAAAGAAGATATTAAAAATACTATAAACAACAATATAGACGAGAAGTTCAAAATAATGGAATTAAAACACGAATTACTAGAGAAAAAAATTGAAGATCAAAATATAGCAATTAAAAATTTTGAGAGACACATACGGCGTAAAAATCTTATTATTTTTGGTGTTGAGGAAAAGGAAAATTCGTACTATGAGCTTGAAAAAAGTATAATTAATATTATAAATAAATATTTTGACGAAAAATACGATAAAAATTGTATCGAAGCTGTGAGGAGAATGGGCAAAAAAGGCCAGAAAGTGAGACCAGTTGTAATTACATTTACTACATTAGGAATGAAGTTACAAATCCAGAAAAACGGTAAATGTCTTGATAATTCTCCCTATTATATCAAACAAGACTACCCCTTAGAGGTGCTCAACAAACGCAGGGAGTTAAAAGACCAATTAAAGCGAGAAAAGGAGCTTGGTAAAAAGGCATATATTAAATACGACAAATTGATTATACTGGACAATAAAAACAAGAAAAGAAACCTTTCTGAGTCTCCTGAAATAGCATCAAGTTCTCAATCAAATGAAGATAATAAAAAACAACCAATGAAAAAAAATAAAACTAATATCATGAAAAATTTTGTTGTGCAAACACCGAAACTTGCCTATAATAAAGAAAATAAATATCAAAAAATAAACACCACTCAATTGAACACCAAATAGCAACTACAAGCGACCTCCTATCGTCTCCCAGTACGGCTTGTCACCGCGGGAGCACTAGACTAAAACCCTCCAAGACGTCAAGCAAACCATCTACACCCAAGTAACGATGACCTAAGAAAACATGTACCTGTATTATAGAAAAGGAATGTATATATTTGTACACTGAACGCTAGATTATTGTCGTCACCAGAACTAATTGAGTTAAAAGCAGCGGTTCGAAACATCAAACACGACTTTGTAGGGTTGTGCGAAGTACGACGACTGGGAGAAGACATCGTGGAAGATGACGATTACATCATGTACCACCTAGGTGAAACCAAAGGACTTTATGGCGTTGGATTAGTAGTTAAGGAAAAAACATAAAGACAGAATCAAGGCATTCACGGGTATATCTGGGCCAGAAGGAAAAAGAAGAAGAGGAGGACCTGACGCCCGTTGGGCGGAGGAAATAAAATAGCCGGTCGAAATTGGTTATCCACAGTCAAAAACAGAGAAGTCTGGAATGTCTTGGAGGAGGCTTTTACCCGAAGGGGGTCCACACGATTGTTTTAAATCTATTAATAACAAACTGTAATTTTTTTTTTAAATGTTTTTTATAATAGTATAAATTAGATTTAAGTACCCATTTTTTTATATTAATAGCTGTAGCATAACTTGTGTGGAACAAAAATAAAGCTTTTATTATTATTATTATTATTATTATTATGTATGATGACATTCTTTCGCCATAGTAGTTTGTAACTTTTGGTTTGCTCAGTTTGTTTTCTAATGCACTTCTTGTATTATAATTACTTTCTACAAGTTGTTTGAATTTATCGCTATGGTAATGTTCTATGCCTAACATGTATTCTATCTTCTGATCTACTGGCAGAATCTTACATATAGGATAAAGTTTCTCATACTCTTTATTACACAACAATTTGTCTTGTTTGTTAACCAGATACTTTACCAATCTAGTTTGCAGATATTTTATCTCTTTTACATAGCTTTTAAACGTCCGGCCATACACACTGAGCCCATAGCTAAATAAGGAGTCCGCTAGGGGATGGTACACCACTGTTAATGTATTTATATTAACTATACTTTTTGAAACATAAAATTTACGTAAAATAGATCTTAGTTTATTACTGATTTCATAGATATGTGATTTGCAACTAAAATGAGTATTAACCGTTAGTCCCAAATATTTGTAAATTACAACAGATTGTATCTTTTGACAATTACAATTTCTTATATTGTTGTGTAAGCAGTCGTGTGTATGCCCAACTATCACTATCGCCTCTTTGTTTATAACTTTCGCGAGCTTATTGTAGGGTGAGTACACATGCATAAATTTAGTTTTGTTTAGGTTTAAAATAATACCATTATCATGTGCCCACTGCGCGATTTTGTCGAAGTCATGTCGAATGTTATTTTGTGCTTCGTATACATCTTTGGACATAGGCCTCTCCCATTGCACACCACTGTGATCGATTTTGGGCTTCTCGCATCCAGCTCCTGCCAGCCATCTTACGCAGGTCATCACTCTACCTAGCCTGTGGGCATCCTGTACTACGTTCACCGAGACGCGGTCTCCACTCCAGAACTCTTCTGCCCCAATGGCCATCAGTTCTGCGGCTAATATGCAATGGGAGAGGCCTATGTCCAGCAGTGGACTGCGATAGGCTGATGATGATGATGATGATGATACATCTTTAGATGCATACACTATTCACATGTCATCAGCATACATGTACACCCTACACCTACTTACTACGTCCTGAACCAGGGTCTAACCAACTTTTTTTTTTTGTCAAACAGAATCCATTTTTTGTCGCACGTAACAATTTTTAGCTTTAGACAACTTTTTAGTGGGTAAAATATTCAATTCCCGAGAGGCAGTACAAAATGCTTTTGAAGAGTTTGTTGCCTCCCGTCAAGCTGATTTTTACAAGAAGGGCATCAATAAACTGCCCATGCGTTGGCAAAGATTCGTCGATTGCATGGGTGATTACTTCCAATAACAGAACTAAAAAAGTTTGAAAAAATAAGTACTTTCAATTATTGCATACAATACGTCAATTTCATAGGTAAAGACCTTATATTAACAATTTCGAAACAAATAACGACAGCAGCACCAAAAGGAAAAAGCTGCCAAGTGCGAGTCGGACTCGCCCATGAAGGGTTCCGTAGCAGCAAGTTACATCATTTATAAGTTCTTATAATAGTGTATTGATTGAATGAAAGGTAAATTGCGGTTTACGATTTATGACGTATTAAAAAAAACAACTTACTAGATCTCGTTCAAACCAATTTTCGTTGGTATTATACATAGTAATGTACAACATATATTTTTTTTGGTTTTATCACTCTCTTATTTTAGAATTTACAGGGGGGACACACACATTTTTCCACTTTGGAAGTGTCTCTCGCGCAAACTATTTAGTTTAGAAAAAAATGGTATTAGAAACCTCAACATCATTTTGGAAGACCTATCCAAAGATACCCACACGTATGGGTTCGATTAAAAAATTTTTTTTGAGTTTCAGTTCCAAGTATAGGGACCCCCAAAATTTATTGTTTTTTTTTCTATTTTTATGTAAAAATATTAATGTGGTTCACAGAATACATCTACTGACCAAATTTCAACAGTATAGCTCTTATAGTTTCGGAAAAAAAGTGATTGTGACATACGGACGGACAGACAGACTTGACGAATCTATAAGGGTTCCGCTTTTTGCCACTTGGCTACGGAACCCTAAAAAGAAGAAAAGCACTCAGCTCAATCTATATATTTTATCCCTTATGTACTCATTTACAGTATAGTCATCATCATCATCATCAACAGCCTTTAACAGTCCACTGCTGGACATAGGCCTCTCCTTGAAAAGGAGGTATTGGCCTACTATAGTAGTTCTGTAGTAGTGTAGTAGTTCTTACTTAATAGAAATTGTTTTATTTTTTTGGAAAACAATTAAGTTTGTCTTCCTGTTTAATGTCTTCCGGTAATTTATTTTATAGTTTTATGGACATAACTAATGGACTTGACGAATGCATTTTTAGTCGGGAAGTTGCTAGGTTAAGCTTGTCCTTGTGTCTGACTCTGGAGTCTGCTGAACAAAGTTAGTTCTGAACATTTAAGAATGGTATACTTTGATTAAGTTGAGAAACATTTTAAAATAACATCATGTATTGGGAAGAAAGTCGTGTACAAAATATTTATAATTTTGTGCAGGACTTTCTCTGGATTCGTTCACGTTACCCTCAATGGCTCCACGAGCATTGTACTGCTTACAAATTTACCACGATAATTGTCACCCTTGCATTATTAGAGCTGGGGTCTCGTACTTGCCAATGAGAGATGACACTTTAAAAGCCGGTTCCTTCCCAGGGGAGCCGGTCCTTTTTTCTGGCATGGGTTGTCAACAGCATGGCACTACTAGCTAAAGATGCATAATATGTTCTATATTAAAACTTTCATTCACTTTTAGAAGAGCACAAAACATTAGCTGATTGTATGCAAGATTGTGGGGGAGATACTGGGAATTAGGGAATTGGAGTTGACTTACGTGGTAGGTGGCTGTAAGGTCTTCTTTTCCTTCGGTGCTGGTTCTAGAGTTTTTCTTCTGCATACAATTCACGTTTTGCGTTGTTTGCGTTAAGAGTTCTTAGCGAATATCACACGCGCACTTCTATTGTTTTGATAAGCGGGGCCCGCGCTTTTAGTAGTTGCGAATTAGCGAGAGACGGTTTTCTTGAGCGCGTGCGACTATGCCTGGTGGCTGCGAGGCGGTCTACATACGACCGCGCGCGGAGATTGAGTGGAGAGGAGTGAGTGGAGAGAGAGAGTGACACTGGAGAGTGACTCGGGGCGACTTGGGTGCGACTGGAGGCCATTTCAAAAATGGCTCCCGTATAAGCGGAGCGGAGCGGGAGGGGAAGGGTTTGTGTTTTATGCGTTCAGGAACGAGTAAGCGTGATAATATAATATTCAAATACAAAATAATATACTTGTATATGTGAGTAATAATCGGCGTAAACAACCCCCCCGGCCTAGAGGTCTTTCCTCTAAATAAAGCGTAATGATAAAACTTATATCTAAGAGTAAGAGTTAAAAACATAGCGTTGCGTTTATTGTCTCGGAAGAGGACAAACTCTAACCACTGGGCGAATAAAACTACCAGCAGCAGTGCGAACTTTAACTGTGCGAATTACTTTATCCTTTCCCGGATAAATTTCCTCTACTGTGCCCAACGGCCAACAGAGAGGGTGCGCGTTATTATCCTTAATTACCACCACCGTACCTAATTCTATAGGATGCGAGGGTGTGAGCCACTTCTCCCTCTGCTGAAGAGAAGTTAAATACTCTTGGCTCCAGCGATGCCAAAAGCTTTGAGAAAGTTTTGTTATGAGTTGAAAACGAGTTAAGCGGTTATCCAGTACCTCAGAAAGATCTTCTGCAGGTAGGAATTTAAGCGGAGTCACGTTTAGAAAGTGATTAGGAGTTAAAGCGCTAATACTTGAAGGGTCTGAACTAAGAACACATAGAGGGCGGCTATTTAGCATTCCTTCAATCTGAACGAGGACTGTGTTGAGTTCCTCGTACGTGAGTACTTGAGTTCCTATAATTTTGTATAGATGAGTTTTAACACAGCGAACATTAATTTCAGCGAGACCATTAAAATGCGGTCCGTACGGTGGACTATGCTTAAATTCAATGCGTTGTTCAGCTAATTGATTACCTATGTAATTTTTATGCGCGTCAGAGTCTAATAGTGCGTATATTTCCTGTAGCTTGCGTTGAGCTCCAATGAAGTTGGTTCCTCCATCACTATATAACATAGAGACGGGGCCTCTTCTACCAATGAACCGTCTAAACGCGGCAAGGAATAAATCGGAACTAAGGTCCGAGACCAACTCAATGTGAAGCGCTTTCGTAGTTAGACATACGAAGATACAAATATATGCCTTTTGGCTTTTGATTCCGCGGCGTCGTATGTGTGTAACAAAGTACGGACCGGCGTAATCCACAGCGGTAAAAGCGAAAGCTTTGGCTTCAGTTACCCGAAACTCCGGTAAGTCTCCCATGAAAGGAGTTAGCGATTTAGGATTGAGTCGGAAGCAAATGTTGCAAGCGTGAACTCTTTGACGCACTAGGTTTCTAGCGCCAAGAATCCAAAACCTCTGACGAAGCAGTGCGATCAAAAGCGTGGGACCTGTGTGTAGGTTAGAGCAATGATAGTAATCAACTAGCATTTCAGTAAAGCGGTCTTTAGCGGGGAGCAGCATGGGGTGCTTTTGACTAAAATTTAATTGAGCATGCGTAAGTCGTCCACCGACGCGTAGAATATTATCATCGTCGATAAAAGAGTTGAGTTTTAAAAGAGTTTTATTTAAGCGTTTATTATTTTTTAATGCCGTTATGTCATTAGCGAAGTGTTTATTTTGAACATAACGTACAAGGTAGCGTTCAGCGTAATCATAGTCAGCGGGAGTAACCAAACCTTTGGTGCGTAAAAGCTTTGAAAAGCGTAGTACATAAACGGCGGCGCGTAGCAATTTTTTAAAGGTTGAGATGCGGTTAATTAAGCGTTGTAGCGGATGTTCGTCACTGTGACTTGAACTTAGTAACGAAGTAAGCGTTATTGTTTTACTTTCAAAACTTTCATCTTGTGTTGAACAAGGCTGAAAGGGAGCGATAGGCCATGCATTAATAGGCTGTGCAACCCATTCTGCAGCGCAAAACCAAAGCCTATTACATGCCAAGTTGTAAGGCGTGACAGGGCGCGATATAATATCTGCGGGATTATCGGAGCCACTAATATGATACCAGTGTTTAGCGTCGAGTTTAGCGTTAATCTCTGTAATTCGATTTGCGACAAATGTGTGAAATTTAAACGAGGGCGAGTGAATCCAAGTCAGCGTGACTGTGGAATCAGAGAATGCGAATATTGAGTCTATTTTACAGCGTTTCGTTAATATATTAGTTACCGAATCCATTAAATTAGCTAAAAGTAGCGCGGCACAAAGTTCGAGGCGAGCGAGTGAAATCTTTTTTAGCGGTGCCAATCTAGACTTAGAAGCGAGTAGCGAAACAATGCCCTTCGAGTTGTCATCGGGACTAACACGAATACAAACCACGGCACCATAACATTGCTCACTGGCATCAGCGAAACCTATCAGCGAAATGTGAGCGTTAGAGACAATACCGATATGTCTGGGAAAAACTAGTTTTGACAGATATTTCAGCTCCTTATGAAACTGTATATATTTTTTGCGTATAGAGTCGGGTACCTCTTGGTCCCAATCAAGCGATAATTTCCAGCATAGCTGAACTAAAAGTTTCATGAAAGTAACAACAGGGCAAATTAAACCGATCGGATCGTACTGACGAGCGGTTGCGGCGAGAAGTATTCGTTTTGTACACGACTGTACCCCGGTATCTGCGGTAACTTGAAAGGAAAATATATCCGCGTCAGGCTGCCAAAGCATGCCTACAATTTTCGTAGTTGTTTGAGTAATATCGAAATCGACAATATGCGGGCTTTTAATTGAGTTAGGAATTTTATTTAATAAATCCGAGCTATTCGAGATCCATTTCACCAATTTAAAACCTCCCGCCGAAAACAAATCTATCATTTCTTTGTATATTTTCTCAGCGGCTTCTACAGAGTCTACTGATGAAATATAGTCATCCATGTACATGTGATTCGCGGCCTCGTAAGCGGCAAGCGGCCACTTTGCGCGCTCGTCGTCTGCTAGTTGGCGCACGACGCGCATTGCGAGGTATGGAGAACTAGACAATCCGAATGTCACTCTATTAAATTCGTATTCTTCAATATCTGAAGTAGAATCAAACCTAAAGAGAATGCGTTGAAAAGGTCGGTGACCTGGCGTGAGATGTACTTGAAAATACATTTTTTCTATGTCCGCTGACATGGCTATAGAGAACATGCGTAAATTAATTAATAAATTAAAAATGTTTTGTTGAAGGTTGGGACCCGTATACAACAAATCATTAAGCGATTTTCCCGAAGTCGTTTTAGCGCTGGCATCTAAAACAACGCGAATCTTCGACGTACTTTTATCTGGTCGGTAAACGGCCCGGTGTGGTATGTAATAAGAGTTGCGAATTTGAGTATCAGAGTTGACCTTTGTTAAGTAACCCTGATCAATATAATCTTGTATAGTTGCGTTATAATCATAGCGTAATTCGAGTGCGTTATCTAATTTTCTTTCTAAATTTATTAAGCGTTTTTTAGCGATATTATACGAGTTTCCGAGTAAAAGGGGATCATATTTAAAGGGAAGCGTCACAGTATATCTACCTGTCTCGTCGCGGGAATGCGTTGCCTGAAAGATACGTTCGCAGACTTTATCACCAGGACTTGTGTGAATAGTGTCTGGTACCCTTTCGAGCTCCCAGAAGCGTTGCGTTAAGTTTTCTAAACTTTGTTTTTGAGCAGAACAGAAAAATGATTTATTATTATTATTATTGGTTTGCGTGACTAAATCGGGGTCATCGCACTGAGCTCTGCCCATCATTACATAACCGAGCGTGGTTTCCATGGCAACAACGGAACACGGCGGAAAACTAATTTTATTGTTGCGAATTAAATGCGGGAATAACTCGTTACCTAACAAACAGTCTACTTCCGAAGGAATGTAAAACTCATCATCCGCTAGTGGCAAGTCGCAAATACCAGCTAGCTGCGATATATCTACGTGACAGTTAGGTAAGCGATCTGTGATGCTATCTATGACAAGAGCTTTAATATTATAATTACAACGCGAGTCAAAGCGGGATTGAATTTTAAATGTAACAAAACCATACGAGTTACTCTCGGAATGGCCTATGCCTTTTACTACACACTGGTTAGGTGATATTTGTAAATTTAATCGTTCACAACATCCCTTTGTAATAAAGTTAGACATAGATCCGGTATCTAGGAAAGCGCGTATCCTTTTTCGCTGTCCGTTACAATTATATGCATAAACATTAGCGGTTGGTAACAAAACAGTGTTATTCTTCATATCTCCGTTAGTATGTATAGCTGACAGAGACACATTAGCGTTTTCAACATGCGAGACTGAGCCTTGTTTGTTAGAGAGCGAAGGCTCTAAATCGTGTGCGCGCGCGTCTCGAGTCGAACGAACTAGACGTCCAGCCGAGAAACTGTTTACACTCGCGGCGGCGTCGTGCGGGGGTGAGGGACGTCTGCCCGCTCGATGCAACATAGTATGATGTTGTCGTAAACAAATTGAACAACGATTTTGCGATTTACAAAAATTAATTGAATGAAATCCTAAGCAATTAATACAATAGTTATGTTTCATTACAATTTGATTGCGAGTTTCTATGTCTTTATTTAAAAATTCAGGACATTTAAATAGCGCGTGAGCGAGACTTGATTTACAAATATAACAATAGTTAAGCGAGCGCGTATACTTGTTATGACTAACCGTACGATTCGGCGTGGTGTTTACTATAAATGATTTAGTATTTTTCGAGTTTTTAGTTGAGTTTGCGTTATTATTTTTAGGAGATTGAGTTACATTAAATTGTTTACTATGCGAATATGATTGCGTCCGTAATGTATGTATTTTATCCTGCTCTTTTATAAACTGTTTGAGATTTTCAAATGTAGGTATTTTGACATGTCTATACGACTGTTCAAATAGCGTTAGGGTTTCTTTATCAAATTTAGATAATGCGATATGAGTTATGATGAAATCCGCGAGGTCATCTATGCACAAGCGTCGTAGTGCGGCTTCGGCTGCACAAAACCGTTCAATAAAGGCGTCTAATGAGTATAATTTAAATTTTAACATCTGTTCTAAGTACATAGAAGCTTGAACTCTAATGTCTTCATATTTTTCAATTAATGCGTTCCAAATAATGTCGTAATTCTCACCAATAGGTGGAATACCAGAACAAACTGATAACGCTTTGTTTGAGAGATTACCTACGAGGTATTGAACCTTTTCGGCTGCGGTGAGTCGGGGATTTTCATGAATGAGACTTTTAAAGTTCTGATAAAACACTGCCCAATTGTTAGGGTTACCATCGAAGCAGGCTAATTGCAGTGGCGGTAATTTCGGCGTGATTTTTATTTTCTGCTCGCAGGCGGACGGCAGAAGCGAATTCTCAACCATTTTAATATGACAGTACAAATCATCAAATGCGTTTATTTCAGAGTAGGTAGGTTTGACCTCTTTGTCCTGTTCCATATACAATAAATTCAAATCATCTACCGTTTCTAAAAATTCGGTTCTAGTATGTTCTAATGATGTTATACGCGATAAGAATTTAGTTTGCGAAATATGATTGGAAATATTTAAACTGAGATCGTAAGTTTCTTGCGTTCTTTGAAATAATGCTTCTTTTTTAGATTGCAATAAAGAAATCTTACGAAGTAGTTGCGTGGCCATATTTAAAATGAACAAGTATGACCGGATGCGTCTGAGAAATATTTGAAGTTAACTATTAACTATTTTGAGCGTATTTTTATAATATAATATCAATATATTATTGGATATTATAAATATATACTATTAATAATAATAGAATACGTAAATAATGTGTGTAGCGTTAATTATAAGCGTTGTGGAGAAATAAAATGGCGGATGGGTGCGTGTCTTACAATTGAATTTTGTAAGATGAAAAATATGCGTCGTGTGAGAAGTATTTAATAATATATAATCAATATATTATTAAATAATATATATATGAGCTATTAATAATAGTAGAATGCGTAAATAGGGTGCGTAGCGAATATATAAGCGGTTTGGAGAATAAATATGGCGACGTGTTTGTCGTCTGAATTGCGTTACAAATAAAATATATATTTTGTGTATATTTTTGTGTAAATTGCGGAATGCGGCTATGAAGGACCAGTGATTGTATGCAAGATTGTGGGGGAGATACTGGGAATTAGGGAATTGGAGTTGACTTACGTGGTAGGTGGCTGTAAGGTCTTCTTTTCCTTCGGTGCTGGTTCTAGAGTTTTTCTTCTGCATACAATTCACGTTTTGCGTTGTTTGCGTTAAGAGTTCTTAGCGAATATCACACGCGCACTTCTATTGTTTTGATAAGCGGGGCCCGCGCTTTTAGTAGTTGCGAATTAGCGAGAGACGGTTTTCTTGAGCGCGTGCGACTATGCCTGGTGGCTGCGAGGCGGTCTACATACGACCGCGCGCGGAGATTGAGTGGAGAGGAGTGAGTGGAGAGAGAGAGTGACACTGGAGAGTGACTCGGGGCGACTTGGGTGCGACTGGAGGCCATTTCAAAAATGGCTCCCGTATAAGCGGAGCGGAGCGGGAGGGGAAGGGTTTGTGTTTTATGCGTTCAGGAACGAGTAAGCGTGATAATATAATATTCAAATACAAAATAATATACTTGTATATGTGAGTAATAATCGGCGTAAACACTGATTAAATGTTTCAAATTCATTTTCTATGCAACGAAGAACACTTTTAAATACCTGTTGTTAAAATAGTTTGTGGTTTATATTCACTTAATTTGTGGTTTGGGAAATGTGAATAATATTTTCAATCAATTTTCTTCAGGATGGTGATTAGTAAGAGAGACTACGCACACTTAGATTTAATCTATTTCAAGTCTTACAACCGTGCTGGACCATATCTAGTTGGTATCGCAATGGGCTACTTCATGCATATCTACAAACCTACTCATTACCGTCAGAGTGTATCAACGGTCAGTTAAATTTAACTTTAGTTTTACTTGTACACTACCATTTATTTGTTTCAACGGTTTAAACGGTCACCTCTGTGCTGGGTGTTCTGGATCGGATCCCCCTTTAGTACAGAAAAACTTAATGTGATTCAATAATTCTTGTTCTGAATATACCGATTCATGACTCGTCTATAACAAATATCTCCTGTCCTCTGTCCTCTTCCAGATTCTAAAATCACAGTCCCGTGTCTCACTAGTATATTTTTCCCTAAATCCTGATCATAAAATGTTTTTCTAACCGTAAGCTACCTAGCTCAAATATCCCTTCTTTCCTTACATATAAAAACAACTTGCGTTTCCAATAGCATCATAATTTTTTTATATTTTTTCAGGTAATTTCTATAATTGGAACCCTAATTTCTCTAGGTATAATGTCGTCGTATCTTATCTTGGGCCCTTTCATGTCGGAACGGCAGTATGACGCATTAGAAGCAGCTGCAGTAGCAGCAATATCCAGAACTTTATGGGCTGCTGCAGTATGCTGCATAGTTGGAATGTGCGAATATGGATACGTGCGTAAGTATTTCATCATCATCACCATCATTATCATAAATAGTTTTCTTCTTCCGAGCCTTTATTCCCAAGTTTATTTGGGGTAAGCTACTAGTTCAACCGGCTTTACATGAATTTCAGTTTTACCACGGAGCGACTGGGACCATTTACACAATGCAAGGCGGGACCGACCCGCCTTTTAATGTGTAAAACGTCATTACCCAGCCGCACCGGGCACATTTCCCCAACTTGTGGACGCTAAAATCCTTTGGTTATGTTTGGAGAGCTAGTCTAGTTAGACTCTACCAAGTCTCCTTCGCCATTTAATAAATTTTTTTCTTATTTCTTTCAGCACTTGTTACAGATTTTCTTAGCATGCGATTTTTCGTGCCACTCAGTCGACTAACATACGGCGTGTATTTATTGCAATTTGCAGTCCTACTACACATGAATAGAGTAATAACTGTACTATCGCCTAATGTATTTAGCTTCTTTTCCATTGTAAGTATAACTGATTTTTATAATATTAATGGCTGTTGTAGCGGTACAGGCAGCCGACCGTATCGTCTAGCGAGGTTACCATGGTAGCAAGAAAAAATAACTTTCTAGTCAATCACGGATTTTCTATTAAAACAAATATTTCTCGTGTTTCAATAATTTTCCTTTTAAATAAGAACCCAAAGTTGGTTACCTTTCGACGTTAAAATAAAGTGACGACGATGAGTGAAAGCGACGGATATGGCTCCCGCCACGGGTCCTTACGTAGAACGTGTGGCAGTAAAGATGCCAAAATTCGAAGCCGACCGAGCCACTTAGAGACGAGCTACTAGCTCAGTTCAAGCTGGCGGCAATCACCACCGAGGAGACAAAGTATGTTACCACGTTAGCGCACTTGGGTCCCGAAGTTTTGTGTGAGGTGGTAGACCTTATTAATTTAGATAAGGATTCAGCAAAAAAGCATAAAACAACCTTAAAACAAGGTATTATCGTCCGTTTCACGGCATCTCAAGAGGAGCAGCTTCGAAAATTACTAGAAAAGGAAAAAAACAGTAATCGCAAGCCTTCTGTTTTTTGCGATATCTCCAACATCTGGGAGGATCTGCAGCTTTACCACGTCTTAAAATATGGATGCAGAGGCTCCCATTGCAGACACAGGCTGTTCTGGTGTCACAACCCGACGAATCTAACTTTGAGAACTTGACTTCTCTGTACGACAAAACACCAACGTTTTCACACCTTGCATGTCGGTAGCCAGCGTTGCTCCAAACGTACCAGTACCCAGCCTATCTAGAACCAGTGTATCAGACATTCAAGCCCTTACTCAAAAATTTGATGCCTTGTTAGCAAGGGTCGCAGAATTAAGGACTCGGCGAAGTCGCTCTCGCAGACGGAGTGCGGCTGAGTAAAGTCGATCGCGCTTGAGACACAACCCAAAATACTTTTGGTACCACAACCAATTTGGCAAGTGGGCTAGGAAATGTTTAACCCCTTCAAACTACAATACGGAAAACTAGATCAAGGGGCGTTAAACGCAATCGCTAATGACCTCTTTCCGCATTTTAATCACCTATTCGTCACAGATCGCAACTCATAATTACAGTTTTTAGTGGACACTGGGTCAGATCTCTGTGTGTCCCCGGTCAATTTTTTTTAAAGACTATGTCGTTTACGCAGCCAAAGGCACTGCAATTAAAGCGTATGGTTTTCACAACTTGTAAATTGACCTTTGCTTGCGACGCGTATTTAGCTGGTGCTACATGATTTCTGACGTAACAAAACCACTTATCGGTGCAGATTTTCTTTCACATTACGGACTACTAGTACACATCAAGCATAAACGTTTAACCGACAGCCTAACTACCTCGAAGTCCGTCTGTGGAATATCACATGATGATGCCACGCCAAATAAGAACTGTACATACTCAAAATAAATACTCGCAACTGTTAGCAGAATTTCCATCCATCACCCGATTAAAGACCTCATCGACTACAAAAGCTATCAAACACGGCATTCAGCATCATATTCGTAAAACGTCGGGACCTCCAGTTTCATGCAAAGTACGCCGCCTACCTCTAGACAAATTAGCGGTTGAGAAGAAAGTGTTTTGATGATATGCTGAAAACTGGCATAGCTCGCCCATCAGAAAGTCTAAACCATCGCATCTAAGGCATCGCCTCTTCACCTCGTGTCTAAAACAAATAGAGATTGGAGACCTTGCTGGGACTATCGGGCACTTAATGCTCGTACTATTCCCAAAAAATACCCACTCAGAAACATGGAGGACTTCACATTCACACTAACGAGTTGCACTATTTTCAGCAAAATTGATCTTGTCAAAGCATTTAATCAGATAAACTTTGTGCCAGAAGACATCGAGAAGACAGCAGTAAAAACTTCTTTTTAGGCTATTCGAATTTCCTAAAATGGCTTTCGGTTTGTGCAACGCTGCGCAAACTTTTCAAAGATTTATTGAAATTGTGACACGAGGACTACCTTTTGTATTTCCATATATTGACGATCTACTTGTTGCATCAAAAGTCGAAGCAGAACATTTAAATGATCTTCGTACCAGCTTTTAACGCCTCACTGATTACGGAATCATCATCATCAATCAACAAAAATCGGCATTTGGTGTGTCTGAAACAACATTTCAGTGCCAGATAAAGTGTCTGCGCTTCAAGAGTTTCCTAGGCCATCTACAGCCAAAGAGCTTGGATGTTTTCTAGGGAACATCAATTTTTACGGTAAATTTATTCCAAAAGCCGCTTTATTACAAGCTCCCTTGCATGACTGCCTTAAGAAGGGCACCAAAGGTAAAGAGAAAGTGCACTGGACACTAAAGCGTGTTTGAGGAGTGCAAAAATTCTTTGCGTGTTTCCACACTGCTCAGATTTTCTAAACCAGATTGTCATCTAGCCGTCTTCACGGATGCCTCTGATGTAGCAACCGGGTCGGCACTTCAACAAAAGACTGATCGTGGCTGGAAGCCAATTTCTTTCTACTCTCACAAACTCTCTAAGGTATACAATCACATACATATGATAGAGAACTGTTAGCAATTTACCAATCTATCAAACACATTGGTTAAAAGATAAACATTTAATTGTTTTCACCCATCACAAACCACTCATTTTTGCTTATAAACAAAAACTAGAAAAATGTTCTCCACGACAATTTAGATATTTATATCTCATTAGTCAATTCACCACAGACATATGACATACGGTGAAGAAAACACTGTTGCACTTTTTTCACTCCATATTGATTTCAATAGACTTGCAGATTGGCGTCATACACATACCCCAGTAGGTAACTTCGATTTACCTAGCAGTAGATTCGATCACATTCATATTTACATCGTCGGACCATTATGATCTTGTCGCAGATACAAATATTGCCTCACAATCATTGATCATTTCTCACGCTACCTTGAAGCTTTTCCCCTTCGAGACATAAACGCATCTACCATCAAAAACTTCTTTAAGACTGGATTTGTAGGTATGACACACCATTATTCATTACTTCAAATCAAGGTAGACATTTTGAATCACTTTTTAATTCATTATGCAAACTTGCAGGCATTAATCATTTTCGCACTACACCATATCACCCTCAAGCCAACGGCATGGTAGAGCATTTCCATCTTCAAATGAAGGCCGCTCTGACTTGCCATGGTGATGCTTCATGGTCAGACCCTCAGCCCATATAGATATACAAAGGCCTGGCCGTATACAAAGGGTCTTAAAATAGTACCTACCTTAGATAATATGTATAAATATTTTAGTTATAAAATATAGTTTAATAAAATATAGTTATAAAATTTTGGTTTGCTACTATAACGTAATTTACCTAATTTTTTCACAACTTTCAAGACGTCTGGCAGAAGTAATGGCCCACGGAAAGTGTCTGGCAGTAATGAATTTTAATTTTAAATAATATTCTTAAAAAAATTGTAAATACTAGCTTTGCACCTTTAACGTAGGTAGGTAAGGTTTTTTACCATCTGTACTTCGCGCTATCTCACAAACGGCTCCGCTTTCAAGCTAATGGGTACGCATACATCTTAACAAGACATTGTACTAATAATCCTGAAAATTTCAGCTTTGCGCAAATGACGTAGGTCCGGCGGCTCTGGGATCTTGCTCTATTATGTTCACGTATTAATGTGTCAATTTTGTATGACGTTTTCCAAGTGAGCGCATTTTACAAGTTAAGTCTCCATAACTCCTGAATTAATAAAGTCATCTAATCCGTTATAGTTTTCCTTTAAAGTTCATTATGTGGACCACCATCACGAATTTTTCCAGATTTTTTGATACAGCCGTTTAGCTTTTAGAGGGGGGGGACGCCCTGTTTTTACAAAAAAGTGCCCTTTAAAGAGGAATTTCTCGCAAACGTATACCTAAATCAAAAAATCGTCTTAGAAACCCTTTATTGTTTTTAAAATACCTATCTAACGATACCCCACACGATGGGGTAGCCGCGAGAAAAAATTTACATCCCCACTTTACGTGTAGGGGAGGTACCCCAAATAAAAATATTTTTCAAAATTTTATTATAGCACTTTGTCGGCGTAATAACAATACATATTCATGCAAAGTTTCATCTTTCTACCACTTACCGTTTGGACGGTAAGTCGAGGACGGACGGACGGACGGACGGACGGACGGACAGACGGACATGACGAATCTATAAGGGTTCCGAGTGATATACTTCGGAACCCTAAAAATCATTAACCCTCCATACTCAGGCCCTCATTAAGTCACATCTAAGCATCCTAAACATTTCGTCATCGAAATTCATAGTAAACATTGTACAGACTAAATTAGATCGCCTCAAACCCGCATTTCATAGCAATTGTACATTGGATATAAATAATGCAGTAAATAATGTGTATAGAATAGGACAGAAGACCGATACATTATATTAATGTATTTAAACTGCTGAGTTTCTTTCTTTAGTGTGAATAATTTGCATTTTTATGTATATCGTTACTACATGAAGCGGTACATTCAGCCGACCGTACCGGCTGGCGAGGTTACATGGTAACAAAAAAAGTAACTTTCTTGTCAATCACGGATTTTCTATTAAAACAAATATTTCTCGTTTTTTTTATAATTTTCCTTTTAAATAAGTTGAGGACGTTGAAACAACTTTGGGTGTTGTTTCAACGTCCCCCAATTTAAGAGATGATACTACACTTAGATACTTTCGTCTTCATCTTTTAGACGATACCGAAATGCTTAGATTTCTCTTAAAACTTAGGGGTCACCTTTGTTAGGGGCCACCTAGTAATGAGATGATTAGGATATTGTTGGTGAAAACAAACATCAAACG
This sequence comes from Phragmatobia fuliginosa, assembly GCA_932526445.1. Lineage (NCBI taxonomy): Eukaryota > Metazoa > Arthropoda > Insecta > Lepidoptera > Erebidae > Phragmatobia > Phragmatobia fuliginosa. Next base: position 13,473,166 of record OW052079.1, on the reverse strand, counting down.
TGGCAGTCTGATCCAAAAGTAGGATTCAAAACACATTTTTAACCATTAATAAAATCTCTTATAATAGTATTTATAAGACAGACACTCCAGAGACTAACATAATTCCAATGAAAGTTTTAGATTTTGAGTTGACTTTTTAGGGTTCCGAAGTTTATGACTTCGAACCCTTATAGATTCGTCATGTCCGTCTGTCCGTCCGTCCGTCCGTCCGTCCGTCCTCGACTTACCCTCTAAACGGTAAGTGCTAGAAAGATGAAACTTTGCGTGAATATGTATTGTAATTACGTCGACAAAGTGCTACAATAAAATTATGAAAAATATTTTAATTTGGTGTACCTCGCCTACACGTAAAGTGGGGTTGTTTTTTTTTCTCGCGGCTACCCCATTTTGTGGGGTATCATTAGATAGGTCTTTTAAAAATAATTAAGGGTTTCTAAGAAGATTTCTTGATTTAGGTATCCGTTTGCGAGAAATTCCACTTTAAAGGTCACTTTTTTGTAAAAACAGGGCGTCCCCCCCCCTCTAAAAGCTAAACGGCTGGCTCAAAAAATCTGGAAAAATTCGTGATAGTGATCCATATAATGATCTTTAAAGAAAAACTATAACGGATTAGATGAATTTATTATTTCAGGAGTTATAGAGGCTTAACTTTTACAATGCGCTTCCTTGGTCAATACAAATACTTGGTGAAAACGTCATACAAAATTAACGCATTAATACGTAAACTTAACAATTATCCATTGGATACGATTTCTAATCCACGTACCATTATGGGTGACTGAGAACCCTTTCCTGTGCGTGGCCTGACACGCACTTGGCCGATTTTTATTAACCAATAGTTTATTTATATCTACTAGCTTTAACCCGCGGCTTCGACCGCGTGTGTGTCCTTGTCTATTGTAGCCTGTGTCCCTTTTCAAGGATAGATGGAAATCTATCTCTATACCAAAATTCATCATAATAAGTTCAGCGAATTAGGCGTGAAAACGTAACAGACAGAGTTTCGCATTTATAATATTAGTAGTGATCCATCCCAGGACATCTATGTCCGGAGTGGATTTAATGATATTAAATGTTTTTATGAATGTAATTGATATTTCCGCAATGAACAGTATAAAGGGCCATAAAAACATGCTTATTTATTAGATTTAATTACTAAAAGAGTAATTATAATATATGAATACTAAATTTCATTGTGTTGGTATTTCATGTTTCTGTATTAAAAATAGGCTGGTTTTTTATCAACTTACTCATTTTTGAACAAGCAAGTATATATAACTGGTAACAAGTAACCAGATGTAATTTAATTATTTGTGTTGTCTATATATCAAGGTACGATGGGGTTGGCATACCTTTACAGGATCATAGCCTCTAATTAAATATAGAATAAAAAAAAGAACAAGCAAGAGCAACATTTTTAAAATTACATCGTTCTTTTTAAAGTCTTTAGAAGTCAAAATTAGATTATATTGCACTTTTTTCATTTAAACCATAACAATCGTGGAATTCGGCATTAATAGGCAAATGTAGTGTAGGACGCCCCACGGTACGATGGACGAATGACTTGAAGAAAATGGCTGGCGGTGGGTGAATGCGAACTGCCTAAGACCGGAATGGTTAGTGCTTTTTGGTGGAGGCCTTCGATCAGCAGTCAATGTAGGATGAATTGATTGAATCAAAGAATAGAAGTTCAATGGAACATCTCTTTGACAATTTGGTGACGTCGTGTCGGACTTTTAATATTTTACTTGTTACAATACTTTTAAATATATGTTTTCAAAAGCGGAGTGTCCTTTTAAAAGAATGAAGATTCCTTTTAGAAGAATATGCTTTATATGATATTATAATAGATTCATAATAACGGCATAAATCTTATGGTTGTTGGTTCTAGGACAATCTTCGTGTCCTTTCGATGGAGATTGGTCAGAAAAAAGTCGTGTGGCACTCGGGAACTGCCGCGGTAAAGCTATTGCATAGCATTTTTTATTAATTTTTTTTCATCGATATTAATTCAAGTTTACAAAACAACTACACTCTCTTTTAACCAACATACATTCTAATAATGTTATTACCAAACAATATAATCATCCCTTTAACCAATAGACAATGACAACTAAACAGAGAACTACTACTAATAGTATTAAGAGCATATCTATGGAATAGAAAAACGAAATAAAAAAAAAGAAGAATCTAGAATGACTGTGTTGTCAAGGCAAAAAATAACGGCCGGTGGCAGCAGCACGCAAGCGCTAATCAGCCAATAGAGCACGGAGCCGCCACATCCTTGTCGCACTGCAGTTACTATTTTTTAGGGTGTTAAGTTTTTTCGTTACGGAATTTCTTGATTCAAAGCCCGGATTAAAACTATACAATAGCTTATAAAACAGACAGAGGTAGAGAGAAACATTTTACAATAGATAATGATTTCATGATAGTTGTGTACCATAGGTTGTTTCATATGTATTTCTTGAAAGCCAATAATTTGAAATTACAAACAGACACTTTAAATTTATTTACACAGTAAAATAAATAAGTCACAACCGCTCAGCATACTGTCTAGATTGCTATGTTTGACGTTTCTCTAAGTGATTGTATTAAAAACGAGGTAGTCCGGCAGAGAACTAAAGTAATCGATATAGCCCATAGGATTAGTCGCTGAAGTGGCAGTGGGCTGGCCATATTAAGCCGTTGGGTTTTTCGAGTTGAGACAGCATCTAGGCAAACGTAGTGTGGGACGCCCACAGGCCAGGTGGGGTGATATAATTTGCACAATACGGCTGACAGGAGCTGGATACGAGTAAGCGAAGACCGAACTAAGTGGCGTGTAATTGGAGAGGTCTATGAGCCATGGACTGCGACAGGCTGATGATGATGATAGAAAAAAAAAAGGAAAAGTTTCTACGGTTAGACAGTGTATTCTTTGGATCAACTGCATCGATTTTGAAAAGTCTGCTGTAATATGTATTTATGTGTATGTATTTACATCTGTTGTCTGTGTTAGTTTGGGACTAAATGACGTTGTGTGTAAGATGTCCGAACCATTTATTTGTTTATCATTTATTTATTGTGCTACTTCAATCTCCATTAATCTGACTTGTGCTAATGTGCTACTTCTGTTAAGTGTATTGTGTATGTGTTTTATTTATATTTCAGATTATCGATACAGCTGGTGTAACATTATTCTGTCTGGTGCTTAGTTACATTCTTTGGCTGATTGTGGAAGCTCCACTGAAGAACTTATCTGATCACTTCATATGTAACAGGTCTGTGTTCATTTATTTATTAAAAAGCTATGGAGGATATACAGTTTCTTTAGTCAGATCATTAGCAGACAAAAAATAATAAATTGTACAAGACAATACAAAATAATAAAAACATATATTATATAAAAGCATATTACAGACACAGATCCCGGTTTTTGTCATAAGTTAACAGTCGTGAAGCTTAGTGGGAGGCCTTCGAGCGAAGATCCAAATTACAAGATTTAAGTAGCCACAACGTGGTTCGCACTAGGCCAGCTTGGGGACGTATGGGCTTCACCCTCTTCTGAGAGAAGATTTGAGCCCAGCAGTCTGACGTTATGGATTGTTGATGATGATAATTTATCTACATCTATCGTGACGTACATTACAGATATAGAAGTGTATACTTACTTAATTAGAACTAATTACTATAAGGATATCACACACAGATCAACGTCCCATAATTGTCCATTACTAAACGTAGTTGTCTTCTTAGAAACAAGGATGAAGCCTGCACTATGCAGGCGGATCGGTATAAGGTTTTTGTCAAGTTTTCCTTCTCTTTCTTGTTATGTCTTAACTCATTTAGTCAGCTGTTACGACTTCGGTAACATTCCCTAATATTCTGTCACCAACATCAATAAAATCATATTACAAATCTAGTTACAAATGTTATTAGTAGATATTACTATATCATTAGAAAGTGGCAAATCAGTTTTGGAAGACAATTTGAGGAACCAGTGTTATTATGACAAACCATCAGACTTAAAAATCATACTTTGAAACGAGTTGACAAGCTGGCTAATCAATTTTATTGTTTCATTTAAGGTGGAAGGTTCGAGAAGAAGATAATCAGACCATTCCAAAAACAGAGTGGAAACAAAAATCTTTGTAAACAAACTATTTTATACATCAATAATAACGCCAGCACCAATTAACGGAGTTTTTCAGAGTTTTATTATTATTTTTTATTATTGAAATAAAGTTATTTACACATGATTTAAAATAACCAACCACAACAAATTAAACAAAACAAATCGACCATGTTTATTACAACAAAATGAAAACATGCCACAAACGTATTTTTAAATGAAAACATCCGCAACAAGAAATAACCTCTCAACATCGTTTCAACAACACGATATACATTTTTTTATTTTGGCGATTACAATAAAAATTATAACTAAAGCTAGATCAGAATCATGTTTCATTTAAAATCCTTTTTTTTTCGTGAGGAAATCCCCACGCATGCCATACGTTGGTGACTATATCGGACTAGAACCGACTAAAACCGCACGCCGTCTCGGATAATATGAGTCGGGGAAACAGGTATACCCTCGAAAGGAAGTCCCTGGGACCTTGACGCACCCGAGATACCTACCGCTATTAGATGGCCCCATTCTGTATGTACCTCTCAAAAATATATTTTATAGCGCTCGCGCCTCCACCCCGGCCTGCTTCTGCTAGGGTGACAGATGGCCTCATCTGCCAACCCCAGGCCTGCGCTGTTCTGAACCTCTCCCGCCATCTCTGTCGCAAGCATGAGTTGCTCGCAGAAAGAGACGGCGGATCATTTAAAATCCCTCAAAAATATTCCAGAAAATCAATTGTGCTACTACATCCTCCCTATCTAAGAACAGTTTTATACAAATACAGTATATTTACAAAAAAAAGTATGTTTATGCATTTAAATCAGTTATCTAGTACCCATAATACAAGCTTTGCTTTGTAGTTTAGGACTAGATGGCGTTGTGCATAACGGCCTGGCCACGAGTTTTGGTCTTAGCGAAAAGCGGAGCGGCGTCGGTGAGCGGTGCGTTTTGCACGCCACGAACCTAAGTAGCGGTTAGTTGCAGCGGCGACGGTGGACGTGTTTAGGTAGTCGAAACGTGTTAAAAATCATGGCGTTATAAAAATTATCCCCTGTCTGTTTAGAAACAACAATTTTTTTTTTAAATATGAGAGAATGAGTGCACGAACTAAATAAAGATCGGTATTTAGATGGTGGATTTAGTGACCTATACGAAGGTCCTACCTATAAGAAGTAACTGATGTTTCCAAGTGTTTTGCTAAGTAGGTACTTACAGAGAGAAAAAACTTTAAAAACTTGTCAACTACTTACATTGCGTATAAGACAAACTAGTAGTTTCGTGTGTAGTTATATCTACAGACAAAACTACTGATATGTAAACTGTTTTGCTAATTAGGTACCTACTGACAGAGAAAAAAATTAACTTTTAAAACTTGTCAACTATCCACCTACATTACGTAAACATACCAGTAGTTTTGTCAACATATCAGTAGCTTCGTTTGGCAGGTACCTAGGTTCTATGTTTTTGGGTTATCAATTTAAATTAAACGTAAGTACCATTATATTCCGGAAAACATTGTTTAATTTCTTCCCACAACCTTTTTATATTTATGTTGGAGATATTTTGACATCCATATAGGCGGTCTATTTAAAATTTCTGTTATAAAAGCCTCGGTATCCATTACCGCCATAAAATCATCTAAAATTTTTTGGTTTTAATAAAGGCCGCTGAGTCCGTCACTCCTGCACCGCTGTCCACGCCGCTCTGTTTCGTGGCATCGCACATACAAACTTGTGCCTCTGTTCCTGCCGCTCTCCATACCGCTCGCCGCTGTAGCAATTCGCTCGGAAAAAACCGCTAGCTTTTTCGCTATGAGCGGCGACTCGTGGCGTGCCTCGTACATTTTTATACTTTTGATAGTACCGCTCGGCGTTTCGCTCTTAGCTGCCGCTCACAGCGGAAAGGTCGTGAATGGGCCGTAAGATGTTCAAAATAAAAAAATATTCTATGACGTTAACTGTGTAACTTCCGTACATTTAAATAAACTTTCAACTTCGAACTTTTATGTGTGGACTTCTTAAAGAATAAATACAAAGTCAAAATGTAAATCGATCGCTGGCATTTTTGACCACGAGATGAGCACCATTCCAGCGCTTGGCCATAAGCCACGAGATAGAAAATTATAGTTATTGTGATCAAGGCGTGGTGAGTCCTCCTATAAATCAGTATCATTTGTATCCTCCGTACCCACCATAATCTTACAATATATGGTCACATTGTGGTCACTTTAAAAAGAGCTGAAGTTGTACTATATCCAAGGCAGAAACCAGATTGCAACAAGATCACAATTGAAGTACCTTGTTATTGAATTACTTTTTGAGCGAAGAGGAAAAATAATAAATACCTAATCGTTTTTATGTATTTATCTGGTGACCTTGATATCAAGAGTCACAGATATTCACTCATCAACATAACATTCATTTAAAATTCATTTAATGACAGCCACAGACAAACATTAATACTAAAAATATCGGACTCAATATTATACGAGTACAGTAGGAAATATCGTACAAAACGGGTGTGTTATAAGATAAAATAAATAACTTTGTATTAAACTCATAATAATTTTAATGAAAGTTATTTAATATTGTCAAAATGAAACTAGTGTTATGTGCTGTGTTCTTTATCACTGCTTTTCAAGGTACTTTCATATTATTTATTGTTTATAAGTTATCATTTTTAGATAATAAGATAAAGATGTTGACGTACATATATCATTTGAAAACTTAGAGGAATAAAAAGCGGCCAAGTGCGATTTGGACTCGCCCATGAAGGGTTCCGTAGCAGCATGTAACATCTTATAAAAGTTCTTGTAGTTCGTTGTAACTTTGATCGATAATAGTGTATTGATTGAATTAGAGGTAAATTGCGGTTTATGATTTGTGACGTATTTTTTTTTTTAGTTTTATCATTCTTTTATTTTAGAAGTTAGGGGGGGGGGGGAAGATTTTACTACTTTGGAAGTGCGCAAACTATTCAGTTTAAAAAAACATGATATTAGAAACCTCAATATCATTTTTGAAGACCTATCCATAGATACAAAACATGTATGGGTTCGATGAAAAAATATTTTTTGAGTTTCAGTTCTAAGTATGGGGAACAAGCAAAATGTATTGCTTTTTTTTCGATTTTCGCGTTAAAATATTAATGCAGTTCACAGAATACATCTACTTACCAAGTTTCAAAAGTATAGTTGTTATAGTTTCGGAAAAAAGTAGCTGTGACGTACGAACGGACAGATAGACAGAAATGACGAACCCATAAGGGTTCCGTTTTTGCGATTTGGCTACGCAATCCTAAAAAGGTAGATAACACGCTTAGGGCGACAGCACACTAGCTGCTTATAGCATCAGCGATCGGCGATTTTGCGACTGCATCGATGCTGCATCGCGTTTTAGCGACTTCCTACGTTCGATCGCGGTATCAAAATCGCGCGTCATGTTGCATCATTCGCGACTTTCTGCGTTCGATTGCGGTATCGGAAACGCGCGTTTGAGCGACTGCTCAGATGCCTGTATCGCGTCTGCTGTAGTGTTGTCTATAATTTTTCGACGCCAAATCGATGCTACTGGCATCCGAATGTGTGCGGAGAGTAGCGTTCACCTGCTGTGTCACGTTTCTAAAAAGCGACTCAATCTCCACGTTTGGCGTTTTTAAGTGTGCGGTGTGGAGCGTTCGGTCGCCGTATTTAGCTTCTAAAAAGCGACTAGTTGCCGATCGCCGATGCTAAAAGTAGCTAGTGTGCTATGGCCCTTAGAAAATGAAATTGAAGTAAGTTTTTTCGATATGAGTAGGTCACTGAAGTGTTAAAACTTAAAAAAAAGACCCTGGAAGTTGCGCAAAAATATGTGATATAAATAAATAAATATTTCGGACATCTTACACACAACGTCATCTAGTCCAATTAATAAAAACCGTAAACATGCGAAAATTAATCCGTTGATTGGTCATTGTAATGACATACAAGAAATAAAAAGAATAGGAAAGAAAGATGGAAAACTACGCCCATTAGTAGTGACCTTCACAACTCTAGGCACAAAGATAAAAAAATTGAAATAGAAAAGAGCATTAAATGATACACATTAATACAGAAGACTATCCAAAATATGTTATAGAGAAGAGAAGGGAGCTACAAGAACAACTACAACACGAAAGTCACCCGAGATCGCTACCGAAACCAATGTAGAAAAAAATACGCAAATAAATAAAAAGAATAAAACACAACAAATTGTTGCATCGGTCAGGAGGTCTAGCAGCTTCTCGGAAGGAATCATTAAACGAGGAATACTAAATTACATAGTCAATATATAACATATAAGAATTATAATCAAAACAATCAAGCATAGCAATTCAGCGCCTCCTCCTCCGATACAGAACCAACAAACACACAATTAAAAACAAGAAATAAACAAAATAATTTTCCAATCCGGCCGGTCACCGTGGAAGAGTACGACCATAACCCTCCAGAAATAGATACCACAAAAACTAAGAACAAAAACAAAGAAAAACCGCAATATGTACATATAACAACATACAATGTCAAGCCTTTTATATTTTTTTATTTTTATTTATTTTATCAACCGAAAAACGCGCGGGCAAAAGCTAGTATTCCAAATTTAGGAGACATATGTGAGCAGAAAAAAAAGTCGTGTGACACTCGGGGACTGCCGCGGTAAAGCTATTGCATAGCATTTTTTATCGACTTATGCAATTATAATTATTAATTTATTTTTTATTTATGCAGTATTTTCTTTTCTTTAATATTATTTCAAGTTTACAAAACAATATACACTGTCTTTATACCAACATACATTCTAACAATATTATTGCCAAACAATATAATCATCCTATTAACCGAAAGACAATGCCAAGGAAACAGAGAACATAATACTAATATGAGCATATCTATTGAATAAAAAAACGACATAAAAAAAGAAGAAGAATCTGGAATGACTGTGTTGTCAATCCAACGGATAACGGCCGGTGGCGGCAGCATGCATGCGCTAATCTGCCTATAGAGCACGGAGCCGCCACATCCTTGTCGCACTGCAGTTACAATCACATTCTCTATCCTTTTATAACACAAGCTCTGCTTAGCTTGGGACTTGATAATGTTGTGTGTCAGATGTCCAAAATATTTATTTATTTATTTATTATAGGGTGTTAGGTTTTCTCGTTACGGAATTTCTTGATTCGGTCGCCGCGCTCAAAGCCCGGGGTAAAAGCTATACAATAGCTTAAAAAGGTATTTGAGAATTATTTATCAATAAACAAATGATATATTGTGAGTAGCCGAGGATCGAACTAAGTGGCGTACAATTGGAGAGACCTACGTCCAGCATAAAATTGTGTTGTGATAACTTATTACAAACATAAGTTTGTGTATAGTTACGAGTAGGTGTGAAACGAAATTGCTTGAGACTTTTTGTTCACTTTATTATTATTTTTACACCATATAACTACGCAGGACGGCATTTTTTGGAAAAGATATTGAACGACTACCCGTGTGATACTGAGAGAATGAAGCGTAGTTTTGATACGTGTTTGTGTGAGCGCGTGTGTTTACTTGAACGAGCTGAGTTTTTTGGCTTCACTACTAACTAAGGCCGTGCGTTATCTACCTTTTTTATTCATTTGAGTTTTGAAAACAGTTTATGAACTAGTGAGTATATAAATTGTCTAAAAAAATCTAGAGATTCTACCAATGCTTTATTCCTCCGGTTCTGCTTTCTACATTCTATTGGCTACACTACACACAAGTTTAAGTCACCGCATCTAGTGTCAGTAGTTCACGTCTTACGGCCCGTTTACGACCTTACCGCTGTGAGCGGCAGCTAAGAGCGAAACGCCGAGCGGTAATATCAAAAATGTACGAGGCACGCCACGAGTCGCCGCTCTTAACTAAGCTCAAAGCTTAGTTAAGAGCGGCGACTCGTGGCGGCGACAACATCTGCAACCAGCTTTGGTCGGTCGGTCTTTTACAAAAAGGGCATCAATAAACTGCCAATGCGTTGATAAAGATGCGTCGATTGCATGGGTGATTACTTCGAATAACAGAAATAAAAAAGTTTGAAAAAATAAGTACTTTCACTTAATGCATACAAAAGGGCAATTTCATAGGCAAAGACCTATTATTTAGATTTTTTCATGACTAGAGTAGGTTAGAGGAAGTTTACTATCGAATATACTAATACATAATATGGCTCCCGATAGCCGTATGCTGTATACCGTATTTCATCGTTATATTATTGTGTACACACTAAGTTTAAAGCCTAGTCATATGTCTACTTTATAAACACTCGAATTATAACGAAAAACTAAATAACAGTTTGCTTTCAGTTTTAGTACAATCCCACAAAAGTGAAGACTATCCCGGCATAGATGCTCTCATTCAAAGACTAATACAAGACCAATGGAAGGATGCCGAAACACCATGCCTTGAAACGACGCTGCAGATGTTGAACAACGTCAAAAACTTTACACTATGGGCAACTTGGGGTTAGTAGTAAAATAATATTTTTAAGATAAAAACAAGCTTAAGCATGTGTCATTTTCGATAACTCCTCTTGATGGCTCCGAATTTTGAACATTGCCAACTTATACTACGTTGAACGAAATACGCAAGCTCCATGAGATTCTCGGCTTTTACGTCATTCAAGAGCTAATTGCAAAGTTAGGTGATTAGAAACAATAACCGAGAGTAAGCAACGACGTCTTGGTCAGACCTAGATGGGTGACCGTCGGGTAGATTAAAAAAATCCTACGGCATAATTGCGCATAATATCTGCAATCTAGTAGTTAGCGTAAGCGACTGCAGATCCAGAGGTCTCGGGTTCGATTCCCGGGTCGGAAATATTTGTTTCGGGGTTTGGGTGTCTTCTATGTATACATAATGAATGTATTTACAAAAAAAGTATGTTCATGTATTTATATCAGTTGTCTCGTTACCCATAATGCAAGCTCTGCTTAGTTTAGGACCTGATGGCGTAATGTGTAAAATGTCAGATATTATATTTATTTATTTATTATTTAATTGTATTTCAGCGTGGAACGCCAATACATTCCCGTCAGGCAGTTTCTACGGTTCATTTAATCAGTTGGGCAACTTCGGTCAGTGCATGAATCCTCCCTGGTTGCAGACGCACCCTCAGTTTAAAACGCAGTACTGCCTTGCTGAAGTACTAATGACACATAGAGAATTCAAGAAAAAAGAATTGGATCCCTATGGAGCTACTGAAATGTTTCTGAAAGTAAGTTAAGTTTGAGAAAAAAATATGAAGTATTTTTTATTGTTCGTTATTATTATAAAAATAAGTATATTTTCACTCCTTGGTCCAGTATTTGATACTACTAACTTCAAATGCAGTGTTTTTTTGATATAAGCATTAACTGCTTTATTCTCAGACCAAAACCGTATTGGGCATACCCGTCCACCGTTTTACATGGGGTATTTGCGTTCCTGCCTCGTGCCAGTCCACTTCTATTGTCAAGCTTGTCAGAAATATGTACTTAGGAACTCACTTCAGGGCCATCTTGAATCCGAATATCACAGTTGATGGCTGTCAGGTAGCTGGTGCAGAAGAAGAATATTCGACTGGATTTTATTTGTTCATGTGAGTTTTGGAAATATCAAATATATATAATAAATATATACCTATATACAAAATACATCATAACGCTATGTCCAATAAGAGTGAAGTATCAATGAACTATGTTGCAAAACTAAGGTGTACAAATAAAAAGTTGTCTATCTATCTAAATATCTATAAGCGTTTCCGTGATTGTGGGTCTCGGTTGATATCATAATATAACAGTCGTGAAGCTTAGTTGGACACCTTAGGGCGCCTTAAACTATCCAACGGCAATATTACGTAGCCACAACGTGTCTTGCCAGTCTCCAACCCGCACTCGGCTAGCGTAGGTACGCATGGCCTTGAGAGAGAGCATTCCCGTCAGCGGCCAATATTCTAGCAGGAGAGGAAGCTGATTATCGGCTCTCCGGCAAGGCCTCGTCCAGCAGGGTGGGCGTGTCTGCCGGTTGCCCTACTGGCTCTTCGCTCTTCGGAGCATGGAGGAGGAAACCTCGGTAAAAAACCAGAAGATGGGGCCCTGTAGGGACCACAGTTCTCTCCGCTGGTAGCGGTGGAGAAAGGAGGACGGGCTCGGCGTGTACTGACACTACCACCGAGCAGGCAGGGGGACATTGTCTTCTTGCCACCGTCGGCATAACGTAATGCTGAGAAGAGTGCTGTGGTCATGTCTCGCGGCTTTGATCGGGGATGTGGGTCTTGGCTTAAACGCCCGGACCGCGAGGAAGAAAACCTCTGTAAAAAATTACCCCGAATCCCGAGTTCTTATTCTTATTCTCGGAGCGGCTTATTATGGAAGATGTAACAAAAAAATCAAACAAACGATCGGATAAAGCAGCAACTAAACAGGCGAACACAAAGGTTAACGAAACGGAGAGAAAGAAGAAGCGCATGTTCAAAGGGAGCTCTTCAAGAGTGGACGGCGTAGCGTCCAAGGAGGCTGTGGTGGCACTAGGGCCACCCATTTCGGCGGGGCTCCTCTTCTTCGGCTCCCAGAAGTCAGATTGACTTCTGGGAGCCGAAGAAGACCGGGGCGTCTACAATGCAAATCTGCAGCGGGCACAAGTGAACCAATGGATACAGTGGCGGGCGATACGCGGAAGCGGCTCCGTGGCAGTCGTCAGCCTCACGGCGGCTCATTCCCCGCCCTTGTCGCTAAGAGACAATTGTACTGGATATGTTGCCGCCGAATAGGGGGAATCACCATTTATGGTGTGTATTTCTCCACCAACCGGAGTTCGAACGACTTCGAGGTCTGCCTCAACAACTTAGAGACCTCGATGCGGCGACTAGTGTCTGGGCACGTCCTCGTGCTGGGGGACTTCAACGCAAAGTCCATTGCGTAGAGTCCCGCACACGCCATTCGTCTCCCTACAGAGAAAAAGGGTTGTGTTTGATCTTTGTGAATTTTAAATCCCGATTGTAGTAATTAAGCGAACTATAAATTAAGGTCTTTATTTTTTTATTTATGATTCTAGTATCTGTCAATCAGATTCTCTTCGTTTTCTGCTAAAATAAATATTCTTTTTGTCTTGTGTTTCTCTTATAATTATAGTTATTTTGACTTTCAGATTTGTACTAGCTACGCTGTTACTATTATCAGTGATGTCTACACTTTATCTGACATTTGTGAGAAGCCATGCAGCAACTTCGAGTACAATTGGTAAATTAATTCAGTTTTCTTTTTAATTTGTAAGTTGCATAGAATTTATCGTTTTAAGCAATGGGCGCAGCGTCCGTAAGTTCATATTTTTATTACCAGCCTATTTTACTGTATAGTATATAATAAGATATATAGACATCAAAGTATAGTATATAATAAGATATTACTATTTAAATACGTCCTAATGCCTAAATAGACTTATGGTATTTAGTTATGGAGATGTACCATACAATCCCATACACTGTTAACACTTTTAAAATAAGTAACAAGTTGTGTTATAAATTATTTATGGTATATTAAAATGAAAGAACTTCGTCGTGACCTTAAAGTTGAACTCGTCGCTGACATCAGAATCGAAGTACGCCGAGGCTTAGCAACTCCGCTATCATCATCACGTAAATTTTGTAATTTATTTTCAATACGAATATTAAAAAAAACGGCAAAGTGCGAGTCGGACTCGCCCATGAAGGGTTCCGTAGCAGCAAGTAACATCATATAAAAGTTCTTGTAGTTCGTTTTAACTTTGGTCGATGTTTTAATAATAGTGAATTGATTGAATAAAAAGTAAATTGCGGTTTACGATTTATGACGTATTAAAAAAACTACTTACTAGATCTCGTGTAAACATATTCGGTGGAAGTTGGCAGGGGCATATTTTACTACTTTGGAATTGCCTCTTGCTCAAACTTTTCCGTTTAGAAAAAAATGATGTTAGAAACCTTAACATCATTTTTGAATACCTACCCATAGATACACCACATGTATGGGTTCGATGAAATTTTTTTCTTGAGTTTTAGTTCGAATTATGGGGAACCCGCAAAATTTATTGTTTTTTTTTTGTTTGATAATATTTTCACAGTTGCAGTTCACAGAATACATCTACTTACCAAGTTTCAATAGTATAATTCTTATGGTTTCGAAAAAGTGACTATGACATACGGACGGACAGACAGACAGACAGACATGACGAATCCATAAGCGTTCCTTTTTTTCCATTTGTCTACGGAACCCTATAAAGGATAAAACTATTTGAGTAAAGTGACAGTACGAAGTAAATAAAACTACCATATTAATGTAGTATATTAAGAGAACACGAGAACAGAGTGTTTAGAATTACCTAGACAATGAGAAGAGTGTAAAAACGGATACAATTCCATAGTTTTGATTTATAAATTTAGGTCAAAGGAAAATTACTTATTAGCCTGTAGACTATATAAATTGTAATAGTTACAATTTTTCTGTTGTACTCGTATTGTTATAGCCCATCCAGACTCTCGCCCATCCAGGCGCCTCGCCTCGCGAGAGTCTGGCGAGGCGAGGCGAGGCAAGACCACGAGCCACGAACGCATCGTCCAAACTCTCGCACTCGCGTAGCCTCGTGTCGCCTCGTCGAGAGTGTGGATGGGCTATCAAAGTCAAAGATAGATCTAATAGAAACCACGTCGAGATTTGGCTGAGCTGGCACTAGAACTTTAGTCACATGTTGTTTTCGTCCATTTTCAGGTGCCGTTCTGTTGAAATCATTTTGTATGAAGAAAAACTCGGCAGAACTGACAAATTTGAACAAAGACGACATTAAATGTATCAATGGTATCAAATTCCTAACAGCAGTTTCAGTTGTACAACTTCATGTTATTACTTTTACTATATCGTCTGGAGCTAATAACAGCGGGGATTTGAATCAAGTAAATATAAGACAGATTAATTTTTAAAAAGAGCTATCATTTTTTTTATATGAAAGACCTTTGGGAAAAGAAGGCTGTCCTTCTTTTCCCAAAGTTGTCGCCATAAAAAGTCATAAAAAGTCTCTGTATACTTTTATGGCGACAACAGACATTTATGTTAGCAGGATGAACAGAAGGCAAAAGCTAGTTTTATAGATTCCATATAAATGTGTCTATCTTTAATTCCTCCCTTGCTTTTGCAGAGAGACCATTTTTTAATTAAGCTGATACCCTATCAAGTCATTGTGGATAGTTTTTTTGCAATGTCTGGGTTACTGTTCATCAAGGGGCTTTTAGCAAAGAAACAGAATCTCTTTATTGCTCTATGGAAGCGATATGTTAGGTGAGTTGTTAAGTTTACGCAGTTTATAAATAACAAAATCATACTGCTTCTGATTATAATGATTGCGTTGGTGACTGTGCTTGAAGACTTGGGTTCGATTCCCAGGTCGGTCTAAAAGTTTCTATGATCCGCAAATATTTGTTTCGGAGTTTGGATACTGGCGTTTCTTTTCAGACTTACTTTGGCGTTAACTTCGGCCTCCAAATCCCATGGGGGTGTTCATGCCTAGAAGCACGCTGCCTCGGTCAACAGGCATATAAGCAGTCTTTTTGAAAATCAGGCAGGCAAAAATCGCTCAAAGGCGTAGTTAGTGTTGACCAGCTTGGAAACCACACGCCGGAAATGTTGTTGAAGTGTTGTTGAAGAGTGACCTGCCGTCAAGGATCAGGCCCAGATATTTCATGTGTTCTGTGCTCGTATCGTATGGTCGGCGGAGGCCCTGTGGCTTCATCGTAGTAATTAGGTCATTGCACCATCATTCGTTTCTACGATTGAGCAACAGGGCCTCCGCCTTATCCAGGGCCACCCGTAAGCATATCGCTTGAATTCGCTCGACAACCAAGGCGACTCCTGTGGTGGCCGGGCGCGCCCCTGGGCTGCGACCAGAGTGTCGATTATGCCCAGTTCAGTGGGGGTGCAGGGGGAGACGCCTACATAGGGCCCAGTTGTACCCCATGTTAAACAGGAGTGGTCTAAAGACAGACACAACATGACATGGCCCTATGTCCCAAAACATAATTTCAGTCCTTGTACATATCGGTGTGCTCCTCTGAATAGTCAGTCACTAGCCGCTTCAAGTACTCAGGCACTCCATAGGAGGAGAGCTTTGCTAATGCAGCTAGATGACAGATTATTAAATACGCTAGCGATTACCAACAGCACGTCTGAAGTCCGACAGATCGGGGCCCACCTCACATAGGTGCCAGAAAATGCGCGCAGAGAGCACCCTATCATACAGTTTACCAAACTCGTCCATGATAGGATGGGCCTACAGGCCTCGTCCGAATTCCTGCTAATTCGGTCGAGGCCTGTAGGCCCATCTCTGTTTTCTTAGCAGTATCAGCTTCCCGTTTTTCTAGCACTGAGAGAGACTATAACATTTTTTTTTTATGTTAAAGCCTACCAAAGTGACTCTACTCTGCCTGATGGAAAGAATTCTAGAGTAGGGGTCACTATCCTCAATGTGAATGCATACAAGAAGTAGACGACAGTACGCATGTTGTCATTTTAGGTTGGTTTTGAGTGTGAGGGTACAACTCCTTCTTCCCAAAAAGGCTGTGGAATATATGTGGGGCTGTTGATTAATGAAAAAAAAATCATTTTTTCAGATTAGTTAGTCTCGTTGCTGTCATAGTCTTTTATTACATGTCCGTTATAAAGTTTCTCGGTTCGGGTCCGTTTTGGAAGAAATTTTTTGACTTTGAATCATTAATATGTCAGAAAAATTGGTTACTCAGTCTACTGATGATTAACACCGATATTGATACACTGGTAAGTCATAATGACTTACTATTTAATTTAGTGGGTAAGATCCTGGCTGTCTCGTTAGTAGAAATGACCTTTCAGGAAAGATAGTATTGATAATTTACACCAGTATGGATACAATGGTAAGTGATAATGATTTATTATTTTCATTATGGCATTGAATTGGTAAATTCAAATTCTGTTTTTTTATTGTCAATCATCAATCCAATTGCTTCCTTACTTACTTACCGTCAGAAAATATATTATTATTATTCTTTTTATTTCATATATGTGTCATGCCATTAAAAACAAACCTTTGGAAAAAATCAAGCCAAACTCAACCCAGTTCTTTTTTTAAAAACGCCATCTTTACAGTACTGAAAATTAGTAGAACATAAATTTCTATGAAAATAATGCATTCAGGAAGGACCGCGCGCACTTAGCATTATCAGAAAATAACGATAGCAAATGTCTCGATCAGTCACCATAGACACTAGTCATAGGTTTCCATGCACATCAGATAACGACGAACGAATTGATTTGATAAGGAAGTTAAGGGAACAAGTTGAAATGTTTGATACAAAGTCGACTATACATTTATAAAACGAACAGTACATTAATCCACAAACGCGTATTTGCGATGGCCCTAAAATTTAAAATATATTGAAAGAATTAAATGTCATCCAATTCAAAATAACGTTGGCCAATCTGTTATTTATGAAGTGTAACTAGTGTTGCTGAATTTTTGTCGTGCAAATAATAGTAAATTCTTGACATATTATTTTATATCAGCAATTTTTGAAATTTCATAAATTTAATTTCTCTTAAGCAATTTTACTGTAATTTTGTGTTGAATGTGTTTTAAAAAATATTTTTTCAGCATATTATTTGACTGTTTTGAGATATATTATTATTAGAACTACCTATAGTTACAAGTTGTGGAATACGCACAGATCGCAATCTCCACAATCTAAAGAATGTTTTTTAGCAATTCTGTTCCGACAGTATATGGACTTATCTATCCTCATTCAAGTTTAGACGACTGAATATGACGTATTTTAATTAGTTATTATCATTATCTATTTCTTTTCCAACAGTGTTATCCAGTGGCTTGGTATACTGCTTGTGACTTTCAACTCGCAGTATTTGCAACAATACTGTTCTATCTATATCAGAGGAAGAAAAGCTTTGCTTTTCAAGTATTCGGATTGTCAGCAGTAATGTCTTCAGTTATACCAGGAGTGATAACTTATTGGAATAATTTACCTTTCACGATGCATGATTTCGAGTAAGTAAAATGACATAACATCAACATATCCAAAGCCCTTGTCATGTTTGTAAAAAACCACCGTTAAGCCCATGACTGTGACGCAGCCGTCACGGTCACACAACCAGTTTGGGACATGCAAGTGGCTCTCTGGTACGCTAATCTAAGATTTTTTAAATTCATCATCATCATCAACAACCCATAACGCCCCATTGCTGGGCTCGGGTCTCCTCTCAGCAGAGGATTAATGCCATACGTCCCCACTCTGGCCGAGTGCGGGTTGGGGACTAGCAAAACACGTTTTGGCTACATTATCTTGACGTTGGATGTTTTCAAGCCACCCGAAGGCCTCCAAATAAGCTTCAAGGCTCTTACTCTCTTAAGGGCTATTTAAATTAATAGGTGTATCGACAAAAGTTTAAGTCAAAAGAAAGAAAATTTATGGTATTTGGAAAATAGTACCCATTAGTCCGGCCTTTTACGTACTCAGGAGTCTGAAGAACGAAGTTGGTACTGAACATTTAAAATGGTATACCTTGCTTTAGTTGAGTCAAAATTAAGAAATAACATCCTGTTTTGGGGAGAAAATCATTCAAAATATGTTTAAAAGGCTTTAGAAAAAAAATCTGCATAGAAAAAGCCATTAATTTTAACTTATTCGAACAACTATAAGAATTCAAATACCTGAATCTTGCAGATCATTAAAAATTTAAAAATATCAAAAAAATATCAGTTTTTTGTCTATATACACTGGTGTTACCCACTCACTTAATTAAAAATACTCGTATGCTCTATGATATCGAAAATGAAGATGAAAGACTGATAATGGAAAAGAGAGATATACCGTAATTTATGGTTTGGGAAATGTGAATAATCTTTTCAATTAATTTTCTTAAGGATGTTGATTACTAAGAGAGACTACGTGCACTACGGTTTGATATATACCAAGACTTACAGCCGTGCTGGACCATATCTAGTTGGTATGGCAATGGGCTACTTCATGCATATCTACAAACCTACCCATTACCGTCAAAGTATATCAACGGTCAGTTAAATTTAACTTTAGTTATACTTGCACGATACCATTTGTTAATAATGAACTTCACGGTTGAAGCAGTTTAAACGTTCACCTTCGTGCTGGATGTTATGGATCGGAACCCCCTTTAGTACAGAAAAACTGAATGTGATTCATTAATTCTTGTTCTGAATCCGCCGATTCATAACTCATCCACGACAAATATCTTCTGTCCTCTGTCCTCTTCCAGATTCTGCAATCACAGTCCCGTGTCTCACCAGTATATTTTTCCCTAAATCCTGATCCTAATATGTTTTTATTACCCAAGGATATCTATGATGCTGTCTTTTCTAAAAAAAAATATTATTGCCAGAATGCAAGACACTAAACAGGGTCAAATATCCCTTCTGTCTCTACGAATAAAAACGACGCGTTTCAATACCGTCAAAATTTATTTTTTTCAGGTATTTTCTATAATTGGAACAGCTATTGCTATAGGTATAATGTTCTTGTATTTTACCTTGGGCACTTTCATGATAGACCGGCAGTATAACGCATTCGAAACAGCTGCAGTGGCAGCAATATTTAGAACTATATGGGGTGCTGCAGGATGCTGCATAGTTGCAATGTGCGAATATGGATACGTGCGTAAGTGTTGCATGATTATCGCCATCATTAACATAAATAGTATTAACCAATAATCCACCACTGGAGAAAACATGCCTTTAATAATGCTTTTCCTTACGTTAGTATGAATGGATCCACTTCAGTGGCCAGCTGCGAGAACATGGCGTCCGCGTGTGTCGTGCATCAGCTAAATTGAGAATGTCAGCAGACGATGGTACCTACAATCAGTGTGGGCAGGCATTGGGAGGGGTCCAGATGTTGTAATAGTACCTGTACCTCTCCCATCTATGGCATAGAGTATTAATTTTAGTCGGTCTGATTCGACGCACCATCCCGTCGCAAAACCCCGTGACGGCTCGTGAAGATTTTAACATTTAAAAAAAATATGAATGCAAAATGAATGATTAAATAAATATTTTTATGGTTCTACGAGTAATAGAATTGTGCGAACCCGCTCTGCGAACACTTGGCTGCATTAGGTTCTCACTCAAGGAGACCGCGGTCTCCCATCCCTTTTCACTTACCAGCATTGCCGTTTCATCTGATTATTCCGAGGACTCGAAGCTTGGATTCCTACGCATTGTAGACGCTGGCATTTGCCGTAGCCTCATGCCCAATCCTGTTCAGATACTCACCGGTGAGTATCTGAGTCAATCGGTAAGTGACATAGTCGTAGCTCGACAGAACGGCTCCGACAGCGCATTGGCTAGTACAACCCTAGATATCGAGCCATGCCTAAGAACCCCGCAGACCTTCAGCGTGTGTGTGTCTTCCACCGTAGCATTCTGGGTTCATGATGCAGCGCTGTCTCTTCTTCATTCCGACCAACAGAAGGAATTTGGTAGCAGACCATCGTATACATGTCGGCCAGAATGTTGAGGTTGGAGATCAATCATCAGCTGTTGCAGACTCTTAAGTTCAGACCAGACCATGTCATCCATGGATCACACCACACCCATGTGGAGGCAGCGAACTTTTTACTTTGGTCCCCCGAGATTGGGCAGCCGTCGATGTAACGTCTCTGCTACCCATCGAACTCGGAAGACTAATTTCCCAAAGTACTGTTCAAAGCTCCACCGACTGGCCAGGATGAGGCCAAGGTACTTCATGTACTGGCGCACCTGGACTTAAGATAATTATCGGAACTTACTGCTTATGACGTTTTGAGTCGCTCATTTTTACAGACTGATTTTACAAACCATTTTAATATTTTGTTTCTTATTTTTCCAGCACTTCTTACAGAATTCCTCAGCATGAGGATTTTTGTTCCTCTCAGCCGACTAACATACGGCGTGTATTTATTGCATTTTGCAGTCCTACTACACACGAATAGAGTAATAACTGTACTCTCACCTCCTGCATTTCACTTGTTTTCCGTTGTAAGTATATCTGACATTTATAATACTAATGGCCGTATCGTAAACGTCCCCCAATTTTAAGGGGCCACTTAGAGACTTTTAGGTAATCCTTAGGTATACTTTCGTCTTCTCTAACTTTTTTGTCTCCTAAAATTTAGTATTTACCTATGTTAAGGGTGACCCCTAGTAAGGATACGATTTAGATACAATAGTTACAACAGTATCTAAATCGTCTGATCCCAAAATAGGATTCAAAAGACATTACTGAAGTATCCATAGATGATTCGCCCCAGAACCACCATCAATAGAAAAATGCCCACATATCATTTTCATCATTTATAAAATCTATTTTATAAGACATTTATAAAACAGACACTCCAGAGAAGTATATAATTTCAATAAAAGTTTTAGATTTTGAGATGATTTTTTTACTAATAGTTTATATGTATCCCGACGGCCTCCCATGACGCTCCTATCAGCCTCACAGCGGTCTTAGTTAGCAGCTATCCATCGTGGGCAGTGCAACGGTTGAAATTTCAAAATAAATGTACACTTGTGTTGTTCAATGTCGTATTATTTAAACATCTTACATATTAACGCAAAATAAAAACGATTTAAGAGCGAGTTAAGAGCCAATAGGTTAGAACATGTGCACCGTGCGGTGGCCGTCAATAGAATGACCGACCGCCATCGCTAGTGGCGCGACTAGAGACTAAGGCTGAAATTTATAAAGCGAGCTTAGGCTTTGCTTAGACTTACCTCACTAGTTAAGTGTGCGTTGAAATTTATAGTCATAATGCTTAGCTCAAGCTGAGCAAATGCTTAGCATAGTCTAAGTCACCAAAATCCTTGACTTAGCGATTACTTACGATTGTTCGATTGTCCAGAAAGAAAAGCCGTAATCTAGTTCGAAAGCGTTGTAACAGAAGTCCGTAAGGGTATGCCAGGGTCAAGATAAAAAGTTAATACAAGAAATTGATAATTATTTGCGAATAAACTCGAGACAAGAGACAACCTCAAATATTGTTATGACATTTGACAAGTCAAAGACACGTACGTTTTGTTTTACTTGTACCTACATGTGTTATTTTTGGGTTTTATCACTTAAAATCAATGAAAACTAAAGGTTAATTGATTGAAATACAATTATATGATAAAATTTATAAGATTACTAATATTTTAGTTTATTACAGCAATTTTAAAAATATTATATTTTTAAATTACCAAGAATTTAAATTAATATGCTATGCAAATCGAAACGTTTAAAATTTTTTCCTGAGCTCTTGCTTAGCATACACTCAGCAAATTCTTAGCCCAAGAGGACTATAAATTCGAATGCTAAGATTACACTGAGCAGGAACTTAAGTAAGTTTAGCGTAAGCAAAGTCTGAGCAAAGTCTAAGTACGCTTTATAAATTTCAGCCTAAGACTACCCTATTCAGAAATAATCCGCTCTTATTTAAATACATTCAACATCATTCGAATCGATCGACTCAGTCGATCAGAGTCGACTAAAACAAACAAAATAAATACATTGAGCTATGATTACAATAAATCGTTATTCGTAACAGTAATGTAATTTATGGTACATACTCACGCGCCGTCATATCTATTAATGTCCTGAGTAGATTTAATGATATTAAATAAATAAACAAATAAATTAATAAATAAATATTTCGGACATCTCACACACAACATCATCTAGTCCCAAACCAAACAGGGGGTATGTATTATGGGTACTAGACAACTGATATAAATACATAAACATACTTTTTTTGTAAATACATACATATTATACATAGAAAATACCTAGACTCCGGTAGAAATATTTGTGGATCACACAAATATTTAGTCCGACCCGGGAATCGAACCCGAGACCTCTTGATCAGCAGCCGTATACGCTAACCACTAGACCAACAAGGCAATCGGCAGTCATTAAATGTTTTTATAACATTGA
The DNA here is from genome assembly GCA_932526445.1 of Phragmatobia fuliginosa. NCBI lineage: Eukaryota > Metazoa > Arthropoda > Insecta > Lepidoptera > Erebidae > Phragmatobia > Phragmatobia fuliginosa. The sequence continues at coordinate 13,450,045 of OW052079.1, read as the reverse complement.
TTAATTTATTTATTGTGCTACTTCAATCTCAATTTATCTAACTTGTGTTACTGTGCTACTTTTGTGAAGTGTATTGTAGATGTTGTGTTTTTATTATATTTCAGGTTATCGATACAGCTGGCGTAACATTATTCAGTCTGGGGCTTAGTTACATTATTTGGCTGATTGTGGAAGCTCCATTGAAGAACCTATCTGATCACTTCATATGTAACAGGTCTGTTTTCATTTATGTATTAAAAAGCTATGGAGGATGTATAGCTTCTATAGTCAGAACAATAGCAGACAAGAAGACTGACAGCCACAAAAAATAATAAATTGTACTCTTGTACAATACAAAGTAATAAAAACAGATATTATACAAAAGCATATTACAGACACAGGTCTCGGTTGTTATCATAAGATAACAGTCAGGACACTTAGTTGGAGGCCTTCGAGCGGTTTAATAACATCCAAATTACAAGATTTTAGTAGCCACAACGTGTCTCGCACTAGACCAGGGCGGGGACGTAAGGCCTTCACCCTCTCCTGAGAGCAGACCCGAAAATAGCATGTGGGACGTTATGGATTATCGATGATGATGAAAATGTATCTAAATCTATCGTGACGTACATTACAGATATAGAAGTGAATACTTACTTAGAACTAATTACTATAAGGATATCATACACCGATCAACGGCCCACAATTTATTATCCATTACTAAACATAGATCTCTTCTTAGAAAAGAGGATGAGGCCTGCTATACGATGCAGGCCGATTGATATAAGGTTTGTGTCAATTTTTCCTTCTAATGGGCCGGTAAACGGTCAAAATTTGTTTGACAAATTTGTTGGTCAAACTACACGTTTACATCAAAATAGCCCTGTAAACGATCAAACTTGTTTGACAAACGCGTCAAACACAGCAGCACACTATCAAATAATTTGACAAACACATACATTTGACAAACAAATTTGATCGTTTACACCACCCGTATTACTTGTTATGTTTTTACTCATTTAGTCGGCTGTTACGACTTCGATAACATTCCTTAATATTCTGTCACCACCATTAATATACTCATATTTAAAAACTAGTTACAAATATCACGAGTAGAAATGATTATTTCATTATCATTACAAAGCGACAAATCAGTTATGTAAGACCATTTGAGGAGCCGGTATTATTTATCACACAAACCGTCGGACTTAAAAATCGACTTGACAAACTGGCTAATCAATTATTTCATTCAAGGTGGAAGATTCAAGAAGAAGATGATCAAACCATTCCAAAAACAGAAGTGAAACAAAAAACTATGTAATCAAGCTATTTTATACACCAATAATAACGCTAGCACCAATTAATAATCAGACGGAATTATTCAGAGTTATTGAAATAACGTTATAAACACTAGATTTAAAATAACCAACCACAAAAAATTAAAAAAAAAACAATATCGACCATGCTTATTACAACAAAATGAAAACATGTCTCAAACGTGTTTTTAAATGAAAACATCCGCAACAAGAAAGAACCTTTCAATGGCATTTGAATAACACGATATATAATATATATTGATTTTAGCAATTACAAAATAAAATTATAACCAAAGCTAGATTAAAGGCATGTCTCACATCTCCGGACCATCACTCCACTCCGCCTTGCCGTCGCCGAATCTAACGACAGAAGTTCCTGCTGTTGCAAAGGCGTCAAGCTTTACATGAAGTATTATTTTTTCGATTCTGCATGAACTCCTGTATGAGAAGCTGTCAACTGAGGAGTGACTTTGAATAGAATCTCTGCTACATAAGGTGATGTGCGTCGCGTGAAGTGAGAAGGTAGAGAAGGGCAGAGTTCTTTGCTACAAAGTTCAGATCGAACCTTACTGCCAGATTAATTAGTCTCTCTGTTTCAGGAGCTAAGCCAACGGGCACAAAAATTGTCAGATCAAGTACAAACTGTACAGTTTTGACACCTTTTGAATACTTGAAAGGATTTGCTATGACATACGGGAAAGCATAACTATCCTTTCTTCATCGTACAATATTGTAGCCATAATAACACCACAGTTGTTATCACATTGTCAATGGACATGTTGATGAACTAGTCGAGGTTGAAGTTATATCTGCCAGTACCCATACAATGATAATATTAGGAGCTCTTTGGAAATCAAATCAAACCATTTTTATTTCAAATACACCAATACATCGGCACTTTTGAAACGTCAAGTAGTCAGTCAGTAGTCAGTCGTGGAGCTTATTGTCTGTTCCAATTCGTAGATCCTATGGAGAAGAACAGTTAAGAAGCTCCATGGTCACTCTTTTCCAACATAGATTTTACAATTTTTAGTTTCATTGTTTTAGGCATTTTATTAACAGTTAGCTGTGAGGACAATGTAACGATACTAATATTTACACTGGTAGTGTCCGAAAATGATAAAAAATTAATATGATAATGGAGGATGCAGTATGGAATACTGTCATGTTACTTGTAAGAATAGGCCCTGGTTAACCTATTCATGAACGAAATTTAGCACTCGTGAGTGGCCATAAATTCGTTATTACCAGCTTTATTTCATAAAAATGGAGAGTAGCCAAATTGCTGAGATGAGAATATTCATCAAAGTATGCTTAATGAAATGTGAAGAATCACCTAAGTTTAATTTTTTCGTTTTAATACGTATTTGTTGCCCGGCTTGAGTGTTGTAGTAATTAATGAATAATTCAATGTTATCTTACTGTTACTAATTCCATACATTGTTGTTAAGTTATGGCTGCCTAAATAAGATTACGTGGAGACCGTGAAAAAGCAAGTTTTGAACGAGTGATGTTGTCTGACAAGTTCCTCAGGCATTATTTATTTATTATAATATAATGTTATTTAAATTCTGCGTTTGTTTAAACGACACCCCAATCACTACCATAAATTATCAGAGCCGTGTTATCTGCGTAAGTAATAATTTTATAGTTAGGTATGTGTAATTGACACACGAGCTCAGCTAGAATTGTCCCCAGTACACTGCTCTATTTGACTCCAAAAGTAAGAGATTCTTCCCACCTTACGTATTTTTCTATCTTAAAATACCGTTTACGCCTAGTAAGATAGCTACTAAACAAATCATATGACGTACCATGAACACCTATGCCGTACAGCTTCGGAAGAAGGGTAGGGACAGAGACAGTGTCGAACGTCCAGTAAGATACCAATAGATTTTCATTTTTTTTTAAACTGTATCCGTAAGTTCTAGGACGGTTTCATCTGTGGATTTATCTCTTCTGAACCCGAATTGATTGGGGGCTAAATTATTGTTTCTTGAGGTATTTAGTGAATCTGACGTTGATTACCTTTTCGTAAATTTTAGAAAGAGTGGTATCGAGAGGGGTCTGCAGTTTGAGACACTGTCTCTGTCTCCGGATTTGTAGATTGGGTGAACAATCACAGTTTTAAATACGTAGTCACAGGTGCCTCTTAAGACGCAAAAGTTAAAAATATGGACAAGGAAAGGAATAATAGCATAAATTAAAGAAGTCAACCACAACTTAATGTAGGAGGGGTCAACTTATTCTGGTAGCAATCAATAGATTCAAATAAGTTCGCTTAAAGTCCAATGTAATTTGATCTTCAGCAAGACAAGATAAGCCACTGTTGCTTCCCTTTGAAAATTCGCAGAAAATATATTTTATGACAAAGAGTGGATGACCCAATACCATCGATACTCCTCAAACGACCGGAGGCAAAGTCAAGCCGTGGCTTGCTATCTGTGATAATCAGTCGCTCGTTTTCCGATTGCTAATTATAATAATCAGGCGCTAAGGAAATACTTTTCAAGTTAACAGCTTGCCAACCTGTTCAATTTAATTAAATATAATTTATTAAATCAGTAAAACTGAATTCACTCAAACAACAAAACCCTCGCTTCCCGATTGCTTCATCGTGGCCGGCTCAACCATTGCGCCAAATCAACACTATTTGAAGTGTTAAAATACCGACTCCCTTTTTTTTTTAACGTGTGGAAATCCCCGCGGGCCGTCACCCCGTCGGGGGTTACGGCGCGGTGGTGTGTCGGACTCGAACCGACTAAAACCACACGGTGTGACCCTCTCTGCGCCTGTATATTGGAAGGAGTCCAGGGAGGGGATTTCCTTCTTTCATTCAATAATTTCATTCTAGGATTCAAGGCGCACGCCGCCTCGGTCGATACGGTGCGGTATCCGCGTATGGCTCTGACCGCCAGTATCCTTTGTGGGCGCCAGAGGTGCGCCCTGTTCTGGGCGGACAGAGCCGCCGCCCACACCGGTGCACCGTAAAGCGCCATTGACCGGACAACCCCCGTGTACAGCCGCCTAGTGGGAACACTGGCCCCGCCAAAATTGGGCAGAAGTCGCCCAAGGGTGGAGGCAGTGCCCACCAACTTAGGGCCAAGCTGTCGGAAGTGGTCGTTGAAGAGCCACCTACCGTCGATGACCAGACCCAGGTACCTCATCTGGGCCCCGACCGGTACGAGGACCGAGTTGACCTCGATGGAGGCGCCGGCGGGCGGACCACGACGGGGTCCATGGAATAACAGGGCCTCCGTCATGTCCAGGGCCACCCGCAGACCCAGCGCCTCGATTCGCCCGACCACCAGGAAGACTCCTGTGGTGGCCAGGCGTGCCGCTTCTTCGAAGGTCGCCCCCGGGCTGTCACAAAAGTGTCATCGGCGTAGCAAATTACGCCGAGCCCGGGGGGGAGACGCCCTCGCAGGACCCAGTAGTATCCCATGTTCCACAGGAGTGGTCCGAGTGGTCCTCAGGTACCCTGGCACTCCGTGGTACTGGAGTGCGGCCCTGATGCAGCTGAATGGCAGACTATTGAAGGCGTTGGCGATGTCCAAGGACACCGCCAACACCACTCTGCCACAGCTCACCGCCTCTTCGGTCACGGCCCTCAGGCGCAGGATCGCGTCGACCGTCGAACGCCCTTCTCGAAAACCGAATTGGGCGTCCGACAGGTCGGGGCCCACCTCGCAGAGGTGCCGGACGATGCGGGCAGAGAGAACCCTCTCAAACAACTTACCCGCCTCGTCCAGCAACACGATGGGCCTATAGGCCGCGACTGAATTGGCAGGCCGTCCATGCTTCTGGATGAGAACCAGCTTCCCGGAAAATACCGACTCCTGGTTCAACCAAAACCAAAAGCACAAACAAAGCTCCAGACGATCCGAATAAGGCAATGTCAGGGCCACACAATTAAAATAAACAATGACGGCTGTCACACTACTTACAGTTAGATTTTTTTATTTCTAAAAAAATATTTTCCAGTTTCATAGTGTCACTGTTCACTGTATACTCGTTCAATACTCTGGTTTATTTCACTTTAGCACTTAATGTTATTTTGGAACTATTTGTATCAATGTATACGAAGAATAGCAATCAGAACCAAAGAGAACTTTCAAACACGACCGTTCGCTTTCGCTACGCAGCGGGGGGCGATAAGACAAGGTGATGATGCTCAGCAGTGAAACTCGCTCCTGGTTTGTCTCTACAGTTCGCTACTTTACTGTTTTGGTGTCTCCTTACTGGTGATTTGTGTAGCTCGACCTCATGTTCAGTACTTGTGTTTTATTATCAGTGTTTGTTTTATTTCTTTCTTGTAGCAGTCAATGGTAATTAAATATAAACTTTGTTCTTAATATAAATAAATAAATCATCTTTACGGTCGAATTAAACGCGCGTCAAAATTGATTGCTGTAAATGAGCCTTGCCTGGGACACAACACATGTGACAGGCCTAGGCTAGCGCCGATCGAGCTACCACAGTTTAGTGGTGATATTAAGACTTGGCTATTGTTTTACGCGGCTTATAAAAACACAGTTCATGAGATCCCGAAGTTGACCGACTCAGAGAGGTTACATTATTTGATAGGTAAGTTAAACAGTAAGGTTCAAGTCAACAAATACGTACGTTAATATCGCTCAACAACAACAACACCACAAACAAACTGTTTGTCTGCTATGCAAATCGTAGCGTAATCATTTGTATCAATGTCAATCATTTCAAAAATTGACAGCAAATGACCGCTTTTCGCGTTGTAAAACATGTCAACAAAAACATCATACGATGTTACATTTTGAAAATAAACATACTGCATCGAACGCAGTAGTCGCACCGCGCACCCCCCGCCGCCGCGCGCTTGCAGTGACGTGGGAGGGGGACGGCAGCCGGGTCCGGCGCCCGCTCCGTCATCCAGTGAGACCCGCAGTGCTGATGATGTTGCATTGTGCTCATTATCGAGCAACAATAGGGCAATTCTTTGAAAATGCGCATATTGCCTCATGTTAGGAGATTGTATAAAATTTGTGTCAAAATGCATTCTTTGAGTGAATGTTACATTAATGCAAGCATACCCTTAAAAAAACTGTAGAAGGGAAATAAGTAAGTCTTTTACTTTATAACTTACAAGCGTTTAAAATTTTGACAGAATGGTAATGATATTTACAATAAATGGTAATTAGATAATGGTAAAGGTAATGAGAAATGGTAATTATAACTCAAATAGCAAGAAGACAATAGTCTACATTTTTAGTTCAAAATATAAAAAAAAAATGTTTATAACTAACTTATTATAATGTACTTATCTGTCGTAACAATATTTTAAATTTTTTGAATAGTCCTTAAAAACTAAATTATCAATCACACAAAAACACATGTTTTCCTTTATATTTTATTCAGTCTTCAACATAATTTCTTACTTAATAGATATTAAACAATTTAATAAAATTTTAAGAAATAAAACTTAATGAACTTCTTAGTAAGGAGTTGGAAGTAAGTGATAAAAATAACTAAAAAATACACTTCAATATGAATCTGAGAATTTTCCTTTAAGCAAAGGTTCAATTTGCAAAAAAAAAATGTTATCTAACTTGTTAAATTTCGATAAAAATGAACAAAAATCAATGTAAAAAACCAAAACGTATTGGGTAGCAATTGGAAATAAGCATCCAACTCATTGTAAATAATGATTTATCAAAAAAGCCTATTAAAAATAGGCTCACAGGACTAGTATCATTGAGATCGTTATATAAAAACTTACAAACATATTGCAAAACTAATTAATAATGAGTATCTATCATTGACAGAGTGTTCATAATTTAATATAATATGATACATTTAAATGAAATACCGTTTTTTAGTCGGAAAAATATCAAAATCATCATCAGAATTATTATTTTCGTAAACAGGTGGCTTATGTTGATGTGTTTCGACCTCGAATCTTTTAGCTACATTAATTTTGGAAGTCGAAGGAGTAGCCTGCAGGTCCAAGTAATTCTGGTCATGTCTTCTCCAAAAACTCAAACGCTGCTTAGATCGCAGCTTCAAATTACCACTAGTTGTCTTTAAGGTTAGTTTAGATTCCGATGATGAGATTAAATCAGAATCATCTTGGGAATTTACTTCATTTTCAGATAATGCTTCTTTCGGGGTGCTTGTATTAACATAATTTTCAAACACTCTGGAGAAATTAGTATTGCCACTAATGTTGTATATACTAACCATTTCGTTTAAGTTACGGTCAGGTGTTAAATGCAATTTGTTGTCAGGCTGCAAGTCAGAAAGCTTTGTTACATTATTATTTTCTTGTGCAGGCTTGATTATTATATTTGATGTTATTCTGATATTCTCTTGGTCATTGCTACAACGTTGTAGAAAAGCAGTGCACGGTGATTTACTCATCAACATTTTATTAGGTTTCACTCTGTGTATAAAAAAATCTTCTTTGCAATCACTATAACTGACTTGAAATTCAGAGCGCAATCCTGAAACATTTTCTTCATTAATTTCAACCTGATTCTCCCTATCTGCCATTTCCTCTTCACAGGTTTCTCTATAACTAAGCTCTCCGACATGTTTCACATGACTGCAATAACCGCTCAAACAAATAAAGCAGCTTACCTCTCTGAAAATCAAATTCGGGTAGTCTTTTTGCCATAAAACCTGATGCACCTTATTTGTGCCCTTTAATGGCTTCAGTTTGTCTGAAGGAATCAGTAAATCTTTTTCGAAAATTTGAAAATCGTTAACAATTCCTAGTTTGACATTCTCCGCAGATTGTGTCACAATTGTGATAAAATCATCAATATTATCAATATCTTTGCCTTTAGCCACCGCTGCGTCTGCGACTCTCTTGACTGTACCACCTACACCATCTGCTGCTCCCTTTCCATGTCCAGCTTCACTATAGTTCCAGGTTACTAGTTTTAAATTGGGGAAGTTCCAGTAAAGTTTGGAAATTATATAGAACATGGTTTTGTTTCTATACTGACTGCTTGGTGAATCGGATAGGAAATGTAGCTGATTTACGGTCTTTTTAGTGGTCTGAATGTATTCTAGAAGAGGTCCTATGTGGGCCCATACGGCGGCAGCGTCGTGACGCATATTTTCGCTGACTGTGCATAATGATTTAACCGTTATTTGGTTATCCTCATTAGTTACATATATAACTGCAGTATGAAGTGTCAATTCTTTCCTGCTACCTCCAAAATGAAATGACTGGACTTCAGTGTGATATTTATAGCAATAGTTCTCACTGAAGTCGATGTGGACTATGGCTTCATTCTTTTTCAAGTTAAATTTCAAATCTTTCAAAGCAGTATATTGCCATCGTCGTGTACCTTCATGCTTCAAAAATTCTGGAATCAGACTTTCAAATATTGCAACTGCTTCTTTTAGAGGAGCAGTTGCCTTGACCTTCGTGATAACTCTTTTTTTCTTTTCTTCACCCTTTGTGACGTACGTCTCTTTCTTATGTTCCCATTTACTGAAAGTTATGGCTTCATCTTTATTTAACAAGTATTCAAGCTTTTTATTTTTACAGGTACCGCATCTACTCAACAAGCACGATGTATTGGAACAACATAGACTATTTATAACTTCTGCAGAGTTCTTTTCTTTGATTATTTTACGAGAATGTAATACTGTCAATAATAGTTCTAAGTTCGCATGAGTTTTACACAAACATGTTTCTCTATCACTGACATCTGGTATGAGTACCCAAAATGGCCTTTGTTTGCAAAAATACGAATAACTAACTTTGGTATTTTCTGTTTCAAACAGTTTGTGAAGATTTTTCATAGAATCTAATAAATATCTTCGTTGTTTTTTAGTCTTTTCTCGAGAAATACATTCCTTTTTACCAGCAGTCATTCTCGAAACGTCGTCTCTGTCGAAAAAACTTACAATATCCTGTTTTAACTTTTGATAATAGTTTTCTTTTGTTTCCTTATTTCTTTCTCTAACAGTAAAATGTTTCGTTTCAGACAAGACCTTATGCTCCTTTAGTATAGATTTTTGGTGAAGTATGTGGCCGCTAAATATATTTTTTTCTTTGTTTGAATTCAGTGCCTCATAATTAGTCTCCAACGTTTTTTTCATAGCTTCACCAAACAAAACCTTTTTCTTGACTTCATTTATCTTTGTCTTATCATTAATGAGTCTCAGAGCCTTAGAATTTGGACTTTCTAATCGTTTTTTTAGTCTCTGACAAAGTTTTCTGTATGTGTTTAGTTTTCTCTGTAATTCCTGTATTTGTAAAATATACTTCTTTTCTTGTTTCTGCATCATGTACTTTAGTTTTCTTATCTTCTTATTTAAATTGTAAAAAATCGGATTGGCTTCGTCGTTTCTTTCTTCTGGTTCTGGAATTACATCGTGGTCCCGTATATCACGTTGTTCACGTTCCTCATCATTATCATTTCTTAAGAGGTCGGTTTCACTATCACTCGGAGTATTAACATCCATAAGTTCTTGGCCTCGTTTCAGTAACAGTTTCTTTTGGTAGTATTTGTTGAAATTTTCTCTCCATTTTTTCCTTTGTAACTTTTTAGCTTTTGGTGTTAAATCTTTAATACTTAAAATTTTTTTACTTTCTTTTCTTTTCAAGTATCTCTGCCGTTCCTTCTCTTTTTCTTGAGCATATTTTTCCGGATCAGACTTAATTTTAGCGTATCTTTCTCTCCGAGCTAATTTAGCCTTCTCTAGTATCTCTTCTTTTGTTCGTGGCATTGCAAAATTCCTGTTAAAAAATACTAAATTAGTTAAAAAAAATCGCAGTTATAACAGATTGAAATAAAAGATCTTAATTATACAATAGATTCCAAATACGATTTTTGTTGTTACGATCTGTAATTATCGTATTTTTTTTGGGAACTAACCTTCCTAGTTAGTATTTGTTTTCGATAGTTCACAACACAGAAATCACAATTTAAAAAATATTATAATTACCATTTTTAAAATTTACTCATTACCATTTACTTTAGAGTAACGGAAAATACGGTAATTATGCAAATGGTAATTAGGATTTTAAACATTTTGTTGATTATACAGTTCTTTATAAGAATTAGGTGTTTTTTACCTACTTTACCTAAATATGGATCCTCTAACAACTTAAATAAACGTATCAATTAATAAAAATAATCATCTACTTACCATAAAATTAGGAAATGGCGATTAGACTATATTTTGACCAAAGCACTACGACGACGAGAGATATTTGATTTTGGCGCCAAAAATACCGGTCTTTAACGCGTGTGATATGCTCGGGCGCCGAGCGCAGACTGGCGAACTTGTCAAGGCAGTTAAAGGTATGAATTTTCAAATTTATAGGTAGTAAATTAAGGCGAATATTTTTTAAACGGTAATTATAAACTTATCCGAGGACATATTTCAAGAGCATTATTTCTTTATAATTTATGTTATTTATGTAAAACAACTTGTGTATAGAGCTAAAAAAACTATCCCTTTTTAAGAATATTGAACTATACTTACATTCTTCAAAAGGGATTTAGCTATAATAAATAAAAACTTCACGAAAATGTAAAATGGGACATGAATGGTAATTAGAATCTGGATGTTTGAAAATAAATTTCTATAAATTCTATATACAAATATTGTTTCTAGAACTATATTTTAGATTTGTAAAACTTATATTTATAAGGTAGTATTATCAAAAGAAAAATATTTGCATTGTATAAGATTCTTTATCATACGCCGCGTAATATGCACATTCTCAAAGAATTGCCCAATAAAATTATTTCGCACCCACCCGTAACTACGGTTTTGCTCGCCACCGCACGGGTTATAATGATAGATAGGCATGGCAAGGAACATAGTTTCCGCGCTCTCTTAGACAGTGCGTCTCAGAGTAATTTTGTAACGCGCTATTGCTGTAACCGCTTAGGATTAAACTTGAAACAAGGACCGTCCGCGTCTATAGTGAAGGGACTTGGGGGTTCTACTAAAACAACACTGGGTTCGATGCAACTAACCTTTTATTCGCGCTTTAATAAAAATTTTAACTTTGATATGGAGTCACTAGTCGTCGATAAAATCACTAAACGCTTACCGACTGTCACTGTTAATACCGACGCTTGTTAATTTAGACATCTCCCTTTAGCTGATGATTCATATCACAAGCCGGCTGATATTGACATTTTGATTGGCGCCTCTATTTTTCCACATCTTATGTTAGGTTCCAAGGTTCAGGGTAATTCCACACTCACTGCACCACACGCGTTAGAGACCGTGTTGGGTTATGTTATTGTAGGTTGTGCCCCCGCAAAGTTGATTACTTACTCGCCAGTTTCGTTCTGTTGCTCAGTCAAATCTCCTTTGGATTCAATCGTCACTAAGTTCTGGGAACTTGAAGAAGTAAATGTCCCGCCTATCTTGAGTCCAGATGATAAGGACTGCGATGAAATTTTTAGTCGAACTACGACTCGCAACGCTGATGGTCGTTACTGTGTCGCGCTTCCTTTTAAGGGCGACCCATGTACACTCGGTGATTCCCGACGTTTAGCTGAGAGGTGCTTTTTCTGTCTTGAGAGAAAACTGCAGGTGCGATACCCGCGCGCGACTTCGAAGATGACAAGCTTAATATCCTGTCTCGACATGACTTACTGGATGGATGAGTGCAATCCTTTTGGAGGCGATGGAGAGCAAGAAGCAAGCAAGAGGAATACTTGCATACTTTGCCGTCTCGGAATAAATGGAATACACCGCATAGCCCGATAACCGTAGGGACCGTCGTTAGTATAAATAAGGAAAACGCGCCACCTCTTCACTGGCCTTTAGGGGTTATTGAAGAAGTATATCCGGCCACTGATGGAGTGGTTTGTATAGCAAGAGTTAGGACTGCTACCGGATCGTATTTGCGCCCGGTTGTACGTCTGTGCCCTTTACCTAGCCAATAAGTATTATCGCGAATAGCGTCTTAGGTTAGGTTATATATATGTGGTATAAGTTAAAATAAGTAAATTGTTCTTCCTACGCTAGCAACACTTTTTCCTTTTAATTGGTAGTTATAGATGTCGCTAAAGTCGATTTGTAAATTTATGTCATGTAATGGAGGACGCCGTAAAGCAATGCTGTTAACTCTGTTAGGTTGTTGTGTAAAAATTAAAGAAGATATCAGATACTTTCAAAACATTTTATTTATCACAACCCACATATATATTTTAGTTTAGTATAAGATATATTTTACGGTCATTTAAATATAAATCTGCGGGATTGCTACCATGTACCTTTTTGTTTGTGAGTATCCGATATTTCAGCGCTGTTGCAAGCGCCATGATCACGGAGTAACTGAAGATCTTGCGGGTGGGATGTTATTGGCAGACATATCGGTCACGCTGACTGACTGATGAATGCGCCCATTTCCCGTTTCCGCAAACCAATAGAAAGCAGCCGTATTATTAAGTCATTTGACTTAATAATACGGAAGACATTTGTCAAGTGTAATTGACATTTGAAAATTGAGAACCCCGGCGACCTCCGATCTGACTCTGATGTTAAGCTGACACGGTCGCGACGCTCCCGCATACCGCATCTACAGAAGTGTTTCGTTCTTCGCCTCAAACCGTCGTTGAAGGCGTGTGTCGTTACGGACAGTGACAGGCCTGGTGAAGTAGACCAGTAGCCCCTCGCAGCAGCCGCCAGCCCCAACGCGTGAACACACAACAGAGAGGTTAGTCCCTACCTATTCGAACTGTCTGTCCATACTCTCATGTTTTTCCAAAGGGCAGTTTATGTCCCGTTTATGTTGCGAGTCATCAGCCAGTTTAGCAACGCATCGCATAGATCGTAGTAGTAGATACTTTGACCGCCATTTTGTGTAACCCCACAAATATACGCATTTTTTTTAATCTTAACCGTTGCGTATAACGCCAACATTCTACACCAAAGTTAACACAACTCTCGGGAAAACAAAAACAAATTTAGATAGCTTGTATGTTGTAAATTAAAGTAAATTAAAATTTCAATTAATTTAATTAATTATTAATTTATTTAAAGTAAATTTTATTACTTACTATGTTGTCTATTGTATTCGGATTGGTACAAGTCTACCCGTATGCTGTTTTTTCGTTACGGCGGGTCGTGACTAACAAATTCGCCAAAGACTAAACATACTCATTACGCGCGCTAATTCGCCTAATATTTGATTTCGTTTTGTTTGATTCTGTCTTTATTTTTCATAGTAGTCACCTTTGACGGTTCTAATCTTGTTTCTTTATTGCGCAATGTTTCGGAATATAAATGTTATATATTTTTTAAATTCTTTTGATTACAACAATTTAATTAAATAGTTGTTGCGTTTCGGTCTCTGTATGCGTTGTCTTTGATTAATTACAATAAGCCTACACGGAAAATGACGTTTAGTTGGTAGATTGTTTTTATGCGTTATGCGCGAATAGAGTGGTTAGTGACTCTTTAAATAAGCCTACATACATACTACTACATACATTTTTTTTTTGTTTTGCGGGTTATGAGCCTTGTAGGGCCTAATTCATTTTATTATTTTGCGTTTTTCGCATTATGGCGTGAAGAGTTAAAGGGCTACATAGAACATTTATACGGTTTATCACACTTTTATTAGTATAATTTTTTAATACTATGCTTGCGGTGGAGTGACGTGACAATGACAGCTCGATAATGACAATTGGGAATAGTTCTTATTAGATGGCACTGCTCACGCAATTCGTTCTACTTTACTATAACACCTCCCCTCGAAGTCGTTAGCATATCATTCATCATAACTAAGTTACACAGACACTTGTGATGCCTTGTCCCACTCAAACCTTTGGTTATGAAATCAGCAGGCATTCGTTAATATTTAAGTTAATATTTAAGTTTAATTACGCCTTTTTCGCACTTATCGTGAATAAAGTGGTGCCGTATATCAATATGCTTTGTACGAGAATGATAGTTTTTACTTTGAGCTAGTTTAATGGCACTCTGGTTGTCGTTGAACAACATCACACACTCACAATTCACACTTATGCTATTTAAGATGTCACGCAAGTACATGGCTTCTTTAGTAGCTTCGGAAATAGCCATATACTCGGCTTCAGTGCTCGATAAAGCAATCGTTCATTGCTTTCTCGCTTCCCAGCTGATGGGAGCACCTGCCAAAATAAATGGAAAAACCGGAATAGGATCTGCGATCTATCGAGTTTCCTCCCCAATCTGCATCAACTACACCAAAGAGGGGCAAACCTGTCCTTTCATACACTAGTCCGTAATCTGATGTACATCTAAAATACCGTAGCACGCGTTTAGCAGCCTTCCAATGTTCAATTTTGTAATTTGTATTGAATTGACTTAAGTAATTAACGGCATAACTGATGTCTGGTCTAGTTGATACGGCTAAATGCATCAACGCACCAATCAAACTCTGATACGGATACTGTTCCATTATATCAGAACTGATACATTCAGGTTTCCCTAACTTTACATTCATATCTCTAGGTGTCACAACAGGCTTACACTCACTCATACCAAAACGTTCCAACACTTTATCTATATATAATTTTTGACTTAAAAATACTCTATTTTCATTATCACGACTAAATTCGATTCCTAAGCATGTAGAAATTTTCCTCATAACTTTCATTTCAAATGTACTCCCTAGTTGTTTCTTTATATCTCCATCCACATTGTATCATTCGTCGCTAATATCATATCATCAACACAAATACCCATCAACATCATTCGCTCACCCTTTTGTGCAATAAACACACAAGGATCCTGTGGTAATGCTTTAAAACCAATATCATTCAACTTGCTCACTTACCTTTTATACCACTGCAGTCCTGATTCACGTAAGCCATACAAAGATTTTCTCAATAAACACACGCTATCCACACATTCTTCAAGAGCTTTGTTCCAGCATTTAGCTGTCTGAAGTATATTTTTCTCTGCTATCATCTTCTTATTCGATCCAACTTTATCCTTTGCGAGTACTCTTTCTAGGACTTCGCTTAGCTGGTCTGGAACCTCCATATATAGCTCTTCATCGAGTGAACCATTTAAATAGGCAGTTACTACGTCCATTTGATGGATTTATAATCCTAGCTCTGCTGACAATGCAGCTATTAGCCTTAAGGATGTAGATCTTACAACAGGGGATGAGGTTTCATGAAAGTCCTCCCCCGGACGCTGTGAACATCCTTTGCGACGAGACGTACTTTCTTGCCAGTACCTTTGGTACCAAACACGAATCTACTTCAAATCTAATTTTCCTTTCGGTTTTCCCTTTTCTTTATAATAAGCTTTAGAGCCGAACACATTCATATATACTACTGTAGGTTGTTTTCTTTTCCATAGAGTGAAGAGTATGTGATCACTCAAAGCTCTAGTTGGGCACCGGTTTCTTATATAATTAACAGTGAATTGCTTCTGCCCAAAGTGCAGGAAGACTACCTGCTTGACGCATCATACATACATCGTGCCATTTCAACCAAAGTCCTATTCTCTCTTTCAGCAATACCATTCTGTTGAGGTGTATACGGTGCTGTCAATCTTCTTCGGATTCCTACTTTATTTAAGAAGTCATCAAATTCATTATTTACATATTCTCGTCCGTTATCAGACTGGAGATTTTTTATCTTCTTTCCAGTTAAGTTCTCAGCATAAGCCTTGTAGGTTTTAAATACACTTAGGACGTTGCTTTTACTTGCTATAAAGTTGACTTCACACCATCTAGATTTATCGTCGATGAATGTGACAAAATATTTTTTACCACCATAGGACTGATGATTCATGGGACCACAAACATCGCCATGCACTATCTCTAATAGTTCATTGGTATGATCTTCTCTTTTCCTTGGAAAAGGCGTACAAGTTCAGACAATTTTTCATCATCCTTGAATGTTATCCCATGTACTATACCTCTCTTCGCCAATTATCTTTTATGTCACGTTCATTGAGATGTCCGAGTCGTTGATGCCATATATGTAGTGAATTTTTCGTGGCTGCAACATTATTGACAGAGTTATCACTCATCCGTATACAACATAGTATAGGTTACCAACTCTATCTGAACGCATATGAATTTTGTCATTGTTATCAATTACAATCGCATCTTGCTTTCTGAAGCGAACCTCGAACCCACGATCTGTCATTTTGACCACTGATAATAAGTTTGTTTGTAAGTCGGATACATAAAACACCTTTTCGACATAAATCTGGCGTTCTTCACTGCCTGTGTCAACCGGAATACTTACTTTACCAGTGCCTGATAATAAGTATTAATATGTATTTTCGTTCTATCGCCATTAGCTAAAATGAGTTTGGAGTCTAGCCGTGTAAAATCCCGAATCAACTGCTTGTCATTGCACTTAAGACCCGTGCTTCCACTATCAATACACCACATAGGATTTACTCTCTCACCTAACATAACCTCTTTGGCTGTACTCAACAACAATGTTGTCTTTTGTTTGCTGTCATTACCATTTTCTATCTTTTGTGCGCTTTGTTTAAACTTGTTAATACATTTAGTTCTGCACTCTTTCGCTAGATGCCCACGACGACCACAAAGATAACATTTGACATTGGTTTTGTAAAAATACTGGTTGTCATTATTCTTCATCAGATTGGCATTCTTATTTTTATTGAAACGTTTGACAAACCACTCCTCCACAAACAGCCCCTTGATCACTCGTCTTAGACTTACGTGCTTCGAAATCTTCGATAATTTTTACCTTCAAGGTTTCCATTGATGGTAAACATGGCGAATGAATCCGGTAAACTATACAACAATAATATAGCAAGTAGTTCATCGATAACTATCCAACCGATTTCTCTCAACTTCTTAACCGCATCAAAGAAATCCGCGATGTGCTTCTTCAAGTTGTCATCCTCTTGCATACGAGTCAATACAAGCCTTTTGAATAACGACGCTTTTCTTGCAGAACCGCTCGACTGATACATAGATTTTAGCTTATCCCAAATAGCCTTAGAACTTTCCAAACCATCCAATGCAGCTAACTCACTTGGACTCACCGCTAGCAATATGTCAGACTCGGCTTTTCTGTCCATTTTTACCCAATCGGCATATTTCGAATCACTTAGCTGTGGTTTTGGTAACGATCCCGATACATATTCCCATAGAAAATTTTTAATCAATATTGCTCGCATATGTATCTTCCATGTATCATAATTATCGCCATTAAGTCGATCTATCTTAATAGATGTAGCCATATCGAAGTTTCTTCAACCTCAAAAAACAATAACGTACATAGACGCATTCATTACGACGTACTGTTTTAGTTCAAATCACGGCTTATATTTCACTCACCAACAGTCCCTGGGTACTGGGCCCATAACCTGAAGAGTTAAAGGGCTACAAAGAACATTTATACGGTTTATCACACTTTTATTAGTATAATTTGTGAATACAATGCTTGCGGTGGAGTGACGTGACAATGACAGCTCGATAATGTATTTCATTTGTTCTAATTTGTTTAATTTTTCGTTGAAATTGAAATGTATAGTATTTTTTTTTGTGCAAGTTTGTAAATGTGAGTATAGTGTAGGCTTGTAATGTTAGTTTATATTTGAGTAATTTTCTGGTGGTTTTAAGTATTTCCACGGCTTACTCAAGTGTCCTGCTGGCGGCAGTGTCGTGTTCCGGGTTGTGGATCCTGACTACATCGGTTAGGCTACACGATGGCTGGGGCCCGTATGCCGTCTGTATGGACAGGTCGACTCAAAACTATGGTCCTTTCTTCAAAAGGCCAACCCAGACCCTATACTGCACTCATATAGTTCTCTTTAATATTGTACACCTACTTAAAAAAAAAGGACACCTCTGTGGTTTGTTTCGGCGTTTCTTCCCAGAGTGAGTCGTAGGAAATGCCGGCGCCTTCTAGCTATAAAATCCGACTTGTAAAAATGTCTGAAAAGATTTACTTGCAGAAATAAATATCATTTATCATTTATAATGACAATTGGGAATAGTTCTTATTAGATGGCACTGCTCACGCAATTCGTTCTACTTTACTATAACATGGCGGGTAGCGACTCTTGTATGGGTCTTTTTGTTTTGCGTTATGCGCGTATAGAGCGGGTAATGACTCTTTAAATAAGCCTACACACGTTGTCTGAGAAACTCTATGGTCAACAGACTACCATGCGACTAGAGTACAAATCTATTAAAAGATTGGACTCGAGAACAGCACTGCATGACAAGGAGCATCTGAGAAAAAGAACACTGCAACGCGAAATATTCGGACGAATCGGCACTGTGAAATACATTGGTCTTTGATGAATTTGTTACACCGAAGTAAGTTAAATGTACTTATTGTTAATTTGTATACAAAATGCTGATTAGCATTGTGTATAAACAGCCTTGTACAAACAGTTTTATCATTCACTTACTAACATATTACACAGTAGGGAGCATCGTGCAAACCGAGTGTGTTATAAAATAAAATAAATAAATTTGTTTAAAATTCATGATATTTTTTATGAAAGTTATGTTTTATTATCAAAATGAAACTAGTGTTATGTGCTGTGTTCTTTATCACTGTTCTTCAAGGTATTTATATATAATTTATTGTTTATAAGTTTTTTTTTTCAGATGATACGATTAAGATATTGCCTAAATGTATCATTTTGAAAGTAGTTTATGAACTATTAGTATGAAAATTATAAAATCATTGATTAATTATTTTCAGTACAGAGATTCTATGAATGCCTTTGATCCCCGATTCTGCTTCCTAAGCATTCTATTGGCTTACACTACTCAAAAAATTCAAAAAAGTATATGGTGATTCTTTAAAATATAGTTGAAATCGAAATAATTATTTGCCACTAAATATTTGAATACACAAAAATATATTATTATCTTAAACATATAAACTGACATTATAAGCGCGAATGTGTATATATGTATGTGAGTATATATATGTTTTATGCTCTTTCACGCTAAAAGTGCATAACGGATTTGGATGAAACTTTACAATAACATAGCTTATACATCAGAATACATAGGCAACTTTGTACTGCAAGACTCGAGATACAATCGGCGGAGCCGCGTGCGAAAGCTAGTTATACATAAACATAATATATTACGATTATGTTTTGAGAGTCAAAATTCCAAAGGAACTCTCGATGGTAATAGTCAACTACCAATTTGGCCTACGCCAGGTGAAATAATATACCTACCATTATGGAGTTTATTACTTTATTGTATTGTAGTGCTGTATTGTACTGTACTGTATTGTAGTGCTACGGGTTCACACTATGCAAGGAACTGCACTTTGTGTGCGTTTGCTTATTAATTTGTTTTCATTGCGGAATCAATAAACCGAAGTAAGCTTAATGTGTAATAACTTAATTTGTATAAGAAATGCTAATTAGCCTTGTGTATAAACAGCCTTGTACAAACAATTTTAATTTAAAAATAGTAGTTGTCGTGTTATTGAATTTGACGTATATAAAGATGGTAGGCCAAGGAGGGCTCGGCCCTCTTTACCATCGCAAATTTGCCAGACTCCTCTTTTAGAAGACTCTTTCAGTCTTGCAAGGTCAACCTCCGATATTTTTAAAAACTCACTCTTATTTAAACTCTTATTTATCTTTTATTTACCGTCACCCCGTCGGGATTTGAGGCGAGATAGTGTATTGAAATCGAATCGAATAAAACCACACGGTGTGCCACTCTGCGCATGAAATAAGAGGGAGCTGGTAACAGCTGTAATTAGGAAATCAGGAACGTCTGCCCGCAATTCTTATCTAAAACCCATCTGAACCTTCTATCTCGGTGGCGCAGTTGTAGCGAATGCGTTTGCAGTGCTTGAGGTCTCGGGTTTGATACCCAGATCTGACCTAATGGTCCGCAAATATTTGTTTAGAACTCTGGGTACTTTCTATGTTCTATGTGTACATATATATATATACAAAAAAGAGCATTTTTATGTATTTATATCAGTTGCCCACTATCCATAATACAAGTCTTGCTTAGTTTGGGGCTGATGACGTTGTGTGTAAGATATCTGAAATATTTATTTATGAAATTATTTATTTATTTTCTATTATTATTACTGTCTACTATTTTCTACTTCAGAGATTACTAAGGGGTATAATATTTAAGAATCGTTCTGGCTCCCGGTAGCCGTTTTTATATGCTATTTACCGTATTTCATAATTAATGTACACAATAACTATAAAGTGAAGTCTTATGTCTATTTTATAAAAAACTTATGTAAAACGAAACATTAAATTACAGTTTATTTTCAGTTTCAGTAAAATCTCGAGAAAGTGAAGACTATCCCGGTATAGACGCTCTCATTCAGAGACTAAAACAAGACCAATGGAATAATGACGAAACACCATGCCTTGAAACGACGCTGCAGATGTTGAACAACGTCAAAAACTTTACACTATGGGCAACTTGGGGTTAGTAGTAAAATAATACTTTTACGATAATAACAAGCGTATGTGTCATTTTCGATGACTCCAGTCAGACACGTTTGTACATTAAATCCAGTTAACGTACATACGCGTGGAGTGATGGCTCTGAATGTTGTACATTGCGCATTTGTACCACGTTGAACGAAATGCGCAAACGCCATGAGATTCTCGGTTTGACGTCATTCAAGCACTCATAGCCAAGTTAGGTGATTGGAAATAATAAACGATTGTAAGCAAAGATGGCGCGGTCAGACCGTCTGTGGCATGATATGTGTGTGAATTTACGTATGATTAAGCAGTCGGTCCCGGTTTTTATAATAATAGTTATGTTGGGCAGATTGGCGGGTTCGAATCGCAACCTGTACTCGTATGTTAACTTAACCCAACGTGGTGGCATTTACCTGATTTCTGATTCGCCTGAATCTGAGTTTTGTTCTGATGCTCTGAATAAAATGCAGTTTGCGTATACACTGATTTAATTCCTGATATGGCATTTTACATATATTTGTTGTTATATTTACATATACTATATGATTTAATGATTTTTTTGCCTGGCTATTTCAATTGACCAGTTGATCATGCTGCATCAGTTGATGATGTTAACTGTAATTATTCTACTTAATATTGAGGTTAAAATTGTTATATTCTTTACCTAAAACTTTTTATAAACAGAGTTGACCCCAAAAGAATTTACTTATCGGCCAAAACTTAACTAAGGTTAGAATTTGATTGCAATTTATTATATATTCAAGTATATTTCAGCGTGGAACGCAAATGCATTTCCATCAGGCAGTTTCTACGGTTCGTTTAATCAGTTGGGCAACTTCGGTCAGTGCATGAACCCACCCTGGTTGCAGACCCACCCTCAGTTAAAAACCCAGTACTGCCTTGCTGAAGTAATAATAACACATAGAGAATTAAAGAAAAATAAATTGGATCCCTATGGATCAACTGAAGTGTTTCTGAAAGTAAGTTAAGTTTGTGAAAATAAATAATCTTTTTAGTAGTGGTTAATATTGTAAAAAATGTATAGTGTCACTCCTTGGTCCAGAATCTCATACTACTAACTATAAATACAGTGTATTTGATATAAGCATTAATTCTTATTTTTTTTATTCTCAGACAAAAACCTTATTGGGCATACCCGTCCACCGTTTTACATGGGGTGTTTGCGTTCCTGCCTCGTGCCAGTCCACTTCGGTTGTCAAGCTTGTCAGAAACATGTACTTAGGAACTCACTTCAGGGCCATTTTGAATCCGAATATCACAGTTGATGGCTGTCAGGTAGCTGGTACAAAAGAAGAATATTCAACTGGATTTTATTTGTTCACGTAAGTTTTGGAAATGTCAATTTTTTTATGTATTTATTAATACATCATCAAGCTACGTCCAATACGAGCAACGTATTAATTAAGTTTGTTGCAAAAATGGTGGAAATTATCTCATTGGGAGCTTTTATTACGTGAGCAGCGTAAACAGTTGATGTTGACGGTATGTTGACAGTAAACAGGTGTTGGTGACGGATTAAGAATACAGAGTGTCACCACCCCTATTCATCCCGCGGGTGTCGTAAAAGGCGACTAACGGATAAACTACGCAAGACAACATCAATGCAAAGAGAAGGAAAACTTGAAACCAACCCTATACCAATCCGTCTGGCCAGCGTGGTTTATTAGGCCAAAACCTCCTTTCTAAGGAGAGGCCTATGTCCAGCAGTGGACTGTTAAAGGCTGTTGATGATGATGATAGGTGATTGGAAGCAATCACCGAAGGTAAGCAACGACGGCGCGGTAAGACCTAGATAGGTGACCGTTTGTGACATGTATGCCTCCATCACATAATGTTTGAAGTTTAATTGATAGAATTTGTCCATAGAAAAGCCTGGCCAACATATTTCAGATATGATTCTATTCTCGATCACATAGAATTTGGACAGTCTTTATCTCGTTGAGATTAAGACGTGATGGCATACATTTTAGCGTTAGGATATATATATATATATATATTGTAGCTGTAAGTCGGTACCGAAAGCCATACCGTAGTAAGTTATCTTATAGTGATAACTAAAACTGAGTTCCTAAATAATAAATATGACTCCCATTGTGTACACCATGGTTATAATTCACTTCGACCCATACACATGCCATTTAAGTCTTTAGCAAGTCGTTAATAATGTACATAATCAATAATCCCAACTAATTTTATAGTTAAACACGAAAATGAGTACGTTCCTATATTTTCATATATTTTCAATGCTGAGGTTGAGTTTAATTTTGCATCCTGGGATATACCTCAGTCTTAGGGGACTACAGAAGACGCCGACAAGTTCCTGAAGCTCCTCCCCACTGCCGAGGTAGGCCGCTGCCAGGTTTAGTTGGTAGACCGGGTTCTCCAAGAGTCCCGCACACGATATTCGTCTCTTCACAGAAAAAGGGTCATGATGATCTTTTTGAATTTTAAAACCCGATTGTAGTACCTAAGCGAACTATGTTTGTTAGTTTTTCTGGGCGGTTTCCGCTCTAAGGCCTAGCTATTGAACTAATATTGGAGTGTGTTGTTGTAGCATTCGATCTCCATACGCCCAGAGATCTCAGTCTCAAGGCTGCAGCTTTTGCCTCTTCCTATATCACCGGGTCTAGAGGTCTTAGGTTCAAGAGATACTCTAATGCGACTGATGGAGTTGTTCTCATACATCCTGTTGCTACCAAGCTTGCCAAGTGTTGTAGACTTTGGAGCTTGGATTTCACTATGTTCAGTTGGGTCCTGGGCCACCACACAACTGTACCGTAGGTTATTGAGGGTCTGATTACTGCTGAAACCTCCTTTCTAAGGAGAGGCCTATGTCCAGCAGTGGACTGTTAAAGGCTGTTGATGATGATGTTGATGATAACTGCTGTGTATAACCAAAGTGATCTTTGGATTAAGATCCCATCTCTTACCAACTAGTCTTCTATACTGATTGAAAGCAATGCAGGCCTTCTTTGTTTTTGATTCGATATGACTCCAATTCAATTTATTGTCAAGGATTACACCCAGGTATTTCACTTGTGTAAATAGGTAGAGTTTTGTTTAAAATAATTTTGGTAGTCGTAGTTTTGGTAACTTCCTCTTGTCAGTAAAAAGTTCTGTTTTGTTCGGTTTTACTGAGAGATAATGTTCGTCACACCATTTTTCCACAATCTGAAAAGCTGAGGACATGACTTTGCATGACGTTCTCAGCGTTTTCATTTATCAGAATTGCTAGGTCATCAGCATAACCAATACTAATGTATTCTCTATCATTTTACCTCCTCAGGAGACTGTCATGTTCCAGAGAAGTGGCGATAGGACCCCCCCTTGAGAGCACACTTCGCACGCGTGGTAGTGTTCCCCACTATCCGAACCGCCCTTTTGCCTACCAGTTCGGTAATCCAACCTCTGGTGTCTTGGTCCACATTAAGTTTTCTCTCTCTTTTAAAATAAACACTAACCGAGTTAGACTCGGTGCGGGATTCTACGCTCTTCACATTACCCTCCTGGGGTAGTTTAATCCCTCTAAGTGTACTCATTGTTTTTGTTGGACTTTGTCGGGAAATACCAAATAACTCACACACTCTTGCCCAAGGATGTGCGGTACTTTCTTTTTGAGGGGAATTTAAGTCCCCATGGCTAAGTGGGCCTGGGTATGGTTTTGCGCCGCCACGGTTCGGCTGTGCGGGTTTAGAGCTAGGAGTGAGGATAAGCTAGGGGGTTAATGACAGTTTTTGGTACGGCCAGAGGTTTTTGTTTTATTAATTACAGAGGGTAATTGACTAAATACGGGCGGCAACCTCGTGAAGGATAGTCCTCTAGCCTTGATTAAGGGATCTCGGCGACTTGCGCTACTCCCTAATCCGTTCGCCAAACCCAGTATCGGACAGACACTGGAGGAGATCATCAAGCAAGAAGTGATATGTGTCTTGTTTGACCATCCCCCGCCCTTAAGTGAAGTATAATTAAGATCATTATTTTTTTTATTTATGATCTACAAGTACCTGTCAATGTGATTCTCACTTTCTTCTGCTAAAACAAATTTCCTTTTTGTCCTGTGGTTCTAACATCATTTTGACTTTCAGATTTGCACTAGCTACGCTGTTACTATTATCAGTAATATCTACACTTTATCTGACATTTCTGCCAAGCCATGCAGCAACTTCGAGTACAATTGGTAAGAATTTATTTCATTTTTAGAGTTCCGAAGCTTGCGACTCGGAACCCTTATAGATTCGTCATGCCCGTTCTCGACTTACTGTCCAAACGGTAAGTTCTAGAAAGATGAAACTTGGGAAATCAAATCAAACAAACCATTTTATTTCATATAAACCGGCACTTTTGAAACGTCAAGTAGTTAGTCAGTAGTCAGTCGTGAAGCTAATTGGCTGTTCCAATTCGTAGATCCTATGGAGAAGAACAGACAAGAAACTCCATGGACACTCTTTTCCAACATTGTTTTTACAATTTTTGGTTACATTGTTTAAGGCATTTTATTAAATGTGAGGACAATGTAACGATGCTGATATTTACACAGGTAGTGTCCAAAAATAATATAACAATAAATAGAAGTTGTGAGATGACCAGCTCCGACTGGCGGCGCCCGTATCACGAGTATGACCTATGCACCAGCCATCGTCCAGTTCAACCATTTCGTAGGGAGCCGAACGACCCGCTACACACGCCACCGCCAGCAGGACTTTTGAGCAAGCATGACATACTCACAACCGCCAGTCAACACACAAACTTATGCTACTAGTGACCACAAGGTGCTCACATGTACAATTCAAAATGTTCGCAGTTATACAATAATAAAACCATATATAAATATGCTACTCAAATATGTCACGAAACTTTAACTCGGGCACCATTTTGACTCCTAGATCCCTGATACTGTTCTAGCAAGGTATCCACTTCATATGGGCAGCGCAGTGGAGCTCTGGCCCGACTGTAACTCATCACTCCTCATTTGGCTATGTTGAAGTGCAGCTTATTGGTATTTCTCCATTGCGCATTGGTAAGGGATCTCCAGAAGGAAATCCCTTACCTGGACTCCTGCCAAAATACAGACGCAAAGAGGTCACACCGTGTGGTTTTAGTCGGTTCGAGTCCGACTCACCACCCCGTCGCAAGCCCCGGCGGGGTGACGGACGGAGTGAGGGGATTTCCAAACGTAAAAAAGGTACGTCATAAAGGATGCGATGTTACTGCACGTACCTCGGCCCGGGCAGAAACCGTGCTGGGCATTAGTGAGTTGACAGCTAACCTGTGCGTAGATGGACGAGTGCAATGCAGACTCAAATAGTTTTGCGAACGCTGACAGCACCGCCACCGGCATTACCCACTCACATCGTCACTTACACTGCCCTTAGAAACCGGTATCACTCTCGTAATCATCCAGCGATCCGAGTAATGTCTTTCCCTTAAACATAGGTTAAATATATGTAATAGTGGTTAGCTAAGCATTCTGCAACAGTCCATTACCATAAAGGGTGGTATACCATCAGGTCCGACTGAGCGCTTAGGTTTACAAAACACTTCCATACATTGATGACATCTCACTTTTAAAAACAAGTAATGAGGGATATTATAAATTAGTTCTGGTACATTAAAATGAACGACCTTCTTCGTGACCATAAAGTTGAAATCGTCGCAGACATCATAATCGATGTACGCCAAAGCTTAGTAACGCCAGCTTCATCATCACGTAAATGTTTTAATTTCTTGGCAATCCAAACCACGGCGGTACCTAGACTGACTTTCTTGTTTTTTGTTGACACTAAGACTTCTGTCACATGTTGTTTTCGTCCATTTTCAGGTGCCGTTCTGTTGAAATCATTTTGTATGAAGAAAAACTCGGCAGAACTGACAAAATTGAACAAAAATGATATTAAAAGTATCAATGGTATCAGATTCCTAACAGCAATTATGGTTGTAATCATTCATGTTATGTTATTTACTTTAACATCTGGAGCTGTTAACAGCGGGGATTTGAATCAAGTAAATATAAGACAGTTTAATTTTCAAAAAGAGACTTCTCATTTTCTTTTCAAGTTCATTTTCAAAACTATATATCATGTAATTATGTAGGTATAAGTACGTGTGTATGTATGTTTATATATAAAATAAATGCATGTATCTATGTGGGTATGTAAATGTTTAAATGTTATGTTCATTAATATCAGTATTTATGTAATGTATGTGGGTAAAATCTGTACATATGTTATGTTCCGTTTCCATGTTTTAATTTAAAAAACTTATCTCTAATTACTGTGCATCTACCACGGTTGGCTCTGCATCGCCCTAAGGTCGACTGGTAGAAAATGCCGACGGCATTAAGTACGCCTTTGTCACATTTATGCGTAAAGTCTTAAATAAAAAAAAACAAGGGATACTTAGATGCTATAATTATGTCCTAAAATAGTTCTTGTCTATTTTTTTCATTAAAAAAACTATATTTATTTTGTAACATGAATTAAACTTACAAGCAATTTTAACGCACTTCGGAAAATGAAATTATAAGTGCATCCATCAAATTCATAAAAGGTGTAAAGAACTTTTTTTTCTAAGAAGTCTAAAAATCTGTCTGTTATGCTCTCCCGGCTAAATCGTTGAACCGATTCAGATGAAAGACCTTGGAAATAGAAGGCCAGAGACTTTTATGGCGATAACCGACATTTAGGTTAGCGGGATGAGCAGAGGGCAAAAGCTAGTTTTAAAGATTCCTTACAAATTTGTCTGTACTTAATTCTTCATTTGATTTTGCAGAGCGACCATTATGTTATTAAATTGGTACCTTTTCATGTCATTGTGGATACATTTTTTGCAATGTCAGGATTACTGTTCGTCAAGGGGCTTCTGGCAAAGGAACAAAATCTCTTCATTGTTCTATGGAAGCGATATGTTAGGTGAGTTGATAAGTTTACACGCAGTTTATAGTTATACCGTTAACAAAAACATAGTGCTTCTAATTGTAACGGTTGCGTCGGTGACTGCGCTTGAAGTCTTGGGTTCGATTCCCGGGTCGGTCTAAATTTTTGTATGATTCGCAAATATTTGTTTTGGAGTTTGTACACTGGCGTGACGGACGGGGGTCGAAAGTCACTATCCGCCCAGAAGTCAGCTTTAGGCGGACTAACTTGGGCATTAACTTCGGCCTCTAAATCCCATGGGGGTGTTCCTGCCAAGGATCACGCTGCTTCGGTCAACCCCGTTCGGTAAAAGTGTATAGCTCTAACCGTCAATATCCTTTA
Source organism: Phragmatobia fuliginosa (assembly GCA_932526445.1). Lineage (NCBI taxonomy): Eukaryota > Metazoa > Arthropoda > Insecta > Lepidoptera > Erebidae > Phragmatobia > Phragmatobia fuliginosa. The sequence goes on along the minus strand of OW052079.1, from coordinate 13,422,075 downwards.
AGGGCAGCGCCCTAGGGGTCAGAACCACTGCCCACAGTGATGCACCATACACTGCAAAAGTACTTGGAAGTTTGCCAGTCTATTGCACTACATGCCATACTGTGCCATAGATGTACTTGCTTGTGCAGCAGTCTTGTTGAGATGCTGACTCAATCCAAATTAGGCAAAAGTCGCTCAAAGGCGGAACTAGCGTGGACCAGCTTCGAAAAAACCTGCCGGAAGTGCTTGTTGAAGAGTCACCTGCCGTCAAAGATCGGGCCCAGACAGAACCGATACGTTCTCGTATAGTATCATCAGCGGAGGCAATGTTGCTCCATCGTGGTTCATTCGTTTCTACGACCACGATGTAGCAACAGGGCTTCCGCCTTATCCCGGGCCATCCGTAAGCATAGCACTTGAATGCGACCAGGGAGACTCCTGTGGTGGCTAGGCGCGCCGCCTCTTTGAAGTTCGCCCATGGGCTGTATGTGTCTAGACAAGAGTGTGACCAGAGTATCATCGTCATAACAGATTATGCCCAGACCAGTGGTCAGGGTGAGGGCAGGGTGAGACGCCCAGTTGCACCCCATGTTCCACAGGTGTGGTCCAAAGACAGACGACAGACGACAGACGATGTCTGTAAACATCATTACCAAGAGCACGCCGCCTCAGCTCACTATCTCTTCAGTCACGGCTTTCAGGCGCATCACAGCATCGACCGTCGAACTCCGAATGGAAAGAATTCAAGAGTAGGGGCCACTATCCTCATTGTGAATGCATACAATGTAGCATGGTGACCCACATCATGGCGGTTTAGTAAGATGTTGCTGCATCATTCTCCCGGCCTCCGGAGGCCAGTAACATGATGCAGAATGATTGGGTCTCCGGTCTCACACTCACCAACGAATGACGACAGTACGAATGTTGTCATTTTAAGTTGGTTTTCTGTGTGAGGGTAGTAATACGTGGCTTTACTATCTACTACCGACTAACACCACACGATGTGACCTCTCTGCGCCTATGTTTGGGAGGGGTTCAGGGAACTGATTTTTATTTCTGGACCCCTCCCGGCTCCCGCCCGCACTGTTGCGGGCACCATCTCCTTATGAATTCTCTAATTGAGCGGCGTCTGGTCACACGTGGACGCCGCCCCCTCGCGGCTGGCCACTACAGCGGATGGCCGGGAAAACCCGACCCGTCTACCCGCGGCCAAACTCAGTGCGGTATGAGGCGCAGATGGGCGCGCCTCCGCCGCCCGGTTCGCCGGCGGTTACTATCTACTCCCATACCAACCGTCTCAACTACCGTGGCATAAAGATATGGTCAAAAAAAAAGGTGTGGAATATAATTATGAGGGGCTTTTGATTAATGAAAAAAAAACCTTTTTCAGATTAGTTTGTCTCGTTGCTATTATAGTCTTTTATTACATGTCAGTTATAAAGTTTCTTGGTTCGGGTCCTTTTTGGAAGAAATTTTTCGACCTCGAATCATTCATATGTCAGAAAAATTGGTTACCCAGTCTACTGATGATTAACACCAGTTTTGATACACTGGTAAGTCATAATGATATACTATTCTAATTTTGTGGATAATGACTTTTATAAAGGATAAGGAAAAAAATTATTGATGATTCACACCAGTATGGATACAATAGTAAGTTTTAATGATTTATTACTTTTATTATGGCATTGAATAGCTAAATTCAAATTCTGTTTTTTTTAGGGTTCCAGAGTTCATGACTCGGAACCCTTATAGATTCGTCATGTCCGTCCGTCCGTCCTCAACCTAAAGCCCAAACGGTTAGTGCTAGAAAGATGAAACTTTTCATGAATATGTGTTGTAATTACGTCGACAAAATGCTACAATAAAAATATGAAAATTAATTTTATTTGGGGTACCTCCCCTACATGTAAAGAGGGGATGATAATTTTTTCTTTCGGCTACCCCATCGTGCGGGGTAATTAGATAGGTCCTTTAAAAATCGTTTTTTGTTAAAAAATGATTTAGGTATCCGTTTGCCAGATATGCTACTTTAAAGGGCAGGCTCTTTTTTTTGTAAAAACAGGGCGTCCCCCCCCCCCCCCTCCTATAAAAGTCGTACGGTTGTCGCAAAAAATCTGGAAAATTCGTGATGGTGGTCCATTTAATGAACTTATGTATTGTGACCACAGATAAAAGAAACACAGGAGATTAGGTTTGTACACAAATTTATTCGTGTTCAGATGTCTCCGCGTTTCTCCCACTTCCTTCACTAACACAAAACCAAAAATTGTAAGCACGGCACACAAGCTCGTATTTCTCCCGCACACAAATAAACTTACAGCAACACCAATAAACCCACTAATATAACACATTCAAAAAGAAGGCGGCGCATCTACCTGTAGCTACGGATTCCGAATAAACACACATGTGTGCAAATTATGCAACTAGTAATGTTAAGTGATAATCATAGAAAAATATCGATTGAACTTCAGTTAGCTATATTACCTACTCTTTCTTCTAAAGATTTCATTGACTGTGAAAAGCAAAACTAAACAGGAGTTTAATTCGAACATATTCTATACAAGCGATGTTTTATCATAATTGGAATATTAACTAACTAATTACCAAGAAACAGGATATCAACTTCTCGAATCTAGACTAGAACACAGGTAAAAGTGCAAGAATTTTATTGATAAGGGTTTAATTAACCAGTAAAATGTAAATATTTATTTAAAACTTGCCGCTTAGACAGTTTAGGTGTTGCGTTCTTAGTACAGTAGTGTAATCTTACGTTTGCATATTTTTCCATTACGGCTTTTATTAGTATTATTAAATGGTTAATCATTGGCGATTGATCGTATTGGTGAAAATTTATTGGGACCAGCAAATTGTGCCATTTTTTGTTACGAACCAGCTTGAACCCCTTCCTGTCGCATTTATCCACATTTTTTTAAGTTTTTGATCCTTCGGATAGCTAAAATTTTAAAAATAAAAGCAAGGTATAATTATGCTTGAGTACCACAATAAATTAAAAATCTAAACTTTTTTATTTACACTTTTTTTACGTTTACATAATTATAATATTATAATTTATTTATATCTTTAATAATCATGCGTACTTAATAGAATCGTATAAAATATCGACAATCATAAATATCACAACACATCTCTAACACAAGCCGGCCGGCAGCGGCCGCATCCCGAAACTATCATGTGATTGAGAGTATCAATAAAACACTTATCCATTGCGCTATTAGACCAGCTGATTCATTGATCGATTCGCACTAAGTAAGCAATGGTTTTAAAAGTTTTTAGTTCCTAAAGAAAACGATTGATTTGATATTTCATCATATTTTTAAAATGTTTTAATGAATTCAGTATGAAAAACTATAATATTACTAGCTTTCGCCCGCGGCTCCGCCCGCGTGTATGTCGGTTATCGCGGTAAAAAGTAGCCTATATCCTTTCCCAAGTTCAGTTCTATCTTCATACCAAATTTCATCAAAATCGGTTCAGTGGTTTAGGCGTGAAAGCGTAACAGACAGACAGACAGAGTTACTTTCGCATTTATAATATTAGTAGGGATAGTACTTATATATGAAATTAGATACCACCTTTCTTGTAATTTACAATACAGTTGTTATTTTTGCAAACAATCGCTGAACAACGCGGCATTTTGTCAAAAATCATGAGCAGTGAAGACGTCGCAAGTTGGCATTCGACTAATGTCCGAAAATGGCATCAAGCCGCTGTGAGGCCAGATGCGTTCGCAAGCGGCACGCCTCAATTGCATATCTCCTGTGTTTCTTTTATCTGTGATTGTGACAGTTTTGTACCTACCTGTTTTATGAAAATAAATGACTTTAAATTTGTAATTTGAATTTAAGATTATCGAACAGGATGTCAATGGACACCCGGATGGAACGAAGGTCGTCTTTACTAGATATCACTATCTAAAATATTTAACACAAATATAAATTAGTAAATCTTTTACAGATATTTATTTAATATGTAAATAATACACATTATTTAAAACTTTTCGTCGTCGTATGTCGTATATCGTAACATTTTTTTCGGTCTAGCCCCCTTTCGCAACGCGCCATATGGAACTTCGTTCCAAAACTAATTTACTCGCAATCAAATTAAAAAGGTTATGATACCTTCCACTTTCCGACGTTTCGAGTCTACCCGTGATTACTAGCGGTATAACCCGTACGAAACGTCGGAAAGTAGAAGGTATCTTAGCTTTTTAATTTTACCGCGAATAAGTCCCGTATACAGAAAAAAACACGAGTGTGTAAAAGTCGCGGAAATTTTAAAAATAGTTTCAAAACTAATATATTTTTAGAAAGTATAATACGAATGTTTTTTTAGCAATTTTGTTCCCACAGTATATACCTATACCCCTCATTTAGGTTTAGACTACTGAATATGAAGTATTTTAATTAATTATTATCATTATCTATTTCTTTTCCAACAGTGTTATCCAGTGACTTGGTATACTGCTTGTGACTATCAACTTGCAGTATTTGCAACAATACTGTTCTATCTATATCAGAGGAAGAAAAGTTTTGCTTTTAAAGTATTCGGATTGTCAGTAGTAATGTCTTCAGTTATTCCAGGAGTGTTAACTTATTGGAATAATATACCTTGCACGATGCATGATTTGGAGTAAGTGAAAACATGATTCAATTCGTTAATACATTTATAAGTAAAACTATTTTAACATTATCACAAAGTTGCCTGCAAGTATTATTATTTGTTTGAAATTATTATTCCAAAACGACATTAGTACTCCCTCGCTCGTGATATTAATTATGGAATCTTTAAATAAAATAATTACAAATAAAAATAAAAAAGGAGAAAGTAGGACTAAAAGAGGAGTATTCTGAAGAAGTCTGAATTTTGATGCGGAAGTGGAAGACATATCGTCCAAAGAAGTAAGAGTACTGCTCGGAACGCCCACCTCGGTAGGGCTCCCAGAAGTCAATCCAACTACTGGGAGCCGAGGAACATTGGAGCGTCTGCGTATTGAAATGTGTTAATTGTGTAGTTTGTAAATTTTGCTGACACGTGAAGGTCGCAACTTACGTGTCATATATTTGTTTTGTATTCATTTTTAATGTTATGATTGTTATTGACATAGGTTATGTTTATAATTGTAAATTGTTAATTTAGGATAAAGATTATATAAAATTACTGTCGTAAATTTTTGTTGGTGGGAAATAATATTCTTACGTTATATAATTTTGTTTGAAGTAATTGAAAGAATTCATACATAGATAAGCTTGGCCAGCATATTTCAGCAGAAAATTTACCACGATAATTGTCACCCTTGCATTATTAGGGAGTCTCAACTCACCACTTTAGGTTGATTTTCTGTGAGAGTGTATTATCTTCCCAGTGCAACCAGTCCGTTTTTAGGGTTCCGTAGCCAAATGCCAAAAAAACGGAACCCTTATAGATTCGTCAAGTCTGTCTGTCTGTCTGTCTGTCCGTCCGTATGTCACAGCCAATTATTTCCGAAACTATAAGAGCTATACTGTTGAAATTTGGTCAGTCGATGTATTCTGTGAACCGCATTAAGATTTTTACATAAAAATAGAAAAAAACAATACATTTTGGGGGTCCCCATACTTGGAACTGAAACTCAAAAAATTTTTTTTCATCAAACCTATACGTGTGGGGTATCTATTTATAGGTGTTCAAAAATGATGTTGAGGTTTCTAATATCTTTTTTTTCTAAACTGAATAGTTTGCGCGAGAGACACTTCCAAAGTGGAAAAATGTGTGTCCCCCCCCCCCTCTAACTTCTAAAATAAGAGAGTGATAAAACTAAAATAAATATATGTTGTACATTACCATGCAAACTACCAACGAAAATTGGTTTGAACAAGATCTGAGTAGTTTTTTTTAATACGTCATAAATCGTAACACGCAATTTACCTTTCGTCCAATCAATACACTAGTATAAAAACATCGATGAAAGTTACAAAGAACTACAAGAACTTTTATATGGTGTTACTTGCTGATACGGAACCCTTCATGGGCGAGTCCGACTCGCACTTGGCCGCTTTTTTCTGGCATGGCTTGTCAACAGTATGGCATACTACTACCTAAGGCGATTAACACACGGCACCGCGCACCGCCGCGGTGGGCGGTGGCGGTTGAGCGGATTTTGTAGCGGTGCACCGCGCGGTAAGGCGGTTCTCGCGCCTTACCGCGCGGTTGGATTTAACGTGGTTTTGACCATTTTGATCATAGACTGAAGTGGTGGCAGCAATCTGGCTTTTATTTTATTTCCTTTACTCACAAATACATGCATCAGCGGACTTAATGCGATTTTGTTTCTTAGAAAAAAAAGAAGATATTGGGTTCATTCATTTTTACGAAGCAGAACTCTAAATAGGGCATTAATTTTATTCTATAAAAATTCGACACAACATAAACTTACATTTTTTAACTATACGCGAATATCCGTTTTTTTTCCACTCCTTTATTTCATTATTTGTTGGCAAATTTCATTTTTAAATTGCAACACGTCCTGCACCGACGATGATTTTTAATTGAAAATAAAGCACTGTATTTCTACTCTGTATAATTACAAATACAGTGTTATATTATGTACTACATTGTTTTGCTCAAACCGCTTAGAATACAATTTCATTGGTGTTCATTATGCATGCCTTTTATTGGTTTACATATATGATCTATATTGTGTTGTAATGTTTTTTTTCAGTGTTGTATATGTCTACTATTGGCGTGTAATCAATAGATAAATAAATGAGCCGCGCGGTTAAGCGGCGGCCCGTGTGTGAGGCACCGCCCAACCGCGCGGTCGCCAGCGCGGTTGGGCGGTGGCGGTGAAAACACAGCTGGACCGCGCGGTCGGTCGGTGTACGTGTGTTAAGCATCAACGGATTTCGTATACCTCAATACGACATGAGATCCGCTTCACCGCCAACCGCGGCGGTGCGCGGTGCCGTGTGTTAATCGCCTAAAAATGCATAATATGTTCTATATTAAAACTTTCATTTACTTTTCGAAAAACACAAAACATAAGCTGATTAAATGTTTCAAATTTATTTTCTATGCAACGTAGAACACTTTTAAATAGGTGTTGTTAAAATAATTTGTGGTTTTTCTTCACTTAATTTGAGGTTTGGGAAATGTGAATAATATTTTCAATCAATTTTCTTCAGGATGGTGATTAGTAAGAGAGACTACGCACACTTAGGTTTCATGTATACCAAGGCTTACAACCGTGCTGGACCATATCTAGTTGGCATTGCAATGGGCTACTTCATGCATATCTATAAACCTACTCATTACCGTCAGAGTGTATCAACGGTCAGTTAAATTTAACTTTAGTTTTACTTGTACAATAATATTTGTTCTACACTTTCGCAGAGCACCTAGTTGAGTGCTACTACTAACTGCATGGTTGGAGCAGTTTAAACGGTCACCTCCGTGCTGGATTTTCTGGATCGGATCCCCCTTTAGTACAGAAAAACTTAATGTGATTCATTAATTCTTGTTCTCAATCTACCGATTCATGACTCGTCTACAAAAGTATCTCCTGTCCTCTTCCAGTCTCTGAAATTACAGTCCCGTGTCTCACCAGTATATCCTTCCCTAAATCGTGATCATAATATGTTTTTCTAACCCTAAGCTACCTAACTTGCTGTCTTTTCTAAAAAAAATTATAATTACCAGAATGCAAGATACTACAAAGGGTCAATTATCCCTTCTTTCCTTAAAAATAGAAACAACTCGCGCTTCCAATACCGTCATAATATTTTAATATTTTTTCAGGTATTTTCTATACTTGGAACCGTTATTTCTCTATGTATAATGATATTGTATTTTAACTTGGGCACTTTAATGTCGGAACGGCAGTATGACGCATTAGAAGCAGCTGCAGTAGCAGCAATATCTAGAACTTTATGGGCTACTGCAGTATGCTGCATAGTTGGAATGTGTGAATATGGATACGTGCGTAAGTATTTCATCATCATCACCATCATTTTCATAATTAGTTTTTAATAATAACCCACCACTGAAGTCAACGTTGTGGCTAGGTAATCTTTCTGTTGGGTGGCTTTAACTTAAACCGTCCGAAGGCCTCCAACTAAGCTTCACTACTGGAAGCAGGACGATATCGCCTATGTCACCGTTTTACACAATACAAGGCGGGACACCGACCTGCGGTTTAGTGTGCAAAACGACATCCCCCAGTCGCACCGGGGTACACACCGGGCATATTCCCCCAAGTTGTGGCCGCTAAGACCCTTTTGCGGTGATTGGAGAGCTAGTAGACTCTACCACATCCCCTTCGCCGTCTCCATCGAGCGGGATCGGCCCTTTCTCGATTCAACTCTGCGGACTCCTTTTGGCAGCATTATGTGCTCACACAAGGAAACCGTGACCATCCCTCATAACCCTCATCACCGAAGCAACCGGTGAGTATCTGAGTCAATCGGTAAGTGACACAGTCGGTCCTCTCGCGTTGGTTAGCACAAGCCTAAATTTCGAGCAGTGCCTGCCCATTCCGCAGAGCTTGAGCGTGTGTGTGCCTTCCGCCGTGGCATTCCGGCCTTATTATCCGGCGCTGTCTCATCGCCATTTCGACAAACAGAACGAATATGGTCGTAGACCATCGTATCCATGTCGGCTCGATTGTCGAAGGTTGGAGATCGCGCCAGCACCGGCGCTGCCCTGTTTGATCATATCATGAGCCGTTGCAGACTTCTAAGTTACGCGTTACAGCGGGAGGAAACCGCTAGATCGTCAGGCAAGGCCGGTGCCCCAAAGAGGACCATGGATCGCACGACGCCCATGCACGAGAGTGATTTTCGCCTGAAATACTCTTGGAAGCTCAACCGACTCGTCAGGATGAGTCCTAGGTACATAATGTACTGGCCCACGTGGACTTACGATAGTGATATTCTACTGCATACGACGTTTTGGAGACGTTCATGGTATCATGCCACTAACGGTTACACATCCATGGACTAACCGAGCCGTCGTTGATTGTTTCTAATCACCCAGGGCAACGGGCCTATGAGTGCCTCCATTAAATCTATACGAAACTAATTTTACAAACCATTTAATATTTTGTTTCTTATTTTTTTTCAGCACTAGTTACAGAATTCCTTAGCATGCGGATTTTCGTTCCTCTCAGTCGACTAACATACGGCGTGTATTTATTGCATTTTGCAGTCCTACTACACACGAATAGAGCACTAACTGTACTATCACCTCCTGTATTTCACTTCTTTGACGTTGTAAGTATAACTGATATTTATAATACTAATGACTGTTTTCGTCAACGTTCCCCAACTTTAAGGGGTCACCTAGAGACTTTCAGCTAATCCTTAGTAGTACTTTAGCCTTCGCAAATTTTTAGTCGACACCGAAATGCTTAGCTATCTTTTAAAATTTAGAGGTTACCTATGTTAAGGGGCCCCTAATAAGAAGACGATTTACATACTGTTGGTGAAAACAGACATCAAACGTGGCAGTTTGATGCAAAATAGAATTCAAAAGACATTACGGAAGTGTCCATAGATGATTCGCCCCAGGACTAACGTCAACAGAAAAATGCCTAAACTATTTTAATCGATTATAGTTATAATTATGTAATTAATTATAACATTATATTTTTTTTTCTGGTAGAGTTTATAAGACTGACACTCCAGAGAATTATATAATTCTAATGGAAGTTTAAGATTTTCAGTTTATTTTTCAACTTATAGTTTATAATATATATATGTCGGAGCGTCAGGGTAGGGCTCACAGCGGTATTAGTTGAGGCTATACATCGTGGGCGTTGCAACGGCAGGAATTTCCAAAATAAGTGTACACTTGTGTTGTTCAATGTCGTATTATTTAAACATCTTACATATTAATACAAAAACATAAACGATTAACAAGATTGAAACTAGTTAAGAGCCAACAGGTTAGCACATGTGCACCGTGCGGTAGCCGTCAGTAGAATGACCGACCGCCATTGCTAGTGGCGTGACATGAGACTACCCCCATTCGGATCCGATCATTCGAATCCGCTCTTATTTAAATTCATTCAACATCATCAATATCGATTACAGAATCGACTAAAACAAACAAAACTAATACATTGAGCTATGATTACAATAAATCATTATTAACAGTAATGTAATTTATGGTACATAATCACGCGCCGTCATATATATATCGTATCGATTATTTGAGCTGGCAATACTGTTAGGCTACGTCCGCCCATACAGGCGGCTTGCTAAGCTCCTAGAGCCTAGCGAGTCACCTAGCGAGTTGCTACTCGCTAGGTTTCGCTAGCTTCGCCAACATGCTAGAACGTTCGTTATATTATGCCTAATATAACGAACGTTGCAGCATGTTGGCGAATGGCAGCATTGCGTGCTTGATGCCTAGCAACAAACGTGTTGGTTTTTTGTCACGAGGCGCGAGGCATTTTAGAAGAAACAAATGGATGAAATATTAATTACACCAGTTTTTAAAAGTGAACCTCTGTGAAATCCAGTTAATGAACTTCATAAAAATGCGGTTGTCTCAAAAGAAAAAAAAATATTATTATTCTCTTTATTTGATAATGTCTACATCTAGATTACATTTTTTAATATAAATATAAAAAAATACAATTAAAAATATAAAAAATAGTATACCACCGACTTCGCTTATTCATAAAATTTTTCATCATAATTACGCAATTGTTTGTACAGAATATTAAACTCAACATGACTTGACCGTGACTTATTTATGTCGTGAATCCAACATGACCGAAGGCCGTGAAATAGTATATTTTAAAGATGAATTTTCTGTAAGTAGCAATTTAAGATCTATTTTAACCGACTTCAAAAAAGGAGGAGGTTCTCAATTTGTCGGAATCTTTTTTTTATGTATGTTCAGCTTTAATTTTGACGTTTGTGAACCGATTTCTAAAATTATTTTGAATTGGATTTGTCACAGTTCATAAGTCGTCAAATCGTCACCATGTCGGGATCTGGTGAGGGGATCTCAAGGAAATCGAGGGAACTCCTCAAATATCATAGGCAGAATTGTCGCGATTTAGGTACTTGGAATAGTTTTTCTTTGAAGTCGGTTTTTTGTTAAAATTATTAAAAGTAACATCTCGTCAACGTGCCGAAAAGCAAATGACCAAGGTACCCAGCAACCCACCACGCAAACCACTTCTCAGTGCGGCCACCGTCTATCCTAGCAAGTAGCCAGATTATAAGCCACTTAGCTCTAGGCGCTAAGCAAGCCTCCTGTCTGTGCGGACGTAGCCTTAAGTTTCTGAAATTAAGACACTGACGCAACACCGAGCATTACGGTGACTGTGGGAATGGAAATCATTGCCACATTAAAATAATAATTACGCGATTGAATGATTACTTTCATTTCATAAGTCATTAACATAAGAATCACAGGTGACCATGATTTTATCCTATACCTAGATGATTATTGTTCGTTCATTCGTTCGTCAGTAGTTTAAAACGGAACGTGGTCGTGGGGCGAGCATTACTATATTATCCTGGATCATCTCGTGCTAGCACCACGTGTCCGGTGGAGTGTCGTATTTAGATTCATTAATCATGGGCTGCTATTCAATATCTATTTCGTGATCGAGAGTTACAATAAAGTGATTGTACGAGAAGCATTGGCATTATTCTCTACGCCCAACCGTCTACGCTCAATTGAAAATATTATATGAGGCCTACTAATTTTTTTATTGTACTACTTCAATCTTAATTTATCTAACTTGTGCTACTGTGCTACTTCTGTGTGGATGTGTACACACTTGTATTGTGGATGTGTTTTATTTATATTTCAGATTATTGATACAGCTGGTATAACATTATTCTGTCTTGGGCTTAGTTACATTCTTTGGCTGATAGTTGAAGCACCATTGAAGAATTTATCTGATCATTTCATATGTAACAGGTCTGTTTTCATTTATTTATTAAAATGCTATGGAGGATATAGAGCTTCTATAGTCAGAACATTAGCAGACCAAAAGACAGACCACCACATAAAGTAATAAATTGTACAAGATAATACAAAGTAATAAAAACACATGTTATATATAACATTCTCGTCACAATGTTCGTTCCCATACTCCTCCGAAACGGCTTGACCGATTCTTATGAAATTTTGTGTGCATATCGGGTAGGTCTGAGAATCGGCCAACATCTATTTTTCATAACCCTAGGACGCGAGCGGAGCCGCGGGCATCAGCTTGTATTACATAAAAGCATATAACAGACACATGTCCTGGTTTTGATCATAAGATAACAGTCGTAAAGCTCAGTTGGAGGCCTTCGAGCGGTTTAAAAACATCAAAATTACAAAATTTAAGTAGCCACAATGTGTCTCGCACTAGGCCAGCATGGGGACGTATGGCCTTCACCCTCTCCTGATAGGAGACCCGAGCCCAGCAGTGGGACGTTATGGATTGTTGATGATAATAATTTATCTACTGACTACCTATCGTGACGTAAATTACAGATATTAAAGTGTTCAACTTACACAATTAGAACTAATTACTATAAGGATATCACACACAGATCAACGGGCCATAATTATCTATTATTAAACGTAGATCTCTTCTTAGAAAAGAGGAAGAGGCCCGCTACACGATGCAGGCGGATTGGTGTAAGGTTTGTGTCAAGTTTTCCTTCTCTTAATTGCTATGTTTTTACTCATTTAGATGGCTGTTACGACTTCGGTAACATTCCTTAATGTTCTGTCGCCACCATCAATAAACTTATATTACAAATCTAGTTACAAAAATTATGACTAGATATTATCGTTAGAATGTGGCAAATTATTTATATGTGACTATTTGAGGAGCCGGTATTATTTATCAGGCAAACCGTCAGACTTAAAAATCATACTTTGAAACGAGTTTAAAAACTGGCTAATCAATATTGTCTCATTCAAGGTGGAAGATTCAAGAAGAAGATGATCAAACCATTCCAAGAACAGAGTTGAAACAAAAAACTATGTAATCAAGCTATTTTATACACCAATAATAACGCTAGCACCAATTAACAATCAGACGGGATTACTGAGTATTATTGAAATAAAGTTATTTACACTATATTTAAAATAAGCAACCACAACAAATTAAAAAAACAAAAATCGACCATGTTTATTACAACAAAATGAAAACACGTCTCAAACGTGATTTGAATGAAAACATCTGCAACAAGAAACAACCTGTCAGCGGCTTTTCAACAACACGATGACATATATGTATATAATATTGATTTTAGCTATTAAAATAAAAATTATAACCAAAGCTAGATTAAATGTATGTCTCACATCTTCGGGCTCTTCCCTCTGCTTAAGGGTAGGGACAGAGACAGTATTGCACGCCTTTGAGAGAAATCAATAGTTTATTGTTTTTTTTTTTTTTAAACTGTATTCGTAAGTTCTAGGACAGCATTATCTGTGTATTTATCACTCCTGAACCCGAATTGGTTGGATTCTAAAATTTTGTTTCTATTGAGGTATTTAGTGAGTCTGACGTTGATTACTTTTTTGAAAACTTTAGAAAGGGTGATACCGAGATGTGTCTGTAGTTTGAGACACTGTCTCTGTCTCCGGATTTGTAGATTGGGTGAACAATCACAGTTTTAAATACGTCGGTACAGGTACCTCTTAAGAGGCACAAGTTGAAAATATGGACAAGGTCAGGAATTATAGCATACCTCGCAGCCTTCACAATAGCTGATGTTATACCATCAAAACCAGCAGAACTTTTGTGCTGGAGACCTAGAATAATACCCTCCAGCTCAGCACCATCCACCTCCAGCATAGTCATTGAGTGTAAAGGAGAGAACTGAGAAGAACTGAGACTACTAGAAGTAAGGTTTTATAGCATTTCATTTGTTGAATTCTATATGCCACTTGTCTATGTTAAAAAAATAGTTATTTGCACTATCCACCGATTGAGAGGGACTTGCACAGCAATTTAATAGTTCCGAAGCCACGTTCCTGTTGTGATTCAAGTTCGCGATGAGTTTAATAAGCCGCCATGTATTTTTAGGACTATTTCTGGGCCTCTGAAACTCAGCGCGTTCATATTCAAGTCGAACTGTTTTTAAAACATTCGTACAAAAAATTCGATAACGGCGATAAGCCAATTTATGTGACTCATTATTTGGATGTTTTATAAATCTACGACAGAATTTGTCACATCACCAACAATCTTTAAGAGTCCACTGCTATACATAGGCCTCTCCTTGAAAAGGAGGTATTGGCCTACTATACCACGCTGGCCTGACGGGTTGGTATAGGGTTGGTTTCAAGTTTTCCTTCTCTTTGCATTGCTGTCGTCTTGCGTAGTTTATCCCTTAATCACCTTTCACGACACCCGCGTGGGATGAATAGGGGTGGTGACACTCTGTATTCTTAATCCGTCACCACACAGACACGAATTTGTCACGATGCCGTATATATCTTAAGAGACCAGGAGTGATCCACGGTTTAAAAATACGCTGTTTACTAGTAATGACAGTGGTTTGAGAGTGTGATTTAATAGCTGAGGACAGAATGGACACAAAACATTAACTTGCTGAGTTCGGATCTCGAGATTCTAATATTAACGAAAAATGTGTATTTTTAATATATCCGACAACCGCTGGAATATCAATCTATAAACTGTTTATGAGCATTAGTTTTATTTATAAGTTACAGAAAATAACAGTAGGTGGGATAGTCGGTGACCAGAGAGTAAAGCTCAAATGTGGTGGCACTGGAATGGAACTATTGATGTTATTACTATTGAAGTACCTTGAGGAAAATGAAATGCTGTCAACTTCCCAGTACGGTTTTCGGTCAGGAAAATCAACTGTCGATGCGGTCCACGCCCTTACCGATTATATTTTTAAAAAACTGGATGAGGGCATGAAGTGCATAGCAATTTTCCTGGATCTTGCTAAGGCTTTTGACACGGTCTCTATCGAAAAACTTTTGAGTAAGCTTGAGAGTGCTGGTGTGAGAGGAACCCCTTTGGAGTTGTTCAGTGATTATCTTAGCAATAGATCCCAAAGTACAAAAATTGAGAACTGTGTAAGCGAGCCACTACCTATACGATTTGGTGTCCCGCAGGGAAGCGTTTTGGGTCCTACTCTCTTTTTGCTGTACATCAATCAGCTCTGCAACTTACAACTCAAACATGGTTCAATCGTCACCTTTGCGGATGACACAGCACTAGTGTTTAGTGCACCAACATGGGCGGAGGTCTTTGCTCATGCACAAACTGGCCTTGACAGTGTCACTGTTTGGCTAAACAAAAACGTTTTGACACTAAATTCTCTGAAGTCAAAATATATGACATTCTCAAAGCGAGGCTGCCCACCACCCCACCCCTGGGCAATTGTTACTCACTGTTGCACACTCCAACGAAGTATGCAATGTTCGTGCGACTGTCCTCGTTTGCAAAATGTCGACAAAATAATGTACCTTGGTGTGCTGATCGATCACAATTTAAGCTTCAATGAGCACATTGATTTGCTTTCGGGGCGGTTGCGGAAGCTAATGTATGTGTTCAAGGGCTTGAGTGGGGTTGCTGACCATACAACAATTAGAATTGTATACGAGTCGCTTTGTCAATCATTGTTGATCTACTGTGTGATTGTTTGGGGCGGCACATATAAAACTACACTCTTAAAATTGGAGCGAGCACAACGAGCAGTATTGAAAAGGTCATTATCGTTACCTTTTCGCTTTCCTACTGTGGAACTATATAGGAATAGCTCTTTGCTAACCGTCCGACAGCTATTTATTCTATACACTATACTTAAGCAACATTCGCTCCTATTCTTTGACACCACAACTACAGTCAAGCGCCGCAAGTACAGCGTATGTATAACCCCAAATTGTTCTGACTTTTCTCACAGATCTTTCTCTTTCTTGGGCGGCTACCTCTATAACAAATTAAATAAAGAACTTGACATATACCCAAAGACTAGAGGATGTGTGAGAGAGTTGGTTCATAAATTTTTGGTCAAATTAGACTACGATGAAACGGAGAAACTTATGGTTATACGAAAATAATAACTTAGACATAATACACACAAACGCACACACACGCGCGCGCACACACACACACACACACACACACACACACACACACACACACACACACACACACACACACACACACACACACACACACACACACACACACACACACACACACACACACACATGCATACACACACATGAAATTAAAATGTTTTTGTTTTTTCTTTGTTTATTAGTTTTGTTTTAGACTCATTTTGCATATTCCTATGCGATGAGATAGATAAATAAGTTATAATAAATGTACGTTTTCACAGATTGACAAAATGTCCAATGTTATCAAATGGGGGGCCTGGAGATCTATGGTACAGGCTTCGGCTTAGTTTAGACTCCAGATCTCCCACAAATTACGATTATAAAAGATGTCATTTCTTATTGTACGAGTAATGTGATGTAATTTGTGGAGATGAAATAAACAATTATTATTATTATTATTATTCTCTTTATTCAGTCAATAAACATATTAATTACATTTTTAAATATATAAATATAAAAAATACATTTAAAAATATAAAAAATAGTAGACCACCGACTTCGAGTACAGGGACCAAGAAACCGGTGGTTAGGGCTCCAAAGACAGGAACCTCCTCACTATACGTGCCGTGTCAAGGAGGACCGCCTTCTGCATCAGACCCTTAATCCAGCCGTCCAACGTGAGCCTCTTAAGGTGTTGGTCGAGACTCTTGGCTATCAAACCATGAACAGAAACGACTATCGGAACAATGATCGCCGAATCGACATTCCACATATCGACAATCTCGTGAGATAAATCCAAATATTTTATTTGTTTTTCTTTTTCAACCTTCACGAGATTCTCGTCATGAGGAACAGCGATATCGATAATCATTGCGCGGCGCTGTGATCGATCTATCATCACAATGTCAGGCTTATTGGCGACAATAGTCCTGTCTGTGATAATAGATCGATCCCAATATAATGTAGCACGACCATTCTCGAGAACTGGGTCGGGCACATACCTGTAGTATGGCACCTCCAAATTTACAAGTTTGTATTTAAGGGCAAGTTGCTGATGTACAATCCTGGCTACTTGGTTGTGTCTGTGCAAATATTCACCGTTAGCAAGACGAGAACAACCAGAAATAATATGCCTGATAGATTCCCCGGGTCGGTGACATGCCCGACATATGTCAACGGTACCGTCCTTCAGTATATATTTCCGATAGTTATTCGTCATGATAACTTCGTCCATAATTGCACAAACAAAACCTTCGGTTTCTCCAAAGAGATCACCGTACCGCAGCCAGGAAGTCGATGCTTTAAAGTCTATATCGGGCCCGTTCAAAGCCCGATAAAACCGACCATGAAGCTCTTTGCCCTTCCATACCTCCTTGCGATCATCAATACTAAGTACTACAGGTTTGCGCCAATTCTCTTTAGCCAGAGCGAGTGGAGTGAATCCGTTATCCACCGTAACTACATTGCGATGCACCCCCATGTCGGTATTAAGAAAATATTCTCTGAGATTGTATATCTCGCGATTATGTAGGGTCTTGATATTTAAAAATCCACGACCCCCAAACTTTCGCGGGATGTACAATCTCATAACCGATGAACGTGGGTGGTGCATTCGGAATGCAGTCAGTAAGGTACGAACTCTCCTGTCAAGGGCATCTAATTCGGTCTGAGTCCATCTAAGTATACCAAAGGAATACATCAGAACCGGCATGACCCAACCGTTGTAGGCTCGCACCTTGTTACCCCCTGACAAAAGACTTTTAAGGACTTTTTTCAGGCGGCCGAAGAAGCGTTCCCGCACCGTTTGCTTCACATCAGATTCTGGTATTCCCAAGGATTGTGAAAAGCCTAGATATTTGTAGGTTTCGGTGGCAGTGAGAGACCTAAGTTTTGTTGAATCTGAAAGTTCTAATCCTTCAGATTCCACAATAACACCTTTCTTTACATACATGACTGCACACTTGTCCAAACCAAATTCCATTTTGATAGAATTACTAAAGTTTTTAGTAACCTTTAGTAACTCAATCAATTGTAATTTTGATAGAGCCAATAGTTTCAAATCATCCATATAAAGAAGATGAGATATAACCCGGTTACCTCTCTGCAACCTATAGCCTAACCCTGAACCCTCTAAGAGAGTGCTAAGAGGGTTCAAGGCCAAACAAAACCACAAGGGACTCAGACTGTCACCTTGAAAGATACCCCTCTCGATCTTTACAAATACGTCGCTTACCGCAGTTTGGCGGCATCCAGGATAGCGAAGGACTGTCCTCCATTGCCCCATACATGACTTCAAGAAGGTGCACAGAGTTGTATCAATTTTATACAGCTCCAGCACCCTCAAAAGCCATGAATGGGGAACCGAGTCGTAAGCCTTCTTATAATCTATCCAACATGTCGCCAAATCCTTACGATTACGACGTACTTGTTGGCTAATGGTCATATCAACAATAAGGAGCTCTTTAGTGCCACGGGTCCCACTTCTACATCCATTCTGAGAAACGGAAAGTATCGAATTATTATTTACATGTGTAGTAATTTTGAGTCTCAAAATAGATGTAAGAAGTTTATACAAAGTTGGTAAACATGTAATTGGCCTAAAGTTTTTGGGATCCATGGCACTACCAGATTTATGGAGTAAATGGGTTATACCAGTTGTTAAAAATTGTGGTAATGAACCAGAATCCAATGCTGCCTGGAATTGAGATGCCAAACACCCATGCGAGCTTCGGAACCATTTAAGCCAAAAGTTGTGCAGACCGTCCGGACCAGGTGATTTCCAATTTGGCAATGAACGGACTGCACAACTTACATCATCTTTGTCAATGATGATTGGTTCCATAGTTGTTACAGACTCACATGAGTGTCTGACATCTCGCATCCAGTCACCTTCTGTATGGGTGACAGGTACCGACCAGATGCCACGCCAAAATTCATTTGTGGCATTTTCATCTGGCAAATACCCATCGCGATCACATGGATCCGGTTCTTCCCATTTCCGGTACACCCATTTCTCATTTCTTTGGAACATGCGATTCTGATAATACCGATTCCCACGTTTTTTGTACCGTCTTATCCTATTTGCCCATGCATAAACTTTTTGTTTCAAGAAGTCTATGCGCTCTGTGACACTAGACAAGTACTGTTGAGGACTGATGGTAGTCCCCAAGAATGCCTGTTTCACAAAGCGCATGACTCTCGGCCGCGTATTACCTGCCTGGAAAGCAGTTAGTTTACCGATGAGTGTCCTAGTCTCAGTAATACGACGTTCTATTCTATACTGCCAAGCTGGCAAAGTATTTTTGGGTCGAGTAGCAATTCTGTCTTCAGCAAACTTAATACCAGCTACTCGACAAACTGCAATAGCCGCACAGTAAAGAATAGAATGTGTATCACTAAGATCCTCGCTATTATCAAAATAATCTGACAATAACGAATTCAGGGCACTCACCAGTGCTAAATTTCGTTTATGAATGGGCAAACGGGGTAACCGGGGTCTGTTATGATAATCAACATACCGGTATTTCTGAACCGCATCCTCCAAAGCGCTCCTTATTCTATCATTATATTGGGTACTTACGGATATAACTTCACTCTCCTCTTGTTCATCAACATTATTATTCTGTGGTAGAATTGGTGTACTATTCGCTCCCAAATCCACAGCATGTGACGAAGAAGGGATAGCCAAGGTATTCCGCACGTCCGAGCGTATCCTCTCAAGTACGGCCTCATCTAGCAGATGGCATCGCTGTATAGCCCGCACTTGATCCGACAATCGTTGTGCTGATACGTTGACGGCTGGCTCAAGCCCCTGAAACAGAGAGACTAGTCGAACACGGTACGCAGTGAGGTTTGTTCCCAACTCTGTAGCCCGAAAATATGCCCGCATGACGTTCTCATTTATTGTATGTGACCATTTCATGCGGCGCACACCACCACCGGTAGCGGAGACCCTTTTCGAGGTCAGTGGTCCTCGGGATCCCAAGCTGTCTGGTGGCCGGGTCCTCTCCTGCCGACGTACAGGTGTTGGCGACGTCGGCGGAGAGAAAAACTCGTCGCTCGAAGTAGAGCTCGACGCCTGTGCACTATTCGGAACTTCTGTAATTTCTTCCATTGGCGGCACGGCGGAGCGGAGCGACGAATCCGGGGATGACTTTTGTGCTCTGCTTCTAGCTCTTGTGATCATCTTGAGAATTTCTCGTTTTATCGATATTTATAATATTGGTTTTGACATGACGTTTTAAACGTCATGTCTTTTAAAACGGATATTTTTAAGTTTATTTGATTGCGATTCATTTTATTTCTTTTATTTAATTATTTTTGTAACATTGAGTCTTCTAAAATATATAAATTTGGTTTTTAATATAGTTCTTATTGGTAAAAATAATTTATTTTAAAAATATGTAGGAGAAATTCTGATGTCTTTGAGTGTTGCTAGGTATTATTATTATTATTATTATTATTATTATTATTATGACTAGTCACGCGGTTTTCGTAATGCGCGCTATATCCGCCTCGCTCTTCACGTGCATATGGGGACCACTAGATCTTTCGCGTACATAAATACCATGTGAGACCCAGCAGAATTGAAACCGGTTAGATTTAGCTGCATCCCTAGACAGAAAAAGAGTTTCTTATTCTTGGCTGTCAGGTTTTCAGATACATATATTCGTTTAGCCTGGTCAGTAATTTTGAGGAGTTCCGTTGTCAATATGTTGTCGCCTTTTATATGGTTTCAAAATTTTAGCAGATAATCTTCTTTTGGGATTACAGTGGTAAAATCAACTATTATTGGCTTGACAGCTGGGTCCATCGCTTTTATTCGAAAAACATCTTTGACATCTTTAGGCTGAATCATTGCTTTCAGTAATTTATCAGTCTCCACAACAGTGCTCAACAGTAAGGATTTTGTCTCAGACCTGCTACATGAAACATTACGTATCTCAGTACAGGTAGAGCGTGCACCCTGTTCTAGATTATCCAACTTGTTTTCGAGATCGTAGATCGTATTTCTGACTCAGTTCACGCTCTGTTTCCAAAACTTTTAATCACATCTCCTTCATCTCAGACATAAAAAGAGTCAACTTATTTTTAGCGAAATTTAAAGAGTGTCTATTTTCAAGTTTATATTAGGCTCAGATGAGCTTAGAACAGTGCCAGATGCCTGATAATCTGTGTGATAGGCAGAAGTCTGTTGTGTCACTGAATGATTGCCACTATTGCTGTTTACAGATTTAGTAGGCTGCCAGTAGATGAAATAGGTCTACCACAACTTAATGTAGGAGGGGTCAACTTATTCTGATAGCAATCAATAGATTCAAATAAGTCCGCTATAGTCCGTTATAGTCCAATGTAATTTGATTTTCACCAAGACAAGATAAACCACTGTTGTTTCCCTTTGAAAATTTGCAGAAAATATATTTTAAAACAAGGAGTGGATGACCTAAGACCATCGGAAACTCCTCAAACGCCTGGAGGGAAAGGAGCAAAGTGAAGCCGCGGATTGCTATCTGTGATAATCAGGCGCTCGGCTTCCAATTTTCTAATTATGATAATCAGGCGCTTAGCCGAAAATTTAATGTCAAGTTAACAGCCAGTTAACCTGTTATTAAACAGGTTAATTTCACCGTGACCGGCTCATCCATTGCGCCTAATCAACACTATTTGCAAAGTTAAAATGTCGACTCCTGGCTCGACCAAAACCAAAAGCACAAACATAGCTCCAGATCATCCGAGTATGGCCAGGTAATGGCCGCATAATTGAAATAAAAAATGACGGTTATCACACTATTTACAGTCTGATGTACGTATTTCTAAAAAATATTATAGTGTCACTGTTCACTCGTTAAATACTCTGGCTTACATGACTTTAGCACTTAATGTTATTTTGGCAGTTTCTAACAACGTACACGAAGAATTGCAATCAGAACCAAGAAGAACTTTCAAACACCATCGTTCGCTTTTGTAAAACCGCTGCATCGATCGTCAGTTCTCTGTAGAAGCTCAGACTATAAGCATGTCGTCCGCGATAGAAGACGATGACGCGCTTGCAGACAGACAGAAACCGTAAAAAATGTTATTTTGGTACATGTACCGTGTATACATGTACCATGCATTCATTAAAAGTGGTTATTTTAATATTACAATCGGACTATTGGTTTAAGTGGTCGCCACGCCGCTTCCTACTGCACCAAGTGTCATGGGTTCAAATCCCACGTGGGATAACACTGTGTGATTCACAATTTGTTGTTCTGAGTCTGGTGTGCTTTGTGTTCGTTTCATGTATGTTTGTAAAGTCCCCCGTGATACAGGAATTTGTATTCCTGATGCGGGAATTGTCTTTTTAAGAAAAAATAAATTATTTATATAGACTAGCTGAATCCCGCGACGTTACCCGCGGTAGCCTTAATTACTCCTTATATCATCCGCTATCTATCAGTGAAAGTCGCGTCAAAATTGGTCCAGCCGTTCCAGAGATTAGTAGGAACAAACAGACAGACAAAAATTTATATAATAGCTTTTAATTTCTTTACTTCCGTATCCGTCTATTGGCATTAGGATCAATAGGTTTGTACTTAATTAATAAGCCTATCATAGGCAGCATTTGTCTTGTTGCGGTCGTGATAATCATTACTTCTCTTATTCCACAAGCAAACTTCATTTTTATAGCTCTGGATAAACTCTTCTCTCACGGATTCCGCTAAAATCTTCTTGCGACATGTTCTGACGTGCGCGGACGCGTCCGCTTATAGCAAGATTTGTGAACGAACTGAGCGATTGGACCGACTTTCGTCCACACGCTACGATAACTGCACAAACGAACTGTGCAGTTAAATCCACAAGGATTTATCGAAAAACTTGTGCTCATGCCTCCGATCGTTTGCACCAACCAAAAAAACTGTGCCAATTTTCGTCCACATTATCGATAAAACTGCGCAAACGAACTGTGCAGTTATATCGCTACGATAAATCGTTTTAGTGTGTACCGGCTATTAGAGTTTCTAAATTTATTTTATACTACACCTGATCGGAACAGTAGTCAATATTCCCTGAAAATGAAAAGAGAAAGTTAGTCTTTTCCTTGACCTACGAGAAAATAAGCGGGAGGAAAAAATGTATGAAAATCCATTTCTAACGTGTTTTAGCGGTAGAGAAAGTTGTGTGAATTTTCATTTCTCATGTGTTATCTTATCTATGGTGCGCGCATGCCCAAGGAGTTTTCATATAATTTAAATATGGAATCTCCGTGCCACTGACATCCTTTTGTGAAGAATAAAAAAAAACAAAAGAAGCGCGAAATATTTATAAATATTATGTCAAATTCTAAGCTAAATTGTGTCTTACATGGTGTCTTACGTTTTGATTTTATTTTATAAATACTTTAAATGTTCCTCACAGGTGTAGTATAAAGCACTGTGTAGCACTCGGGTGAAAGTCCCATTCCTGCCTCGGGAGTATTGTGGCCCTAGGCTGCGCCTTCGGGCCACAAACTGCTCCCTCGCTAGTAATCGGTTCCTTTCCTCCCTCGGTGAACAATGTACTATTGAGAATCATGAATGTACTGACGTATGAAGTAATAGAAAATATGAATTTAGTTTATTTATTTACAATATTAGGTTAAAGAATATTTACAATATTTACATAAACCATCATAAATATCCCCCGCATCATCGCTTACTGGTAGCGTTCCCAAAAGACTGGCAACATTGCAACGTTGAATAGTAATGCTAATTTATTTATTTACAACTTCATGCACTTTTGTACATCGGTGGACTTAATGCCTAAGGCATTCTCTACCAGCCAACCTTTGAGGGGTGTGGAGATATAGTATGGTAGGTGCATCGAGATTAGAACTGTACAGAGCAATATGCAATTGATTTATAAATAAAACTAAACTAAGATAGCATAAATTCACATATATAAACGAATAGATACATATATAAATACACTCATACATAAACACATACTCACATGTGCACTGTTAATAGGGTCTTTAAGGAGACATATAATTGAATACATTCGAGTCAGTCTGAAAGTAGTGCCACTGGATGAAAAGTTAAGAAGTAATAGGTTATATTGGTTTGGACATGTTATGAGGAGGGATGAGGGAAATGTGGCAAAGAAAATGTGAGGTATGGAAATTAAAGGTTACATGGCAAGAGGAAGACCAAAGAAAAGGTGGATTGATTGTGTAAAAGAAGATATGAATAGGAAGGAAGTTAAGAGTGAAATGACGAGTGATAGAGTAGAATGGAAGGAAAATTGGGATAAGGGCAGGCAGATGATGATAATTAATTAATTACGTGACTCTGCTATTTCTAGAAGGTAATCATGCACGTTCTTTATAAGCGTACGTCGATTAGTGGACATTCTGATATCGAGTGGCAAAGTATTCCAGAGCAGCGCCGCTTGCACAAAGAATGAAGCGTTTACAAAGGCTGAGCTGTGGGAGGGACATAGGAGAAGCGAATTATTAGTGGAGCGAATTTTCTATTGTGATTGGAAGACAAGAAACGCACATAGGGGTCTAGGCACAGAATACATAATAGTACCAGTACAGAAGACTCACTCCGAAAAGTAAATTAAAAAATTAGGGACCCTTGGTGTCATTACATTAAGTTTAAGTCAGATTGCACAGCGCCGAAGCACCTACGATTATATTTACCTACAATTGCGTCTCTTTCTATCGTGTGACTCTTATCTATTCTGACGTAATCAGGTTTGTCTTATTTTAAAAATATTTTTGATATAGGTATAATAACTACTTTTTCTCTAAGACTTTACTTTTGTGAAAAAATAACTGTAGGTAATTTTGTCAACAAATGAGGTTTTAAGTAATATCACTTCGATATATCTGTTCTCGTCGTATGTATCTAAGTACGACACGAACAGATTAGTTCTTGCTTAACCTAAAATCTTTTATTCAGACATCCGTAAACAGAACTTTATCTTTTTTGTTTTATTTAGGTTTGTCATTAGAAACCATTGTGGGTATCGAAAAGTATAAAAATTTCAATAATGCGCGAGAGTACGCAGCGACGAACGTGACGCGTATCGTGCGTAAGCGACAACCCACCGGAATGGTCTGCGCGGGCAGGCAAGCAGCCGACTATACCTAAAGTGCGTAGTGACATCCCCCTGGTCTAGGTAAGAGGGTGTGAATGGGGAGTAGAGGAAAGAAAAGAGAGTGGTCAGCGCACGTTGATTGCGGCGAAGTCGAATTGGTAACCATTTTATATGTGAACGTAAAGAGGACACATGATCATACTTGCGGAGATTATATATGAATCGAATGCAGTTATTGAGAAGACGGTCGAGTTTATTGAGGAGGTCTGCATTCAGATCGTAGTAACACTCATCAGCATACTCAATAATTGGGATAATCAGTGATTGCCTGAGAGAGATTTTTGTTTTAAGAGATAGTAATTCTAATGCTAATTCTATATACTAGAAAAAGGCCAGCCTTTTGGTCACGAGAAACATCAAATAAATAATAAACTTTCTTTCAGCAGTATTTTTTTTTTTTGAAAAAACTGCCTATAGTCATTTGCAATGGCTCAACTATACCGTTCAGTGACAAGGTGAAGGACCTGGGGATTTATATTGATATATTGATAGTAAACTATCCTGGGCTCCTCAGCTGCAAGAGTTGAGTCGCAAAATGTTTGCCGCTGCAGGATCTTTGCGCCGACTACGCTATTTTCTACCAATTTCAACCAAGGTTGCTATTACACAATCTCTTCTTTTTTCCATCCTTGATTATGCTGATGCCAGTTATCTAGACCTCACAGAAGACCAATTGAATAAGCTTGAGAGACTCCAAAATCTTTGCATAAGATTTATATTTGGATTACGTAAATATGATCATATCTCCGATTATCGCAAACAGCTTAAGTGGTTACCCATCCGCCTTCGCCGGAACGCTCATATTCTCTCTCTTCTTTACAATATTCTTTTCAATCCTCTTACTCCAAACTATCTCAAATCCCGGCTTATCTTCCTGCATGACACACACCACAAATCTTTGCGATCGTCAGAGAACCTGAAATTGGGAATGCCAAGACATACCACTAGATTCCTCGACCAGTCTTTTTCCGTCCAAGCAGTTCGATTGTGGAACGCCTTACCAGTCGCAATCAGACGTGCGCAGACATTAGCTGGTTTCAAGAGACTGGTAAAGGAATACTACTTGGGAGACTATAAGGACATGTAAATAGTTTTCAGTGAATAACTTTTTATTACACTTATTTATTCTTATCTCTATGTATTATATTTATTTTTATACACTATTTGTTATTATTCCCTGAGTGCTCAATTCCCTTAAGTTCTAATTTTATTAATACACCAGAAACTACCTATATGGACGTCTTTCCATGTCTTTCTTTCCATCCCATGGTTGCCTGGAAGAGATTGCCTTCGGGCGATAAGGCCGCCATTTGTACCTTCTAGTATAAGCTACCGTTGTAGGTTATTATTCTGGTGTACAATAAAGAGATGTATTATTATTATAACGTCATCTAGTCCCAAACTAAGCAGAGCTGGTATTATGGGTACTAGACAACTGATATAAATAAATAAACATATTTTTTTTGTAAATACACACATATTAAACATAGGAAATACCCAGACTCCGAAACAAATACACACAAATATTTGTTGATCACACAAATATTTAGTCCGACCCGAGAATCGAACCCGAGACCTCTTGATCAGCAGCCGCATACGCTATCCACTAGACCAACAAGGCAGTATTAGCTATAACATAAAAATGTTATATATTTAGTTTATTTAATTACATATTTTAAAGAAACGAACGAAAGAAACGTTTTTATATTACACTTATAGCATACTTTAACCCCTGAGATTAATTTACACATAGTATACAAACCTGGAGACCACGTGACGGCAAACGCAGCGTAGGAAGACCTCCCGCAAGGTGGACGGATGACCTGATTAGGATCGCAGGGACTCGTTGGATGCAGGCCGCTACCGACCGGTCGAAATGGCAATCAATGGGGGAGGCCTACGTTCAGCAGTGGACTTCTTGCGGCTGATATGATGATGATGATGATGATGATGATGATACAAACCTGTCCCCAACCCGCACTCGGCCAGCGTGGGGACGTAAGGCCTTAATCCTCTCTTGAGAGGAGACCCGAGCCCAGCAGTGGGACGTTATGGGTTGTTGATGAATACAAACCTGTGGGGTAAGTTTTCATGCTGTGCATTGGTTGTAATACTAGAACTTAAAATTATTATTACATACACATATAGACTATACGCATATAAACTATGTATGTGGCATACGTTCATAGACATAGTGATGTCAGATTTAGGTTGCTGATATGTTTCAAAGTTTGGGATTGAAAGATGAGAAAGTTCTAGCAATGTTATTGTAGTATATCAGCATATGGCTTTAATATGTTAAACCATGCATATATTAAGTTTAATCTTCATCAAAGTATAAAATTTCTGTTTTATGAAATCTCACCTAAAACTCATACACATCCTCTCAAACCACATACACCAGATCATACATAATGCACACTCACACACTCGTGCAAATACACACAAAGGAAGGATCACATCTCTCTCCACATATTAAAAGAAGCCGGGAGAATGATGCAGAATAATTGGGCTTCTGGTCTCACACTCACCAACGAAATACGACAGCAAGATACTGTTATTATTAGGTTGTTCTTCAACTGAAACACACTGGTTTCTAGGACCTTGGAGAATAGGGGTATTTTAGGGTAAATAATTTTCAAAGATATACTTGCATATTTATTTGCTCAACAGAGAAAATTGGTTGAAAGGATAGTAATAATCAACCCCCACTTTGGCCTACGCCAGGTGAAATAATCTAACTATCATTATGGAGTTTGTTACTATATTGACTTACTATACGTACATATTACTATATTGTATAACGCTAGCTCTTAGACTATTTCTACTCCACTAAGTGTTACGGCCTTAAGCTATGCAAGGAATTGTACTTTGTATGCGTTTGCTTATTAATGTGTTTTAATTACGAAATCAATAAACCGAAGTAAGCTAAACGCCCTTAATGTTAATTTGTACACGAAATGCCGACTAGCCTTGTGTATAAATAGCCTTGTTCAAACAATTTTAATTTAAAAATAGAAGTCCTTAACCATGGTTAAAGATTTACGACTGACGACTGATGGACGAGGACGGGGCGGGTTTTCAACTTCATCACCTTCAGTGGCCAGCCGCGAGGGGACGGCGTCTGCGCGTGCCGGACGTCACCTAAATTGAGAGTTGAATATGAGATGGTGTCTGCGTCAGGCACCGTCTCATCTTCGCGTCAAGGCAGTCGCTGGGAGGGGTCCAGATGGAGAAAATGTTCCCTGGGCCTCCACACGAAAATAAAATCGGTTGAATCAGTACAGAAATAAAGAAATATTGAGTCAGCTTGTGACAAATGATGAAAAATAGATTCTATACGATAACCAAAACTGGCTGACCCAAGGTCAAACGCTGCAACAGTGCCCAGTGAAGTGCAAAGATTACCAATGAAAATATGACGGTAATTGTGCCGTGGTGTTATTCACTACAGCTTTCTGAAGTACCGTTCATGGTTTATACTTTCCCAGTGCCAAGATATTATATATACAAGTGATAGTTCAGAAAGGCGGATGAGAGACGCCTGAATGTTGCTGAAATACGAATGCTAAATTGGATATATCGTATGACTCGAATGAACAAGGTCAGATATGAATACATACGAGGAATATATTGTTTTAAACTTTTATGGTTAGTAACATTAAGAGTATCCGATATTTCGGCACTGTTGCAAGCGCATTGTATGTCGGGAACAGTCACGAGTAAATTGTGAGTTAGTGAACAGGTGGTACCAGAGGCGATCGTAATAAAATACTGCGACAGAGGGTAGACCGATATGTCTGCCAATAACATCCCACCTGCAAGATCTTCAGTTACTCCGTGATCATGGCGCTTGCAACAGTTCCGAAATATTGGATACTCATTAACAAAAAGGTACATGGTAGCAATCCTGCAGATTTATATTTTAACATACAAGGAAGTCTGAAAGCAGCGCCACTTGCTGAAAAGTTAAGATGTAATAGGTTATCTTAGTATGAACATATGCTGTAAAATGTGGCGAAGAAAATATTGGGTATGAATGAACAGAAGATATGACTGGGAAGGGAGTTAACAGCGAAGTGACGAGTGATAGAGTAGAATAGAAGGATAAAAAATACTGCACCGACTCATAAAATTTAAAAGTAGACGGTTAAATATGTTGCTGAAGATGGGCCAATTAAAAAACAGTATAAACAGTGGGAGTGCGTATTTCTTGTGGTTAACGATTTCATGGCCAATTAAGTTACGAACGAAAAGACTATGATGACAACATGATCATAAAATATTCATGACGATTATAACGAATTGAATGCAGTTGTTTAGAAGATGATCTAATTTACTCAGAAGATCTGCATTCAGGTCAGTACAACAGAGGTAAAGGATAACACCATAAAGGTAAAGATAAGGAATTTGCACAAGCATGGTCTTAGTTTGTGGGGTAACATATGCGCCCGAAGAGTACCAGCAAACTTCTGTCACTGATTTGCAGTTTTACTGAGCTAGTTAAGATTACTACCTTTACTTATTGAAAGTCCAGGGTTAGAAGATTCATGCCAACAGATAATGAAGAAGAAAGAATATCGCCATGAGATATACTAAAGTCAAAATCGAAAAACATTTATCAGACAGATCGCTGGAATTTCTGACAGTAAGACGAGTACCATTCTAGCGCTTCAGATGTGATTATGAGGTTGCGATTTGCGATCAACGCATGGTCGTTCCTAATATAAGACAGTATCATCTGTATAATCTGTACCCGCCATTATATCTGGCAATCCTAATTAAATCTAGAAATTCTTTTAAGCACAAAGAATTCTAGGGCAATGGAGAGTAAGGTTGTGATTTGAAAATTACAAGTAAAAAATGATAAAAGATATCATTAAACACTTGACCGTTATTTGAGGCTTACTATATGAGAGTGGAACTCATTTGACTTCCGCTTAATTGCCCTCTCTTTTACTCTTTATCAGTATTTATATCTATCTATCTCTTTCGCTCAAATAAATTCTCCCACCAGGTGGCGCTGTACAAACCAGCTTATGGTTGTTACAGTTTAACAGGTCATTGGCGTCTAAAATTCCGCACAGAGCAGTCGTTGCCTAGTCAACGTTGCAGAATTTTCGAATATATACATATTTTATATTAATATTCAATAACTATTCAATTAAAATATATGTACACTTATTAAACTACTAAAGTAAGTAAAGATTAAATTAGATTATATTAAAAGTGGTGTGCGATCCATCCATACCCCATATTAATTTACTTATCAGATGAAAGTGATACGAGATTATAATTGAAGTAACCAGGAATTGCATTGCTTTTAAAGCGTTAAGAAAAACTGAAAAAATACCTTTAAGTTTGGTGCCCTTGGCTTATCAAGAGTCGCAGACATTCACTTACTGACATAATATATAAATTCATAAATTAAAATATAGGCCTATATATTACACAGTAGGAAGCATCGTGCAAACTGAGTGTGTTATAAAATAAAATATAAAACTTTGTATAAAATTCATAATATTTTTTTATGAAAATTATGTGTTATTGTCAAAATGAAACTAGTGTTATGTGCTGTGTTTTTTATCACTGTTCTTCAAGGTATTTTTATACAATTTATTGTTTATGAGTTATTATTTTAGACGATAAGATTAAGATATTGACCTACATGTATCATTTTGAAAGTAGTTTTTGAACTATTACTTAATATGAATATTGTAAAATAATTGATTAATTATTTTCTGTCTAGAGATTCTACGAATGCTTTAGATTCCCGATTCTGCATTCTAAGCATTCCATTGGCTACACTACAAATAAAATTAAGTCACCGCACCTAGCGTCAGTAGTTCTCATCCGAATTCGATGTATATAAAGATAGTAGGCCGAGGAGGTCAAACTCCGACATATTTTAAAAACTCACTCTTATTATTGTTATTATGAAATCCGGAACGTCTGCCCGCAATTCTTACTTAAAACCCCTTTTTTTTTTTTTTTTTTTTTTTTTTTAACGTGTGGAAATCCCCGCGGACCGTCACCCCGTCGGGTGTGTCGGACTCGAACCGACTAAAACCACACGATGTGACCCTCTCTGCGCCCTTGTATTGGAAGGAGTCCAGGGAGGGGATTTCCTTCTGGACTCCAACCGGCGCCTGCCCGCACTGTTGCGGGC
The DNA here is from genome assembly GCA_932526445.1 of Phragmatobia fuliginosa. Classification (NCBI taxonomy): domain Eukaryota; kingdom Metazoa; phylum Arthropoda; class Insecta; order Lepidoptera; family Erebidae; genus Phragmatobia; species Phragmatobia fuliginosa. The sequence continues at coordinate 13,390,733 of OW052079.1, read as the reverse complement.
ACCGTCTCAACCTTTACTCTCTAATTAGGCAACGTCCGGTCACACGCGGACGTCGCCCCCTCGCGGTTGGCCTCCACTGCGGACGGACGGGAAACCCGTCCCGCCCATCCGCGGCCACTCTCAGGGCGGCATGAGACGCAGGTATGCGCGCCTCCGCCGCCCGGGGCGCCGGCGGCGGATCGGGTCCGATTGGATGGAATCCTCCCGGGCCTTCTCCGCCACCTCCTTCTGCAAGATTACGTCCTCGCAGAAGGTTGCGACCGCGGTAAAACAACTGTCGCTGCCGGCCATCGATCTTATGACGGCCGGCAGCGAGAGATCCCCTCCGATGACTGCAGTGAGGACCCGGCGCTGCGCCGCCCAAGCGGGGCAGACCGCCAGCGTGTGCTGGGCCGTGTCCTCACTGCAGTCGCAGTGGTGGCAGGCGGGACTCGGTTCCCTCCTAGCGACCGAGTGCAGGTACTTTCCGAAGCAACCGTGCCCGGAAAGTACCTGCGTCAGCCGGAAGGAAAGGGTCCCGTGCTGCCGCCCTGCCCACTCCTCGAGGACCGGCTGAAGAGCCTCCACGGCGGCGAAGCCAGCGCGTGGGGTCTCCAGCCGGAGCGACCATCTCAGCATGGTGGCTCGGCGAGCGGCTTCGCGCCACTCGCGCACGTCCTCGGGCGGAGGGCGAAATCCGCTCTCCGCCCGGAAGTCAGCCACTCGCCGATAAACTTCGGCGAGCACCTCCGCCTCCAAATCCCACGGGGGTGTTCCGGCCAAGGCACACGCCGCCTCTGTGGACACGGTGCGGTACCGCGTATGGCTCTGACCGCCAGTATCCGCTGGGGGCGCCAGAGGCGCGCCCTGTTCTGGGCGGACAGAGCCGCCGCCCATACCGGTGCACCGTAAAGTGCCATTGACCGGACAACCCCCGTGTACAGCTGCCTAGTGGGGACACTGGCCCCGCCCAAATTGGGCAGAAGTCGCCCTAGGGCGGAGGCAGTGCCCACCAGCTTAGGACCAAGCTGTCGGAAGTGCTTGTCGAAGAGCCACCTACCGTCGAGGACCAGACCCAGGTACCTCATCTGGGCCCGGACCGGTACGAGGACCGAGTTGACCTCGATCGAGGCGCCGGCGGGCGGACCACGACGGGGCCCATGAAATAATAGCGCCTCCGTCTTGTCCAGGGCCACCCGCAGACCCAGCGCCTCGATGCGCCCGACCACCCGGGAGACTCCTGTGGTGGCCAGGCGCGCCGCCTCCTCAAAGTTTGCCCCCCGGGCCGTGACCAGGGTGTCGTCTGCGTAACAGATTACACCCAGCCCGGGGGGGAGACGCCCTCGTAGGGCCCAGTCGTATCCCATGTTCCACAGGAGTGGTCCTAGGACAGACCCCTGTGGAACACCGCACGACATGGCCCTGCGTCTCAAGGCGCCACCTCGGTCCTCGTACTCGACGGTACGCTCCTCTAAGTAGTCTGCCACCAGCCGCCTCAGGTAAATTCTTACTTAAAACCCTTATTAACCTTCTATATCGGTGGCGCAGTTGTAGCGAATGCGTTTGCTGTGCTTGAGGTCTAGGGTTCGATTCCTGGATTTGACTAAATGTGTGTATGATCCGCAAATATTTGTTTAGGAGCCTGGGTGCTTTCTATGTTCGATATGTATATATTTACAAAAAAAGAGTATGTTTATGTATTTATATCAGTTGTATAATATCCATAACATAAGATCTGCTTAGTTTGGGGCTAGATGTCATTGTGTGTAAGATATCTGAAATATTTATTTATAAAATTATTTATTTATTTTCTAATATTACTACTATTTTATACTTCAGAGATTACTTAGGGGAATATTTCAGTATCATTGTGGCTCCCGATAGCCGTTTTTATATGCTATAAACCGTATTTCATCCTTAATGTACACAATAACTATAAAGCATAGTCTTATGTCTATTTTATAAAAAACTTTAAGTATAACGAAATACTAAATTACAGTTTATTTTTAGTTTCAGTAAAAACTCGAGAAAGTGAAAACTATCCCGGTATAGACGCTCTCATTCAGAGACTAAAACAAGACGAATGGAAGGATGACGAAACACCATGCCTTGAAACGACGCTGCAGATGTTGAACAACGTCAAAAACTTTACACTATGGGCAACTTGGGGTTAGTAGTAAAACAATAATTTTAAAATAAAACAAGCGTATGTGTCATTTCCGATGACTTTGACTCCAGTCAGACACGTTTGTACATTAAATCCATTTAACGTGCATACGTGTGGAGTGTTGGCTCCGAATGTTGTACATTGCGCATTTGTACTACGTTGAACGAAATGCGCAAGCGCCATGAGATTCTAGCTTTTACGTTATTCAAGCGTATAGCGATTGGAAATAATAAATGATTGTAAGCAACGATGGCGCGGTCAGACCTAGAAGGGTGAACGTTTGTGGCATGATATGCTATGAGCATTTCCGTATGATTAAGCAGTCGGTCCCGGTGTTTATATTAATAGTCGTTGTGCTTAGTTGGAGGATTTCGGGCGGTTTAAAAACATCCAACGGTAAGATTACGTAGCCACAACGTGTCGTGCCAGTCCCTAACCCGCATTTGCGAAGTGTAGGAACGTCTGGCCTTAACTCTCTTCTGAGTGGAGCCGTGCCGACCCATAACGTCCCACTGCTGGGACGTTATGGGTTGTTGAACGTCATTTTGGTGACGAAAAAACTATTTCTAATAATAAGCATTCTAGCACTGTTAATTTTAATAATTTGTTGTGAAAAAACTAATGACAAAGTGCTGTATCGTAACGCCTCACTCTCAGTTAACGCTCGTAAAGATTTTAATGCCGCGGGCTAAATATAACAATCGTTTCTTAGGGAGTAAAATCTAAAAAGGTAAATCACAAAATATACATTTAGTACAATTAGAAGATGTGTTAAATTCCAAAAAAATATTGTAATAACGATCGTGGAATTCGCCCACGATAAATAAGGTTAATCGTAATAGCTCGTCATGCTACCCGGTCGCCTCCATCCTTTCACTCCACTATACGCATGGTTTACGTGCTAACCGCGCCTACTAGCTTAACAAACATAGAATAGTGTACCATACAGAGCAATCATTTTTATTACGTCTTAGCAATGACTTAGCAATCGAGAAGCAACCACAGAGACATGGAGCGAGAATTCGGATGGATCGCTTATCGAGAAGGAGTCGCCGCCACCGTATATTACATTTCGTAAAAGTGTTTCAAGCAGCCGCGAGTCTGACATTCGTTTGGAATTAAAAACGTATCAAGACAATATGATGTCTAGACTCGATGGTTGTTTTTTGATGCAAGATGAAAAGTTCTCCAAGTTACTCAATGAGTTTGAAGAAGTCAAAATTTCAATCGAGTACATCAGTGAAAAGTATGGTGAACTTGATAAAAAGACACAAGAAGTGTGTAACTGGGTGTAGGACTTTGAAAAGAGTTCTCATTTGAGCGAATCCAGGAGTGCTATTCTTGAAGGTAGATAAGAGCACATGAAGCAGCGAGCGCGTAGCTGTAACATAGAAATTAGTAACTTACCGGAAAAACGCGGAGATAGTCTCCTATCACTTATGGAAAACGTTCCTACCGTTATCAAGCGACCTGTATCAGCTCGCGACATCTTGTCAATACATCGCGTTCCGCAGATGAATGCCATAAACTCGCGGCCGAGAAATGTCGCAGTTAAGCTCCCTAGTCAATTGTTGAGAGGTAATTTCATGTCCGCTGTACGTCAAAACAAGGGCATCACCTCGAAACAGTTAAATATACAAGGTCCCTCATATTGAAAATACATCAACGAGCACCTTACCTTACAAAATAAGAAACTTTTGCGGTAAACTCGTGACAAGGCCAAGCTATATGGTTACCGATTTGTTTGGATTAAGCATGGAGTTATATTTGCCCGAGTTGACATCCCTACACCAGCAATTGCAATTCGATCTGATAAGGACCTGCACAAAATTATACCTCACAATGCTTCTTAATAGTTATAACACATTTGATTCTGTTCGTGTGGTGACGGATTAAGAATACAAAGTGTCACCACCCATATTCATCCCACGTGGGGTGTCGTAAAAGGCGACTAAGGGATGAACTACGCAAGATAACATCAATGCAAAGAGAAGGAAAACTTGAAACCAACCCTATACCAACCCGTCTGGCCAGCGTAGTATAGTAGGCCAATACCTCCTTTTCAAGGAGAGGCCTATGTCCAGCAGTGGACTGTTAAAGGCTAATGATGATGATATCCAGTGTTACTGTGCAAGTGAAATTATCACAAATATTACTTTTAAAACACAAACTTATTTCATTCATAATACAGTCCTGCGCTGCTTGATTTATCTGCGTACTAAATTACATTCATTCATACTAAATTACGTTCATAAAGTATGCGAAGTTAGTATATCGTCTCAATACATTTATTCTATAACAACATTCATTTTATTTATTTTTAAATACATTTTATATTTTAATTATTTGTCATTGCGTTAACTTAGTGTTTGGCTTGTCGTATGGCCTTAGTTTAGTATATTGTGCAATTGGAGAGGCCTGTGTGTGATGATAATAGAAAGGAACTATTTTCACAACGTTGAACCATTTGATCGTGTTTTGGCTCAAATATTTCATTTAACCATTTGATACAGTGCTTAGCAAAATGTACTAAAACATACGATCCTCCTCAGAAAGATAGTCTACACACAAACGTTGTATCAACAGTGAAGCACTAAGCCGATTCACACAGGCGTGACGATTACGTGCTTACGCTCGGCGACACGCACACATACACTTGAGTAATGTTATCAGTGAATGTCCAGTTCCCGATAGTGGGGAAATGATTCGGCCGCTGATAATAATCATTTGTTTTTAGCAATAATACATAAATAGCCATGTGTAATAAAGTATGGGTATGGGTAATGTAGTTTTATAATACGAGAATGTTTATTTTTATAACGTTAACATGTTTTGAACACATTCGTATATTTTTGGTTGGCTTCCAAGATTCTTCTCCACGACTAAGCCTTATATTTTTTTCATCCACTTTTCAGCAATAACAGGGTCGATAGGAATCCTTTGAACAACAACACGAAATACTTCTTTCGGTTATCATTTTAGCAAGTGTGAAAATAAAATTCGTTTTAACTTCTCATCTTTCAAGTAACACAATTTCAGGTATATAATATCGCTAAATCTCACAAACAACTACATAAAAATCAGCAACTGTTTTAAAACTTCGTTAGAGCTACGAATAAATAATAAGTCAGGAAGTCTAACTGCGCTCTAAAAATGACCCAACATTAGTCGTGTCTAAGTAGGCGGGGCTTAAAGTCGTGTCCACCGCGTCATTAGTCGGATATTGTTCTTGCAAGCGATCATACGTCATATTTCGATTTATTATTGTGTTGTCCATAATCATGCCAGTGAAGTGGTGCGGGAGCCATACAAGGCTAAAATGTCCAGGGATCACTTTTCACTAGTAAGTAGTAGCATAAATAAAATTATATTTAATGATTTGAAAATATGTTATCAAACCGAGATGGTTAACACTATGCAACATGAAGTCAGTTAATTTTTGATTGTATTTTTTTTCTTGGAGAATAAAATCATCACTGACTATATCGATGGTGTTGCAGAGGAACCAAGAAAAAAATAATAATAATAATCTTGTTTCGGACGAAGTCAATACTTTTAAAACAAGAGGATTATGCGTTACGCCAATAAATATACTATCATCAGATATTAAATTTGCTTTGAATACACCTAGAACACATATGCTAAAACATAAACTACGAAAAAAAATGTTCTAAAAACCCTTGTTCTAAAAACATGCGATTAAACAGTCATGTTCAACGATATGTGATACCTACCTAATAGCTAAATAAACAGAAAATTGCTGTTTTGTTACTGCCATTCGCATGATGTTAAATCAAGGACTGTGACCCTCATTAAATGTAGTCAATGACAATTATGTACACATTATTTTGTGTGAATATATTATTAGTCACCGGACTAATAAATAATGACCATTTCAATTTTTTTATAAAATGTGTAATCGTTGAATTTCTCAGAATCCGTCTTCACTACATTGCGAAAAACGATTCATTTTTAATGTCTTCTAGGCCAAAACTTAATAAATTAATTATATTTCGGGGGACATAGAGTTTATTATGAAAAAAAAAAACAAATATATAAACATTATACAATTAAATTGTTTTATTATTATATTATGTCCGGTCGACTTATTACATAACATCGTTCACGCTACTATGACTCTGCTGTCATAACAGACATTGCAGCAAGCGCATGAACCAATCCCTGCTTTCGTTTTGAATTCAAACCAATTACAAACAATGACCATTTCTAACCTCGGTTATGATTGGTTTTTGTTTCTTAAGTCGTTTTGGTTTCAAGTAGGGCCACTTTTTGTGTGAAATTTGTTCTGAGTTAGACTTCCTGACTTATTATTATTCGTAGAGTTAGAGCAATAAAGTCAGTTAAAATAGAAAAATATTTTCAATTTTTGGCAACACTGAGCATTGAATCAAAACATTTCTATTTTGACCTAATTAACTACAATATTCTATGAAATATTGAAAGCTTACTTGTGAAAAGTGATGCTATTTACACTTCTGTGTTGTGACACAATTTAACTGCATAAATCAAAATAATTTTTTTTTTCGCAATACACGTTCGGCTTGCTATGCCATTAAAGACTATGCAACGGCCTGGCGGTTGGAGCCATTTTTAGCTCCAATTAAAATGCTGCAAAATGGGCGCGCGGACTAGGTTTCTATTTGTAATTATTCTAAGCGATACTCTTTTATATTGTGGCAGACATATTATGAACTATATTTATATTCTTTTAGAATTTTTTACTTACATACATATTTTACTTTACAACAACAAATTTTACTAACAAAACTGTAGAGGTTTACGAACCAAATTAAGCACTATATACCACAACTTGTTGGCAGATCCCCATGACATCATTGTTCTTTCTGAGACATGGCTTGTCGCTGGTATTTTAGATGAGGAATTGATCGACCCTTGGTATACTGTTTATCGCTGAGACAGGGATCGTGTGTTGAGCGGAAAATCGGATGGTGGCGGTGTTTTGATCGCGGTGCGCCGTGGCTGTGGCTTACATATTGAGCGTTGTGATTTGGTTGTAGCACCTTGCAGTGGAGACAATAATAATTATTTTACACCGCGAAATATAGATTATGTTCTCTTGAAACTTTGCGGTAAAGTACGTGACGTGTATCACTACTTATGTGGGGTGTAAATACCACCCAATCAAGCACAAATGTCTTATGAAGTTTTTATAGCTTTCTGGAGATCACTTTCGCAATAAATAGAGTAGGTAACATTTTAATTATTGGAGACTTAAATCTGCCATTCATCAACTGGTATGCCCTTACAACGTCAGCACTTATGTCAACCCTCAATATCAGCAATTCCATGAATATCCTTCTGCTCAACTTCCTGGCAACTATAGATTGTAAGCAGTATACTTAAATAAAATATCAGTTGGGCCGTATTCTAGATTTATTATTGTCTAATGATAATTTTCATCCGCCTTTTTGCACAGTTATTTGTTTTGACGTAAAATACTCCCCCATGGGTCACTGTGCGTTGTCGACATATCGTTTCATAGAAGCTAATTACAGTGAAATTATACTCGAGAAATTTTTGCATATGTAGTGGTGTGTATATTACACAGATCTTAGAGCGCGTTTCCACTATATCGTTCTGGCCTATACAAAAATGTTTCGATATCCTAACATTACTATTTAATTTTATACTTATCCCTAGCAACACTCTGATTTTTGTTTTCAATAAAAACAAGTTTTTATTTTAAAGAAAAAGGTTTTGACTTTATAAAAAAAGAAAAGGTGCATGTCCGATTCACACACGATAGAAGTGAAACTTCAAAGAGGAGAGACCGATATATATATATTTTTTTTCTTTTCATCTAGGTTTTTTAAACTCCGGGGGGACTACGGGGGGTCAAAATTTTTGTTATTTTTGGCCTAGGACGCACCGTTTTCGAGATATTTCAATCTAAGGCAAAAAATCGTCACTTGATAGTGGAAAGTGGAAACACGCACAAAACCAGAATAAACCAGTTTACGCTGTCCGCAGGTGCCACGTGACCATACACTACAACAAACGCAAAAATTTCTCCAAGCTAATTTACCTGTACGCTAATATAAATACAGATTTAAATAATATCGACTGGTCTTCTATTTTATATAAATCAACAATAGACTGTTTTTATGAATCAATCTACAAAATTATAAAATCTCATGTTCCCAAGCGACCGGTGAAAGTGAATGAATTTCCTATTTGGTTTACTCGCCCTCTTAATCACATGTTTAAAAATAAAGAAAAAGTTTGGGTAAAATGAAAAAAAAATATAAGAACAATTTGGACTATGAACAAGTTATCTTTGTTTTGTAAAAGATTTAAGTTACTATCCTCGGAATGCTTTAATAAATATTTACATTCTATAGGAACTGGTTTAATAAAGAATATTAAGCTATTTTGGTCTTACAAAAAAAGTCGCAAAGATAGAACAGGCATACCTAGCACTATGGGATATGGTGATAAATATTCTAGTCAGCCTGTTGAAGTACGTAGGTTTTTAGGCTCTGTTTATGACAAAGGTTTAATACTATCTACACTAATCCTATAATTATAATTTCACTGCCATAGAAATATTTAATTTGTCTATCTCACGGTTTAAAAATGAATTTTAAAACATTACCAACATGTTACTTAGTCTCTGCTTTCTCCCTATCTTCTTTTCTTGTATTTTGCCATTTTTGTTATTTTTTTAAAATTCCCTAGTACATTACCATTTATTACCTACTTTTTTAATATTATTTTGTGGATATATAATTTAAGAGAACCTCTTAGAAATAAGACATATTATGTAATTTATTATTGCGCAATTGTTTGTTGTCCTGAATAAAAATAATAATAATAAAAAGGTTACTGAAATAAATTCATTAAATGTTAAATTTTAAGTCCCTACTGTAAGTATACCATTCATATTTAATGATAATAATAAATAATGCTCAGTCTTTATTGACAAAGCTGAAGAATTTGACCTAATTGATTTAATTATTTTTTTGCCGTGCGATTTCAATTGACCAGTTGATCATGCTGCATCAGTTGATAACGTTTACTCCAATTATTCTACTTAATAATGAGGTTAAAATTGTTAAATTCTTTACCTAAAACTTTTCATAAACACAGTCGACCACAAAAGAATTTACTTCTTGGGCAAAACTAAATCAAAGTTAGAATTTGATTGCAATTTATTATGTATTCAAGTATATTTCAGCGTGGAACGCAAATAAATTTCCGTCGGGCAGTTTCTACGGTTCGTTTAATCAGTTGGGCAACTTCGGTCAGTGCATGAACCCTCCCTGGTTGCAGACCCACCCTCAGTTCAAAACCCAGTACTGCCTTGCTGAAGTACTAATGACACATAGAGAATTCAAGAAAACAGAATTGGATCCCTATGGATCAACTGATGTGTTTCTGAAAGTAAGTTAAGTTTGTGAAAAAAATATGTAAATAATCTTTTTAGTGTTGGTTTCCAATCGTTAGTTTTAATCTTTGTAGTAATATTGTAAAAGAATGTATAGTTTCACTCAAGCCAGAATCTCATACTACTAACTATAAATACAGTGTCTATTTAATATAAGCATTAATTCTTAATTGTTTTATTCTCAGACAAAAACCGTATTGGGTATACCCGTCCACCGTTTTACATGGGGTATTTGCGTTCCTGCCTCATGCCATGCAACTTCTGTTGTCAAGCTCGTCAGAAACATGTACTTAGGAACACACTATAGGGTCATCTCAAATCCGAATATCACAGTCGATGGCTGTCAGGTAGCTGGTGCAGAAGAAGAATATTCAATTGGATTTTATTTGTTCATGTAAGTTTTGGAAATGTCAAATATATACTTTTTATGTATTCATGAATACATCATCACGCTACGTCCAATAAGAGCAAAGTATTAATTGACTAAGGCGATTCACACACTGCACCGTGCTTCGTCGCGTAGCGCGGAGTGGCAGATTTTAATATTGTATGCAAGTACATCGATTAGTATAGAAATCTAGCATATTCTGCCGACACGCGCGTAGGCGGGGCGGGCCGCAGCAGTAAACACATTTATATACGAAATTGAAAAATGCCCAGCAATTTGGGATATGAAATGCAAAGAATACAGACGTCGACGACCAAATGGAAAGTAACCTTTAGTTTGCTGCGGGCCATGTACAAAGCCGTCGCGGAGGCGCGGTAAAATCTGCTCGAAGAGGCAGATCTGCTCCTCTGTCGCCGCGCGCGTGATCTGCTGCCCCGCGCATACGCGCGTGGGCGTGTGGCCAGTGTGTGAATCGCCTATGTTGCAAAAATAGTGGAAATTATCCCTTTGGGAACTTTTATTACGTGAGCAGCGTAAACAGTTAATGGGACCTTAGGTGATTGGAAGCAATCACCGTGTGACCGTTTGTGACATGTATTCCTCCATCACAGTGTTTAAAGTTTAATTGATAGAATTTATCCATAGAAAAGCCTAGCCAGCATATTTCAGATAAGATTAAGATTCTATTCTCGATCACATATAATTCGGAGTAATCTCGTTGAGATTAAGACGTGGTGGCGTACATTTTAGCGATAGGATATATATTGTAGCTGTAAGGCAGTACCAAAAGCCATACCGTAGTATCTTAGAGTGATAACTACTCGTAAGACTGAGTTCCTGAATAATAACTATATGACTCCCATTGTGTACACCATGGTTGTAATTCACTTCGACCCATTCACATTTAGGTCACATCACATTTAAGTCTTTAGCAAGTCTTTAACAATGTACATAATCAATAATCAAAACTGATTTTATAGTTAAACACGAAAATGAGTACGTTCTTACATTTTCAATGCTGAGGTTTAGTTTTATTTTGCATTCTGGGATATACCTCAATCTTAGGGTACGGCAGAGGTACTCCAGAAGACGCCGACGCGTTCTTGAAGCTCCTTCCCACTGCCGAGGTAGGCCGCCGCCGGGTTTATTTGGTAGGTCGGGTTCTCCAGGAGTCCCGCACACGCCATTCGTCTCTTCACAGAGAAAAGGGTTGTGTTTGTTCTTTTTGATTTTTAAAACCCGCTTGTAGTACTTATGCGAACTATAAGTATGATCATTATTTTTTTATTTATGATCTACAAGTACCTGTCAATCAGATTCTCACTTTCTTCTGCTAAAACAAATTTTCTTTTTGTCCTGTGTTTCTATACTCATTTTGACTTTCAGATTTGCACTAGTTGCGCTGTTACTATTATCAGTGGGATCTACACTTTATCTGACATTTGTAAGAAGCAATGCAGCAACTTCGAGTACAATTGGTAAGAAATTATTTCAGTTGTTTTTTAATTTGTGAATTGCACAGGATTTATCGTTTTATGCAATCGGCACAACGTCCGTAAGCTCATATTTTTATTACCAGCCTATACTGGACATCAGTCATTTTTTTTTAGATTTTTTTATATTCTCGCATCCAACATACATTCATTAATTTTCTGATTTCTAAAACATTTATAAGTTACAGAAATTTATTTTGTTTCTATCAAACCGCCTGGCTAGTGTGTTAAAACAAATAATTATATCCAAGGAGATGTTATAATCGAAGTACGCCAAAGCTTAGTGACGCCGACTACATTATCACGTAAATGTTGTAATTTCTTGTCAATATGAATAATAAGAGGATAAAACTATTTAATTAAAGTGACAGTACACAGTACAGTATGGTAAATAAAATACTAGCATATGAGTGCAGAGTATTAAAACACGAGAACAGATTGTCTTGAATTAACTAGACAGTGAGAAAAGTGTAAACGAATACAATCAACATAGTTTTGATGTATTCGATTTAGGTTAAAGTAAGCTTATTCATTAGTCCTGCGGTCGACCCGGGCACAAGGCGGCAGAGTGCTCTGCCGCCCCTCACTGCCCGATGTGTGCGGCGGGTAACAAGCCCGCCAATCACCAGATGGGGCAGGGGGGCTGCAAGCCTCCCCGCGCTTCTCGTCAGACGTCGGAGGCTAGCCCGGCGACCCAGGCTGCCTCCGACGTCAATCAGGCGACGACGTCGTCGCCCATGGAGGGGGTTGTAGAGACGATCCAGTAATGGATCAAGTCTCCAACCTCCTGGTCCAGACGAACCTCAACCACTGTGCCGCGGCGCAGGATCTCCTCCTGCAAACGATGGCGCAGTGGTCTGTAGGTGTTGCCGTAGTCGCGGAGCCTTATTTCGTCCCTCCCCGTCCAAATTGGATGGGTGACTGGGACGGCTCCGTGGCAGTCGTCAGCTCCACGGCGGCTCATTCCCCGCCCTTGTCACTAAGAGACAAGGGTACTGGATATGTTGCCGTCGAATGGGGGGGAATCACCATTTATGGTGTATATTTCTCCCCCAACCGGAGTCTGAGCGACTTCGAGGTCTTCCTCAACAACTTGGAGACCTCGATACGGCGATTGGGGTCTGGGCACGTCCTCGTGCTGGGGGACTTCAATGCAAAGTCCATTGCGTGGGGTTCCCCGGCGACGGACGCCAGGGGCGAAGCCGTGGAAGAATGGGCGGCATCGGTGGGCCTCTGTTTGCTGAACAGGGGCGCCACCAACACGTGCGTGCGACAGCAGGGGGGGTCGATAGTGGACCTTTCGTTCGCTACCCCTGCAGTCGCCGCACGAGTAAGGAACTGGAGTGTCCTGGATGAGGTCGAGACGCTCTCGGATCACCTATATATCCGATTCGAGCTCTCCTGGTCCCAGGACGCCAGTAGGGGTCACGCGGCGCGGCGTCCCTCCCGTTTTCCGCGGTGGGCTGTCGCCAAGCTGGACAGGGACCTACAAGAGGAGGCGGCCATTGTTTGCTCTTGGCTGTCTCCGCAGGCCCCGACCGAGGAGGTCGACGTGGGGGCTGGTCGCTTCGCCGATGCGTTAACGCTCATCTGCGATGCGGCCATGCCCCGCGTTCGTGGCCGTCGGCCTCCTCGGAAGGAGGTCTACTGGTGGTCCCAGGAGCTGGCGGACCTCCGTGCGGCTTGTGTACGTGCCCGGAGGTCCCACACCCGAAGTCGGCGACGCCACCGCGGGGACGGTGAGGAGGTGGACCGGCTTCACGAGGAGTACCGAGCAGCTCGGGAAACTCTGAGGCTGGCCATCTGCCGCGCCAAAGACGCGAGCAGAAAAGAGATGCTGGAGAGTCTCGAGCGTGACCCCTGGGGTCGCCCTTATCGTGCGGTGCGTAACAAGCTCCGCACGTCGGGCCCCCCCCTTACGGAGACTCTCCAGCCCAGCTTCCTGCAGGAAGTGGTCGAGGGCCTATTCCCGCAGCGGGCGGAACACACACCCCCGTCGATGGCCCGTCGTGGTCGTCGTCGGGGCAGCGTGGGTGATGTTCCGCCTGTCAGGGAATCTGAGGTAGAGGCGGCTGTTCTGCGGATTCGATCCAAGAACACCGCCCCCGGGCCGGACGGGGTTCCAGCCCGAGTGATGGCCCGTGCCCTCGACTACATGTCGGACCACCTCAGGGGAGTGTTGGACGCTAGCCTGGCGTCCGGACGCTTCCCTGAGCGTTGGAAGTGCGGGAAGCTGGTTTTGATCCAAAAGCATGGACGGCCTGCCGATTCGGTCGCGGTCTACAGGCCCATCGTGTTGCTGGACGAGGCGGGTAAGTTGTTCGAGAGGGTTCTCTCTGCCCGCATCGTCCGGCACCTCAGCGAGGTGGGGCCCGACCTGTCGGACGCCCAATTCGGCTTCCGAGAAGGGCGTTCGACGGTCGACGCGATCCTGCGCCTGAGGGCCGTGACCGAAGAGGCGGTGAGAGGCGGCGGAGTGGTGTTGGCGGTGTCATTGGACATCGCCAACGCCTTCAATATTCTGCCATTCGGCTGCATCAGGGCCGCACTCCAATACCACGGAGTGCCAGGGTACCTGAGGCTGCTGGTGGCAGACTATTTAGAGGAGCGTACCGTCGAGTACGAGGACCGAGATGGCGCCTTGAGACGCAGGGCCATGTCGTGCGGTGTTCCACAGGGGTCTGTCCTAGGACCACTCCTGTGGAACATGGGATACGACTGGGCCCTACGAGGGCGTCTCCCCCCCGGGCTGGGTGTAATCTGTTACGCAGACGACACCCTGGTCACGGCCCGGGGGGCAAACTTTGAGGAGGCGGCGCGCCTGGCCACCACGGGAGTCTCCCGGGTGGTCGGGCGCATCGAGGCGTTGGGCCTGCGGGTGGCCCTGGAGAAGACGGAGGCCCTATTATTTCATGGGCCCCGTCGCGGTCCGCCCGCCGGCGCCTCGATCGAGGTCAACTCGGTCCTCGTACCGGTCCGGGCCCAGATGAGATACCTGGGTCTGGTCCTCGACGGTAGGTGGCTCTTCGACGAGCACTTCCGACAGCTTGGCCCTAAGTTGGTGGGCACTGCCTCCGCCCTAGGGCGACTTCTGCCCAATTTGGGCGGGGCCAGTGTCCCCACTAGGCAGCTGTACACGGGGGTTGTCCGGTCAATGGCACTTTACAGTGCACCGGTGTGGGCGGCGGCTCTGTCCGCCCAGAATAGGGCGCGCCTCTGGCGCCCCCAGAGGGTATTGGCGGTCAGAGCCATACGCGGATACCGCACCGTATCTACCGAGGCGGCGTGCGCCTTGGCCGGAACACCCCCGTGGGATTTGGAGGCGGAAGTGCTCGCCGAAGTTTATCGGCGAGTGGCTGACTTCCGGGCGGAGAGCGGATTTCGCCCTCCGCCCGAGGACGTGCGCGAGTGGCGCGAAGCCGCTCGCCGAGCCACCATGCAGAGATGGTCGTTCCGGCTGGAGACCCCACGCGCTGGCTTCGCCGCCGTGGAGGCTCTTCAGCCGGTCATCGCGGAGTGGGCAGGGCGGCAGCACGGGACCCTTTCCTTCCGGCTGACGCAGGTACTTTCCGGGCACGGTTGCTTCGGAAAGTACCTCCACTCGGTCGCTAGGAGGGAACCGAGTCCCGCCTGCCACCACTGCGACTGCAGTGAGGACACGGCCCAGCACACACTGGCGGTCTGCCCCGCTTGGGCGGCGCAGCGCCGGGTCCTCACTGCAGTCATCGGAGGGGATCTCTCGCTGCCGGCCGTCATAAGATCGATGGCCGGCAGCGACAGTTGTTTTACCGCGGTCGCAACCTTCTGCGAGGACGTAATCTTGCAGAAGGAGGTGGCGGAGAAGGCCCGGGAGGATTCCATCCAATCGGACCCGATCCGCCGCCGGCGCCCCGGGCGGCGGAGGCGCGCATACCTGCGTCTCATGCCGCCCTGAGAGTGGCCGCGGATGGGCGGGACGGGTTTCCCGTCCGTCCGCAGTAGAGGCCAACCGCGAGGGGGCGACGTCCGCGTGTGACCGGACGTTGCCCAATTAGAGAGTACACTTGTGTGGTGGTGCCCGCAACAGTGCGGGCAGGCGCTGGTTGGAGTCCAGAAGGAAATCCCCTCCCTGGACTCCTTCCAACACAAAGGCGCAGAGAGGGTCACACCGTGTGGTTTTAGTCGGTTCGAGTCCGACACACCACCCCGCCGTAACCCCCGACGGGGTGACGGTCCGCGGGGATTTCCACACGTTAAAAAAAAAAAAAAAAAAAAAAAAAAAAAGCTTATTCATTAGTCCGTAGACTACATAAATTTTTATAGTTACAATTTCCTACTATACTTAAAATCATTTACAGAAAAAAATTATCACTCTGTGAGTAAAATGAAAGACTAAGATCTATCTAGAAACTAGGGAGGGACCTAGGCCTACTTCCTTTTCATCCAATTTCATCCATTTCAGGTGCCGTTCTGTTGAAATCATTTTGTATGAAGAAAAACTCGGCAGAATTGACAAATGTGAACAAAAATGACATTAAAAGTATCAATGGTATCAGATTCCTAACAGCAATTTTAGTTGTAATATCTCATGTTATTGCTTTTACTATATCGTCTGGAGTTATTAACAGCGGGGATTTGAATCAAGTAAATATAAGATAGTTTAATTTTCAAAAAGAGAGCCATAATTTTCTTTTTTTAAATTCATTTTCAAGACTTTTTAATGCGTATTTATATGTGTATGCATGTTTAAATAAAAAGCTAACTTGCAAATAAATATGTTTGTACTTAATTCCTCATTTGATTTTGCAGAAAGACCACTATTTTATTAAGCTGATACCTTATCACGTCATGGTGGATACATTTTTTGCAATGTCTGGATTACTGTTCATCAAGGGGCTTTTGGCAAAGAAACAGAATCTTTTTATTGTTCTATGGAAACGATATGTTAGGTGAGTTGATAAGTTTAAAAGCAGTTTAAATTATATTGTGTAACAAAAACATTCTGCTTCTAATTATAATGATTACATCGGTGACCGCGCTTCGGTCTAAATGTTTGCATGATCCACACATATTTTTTTTCGGAGTTGAACACTGTCCGAAGGAATCTTAAGAACAGGGGCCGAAAGCCACTATCTGCTTAAAAGTCAGCCTTTTGCCGACTAAATTTGGCGTTAACTTAACCCTAGATAGATAACCTACGTCGAAACGACGTACTCGATTTTGAAAAATCGATCTAACTCGTTGATTTTTCGCGTCACTAAACTGGCCCTTCCTGCCAACTCCTTCGACCATCGGAGCTTGCAGGACACATCCGTATCACTCCGGTAAGTGTAACAATTTCGTAAATATTTACCTACCGTACGTCGAAGTGACGTATGGTTATCTTTAGTGCCAGTTTTGGGAACATGTGTTCTTGCGACTTTTTTGAAAATATATGGGCATATTTTTTATTAGTCTTTTTACTTGTTAAAGGCCACGATAAAATATATGATACCGTCACAAATTCATGTAAACAATGCAAAAATTAGACGGTTATTGCATGAAACGAGTGATGAAGAGATTTAGGGGTCGGAAAGTGAAACTGAAGACTACCTGTTTATTAGAGAATAAAGTACAGAGTGATGTCGAAGACTATGCAATGAGTCTACCAGTGGTTTCTTAACATGTGTCTGAAAATGACCCTAAAAGTCTTGAAACTGCTTCGCCAAGTATGCCGAGTTATATTATTATTCCACAGCGTCAAATTCTTAGAGGCAAACACGATCATCGTTGGACGGCCATTAAAGGCAGAACAAGTGACAGAGTTTCATCTGCAAATATTATACGGACGTCTGGGGGGGAGGGCCACTCGGATGAAAAAAGTTTTGGTATATTTATTACTGATGACATTTTGGAGGAGATAACAAAATGAACCATCGCTGAAATCCAGCTAAAAATTCAAAAACCTGATGTAAAAGCCACCTTTAAAACTACTAATTGTGAAGACTTTCGGGCTCTTTTCGGCATACTGACACTAACAGCTAGCTGCTATGAAAGACAATCATTTCACTACACATGAGTTATTTGATTGTTTGTATTCAGGATATGGTTCTGCTACAAGTAGAGATAGATTCGATTTTTCATAAGGTGTAAAATGGACGATTAATCTTTGCGACCTGAACTAAGGACTACTGATACATTTGTACCAATCAGAAAAATATGGAAGATCTTTGTATACCACAATCGATCCAATTATATTCCCTGACCTCATGTGACCATTGACGAACAGCTATTATGTTTCCGGGGTCGGTGCCCTTTTCGAATGTATATTCCAAACAAACCCAATAAATACAGACTCCCACACATCCACACCCCCCACAGAACCTGAAGGTGTACCTGAGCCAAAGAAAAGAAAGTATTGTGCCTTGGGTCCATCAAAAATTCGAAGGATGACAAAGACAATGTGCGACAGCTGCAAGAATCCCATTTGTGGGAGCACAAGTCCAGCGCCAGTCCTAGGTGCATTTGAGGCTAAAATTAAGAAAAAGTGATATACACTACTGTTTGTTATGTTATAGAGATTACAAAAAGTTAATTTTGAAAAGTCAAAATGAAAAATTATAGGACTGACAGAGAGATTCATAAATGTTTAAGTTTTGTAAAGTGAGAAGTTTCTTGTTTTGTTCTTTATTTTTTTTAATAATAAAAATAAGAATAAACTCCAATGTTTATCATTTCCTCATATAACAATTATATACATGAAGACATAATATCCCATTCATAAACCTAGTATATACTTAATCCAAAATATGCTCACTTAAACATTTGCACGTCGAATCGACGTATGGTTATCTTTAGTGTATAGTGAAATATGGTTATCTATCTAGGGTTAAGCCTCCAAATCCCATGGGGCGTTCCTGCCAAGGAGCACGCTGCTTCAGTCGATTCTATCGGTTCAGGCCCAGATACTTCATCTGGGCCTGAACCGATACGTTCTCGTATCGTATCGTTGGCAGACACCCTGTTGCTACATCGTAGTCAATTCGTTTGTACGAGTTGATTATGATGGAGCAATAGGTCCTCCGCCTTATCCAGGGCCACCCGTACGCCTAGATCTTGAATGCTTGCGCCCAACAACCAGGGAGACTCCTGTGGTGGACAGGCGCACCGCCTCTTTGAAGTTCACCCCTAGGCTGTCACCAAAATGTCATCCGCGTAACAGATTATGCTCAGGCCAGTGGGGCAGTGGGGCAGGGGTAGACGCCCACGTAGGGCCCAATTGTAGCTAACTACCTCTTCGGTCACAGACTTCAGGTGCATCACAGCATTGACCCTCAAACTGGGGAGTTTCAAGAAGATTTCAAGAGGGGTCTTGAAATCCGAATCTGACGTCTGACAGATCGGGGCTCACCTCGCATAGGTGCCAGAAGATGTACGCAGAGAGCACCCTATCAAACAGTTGACCAACCTCGTTCAATGACACGAATGTTGTCATTTTAGGTTGGTTTTCCGTGTGAGGGCTGGCTCTACTATCCACTAACATACCAACCGTTCTGGCTGCCGTGGCATAAGGGAACGGTCAAAACCTTCTTCTCAAAAAGAATCTGTGTGAATATATGAGAGGCTATTTATTAATGAATTAAATTCTTTTTTTCAGATTAGTTAGTCTTGTTGCTGTTATAGTCTTTTATTACATGTCAGTTATAAAGTTTCTGGGATCGGGTCCTTTCTGGAAGAAAACATTTGATTCCGAATCATTAATATGCCAGAAAAATTGGTTACTCAGTCTACTGATGATTAACACCAGCTTGGATACAGTGGTAAGTCATAATGATTTACTATTTTGATTAATAGATAATGATCCTGGCTGTCTCAATAGTAGAACCTTTCAGGAAATATATTAATGATCATTAACACCAGTATGGATACAATGGTAGTGATTTTTTATGGGCAACAAAGTTTGGTTTATCAGTAAATCCAGCTAAATGTCAGGTGATTGTCCTGGGTTGTAAACAAATGATAAGTAGGCTGGACATGGCGGTCATCCCACTAGTTGTCTATAACAACCAGACTATACCTATGAGTTCCGTAGTAAGGAATCTGGGGCTATATATGGACTTTTCACTTGACTGGCGGGCACAGGTATCACACGTTAGTCACAGAGTCACACTGTGTCTCCGCACTTTATATCGTCTTAAAAACTTCCTTCCCGCTAAAACCAAATCTACACTTATTCATTCTCTAATTATTCCCTTGATCGATTATGGTGATGTGTGTTATTTTGACCTGAATGCAAACCTCCTCAATAAACTAGACCGCCTTCTTAATAACCGATTTAGATTTTTTTTCAAGCTTCGCAAGTATGACCATGTGTCTGCTTTACGTTTCCAGCTGCAATGGGTCCCAACTCGACAGCGCTGTAGTTTGCGTGCACTCACTTCTCTTTTCGCTCTTCTTAATTCCCCGTCGTTACCTGCGTATCTCATATCCCACCTTCGTCTTCTTTGCTATAATCATGATCAAAACTTCGGTCAAGAAACAATATGCTTCTTCTTTGCCCCCCTCACACCTTCAACTTCATCAATTCTTCTTTCTTTGTACAGTCAGTTCTTTTGTGGAATGCGCTGCCTGCCGAAATCAGGTTGATCATAAAACGCCTCACATTCCAAATAAAATAATGCGACCTACTCCGTAATAAATTGACAGAACAATCGCAACGTTAGAACCCGACTGACTACTTATACAGGGTGTAACCAAACGACTTTCGAAAACGAAAGATGCAGCTTTAGCACCTCAAAACCTATCACAAAATACAAACAGTTATCCTGAAAAAAAAATTGTAACCGTAAAAAACTATGTTCACGCGCACAGTGCATGAATCTTTCCCCTCGCGGGGAGGCGTGCGGAGGGCGTGGTGTGCCCGGTATCGACAGCGCGCGGCGCGAGCGGCCACTTTTCTTCAACTTCAACGCGCATTAAAGTTCTCCAACATTGTATTGCTTCATTAGCACATTATAAGTTTTACAGTCCACTTTTATTAGTTTTAATTAACTACCGAAGCCTAAACATACAATGTGTCAAGAGTTTTATTCATTTGAGAAGCCAGCAATGTATTGCGCGCACCGCGTAGCTACGTAAATGTCTATTTATAACTATTTAATTCAACTACCTACGCGTCCGTAAAGTTCCTAATCCTTACCAACGAAAATAGGTATACTGATTTTGTACTCTTACCTAATTCTGCGGTAGCCTCGGGTGAACCAGAAAAGTCCTCGGCACTTCTTGCGTTCAGGTCTGAGAATACTGACATGATACAGCTTCTCATTTCTTCCGCCGTATCGCACTCTCGATCGAAGACGCGTTCCTTGACATGACCCCATAGAAAAAAATCCAGTGGACTCAGGTGATCGAGGAGACTGTGCACGAGGTCACAATCGCCCAATCCACCGGAACTCTTGATCAAGCTGTTCGCACTGACCGGATTATGTGCGGTGGTGCACCATCGTGATAGAACCACATATGTTTTCGCTGGGCTAGTGGAATGTCGTCCAGATATGAGATCACTGGACCTCTTATCAGGTCAAGGTATGTATGCCAGTTCATTCTTGATTGCAAGAACACGGGCCCTACGATCTTCATCTGATGGATACCTGCCCAAACCTTTACAAACCACCGTACCTGATGTCTTGTCTCTTGAAACGAACGAGGATAGTGAAAATCCCATCGGTTCCACATGCCATTTCGCGATAACGTGAAACGTGCGAATTTTATTCCGCAGTGCGAACATGACCATACTTATTTTATACGGTACAAAATATTCGAAACACTTCGCGTTCAATTTGCATCGTCACAAATTTTTGCCGCACGATTTTTTCACCTCCAGTTGGACCTCCACTCTTATTGGACTAAATGTGTTACAGAATTACGAGAAAAAAAACCTGCGGTGAAATATCGCAGTACGGTCAAGGCCTTAAAGTTTTTTGACACACGCCGCCGATGACGTTTTGGTAGGTAAATAGCTACAACGTGTCATCGGAAATCATTTGTCGGCAAAACTCAAAGTCTTTGTTTTGAGCCGACAGGGGCGCATCTAACGCTTGTAACGTTGCGATTGTTCTGTCAATTTATTACGGAGTGGGGTCGCGTACTTGAATTTTGAATGTAAGGCGGTTTGTGATCAACCTGATTTCAGCAAGCAGCGCAGGCAGCAAAAGAACTGACTAAAGAAAGAAGAATTGATGAAGTTGGAGGTGTTAGGGGGACAAGGAAGAAGCATAATTATTGTTTCTTGACCGTAGGTATGTATTATTTATATGTCTTGACTTCTATGTGTACATCTGTGATATTTAGTAGTGAATTTCTATACATTACTTGGAATATCTAATGTAATCTTACTATTATTGTTAATTTATTGTTACTATAATTTTCTAAGTCTATATTCTAGTTTTGCACCCACCGCATTATATTTCTACATCATCCTTTAAATAAATAAATGTTTATTATTTTTATTATGGCATTAAATTGCTAAATTCAAATTATTTTTTTATATTTTATCAAATGGCTTACTTAAGTTGGATAGTGATTCTGACTGTCTAGTTAGTGGAAATAACAGCTCAGTTAATGTATTATTATTATTATTTTTATTTCATATTTGTGTGCATGTGTTTACATGCCATTATAAACATAGCTTGTAAGAAACCAAGCTAAGCTCTACCCAGTTCTTCTTTGATAACACCATCTGTATAGTATGAAAAATTAGTAGAACAACAATTTCATTAAAAATAATACATTCGTGCACACTAACCACTGTCAGAAAACAATGACAGCCAACAGATGTCAGTCACAAGATGGCACTAGCATATGAGATAACGGCGAACCTTTTTGTTATGGGAGTTAAGGGACCAAGTTGAAATGCTTGATACAAAACTACACAGTGCCAATGACGAAATATATAGACTATCGGTAGAAAATGCTACTTTAAAGGAGGAAATACAGAGTCTTATACACAAAGACACTCTCTATAAAACTCTCACTAGAAATCCAACTAAATCGGTTACATCAATTCCAAAAAAACCCTTAAGATATCACAGAACTACAAACGAACTCAAAGGGACCTTGACGATACATCGCTTTGCGTAGCTCACCAAATAGAAAAGACTTTAGAATCGTAGTGTGATTATTAAATTAAAGCAGTATCAACTAAGAATCAACTAAATATAATATATGGTCCAGGATCCCTGGTTCATTTCAATACTTGATCACTATCAAGCTAATTTTCCGTGAGTAGCTTGGTTCCGATGAGACGCCCCACTTTTCCTGTACGAAAATTCTCTATTGTGGTAGGTAACAGGGATAGCAGGGATAAAAATATTTTTTAGCAATTTTGTTGCTAAATCACAAAATTGCTAAATCGTCTAAATCTAAATGTGAGTTCATAAACTCACATTTAGATTTAGACGATTGAATATGACGTATTTTGATTAATTATTATCATTATATATTTCTTTTCTACCAGTGTTATCCAGTGACTTGGTATATTGCTTGCGACTATCAACTTGCAGTATTTCTAACCATACTCGTCTACCTATACCAAAAGAAGAAAAGTTTAGCTTTTAAAGTATTCGGATTGTCAGCAGTAATGTCCTTAGTTATACCAGGAGTGTTAACTTATTGGAAAAATATACCTTGCACAATACATGATTTTGAGTAAGTAAAAACATAATTCAATTCGTTCATAGATTTATAAGTAAAATGATTTTAAAATTATAACAAACTCTTGAGAAATATCTCTGAAGTTCGGGAGGTTACAGTTATATATGTCCACTTGTTTTGAGATACCACCATTATGCATCATGGTACGTGATAGAGGAGCATACAAAAGCAAATTCGTTTGCACAACCGGAAGACTGAGCGTAGGGGGCTGGTGGCGAATTTCCAGAAAACCACAGTACGACTCTAATATACTGGGATGGTGCAAGTTACCGTCTAGCATGCGCCATACATACGTGACCGACGCCACGTCGAGTCGCATACTCAAGCGTACATACCCGATCATTTCTACTGGAGTACATAAGTGGATAAAGCACACTCCATATTCTTTGCAATATAGGAATAGAGTAAATTTATTCTGCAATTTTTTCACCATAAGGTTATGTTTAACCTCCTAAGGATTCCAAATTATTACTCTCGCTTTTAGGTGACTATGGACAAAAGAATTGTACAAATTCTTTACCAAAGCTATGTTATTAAATTAGAATAAATCCTAAACATTCACAAAGGATAGGTGTACTGAATGTACCTCAGCCCAGGCGGAACCTGGGCTGGGCATTAGTGAGTTGAGAGCTAACCTGTGCGTAGATGGGCGAGTGCAATGCAGACAAATAGTTTTGCGAACGCTGACACCGACGCCACCGGCCTATAACCACTTACATCGTCATTTACACTGCCTTTAGGGACCGGCACCACTGTCGTAATCTTCCAGCGATCTGGGTAATGTGTAACTTTAACATAAGTTAAATATATGTGATGGTGGTTTGCTAAGCATTCTGCCACAGTCATTCGCGATAAAGGGTGGTATACCATCTGGTCTCACACCAAAGAATCTTATATTTGAAAAGAACAAGTTCACCATACTTATAGAACTGTTAGGCGTACGTCGTATGATGTATCTTGAGGTTAGTAGATTATAGAAAAATGTTTCAATGTTGGTTCGAAATACTCTGACATTTTGATAAATAGACTTAGAGGCTTTGTTCATTTTCAAATTGGGATTCCGGCACTTCCACACCATAAATGTTGCAAATGGTTTTAAGGTGCTCCTTTATTGAGTCCATACGTGCAACAACAATAACAGCGTGGCGTTACTACCTAAAGATGCATAATATGTTCTGCAGTAAAACTTTCATTTACTTTTAAAAGAGCACAAAACGCTAACTTATTAAACGTTTCAAATTCATTTACTATGCACCGTACGACTAGAACATTTTTAAATAGCTGTAGTTTAAATAACTCAATTTATGATTTGGGAAACGTAAATAATCTTTTCAATTTATTTTCTTCAGGATGTTCATTTCTAAAAGAGACTACGCGCACTTCGGTTACGTGTATACCAAGACTTACAGCCGTGCGGGGCCATATCTAATTGGAGTCGCAATGGGCTACTTCATGCATATCTACAAACCTACTCATTACCGTCAGAGTGTGTCAACGGTCAGTTAAATTTAACTTTGGTTTTAGTTGTACACTACCATTAATTGTTCTACATTTTGGCAGAACTCACGGTTGGTTAAAAATAAACCGCACGGTTGGAACAGTTTAAACGGTCACTTCCGTCTTGAATGTTGTGGATCGGACCCCCTTTAATACAGAAAAACTCGTGGTTAATTAATCTTGTTCTTGTTCAGAATCTACCGATTCATAACTCATCTACGACAAATATCTCCTGTCTACTTCCACATTCTGCAATCACAGTCCCGTTCTCACCAGTATATTTTTCCTTAAAGCTTAACATGTTTTTTTTTACCTTAATCTCCCTTAGATGCTTACTTTTCTGAAAAAAATGTTTATCACCAGAATGCAAGACACTAAAATGGGTCAAATATCCCTACTTTCCACATATAAAAACAACGCAAGCTTATAATACCGTCATATTTTTCTTTTGTTTTCAGGTATATTCTATAATTGGGACAGCTATTTCTCTACTTATTATGTTGTTGTATTTTACCTTGGGCACTTTCCTGCTAGAACGGCAGCATGACGTATTATTAGCAGCTATAGTAGCAGCAGTAACTAGAACTATTTGGGGTGCTGCAATATGCTGCATAGTTGGAATGTGCGAATATGGATACGTGCGTAAGTATTTCATCATTATCACAATCATTATCATAAATAGCCTGTAACAGTAATTGGAATAGAAATGTCTGTGTCTCACGTCCAATCCTATTTAGATACTGGTACACCGAAGCAACTGGTGAGTATCAGAGTCAATCGGTAAGTGACACAGTCGATCCTTTCTGTCCAAGCTTTGAAACTCGACAGAAAGGCTCCAACAGCGCGTTGGCTAGCACAAGTTTAAGCCATTACGACCAACAGAACGAATTTCATAGTTGACCATCGTATCCATGTTGACCAGAATGACGATGGATAGAGATCGCGCAGGAACTTCACTGCCTTATATGAGATCGTAAGGTAGCCCCGTATGATTTTTATAGCCATCAGCCGTTGCAGACTCCTAAGTTGAGCCTTACAGCAGGAGAAACCCGCTAGATTCTCATACTAAACGGGTGCCCCATAGAGGACCATGGATTTCACGATGCCCATGTAGAGGCAGTGAACTTCTTAACTCGAAGGACTAATCGCCCGTAATACTCTTCGGAGCTCCACCGACTGTCTAGCATGTGGCCTAGGTACTTCACGTACTGGCCCACCTGGACTTACGAAAACGACAACGTTTTGAGACGCTCATAGTATTACGCCACTAACGGTTACACATCCAGTGACTAATCGAGACTTCGTTGATTGCTTCCAATAATACTAAACGGGTATTAAATCTATACGTAATTATTTTAAAAACCATTTTAATATTGTATTTCTTATTTCTTTCAGCATTTGTTACAGAATTCCTTAGCTTGCGGATTTTCGGTCCACTCAGCCGACTAACATACGGCGTGTATTTATTGCATTTGGCAGTAATACTACATACAAATAGAGTACAAACAGTACTAGCACCTCCTGTATTTCAATTATTTCCCTTTGTAAGTATAACTGATATTTATAATACTTATGGCCGTTTTCGTCAACGTCCCTCAATTTAATAGGCCACTTAGATACTTTCGTCTTCGTTAACTTTTAGCCGATACTGAAATGCTTCAATTAGATTATGTTGCACTAAATTTTTTTTCATTTGAACCATAACAATCGAGGAATTAACGGCATTATTAGGCAGATGTAGTGTAAGACTCTCTACGGCACGATGGACGAACGAAATGAAGAAAATGGCTAGTGGCGGATGGATGCGACTGTTAAGACCGGAATGGTTAGCGCTCTCTGGTGGAGGCTTTCATTCAGCAGTCAATGTAGGCTGTATTGATTGAATCAAAGAATAGAAGTTCTTTGACAATTTGGTGACGTCGGTTCGGACTTTTAGTATTTTAATTGTTACAATACTTTAAATATAAGTTTTCAAAAACGGAGTGTCCTTTTAAAAGAAATATTTGCTTTAAATGAATTATAATAGATTAATAATAACGGCATAAATCATATGGTTGTTGGCCTGGGACAATCTTCATGTCCTTTCGCTGGAGATTGGTCAGAAAAAAAAAACAGAAAAACAGTTCAGATGGAGAGAAACATTTTACAATAGATAATGATTTCATGATAGTTGTATACCATAGGTTGTTTTATATGTATTTCTTGAAAGTTAATAATTTGAAATTACAAATATAGCCGGTTCCAAAAATAACGGGTCAGTCACATAAACCAATAACGGGTCAGTCACATAAACCCGAATATCTCCCGAACTACGTATGCCATCCTAATGAAACGAAGACTGTTCAATTGAGAATTTAATTATACAGATAAAAAATAAAATAAAACTTAGTTACACCCACAATATTAATCTTAAATTAAAAAAAAACTAAAGTAGTCATATTTTTCTTAAGATTACATTTTTTTTATGATTGTTTTTTTGCTGTTTTTCATCACTTTCTTCATTTAATACTTTGTATTGCCTCCACGTGATGAAGCCTCCAGTGATGAAAAACAGCAAAAAAACAATCATAAAAAAAATGTAATCTTAAGAAAAATATGACTACTTTAGTTTTTTTTTAATTTAAGATTAATATTGTGGGTGTAACTAAGTTTTATTTTATTTTTTATCTGTATAATTAAATTCTCAATTGAACAGTCTTCGTTTCATTAGGATGGCATACGTCGTTCGGGAGATATTCGGGTTTATGTGACTGACCCGTTATTTTTGGAACCGAGTGTAGACGCTTTAAATGATCATAAGTGATCATATTAAAAACGAGGTAATCTGGCAGAGAACTAATGTAACCGATATAGCCCATAGGATTAGCCAGCTGTAGTGGCAGTGGCCTACCCATATGAGTCGCAGAACTGATGGCCGTTGGGGTAAACGATTTCTTGAGTTGAGACAGCATCTAGGCAAACGTAGTGTAGGACGCCCACAGGCCAGGTGGAGTGATATAATTTGCACAAGATGGCTATCTGCAGCTGAATACGAGTAAGCGAAGATCAATCTAAGTGGTGTGTAATTGGAGATGTCTATGATCAGCAATAGACTGCAATAGGCTGATGATGATGATAGTAAAAAAAAGGAAAAGTTTTTCAGGTTAGAGAGTGTATTCTCTGGATCAACTACTTCCATTTTGAAAAGTCGATCGTTATATGTATATATGTGTATACGTATATATAAAATTCTCGTGTTATAATGTTAGTTGCTTGCCAGTCCCCAACTCGCACTCGGTCAGTGTTGAGAAGAAGTGTCTTAATCCTCTCTTGAGAAGGACCCCAGCTCAGCAATTGGACATTATGGGTTATTAATGTATGTTGTACATGTGCCTTGTTAGTCTAGTGGTTAACATATGCGGCTGCTGATCAAGAGGTCTCGGGTTCGATTCCCGGGTCGGACCAAATGTTTGTATGATCTGCAAATATTTGTTTCGGAGTTTAGGTATTTTCTATGTATAATATCTATGTATTTACAAAAAAAAAGTATGTTTATGTATTTATATCAGTGGTCTAGTACCCATACAAGCTCTGCTAAGTTTGGGATTAGAGGATGTTGTGAGTAAGATGTCCGAACCATTTATTTATTTATCATTTATTTAATGTACTACTTCAATCTTAATTTATCTACTGTGCTACTTCTGTGAAGTGTATTGTGTATGTGTTTTATTTATATTTCAGATTATCGATACAGCTGGTGTAACATTATTCTGTCTAGGGCTTAGTTACATTCTTTGGCTGATTGTGGAAGCTCCACTGAAGAACTTATCTGATCACTTCATATGTAACAGGTCTGTTTTCATTTATTTATTAAAATGACGTATGGCCTTCACCCTCTCTGAGAGTAGATTTGAGCCTAGCAGTGGGACGCTATGGATTGTTGATTATGATTATGATTATAATTTATCCACATTTAACATGACGTACATTACAAATAAAGAACTGTATACTTAATTAGAACTAATTAATATAACAATATCACACACACACATCAATGGCCCATAATTATCCATTACTAAACGTGGAAGAGAGGATGAGGCCTGCTTCACTATGCAGGCGGATCGGTATAAGGTTTCTGTCAAGTTTTCCTTCTATTTCTTGTTAAGTCTTTACTCATTTAGTCGGCTGTTACGACTTCTACAACATTCCTTAATATTCTGTCACCAACATCAATAAAATCATATTACAAATCTCGATACAAGTGTTATGAGTAGATATTACTATTTCATTATCATTAGAAAGTGAAAAAAGGAAAACTTTTCATTAGAAAGTGGCAAATCAGTTTTGGAAGACAATTTGAGGAACCGGTGTTATTTTAAGAGAAACCATCAGACTTAAAAATCATACTTTGAAACGAGTTGACAAGCTGGCTAATCAATTTTATTGTTTCATTTAAGGTGGAAGGTTCGAGAAGAAGATAATCAGACCATTCCAAAAACAGAGTGGAAACAAAAAACTTTGTAAACAAACTATTTTATACACCAATAATAACGCTAGCACACATAACGGAGTTTTTCAGAGTATTATTGAAATAAAGTTATTTACACTGGATTTAAAATAACCAACCACAACAAATTAACCAAAACGAAAATGGACCATGTTTGCCTCAACTCCTTTACGTAGGCAGGGGAGAAGCTGGCAACGGACTAGCTTGGATGATAATGAAGAAGAGTGATTTTAAATAGTCTCTGCTACTGGTGGTGATGTGCGTCGGGTGAAGTGGTCACATTCTTCAAATGAGAAGGTCAAGCGAGTTCAACTAATTTGCCTTTCAATATCAGCTTACAAATTTATAGGTGTCGTCCTACAGGCATGTGCCTCAGTTTTTGAGAATGGTACTACGTTGTATTGGGATTAGTCTATTATCATAGACAGGACAATTGTTGCTAATAATCCTGATATTATGATGATAGATCAATAAGACTTAGAATCTCGTGAAAGTTGAAAAAAAAAACCAGTATTTTTTTTTGGATTTACCTCACAAGAGTTTAAAAAAAACAGAAAGAAGGAGAATATAGTAAAGAAGTTTTCTGTCCTTGGCGCCTGAATCTTACAGAAATCTTACATAAAGTCAGTTGTATACTATTTTTTATGTATTCTCAACGAATTTACGCAAATAATTATAATGATATTTTTGACATCTGATACACAACGCTATCTAGTTCTAAACTAAACAGGGTTTGTGGTATGCGCACAATTATAGATAACTAATATAATTATAAATCCATTTTTTGTAAATACAATTTTAAAGGTTTCTTTATTTTAAATAAAAATATCAATAAAAATTTCATTATAAGTTTGTTTTGTAATTTATTTATTTATTAAAACTAACTCCACAATATTGCACAAAGTAGACTTAATGCCACAGGCATTTTCCTCCAGGCAAACCTTTGAGAGTTGCGAAGCTGTTTGTGGCAAGTTTATGTTAATGGGTAAGTCAAAATATATAAGATCGGAGATAGGTAGTTTAGATTATAGTAGGCCATAAGATGACATTTGTTGATTCTGCCAGTTGTTTTAATAAAATACTGCTTACTTTTATCTTGAACGATAAAACCTTAGTAGCCATCTTGACTTCGAGGGGAAGCTCATTCTAAAGAAGAACGGACTGCCCAAAAAAATGTATGGGAGGGGCAACGAAGGTGGAGGTCATTAGATGACTGACTTTTTTTATTTATTTTTTAAAACTTTATGCCTACCAAAGTGACTCTACTCTGCCTGAAGAAAACAACATGAGTAGAATCCAGGAGTAGGGATCACCACCTCATTGTGAGGGTAGGCAACGCAGCATGGTAACCCATTCGGCCTGGTCCGGTCTCACACTCACCAATGAAATATTTAGACTCCTACTTTCAATTTATATGTAGCAATCACAAAACAAACGAATGTAGTAGGTAGTAAAGCCACGCTAATTTCAGCACGATTCCCACAGCTTTCCGATTCATTGAGCAATCAGAACTTCTACAGGCGTTTTTAGGAGCACTACTCCGTTGTTTAGAGGAAAATCCAGTGGATGCACCTCTTTATTATGTTTATTTAGCAACTCTTGATAGTATAAGCAGCCACCACCTGATTCGGCGCTGGCATTGTACGACATGAGTATTTGTTGCGCAGTGAGACTTGGCAGTTCGCTACTTTACTCCTATTAAGAAGGGAATCGATTTAGATAACTTGATCCCCGCTCATATAGGCGATGAGATGTTCAGGTTCAGTACTTGTGTTTTATTTTCAGTGTTTTTTGTAATAGTTTTTATTAGACTGAAACCTACAAGGGTTGTTCATTTATATTTTGATAACCCTTCTGTTCTTTCTTGATAATATCGAATTCATAAAGAAAAGAAATAACACGATTTTTTTTAAATTAGCTTTTAAATACTTTAGAGAAAATAGGTATTGATGTTATTGGTCTATAATTATACCTAATTCAAGAACATTGTTTTTTGTGGAATGGTTTTACTAGAGAACATTTAAGTTTCTTCAGTCATTCTTTTGCAGCGTGGTGCCTACTGTTGTAGGTAAGTATGAGTCAATATTGTTGGTAAGGTAACGTTAAGCAATGCCACTAAATCCATCTCTTTCAATTCATTGTTATTCACATGTACAGGAGTATCTACCACGTGGTTCGTTTTTGAAATCAAAATTTCCATCACGAAAGCCTTTAAACTAAAATTGCACGGTGCGTTCATTAGTCCCCTCTTCAAACGCAACATTGATATTGCGAGCTGTTTCTGCAGCGTTAGTTCGGCGTCGGAACGCATATTTAAAAATCATTTGAATTTTCGAAGTATTCATCTTTATTGTCTAAGCTAAATAAAAAAAAAACAACTAAAAGTCGATACTCGAACGTTGCACATTTTCTAATAGAAGAAACTCATATAACTCGTGTGAGCTAACATTACACCTGACTCAAATGACAGTCGTTTAGAGTACCGAGTGCAAAAAAAATATATTTGATTCTAGTTTTATTTTTTATTGTTTCGTTTATTTTGCTCTAAGTAGTTTCTCACAACATACTACTTTATCTTACTTACTTATTAAGTGGTACTTTACTTCCTGAGTTAAGAAAATACACATGCATACCAATAGGAAGCAGGCCTCATTCATTATTTACCCGAATGCAATCTTCGTGCAGTGATTTAAATTATATTAGGTAATACCTAATATCATTTCAATATTATGTAATATTATGTACTGAAATATGGTTACAAAATACCATTTTAAATCGTCATGATAATCGTCCTGCTGGTTTTTTTTTCGAGTGATCTTTCTTAAAGCAATTGGGAAATAGTGATTTAAATGATATTCCGTAATACTTAATAAACTATAATTATTATGGAAAGATTCGTTCAACGGTAATAGTGATGCTAACGCTACCCAGAAGACGACAGAGGGGTGTCACGCGGGGGAACGGCATCATGTTTCGTTTTGAGCCAGGTGTCATCTTAGCTCACACTAGTTAAAGGAACGATATGAAAAAAGTTTAACTCAAAAATCTCAAATTATGAAGGTTCAATGTCAATTCGAAGTACCTATTACAATAAAACGATATTTTCATACTTTAACCCCTATTATATTGTTTAATCTTATTCAAAGTGTAACATTACCTTTTTATGAAATCTCACCTCAAATTTATACACATCCTCTCAAACCACATACACCGATTTACACATCTCACACTCGTGCACATACGCACAAAAGGAGAATCACATCTCACTACAAAAAAAAGAGACCGGGAGAATGATGCAGAATAATTTTGCCTCTCGTCACACACTCACCAATGGAATACGACGGCACGAAAACTGTTTCAGTTGAAGACCAACCTGTGGAGGAACGGGTGTCGTGTTCCTCCAACACAAAGGGAGGATCCTCCGACCAGGCGAGGTGATCGTACCTGGCGGGCAGCTGCCCAACAGTTGATGTTGGGATGCTGTATGTGAAAGTCGCCACAAACCTAATAAGGAAACACACTGGCTTCTAGGACCTTGTATAATAAGGGTGTTTTAGGGTACTGGAGCCAAAAGGTGCTAGAGTGAAACCGCGATTACGCAAACGTAGTGTAGGGCGCCAAGCGGCACGATGGGCCGACGATTTTAGGAGGGTGGCTGGCGGCGGATGAATGCGGACTGCTTAAGACTTGGATGGTTGGTGTTCCTTGGAGGAGACCTTCGCCCAGCAGTAAACGGCGATAGGTTGACACTATTAGAGTAAATAATTTTCAAAGATATAATTGCATATTTATTTGCTCAACAGATGAAACTGATACCAGGTCATAATTAAAGTAATTCGGTATTGAATTAGTTTTAGATCGTTGCAAGAAACTGCAACGATCTAAAACTGAACGATCTGAAAAACAAGTAAGGATTCTTATCTATATGTCTGGTGCCCTTGGTATCAAGAGTGGCAGACATTCACTTACCAACATACATTAATTGTATGCCAGCCACATAATCAGACATAAGCAAGACGGGGCGTGCTATAAAATAAACAACTTTGTACAAAATTTATCATATTTTTTATGAAAGTTACATTTTATTGTCAAAATGAAATTAGTGTTATGTGCTGTGTTCCTTATCGCTATTTTTCAAGGTATTTTCATTTAATGTATCATAATTATATGTTTATAAATTAAATTTTAGATAATAAGATCAAAATAATGAGCTATATAATGTTTTTCTTAAAAGACATGTTTGTCTTGTGTCAAAGGTATATGTATGTGGTATAGGTAGAGGTACCTATATGATGCAATAGTTATGTAAATTATAACATCATAGATAAATTATAATAATAATAATAAATAAATTGTAAAAATAATAATAAACAAATTCTTGTCTTGTCAAATTCGACCTTTATAGTCAAAGAAGGGTCACCTCTTTTTGCTGTCACAAATTCGCCAGTCAGTTGCCAACCTCCTCTTTTAGATGACCCGCCCAACTTCTTAAAATCGGCTTGTCGATTATATTTTCGGCTTTTTTTTACGAGTTGAAACACTCACGGGCCGCTAAGTATTGTTTTTATGACAAGGCAAGTCATCTTTCATACTAAAATTTGGCTCGCAAGACCAAATAGCTGTTTTTGTATACAGTACACTGTCTCGTTAGCAAAATAAAGAAGTCAACCTAGAATTGACAGTTATGATCTTAAACTCCTAAATTTCGTTATTCCAAAAAGTTCTTTCAAAAATCTTATAAAATCTGCGTCGCAAGTTTAATATTGTTTCATCAATGTAACATCTTTATACAAAGTTTATGTTAGGTATTATTCACTTAGATTCAGTTGACCTTGCATTACAGTTAGTATGGCCAAGCGCTGCGGACTGTCTGCCCTCTGTTGCTAAAACAATTGTCTAACAAATTTTTTAAATCAAATGTGTCGCAAATTTTAGGCTCTACAAGTTTGAAATACATGCTAACATCATGGAAGCTATAGAATCTAAAATAGTAGCGAAAAACCTGAGTTTGAGACTTGATAACTTGCGACGCAAACACGAGATTTTATAAGATTTTGGGGCAACTTTTGAATTCCAACACGGACAACACGGTATTTCATCATTATACGCAACGTCTCTCGTCGTATGTCTGTTTTCATAATCATCATCAGCCTATCGCATCCAATTTCACGCCACTTGATTTAATTCTCGGCTTCTATCATATGTCTATTTCATAAATAATTTCAGTGTCAGTAAAATCTCATAAAAGTGAAGACTATCCCGGTATAGATGCTCTCATTCAAAGGTTGAAACAAGACGAATGGAAGGATGACGAGACACCATGCCTTGAAACAACGCTGCAGATATTGAACAACGTCAAAAACTTTACACTATGGGCAACTTGGGGTTAGTAGCAAAACAACAACTTTCAAGATAATGACAAGCGTAATACGTGTCAGCTTCGACGACTTCTATTCACTTATAAGTTGTTTTTACACAGAATTTGATATTACTTTTAAGTTTATATTTTTGTACTAAATATCCATATGTATTTCAGCGTGGGATGCAAATACCTTCCCTTCAGGCATTCTTTACGGTTCCTTTCATCAGTTGAGCAACTTCGGTCAGTGCATGTACCCTCCCTGGTTGGAGACCCACCCTCAGTTCCACACCCAGTACTGCCTTGCTGAAGTACTAATGACACATAAAGAATTGAAGAAAAAAGAATTTGATCCCTATGGAGCAACTGAAGTGTATCTGAGGGTAAGTAAATTTTAACAAAATTGATACACACAAAAAGTATCTGCTACCAAAATATTTGAAACAAAAAATGCACTAAATAATAAATTCTTGTTTCTGTAATGCTTGACTGCCTCGTTTGTCTTGTTTGAACTTGTTTTTAACCGACTTCAAAAAAAAGGAAGAGGTTATCAATTCGTCGGAATCTTTTTTTTTTTTTTTTTTTTTATGTATGTTCAGCGATAATTTCGTCGTTTATGAACCGATTTCAAAAATTCTTTTTGCATTGGAATGGGCGTAGCTTACAGGTGGTCCCATCGTCACCATATTGGGATCTGATGATGGGATCCCAAGGAAATCGAGGGAACTCCTCAAATATCATAGGCACAATGTCGCGATTTGGGTACTCGGAATAGTTTTTCATTGAAGTCGGTTCCTTTTTGTTAAAATTATTAAATATGTTAAAAACTATAAGTGAAAAATTCGAATTTAGTTCGCCTTCAGAGTTGTGGAATTCCGATGTCAAATGTAAAATGATATGATGTCGGTTGAGCTCGTAGCCGACCTCAAATACACTTGGAAATAATCAAGGCTATAAAGATGATGTGTCTACAATAATGAATATTTATTATTTATTTATTTCCTCGGTTAAGTATCTTATACTATTACTAGCTTTCACCCGCGGCTCTGCCCGCGTGTATCTGGATTATTGCAGTGACAAGTAGCCTATGTGTTATTCTGATATCTTATCTTATATTGTATATGTAAATGTAGACATAAATGAATTGCTGTTCGTTAGTCTCGCTGAAACTCGAGAACAGGTGGACCGATTTGACTAATTTTGATCTTGAATTATTTGTGGCAGTCCAGAGAAGCTTTAAAAGGTGAACATATAAAAATTGCATTTTATTAATAATTATTATTCTTTTTGTTTGTTTTAAGTATATTTTATACAAAAGTTAAGGTCTTCTATTTATCTATTGAGGCAGTACGAATTCTGCCGGGTCAGCTACTAAAAACTATTTTTCTGCAAAGTTTCATCCAAATCCGTTCAGTAGTTTTTGCACTAGTCCTAGATACTCACAAACTTTTGCGTTTATAAGTAAGTTTATTTTTACTTCAAATTAAGTTTCTTTAAACTGATGTAAGCTTTGATTCTTAATTGTCTGATTCTCAGACGAAAACTCAGTTGGGCTTACCCGTCCACCGTTTTACGTGGGGTATTTGCGTTCCTGCTTCATGCCAGCCACCTTCTGTTGTCAAGCTCGTCAGGAACATGTACTTAGGAACCCACTTCAGGGCTATCTCGAATCCGAATATCACAGTTGATGGCTGTCAGGTAGCTGGTACTAAAGAAGAATATTCAACTGGATTTTATTTGTTCATGTAAGTTTTGGAAATAGTCAAATGTATTTTACTTCGTCTACTACTGTTGTGTATGTTGCTTTGTCCAATTTGAAGGAAGCATCTATAAAAAGTTTGAATTTTTTTATAACAATATTTTAATAGAAGGTATGTTAAGTTGTACGTAATATTTACTTAATTAATGATACCAACTAAATTTTAGTCAAGCATTTAAAGGAGTACGTTTTGACGTTTTCAATGCTAGGTCGTTTTTGATCTTTTTATATTTTAAAACCAGTATTTCATGAAAGTAACAAAATTAAAGTCATTATTTTATTTATGTCAGCCTGCCTCATTAGTCTGGTGGTTAACGTATGCAAATACTGATCAAGAGGTCTCGGGTTTGGTTCCCAGGTCGGACCGAATGTTTGTGTGATTCGCAACACTCAAACACTCCGTTTCGGAGTTTTCTATGTTTAATATATATGCATTTAAAAAAAAGTAAGTTTATTTCAGTTGTCTAGTATCCATAATACAAGCTCTACTTATTTTTGGACTAAATGGCGTTGTGCGTAAGATGTCCGAAATATTAAATATGTATATTTATAAATATTTATTTATGAACATCAAGTAACTGTGAATCGAAATTCCTTTTTTTGTAAAAAATAAATTCTATCGTGTATTTCTACAGTTATTTGGAGTTTCAGATTTGTACTAGCTGCATTGTTACTATTATCAGTGACATCAACACTTTATCTAACATATATAGGAAGCCATGCAAAACCTTCAAATACAATTGGTAAGAAATTATTTTAGTTGTTCTTTTAAGTTATGAGTATGACTTGTAGAGGATTTATGGTTTTGTGCCATCTGCATAAAATCCGTAATTTTTTTCTCAACACCATCCTTGCACACAATGATGGTCATTCGAAAACATGAAACATTCCATCATGAAACTTTTGAAAGTTTTGCTGGAGATGGTTTTCTAAACTATCTCCAGCATTAGAAAATTTTGCTGGAGATAGTTTTTCTAAACTATCTCCATAAGCTCCCCTGACCAATCTGGAAGGCGCTCAACAGGCTGCGTGTTTATGTGTCGACCCTAGCAGGAATGAATACGACCGTGGCATTCCTCTCAGACGATGAACCACTTGTTTTCATGCTCCGCTATCCCTGAATCATGCACGCTTGACGACATATACCAAGCAAAGACAAACGCTATCCGTGTTGTTGAGCACAGGCCAGAAATCGAAATTTGACGCACTGACACCTCTCTGAGTATTCTTTCATTTTCAGGTCCCGTTCTGTTGAAATCATTTTGTATGAAGAAGAACTCTGCAGAACTGATAAATTTGAGCAAACATGAGATCAAATGTATCAATGGTATCCGATTCATAACAGCAATATGTGTTGTGCAATACCATGTTTTGTGTCTAACTGTTACATCAGGAGCTGTGAACAGCGGAGATTTAAATAAAGTTTGTTGTACTCGTATTTAATGAATTTTTAATTAATGTAATATTTATATTGTCGTGTAACAATTTTGCACTACTCATCCAAAACGACTTGATCGGTTTTTACGAAACTTTGTGTATTTATTTATAAGGTCTGAGAATAGGACGTTAATTTTTTTTATACTACTAGGTAATGAATGATCTAACGAACGCGAGCGAAGCAGACCCTGAAATTTTGCCCTAAAATAGTTTCTGTCCAAATTTTCATATGTACCTAGAACTGTGATTTTCGTAACCTAAATTAAGCTTATATACAATTTTGATGCTCTTAGGAAAATTAAATTTACAGTTTAGATGAATTTGGATACAGACAGAGATAGATCGAAACTTGGTAACGAAACATAGACTTTTTGTAATGATAACCAACATAGGAGTACGCGGGACGAGCAGAGTGCAAAAGCTAGTTTTCAGGATTCGTCATACATTGTGTCAGTCCTTAATTTCTCATTTATTTACTTTTGCAGAGAGACCATTATTTCAGTAAGCTGCTAAATTATCACGTCGTTGTGGATACATTCTTTACAATGTCTGGATTACTACTCATCATGGGGTACCTGGCAAAAAAACAGAATCTCTTTATTGCTCTATGGAAGCGATATGTTCGGTGAGTTTTCAAGTTTACTCGCAGTTTATATTAATTTAGTTATTCTATGTAACACCAACAACAAAAACATACTCCTTCTAATTAACATGACCGCTTTGATGGCGCAGTGGTAGCGTATGCAACTGCTGTGCGTAAGGTTTCAAGTTTGATTCCCGAGTGGGACCGGATCGGATTATATGATCTGCAAATATTTATTTCGGAGATCGGATGGACAATCGTGTATCTCTTCGGGAAAGGACCGAAAGCCACTATACACAAAGTCAGCCGTATCCAGCGCCAAACGCCTCAATACGCCCTACCCCCAGGGAGACTCTTATGGTGGCCAGGTGGCTGTGACCAGAGTGTCATCGGCGTTATCACCTTAATCTGTTGATTAAGATCAGTCGTTCGGTGTTCCACAAGGGCACACCGAATGAACATGACATGGCTTGACGTCTCAAAATACTATCTCAGTCCTCATACATTATGGCGATACGAACGATACCTCCAACAGCACGCCGCCACAGCTCTTTGGTCACGGCCCTCAGGAGCACAGCATCGACCGTCGAACTACCCCCTCGAAATCAGACTTGGGGCATTCGACAGATCGAAGCCCACCTCCAATAAATAACAATAACGGTGACCGAACCGTCGGACGGAACGACCCCCGTACCCTCCTGGAAGTGGTCACCGGGTCCCAACGTCTGGTCACCAACCTGACAACAAGCCACTCCGAGATGATGCGCGACTTGACGGGGCAGCCGACCAGGGTGGTTATCCGAGGTTGGGCCACGCTCTATGCCGCGGGCGGCCAGTGGCACCACCGTTTCTACAGGTCTCCCTGGCCGACGGTTCGATCCGCGCCACCCTCACAATGACACCACAAGCATTTCACTGCTCGCACACATGCCGTGATAACTGTCACCCCTGCATCATTGGGCCTCCGTTCTCACACTCATCATCGAAAGACGACAGCACAAATGATGTCATTTTAAGCTGGTCCACTGTGTGAGGGTAGTACTGCCCCGTTCGAGCTGGCCCATTCGTGCTGATATCTAAATACTATGCTATTTATTATTAAAATATATATTTAATTTTTCAGATTAATTGGTCTCGTTGCTGTCGTAGTATTTTACTACATGTCAGTCATAAAGTTTCTTGGTTCAGGTCCCTTTTGGAAGAAAATTTTCGACTTTGAAACATTAATTTGTCAGAAAAATTGGTTACTCAGTCTACTGATGATTAATACCAGTATAGATACAATGGCAAGTCATAATGATTTAATATTTTTATTTAGTGGATAATGATCCTTGGTGTATCGTTAGTAGAAATGACCTAGTAGTAGACCAGCAGCTAATAAACTGATGCGTGTGATTCGTATTTCTTGGAGATTAAATTTTGGCAAGCCTGTTTCTAAGCAGTTTAGCGAGGGAGCCATAATCACACCTTCTGGGAATCTTGGATAACCAGAAAATGCCTATTTAAGTTTTCTTAGACCAATGTCCAAGTATGTGAATATAAAATGAGTTTGCCTGCATGGACAGTTTAGTGGTTACAGTCACCCCATCGCTTTCGATTCCCAGATGAGATAATATTTCTACTGATTGACAAAAAAATATAAACAAAGTAGAATTTGCTTTTAGCAAGTATATAAAATTGTATATTTAGCAATTTAGTTTCCACAGTATATGGACCCCTTTTTTCATATTTAAGCCTACCAAAGTAACTCTACTCTGCCTGATGGAAAGCATGAGTAGAATCCAAGCGTAGGGACCACCATCCTCATTGTAAGGGTATGCAATGCAGCATGGTGACCCATACCATGGTAGGCTCTGATTATTCTGCTTCATCAGACGACTGAATATGACAATATTTTGATTAGCTATCACCATTATCTATTACTTTTCCAACAGTGTTATCCAGTGACTTGGTATATTGCTTGCGACTATCAACTCGCAATTTTTGCAACAGTACTGTTCTACATATACCAGAAGAAGAAGAGCTTTGCTTTTAAAGTATTCGGATTCTCAGCAGTAATGTCTTCAGTCATACCTGGAGTCCTAACGTATTTTTACCATATTCGTGTAGTCTTGTCTGATTTGGAGTGAGTAAACATTCTTTATTCGTTGATAGATTTATACGTTAAATCATTTTAAGATTCTTAACAAACTGGCCTGAAAGTATTATGACTCTTGAAGTCCGCTATTTAATAATTTTATTTTATTTTTTAATATTTTTTTAATTTGTACCACTAACTACAACATTTTA
The DNA here is from genome assembly GCA_932526445.1 of Phragmatobia fuliginosa. Lineage (NCBI taxonomy): Eukaryota > Metazoa > Arthropoda > Insecta > Lepidoptera > Erebidae > Phragmatobia > Phragmatobia fuliginosa. The sequence continues at coordinate 13,350,197 of OW052079.1, read as the reverse complement.
TATTCCACTGCATAATTCCTCTTGATTGGCAGCAGCATCATCATCAACAGCCTTCAACAGTCCACTGCTGGACATAGGCCTCTCCTTAGAAAGGAGGTTTTGGGCTACTATACCACGCTGGCCAGACGGGTTGGTATAGGGTCGGTTCCAAGCTTACCTTCTCTTTGCATTGATGTTGTCTTGCATAGTTTATCCCTTAGTCGCCTTTTACGACACCCGCGGGATGAATAGGGGTGGTGACACTCTGTATTCTTAATCCGTCACCACACGGACTCACTAATAAGCCGCATACACAAACCCCTAGTAAATCTTTTGCTCGTTTATTAGGGTTTCGAAGTTCATGACTCGAAACTTATAGTTTCGTCATGTCCGTCCATCCGTCCTCGACTTACCGTCCAAACTGTAAGTGTTAGAAAGATGAAACTTTCATAGATATATATTTCTACGCTAGACTACGCCGACAAAGTGCTAGAATAAAATCATGAAACATATCTTTATTTGGGTTACCCCTACACAAAAAGGAGGGATGTTTTTTTTACTCGCAGCTATCCCATCATGTAGGGTATTATTAGATAAGTCTTTTAAAAATACTGAGGAGTTGAGAAGAAGCATTTTTGATTTACGAATCCATTTGCGAGTTATATATTTTTTTTTGTAAAAAAAGGGCGTCCCCCCATTCCTCTAAAAACTAAACTAAACAGATGGCTCGAAAAATCTGATGAAGAACTTTAAAGTAAAACTATAACAGTTTCTATGACTTTGTTAGTTCTGGAGTAATAGAGTCCTAACTTGTAAAATACGCTTACTTGGAAAACTTTATCCAAAATTAACACATTAGTAAGTAAACATATATTTATTGGATACGATTTTAAATCCACGTTCCATCATGGATGACTTTGAAACCCTAATCTATGCATGGCCTGACACGCACTTGGCCAATTTTCTAATAAGAAATTCTAAATAACAGCCCGTAGTATGGAAGTTTGGCGGTATTTCGAAGAACGAGTTAAGCCGTCAGTCCTGGTTCTCATGAATAGCAATCGCTATTGCCCAGTTAGTGCCTTTAATATACAATATTAAGAAACATTTCAACCGCCGACTTGAGTTTGCCATAAGGCTTGGGGAAGGACGATGTCAGTACCTTCATAGAAAAATTGATATTCAGATAAAACCAGTTGAACTAAGTAGGTAGCCCACACACAAAGACACAAAATTTAAATTCAATAATCACTTGGGATTGCTATTTTATTCCATCCCTAGCTGATACCGCTAGACCGATGCGCCCCGCTTGTAAGCCCCTCACCGCCCGCTCCCTGCTCTGTTGTTTTTAAAAGCACTTCCATATATTCATGCATTTCGAAGCGCCGGCCGTTGCCCATGTCTCTGGCACCACCGCTCCGCTTCCGCTGAGATCGTGTACGTGGCCTAATTGATGGTGTGGGAAATGTAAATAATCTTTTTATTTAAATTGTCTCAGGGAATTATACTCAGAGATGTTTAAGCGAAACCACCTGCACTACGGATTAACATATTACAAGACCTACAGCCGAGCTGGACCTTATCTAGTTGGTATCGCGATGGGCTACTTCATGCATATCTATAAACCTACTCGCTACCAACGGAGTGTATCGACGGTCAGTTTTCAACTTTGCCTTTATAATACCATTTATTCTGCACTTTGGTTACACTTATTGTTAGTAAGAAATAAACTACACAGTTGGAGCAGTTTAAACGGTCTCTTTCGACTTCAAAAGGTGCTGAGTGTAGACGATTGAATCCTCTTTTGGAACAGAAACTCTTAATGTGATAGATTAATTTTTGCTCTGAATCTCATGATTCCTGACTCGCCTACGGTAAATTCCCAGTTCCATGCCTCACCATTATACTTCTCCTAAATCTTGAGTAACGTTTGTTTCTCTCACGTCAATCTATCTTTGCCAGCGGCAATCTTTTTATCTGAAAACAATGGTTGCAAGAATGCAAGATACTAAAAAGGGTCAAATGTCTTTTCTTTTCATATAAAAACACTTCCACGACGGTTATCTCTCCATTATATTGTATAGCTTCTATCGCTTCACATCAATTTTAATTAAATTTAATAGCACAATATATTCCTTACAAGCTAAATATTAACTTTCATCCCGTACAAAATCCTGAAGTACACCATAATCATAGTATGGACACAATACATGATTGCATCTCTAAGGAGGATTTGGAAGTTTATCCCTAAGGAAAACAACTCAAACCTTTTTAATAGAGCAGTAATATCATATCATCATCAATTTTCCAGGTATATTCCATAATTGGAACCGCTATTTCTTTAGGTATAATGTTGTTGTATGGTAAATTGACAAGTGTCATGATAGACCGGCAGTATGACGTCTTGGAAGCAACTGCATTAGCAGTAATATCTAGAATTATATGGGCTGTTGCTGTATGCTGCATAGTTGGAATGTGCGAATATGGATACGTGCGTAAGTATATCATTATCATCACGATATTCAATAGTCTTTAACAATAATCCACTACTGTACGTGAGATGCCTGTGGCAATGACTTTCATTATTGAGTTAGTTATATTGTTATGGTTCCACGAGTAATCGAGAAATGAACGTCGAGTATTCTAGAACATTTTACGACTGTCCATAAATTTTTAAATGTGTGTTGTATTAGTTGAGATATTGAAACTTTCTTTTATAGAACTTGAGAAGACTTATACATGGCCATCTGTTCAAAGTTTGATAGCACTTGTACTGTGGTAGATGGGTTCTTAATTATTTCCTACTTACGTTATTCTTACAAGCAAAATCCATTGCGATATGGTAGCTTCATTATTCATCAATATAAATTAAACCTATCATCACTATCAGCAACCCATAATCTCTAACTAATGGGCTCGAGTCTCCGCTCCATTAGTTTAAGGCCTTACAACCACACAAACTCCCCACTAGGCGAATGCGTAATACGTATACGTAATCTAGCCGTCGGAGATTTCTAAGCCGCCCGAAGGCCTCCAACAAATTTCAAAACAATCATCCTATGTAACCGGAACCTACTGCTTATAACGCTTTGAGAGGCTCATGGCATAATGCTGTTAACGGTCACTCATCCAAATACTGACAACGTCATCTCTTATTTTTAATTAACTAGGGCAACGGGGTTATAAGCGCCTCAATTAAAACTACATGTAATAAATTTTACAATTCATTTTATGATTTTGTTTCCTATTTCTTTCAGCACTTGTTACAGAATTCCTTAGCATGCGAATATTCGTTCCACTCAGCCGACTATCATACGGCGTGTATTTATTGCATCCTGCAGTCCTACTACACACGAATAGAATGCTAACAATACTATCACCTCCTGTATATCACTTGTTTCCTTTGGTAAGTTTAACTGATATTTATAATAGTAATGGCCGTTTTCTACATCCCTCAAATTTAAGGGGCCTGTTAGAGGAAGTTAACCTTAGTAATATTTTTGTTTTCACCAGTCTTTAGGGGGCACCTAAGTGCTTAAATTTCTCTTAATATTTAGAGGCTACCTACGTTAGGCAGCTCCTAATATAGAGACACCTTAAGTAGAGTTGGTATGAATGGGTATCAAACGTAGTGTGATCCCAAATTATTATGATAACTTAAATTTTTAGTTCAATGTTTTATCCTTCTAAAATGACTTTACCCTGTTTGATTGAAGATCTGAGTAGAATCCATGAGTAGTGATCACCATCCTCATTTTTGACGTGCATTGTGACTTGTCGATGATGCAGAATGGTGGAGTCGCTTCTGCATCATTTGACCCTGATCTCTCACTCACCAAGGTTCAAGCTCAATGGTTCAGAAACATCTCAATAGCCTGTCGTAGTATGAGTTACCATACTGTTTATTCTGCATTCAAAATAAGTATAGTATATAATATATATAGATCCACTATTCTTGGATTGTACTCATGGCTTCCATTAGGCAGATTAGAGTACCTTCAACCGGCTCATAAATTAAAAAAAAAACTTCTTATTAATCGTCGGTCTTTTGAATTGCACGCCATTTGATCCGATCCCTGGCTAGTAACAGAAAACTTCATTATCAGACAAAGTCGTCTACAATCTAAAATCAAACTTTAGAGTAAGTTGACAAGCTGCTTATTTATCAAATCCAGTAAACTCTAGCCTTCATGAGGATGTTCAGCTAACCAATAAATGTTTGAAATATACAACTATCAATGCTTCCATTGGTGAACGAAGATAAATTAGCACCAATCTTATTTAGTGGTTGTTGACTGCCTTGTTGGTCTAGTAGTTAGCCTATGCGGCTGCTGATCAAGAGGTCTCGGGTTCCAAACCTCCGACCAAATATTTGTGTGATTTACAAATATTTGTGTCGGAGTCTGGGTGTTTTTCTATGTATAAAATGTATGTATTTACAATAAAAATTATGTTTATGTATGTATTTATATCAGTTGTTTCGTACCCATAATACAAGCTCTGCTTACTTGGGGACTAGATGGCGTTGTGAGTAAGATGTCCGAAATATTTAGCGGTATAAAAACTCTAAACGAGTTTGCTGTTTGATTATTTATTAAAATTGCGACACTCTGTCTGATTCACGTGTTTCTCTTTTTGTTTTGTTGGTGAAGCTGGGGTACATGTTATTGTACTATATTTGCATAGGAATTTATGATATATGCTATAATAGGAATGAAAATAATAACAGTACAGGAATCCTATCCAACTTGTGCTACTTTTGTGAAGTGTATTATATATGTGTTTTATATTTCAGATTATCGATACAGCTGGTATATTAATAGTCAGTTTGGGACTTAGTTACATTCTTTGGCTGATACTAGAGGCTCCATTGAAGAACTTATCTGATCAATTCATTTGTAATAGGTCTGTTTTTAATGTTACTCATAATTTAACAACATCATTCTGACAATACTTACTTATTAGATATTTTGTTTTTACATTTATACTACTCATCACACATCGCATCAATCAACCACGTTATTCCACTATCAAACATCACAGTCCACTGCTGGACATAGGCCTCTCCTTAGAAAGGAGGTTTTGGCCTACTATACCACGCTGGCCAGACGGATTGGTATAGGGTTGGTTTCAAGTTATGGTCGGCAGCGAGAGCGCATTCACCGCGGTCGCAACCTTCTGCGAGGACGTAATCACGCAGAAGGAGGCGGCGGAGAAGGCCCGAGAGGACGACATCCAATCGGACCAGATTCGCCGCCGGCGACTCGGGCGGCGGAGGCGCGAACATCTGCGCCTCATGCCGTCTTGAGTGTGGCCGCGGGTGGACGGGACGGGTTTTCCCTCCACCCGCACTATGTGGCCAGCCGCGAGGGGGCGGCGTCGGTGTGTGCCGGACGCCGCCTAAGAGAGGGTCGTCGTACAGAGACGGTGCCCGCATCAGGAGCGGGCAGACGCTGGAGAAGTTCAGAAGGAGATCCCACCCTGGACTTCTCCCCCTCCTAAACGGAGAAGCGCGGAGAGGGCACACTGTGTGTTTTTTAGTCGGTTCAAGTCCGACACACCACCCCGCCGTAACCCCCGGTGGGTTGACGGTCCATGATGATTTTTCACACATTAAAAAAAAAAAAAAAAAAAAGGGTTGGTTTCAAGTTTTCCTTCTCTTTGCATCGATGTTGTCTTGCGAAGTTTATCCCTTAGTCGTCTTTTACGACACCCGCGGGATGAATAGAAGTGGTGACACTCTGTATTCTTAATCCGTCACCACACGGATATCAAACACAGCTCTATTTTAAATAGATAATTGTAAATCCTTACAAAAGAAGACTTCTAATACCATGCAAGCTAATCACTGACAACCCGCGTTATTACCGCAAGAACTTCCCGACGGGACTCTGCTCTATCAGTCGCAGGAGAAAGCAAAGCTAATTAAAAACCTAAGCGGGTTTTATTTATCAGACAAACTGTCAAATTCAAAAGTCATAATTTGAAGAAAGTTTACAAACTGATTAATCAATCGTTTCAGTTTAGGTGGAAGATTCAAGAAAAAGATGATCAAACCATTTCGGAAACAGAGTTGAAACAAAAAGCTATTTAAACAATACCTATCAGACGGAATTTCTCAGCATTTTTTGTAATAAAATTTATTATTCTGGAATTAAAACAATAGACACCAACTAGCCATCACAGGTAGTAGAACCACGCTGAATTCGGCACAAACGGGGACGGCTCGACCAGGGCAGTACTACAGTCTCACAAACACCAACTTAATACAAACATCACATAACACACAACAACAATATAATGCTCCGTCCGTTTCTCATACAGTAATACATGCAGAATCGTGATACTAAAGAACTCCTTATAACAAACATGTTCATTTGCTAACAGGTATAATATCATAATTGTAATCATCATTATCAGCCAATCGCAGTCCACTGCTGGACATAGGCCTCTCTCATTGCACACCACTCTGATCGATTGTCCTGGGGAATCTATCAGGTATATTATTTCTGGTTGTTCTCGTCTTGCTTATAAATATTGTAGTGTTTATGCTGACACAACCAAATTGCTTTTAATATCAACTTGTGAATTACGAGGTACCATACTACAGGTTTGTGCCCAACAGTGGGTTGGGCACAAACCTGTAGTAACACAAACCTCGAGCATGATCGTTCTACGTTATATTGGGATCGATCAATTATCACAGACAGGATTATTGTTGTCAATAACTCTGATATTGTGATGATAGATCAATTAGACTTCTGAAATTTCTGAATAGACATCCGAAGAGAATCTCGTGGATTTTGTTTTTTTACAAAATTTAGATTTCTATCACGTGATTTTTGAAAAATTACAAAGAGTAAGTAGGTTTCTGTCTTTTCAGCCATAACCAACGGCTTCTAGATCATTGTACCGCACCTGAAGTCGGTAGTTTACTATTTTATATAAAAAAAAATCTATGTAGATGTATTTCAAAATGTAATTTATACGTATTATTGATGAATATCCTAGATTTAAATATTTTATATCTAAATATTTTAGAAATCTGATACACAACGTAGATCGATCGACGATCTAGTAGTGTGGGTACAAAATTACTGATATAATTAATATATGTTTCTTTATGTTTTATTTTTTGTTAAAGATATCGAAGGTTTATACATTTTTTATATTTTTTTAATAAAGCTTTGGTTATAAAGTTGTCTTCTAATTTAGCTCTGCCCGCGCCTATTTCAGTTATCGCGGTAAAAAAATTCCTAAAAAATGATTTTTTTTTTCATAAAAAAAGTATTCTATGTTACTTCTAATACCTCCAAAAATATGTGTATATCATATATATATGTGTGTATAAAAATATGTGTTTCATGATGATCGGAACTTATATTCACATTTATAATATTAGCAGGGATTATCGTTATACGTTCAGTAGTTTTTGCGAGAAAGAGCAGCAAACATACTTATACCTATTATAAATCTAAATTGTAACTCAAAACATATACACACAGAAAAATGTAAAGTCATCGCTATAACTATCCGGGTGTGGATATTTCATAAAAAAAACAGTTAAATATTTAAAAGTTGTCTAAAACCAACTCCATTCGCCTGATTACAAATTTTACAAAATTTCTGTAAATCCTTACTAATATTATAAACGCGAAAGTTTGTGAGTATGTATGTTTGTTTGTTGCTCTTCCAAGCAAAAACTACTGAACGGATTTGAATGAAACTTAACAGTAATACAGCTTATCTATTAGAATAAAACGCGGGTGGACCCGCGGGCGAAAGCTAGTACTCCATGAATGTCAATTCCATGATGAACAAACTAAGATCTTTCCAACAAAAGCTAAATAATAACTAATAAACAAAATAAAAATATAACTAAAATAGTAAAATAAAATTTTACTTTCAACTTCGAATATCATTTGTACTTATAGACTTTGTTTGTTTGAATGAATGCGCTTATCTCAGGAACTACTGGTCTGATTTGAAATATTATTTCAGTGTTAGATAGCCCATTTATCAAGGAAGGGTATAAGCTATATATCATAGCGGTAAGACCAATAGGAGCAGAGCACCAATGAAGAATGTTTCAAAATCAGGGTTTTTTTCCTCTTGAGAGCTTCAGCTGTAACCTTTTTTATGAGAAATAAATTTGCTTCCGCGGTATATAATCACGCAATGGGCAATCGAAGACGCAGACAGGGCAGCGTGGGTCAGCTGGTTATATCTTATATATAAAATTCTCGTGTCAAAATGTTCGTTTCCATACTCCTCCGAAACGGCTGGACCGATTTGTATGAAATTTTGTGAGCATATTGAGTAGGTCTGAGAATCGGCCAACATCTATTTTTCATACCCCTAGGACGCGAGCGGAGCCGCGGGCATCAGCTAGTATAATTTAAAAGCTTGTCGTTGCTTTTGACTGCCTTGTTGGTCTAGTGGTTAGCGTATGCGGCTGCTGATCAAGGGGTCTCGGGTTCTATTTCCGGGTCGGGTCAGTAATTGTGTGATCCACAATAATTTGTTTCGGAGTTTGGGTGTTTTCTATGTATTTTAAAACTACTTCACAAAGCTTTTCACATAAAAGAGCTAAATCTATTATTAATAACTAATTAAACAATAAAGATAAATATACATGAACAATGAACCTATAAACTAAAAACCTTAAAAATTATAATAAAACTAGAATATATTATTATAAGGAGTCCCTTTAGGCAAGGTTCCGAAGATACTGGCAGCGTTCCCCCTTTGAATAGCTATACTAATTCTTTGTCCGAGGTAGCTGCCAGCTCTTCGGTATGTATTTATAAAAAAAAGTAAGTTTATGTATTTGTATCAGTTGTCAATAAACTAATTTGACTGTATTGTTTTTTTTTCGATTCCGGGTCACACCAAATATTTGTGTGATCCACAAAGATTTGTTTCGGTGTCTGGGTGTTTTTATAATATGTATGTGTTTACAAAAAAAAAGTATGTTTATGTATTTGTATCAGTTGTTTAGTACCCATAATACAAGCTCTGCTTAGTTTGGGACTGGATGATGTTGTGTGTAAGATGTCCGAAATATTTATTGTCCGAAATATATCTGTTAAATATTTATCTGTATCTATATCTGTATCTATCTGTATGCATAAAAAATGTAACTGTACCTTTTGAGAGAAATAAACAACATTTATAATTATTTATTTATTTCTCTATCTACCCCTCTAGCCGAGTTGTTAAAAGAATTGAATCAAACTTAATAAAATGTTACTTCTAATTAAACAGGCACCAAACTAGAGTTGCTTTCGTCCTTACTGAAGCTCTTAAACTGTTTGCATTAAATACATGTGTGATGATTTATGACTATTAGTGGATGTGTAACAGTGGCATGTTTTATAATATGAGTGCAAAAAGCTACATAGATGTGTGTAAAAATCATAACATAGATATTTATCACATTATTTCTCGAATATGTAAGTATTTATTGATTATTGAGTTACTTTATGATATGGCAAATATTATAACGATGACAATGATGTGCATTTTATATGTTCTAATTAGATTCTTATAAGAAAATAATCTCGTTTTCCGTGACCACTACCAAAATATTTCGCGAATCGTCTCAAGGTCAAACACACCCGGTACATTGTTGCGAAATTGATGTCCGACGGCGGAGAGGTTAAGCGTATATGAGACGAGTTTAAACAATCCTTCAATGTAATTATGCTGAGGTTTAACTTGACCCCAAATTAGTTCCAGCTCTCAATACCCAACAGAATTAACATTTCAATACTAAACTTCCAACACTTTTTTTTTTTTTTTTTTTTTTTTTTAACGTGTGGAAATCCCCGCGGACCGTCACCCCGTCGGGGGTTACGGCGGGGTGGTGTGTCGGACTCGAACCGACTAAAACCACACGGTGTGACCCTCTCTGCGCCTTTGTATTGGAAGGAGTCCAGGGAGGGGATTTCCTTCTGGACTCCAACCAGCGCCTGCCCGCACTGTTGCGGGCACCAACTCTTCTCTCGACTCTCTAACTGGGCAACGTCCGGTCACACGCGGACGTCGCCCCCTCGCGGTTGGCCTCTACTGCGGACGGACGGGAAACCCGTCCCGCCCATCCGCGGCCACTCTCAGGGCGGCATGAGACGCAGGTATGCGCGCCTCCGCCGCCCGGGGCGCCGGCGGCGGATCGGGTCCGATTGGATGGAATCCTCCCGGGCCTTCTCCGCCACCTCCTTCTGCAAGATTACGTCCTCGCAGAAGGTTGCGACCGCGGTAAAATAACTGTCGCTGCCGGCCATCGATCTTATGACGGCCGGCAGCGAGAGATCCCCTCCGATGACTGCAGTGAGGGCACGGCGCTGCGCCGCCCAAGCGGGGCAGACCGCCAGCGTGTGCTGGGCCGTGTCCTCACTGCAGTCGCAGTGGTGGCAGGCGGGACTCGGTTCCCTCCTAGCGACCGAGTGCAGGTACTTTCCGAAGCAACCGTGCCCGGAAAGCACCTGCGTCAGCCGGAAGGAAAGGGTCCCGTGCTGCCGCCCTGCCCACTCCTCGATGACCGGCTGAAGAGCCTCCACGGCGGCGAAGCCAGCGCGTGGGGTCTCCAGCCGGAGCGACCATCTCAGCATGGTGGCTCGGCGAGCGGCTTCGCGCCACTCGCGCACGTCCTCGGGCGGAGGGCGGAATCCGCTCTCCGCCCGGAAGTCAGCCACTCGCCGATAAACTTCGGCGAGCACCTCCGCCTCCAAATCCCACGGGGGTGTTCCGGCCAAGGCACACGCCGCCTCTGTGGACACCGTGCGGTATCCACGTATGGCTCTGACCGCCAGTATCCGCTGGGGGCGCCAGAGGCGCGCCCTGTTCTGGGCGGACAGAGCCGCCGCCCACACCGGTGCACCGTAAAGTGCCATCGACCGGACAACCCCCGTGTACAGCTGCCTAGTGGGGACACTGGCCCCGCCCAAATTGGGCAGAAGTCGCCCTAGGGCGGAGGCAGTGCCCACCAACTTAGGGCCAAGCTGTCGGAAGTGCTCGTCGAAGAGCCACCTACCGTCGAGGACCAGACCCAGGTACCTCATCTGGGCCCGGACCGGTACGAGGACCGAGTTGACCTCGATCGAGGCGCCGGCGGGCGGACCGCGACGGGGCCCATGAAATAATAGGGCCTCCGTCTTGTCCAGGGCCACCCGCAGACCCAGCGCCTCGATGCGCCCGACCACCCGGGAGACTCCCGTGGTGGCCAGGCGCGCCGCCTCCTCAAAGTTTGCCCCCCGGGCCGTGACCAGGGTGTCGTCTGCGTAACAGATCACACCCAGCCCGGGGGGGAGACGCCCTCGTAGGGCCCAGTCGTATCCCATGTTCCACAGGAGTGGTCCTAGGACAGACCCCTGTGGAACACCGCACGACATGGCCCTGCGTCTCAAGGCGCCACCTCGGTCCTCGTACTCGACGGTACGCTCCTCTAAGTAGTCTGCCACCAGCCGCCTCAGGTACCCTGGCACTCCGTGGTACTGGAGTGCGGCCCTGATGCAGCCGAATGGCAGACTATTGAAGGCGTTGGCGATGTCCAATGACACCGCCAACAGCACTCCGCCGCCTCTCACCGCCTCTTCGGTCACGGCCCTCAGGCGCAGGATCGCGTCGACCGTCGAACGCCCTTCTCGGAAACCGAATTGGGCGTCCGACAGGTCGGGCCCCACCTCGCTGAGGTGCCGGACGATGCGGACAGAGAGAACCCTCTCGAACAACTTGCCCGCCTCGTCCAGCAACACGATGGGCCTGTAGGCCGCGACCGAATCGGCAGGCCGTCCATGTTTTTGGATCAGGACCAGCTTCCCGCACTTCCAACGCTCAGGGAAGCGTCCGGACGCCAGGCTAGCGTCCAACACTCCCCTGAGGTGGTCCGACATGTAGTCGAGGGCACGGGCCATCACTCGGGCTGGAACCCCGTCCGGCCCGGGGGCGGTGTTCTTGGACCGAATCCGTAGAACAGCCGCCCCTACCTCCGATTCCCTGACAGGCGGAACATCACCCACGCTGTCCCGACGACGACCGCGACGGGCCATCGACGGGGGTGTGTGCTCCGCCTGCTGTGGGAATAGGCCCTCGACCACTTCCTGCAGGAAGCTGGGCTGGAGAGTCTCCGTAAGGGGGGGGCCCTGTGTGCGGAGCTTTTGTCGCACCGCACGGTAAGGCCGACCCCAGGGGTCACGCTCGAGACTCTCCAGCATCTCCACTCTAGACGCGTCCTTGGCGCGGTAGATGGCCAGCCTCAGAGTTTCCCGAGCTGCTCGGTACTCCTCGTGAAGCCGGTCCACCTCCTCACCGTCCCCGCGGTGGCGTCGCCGACTTCGGGTGTGGGACCTCCGGGCACGTACACAAGCCGCACGGAGGTCCGCCAGCTCCTGGGACCACCAGTAGACCTCCTTCCGAGGAGGCCGACGGCCACGAACGCGGGGCATGGCCGCATCGCAGATGAGCGTTAACGCATCGGCGAAGCGACCAGCCCCCACGTCGACCTCCTCGGTCGGGGCCTGCGGAGACAGCCAAGAGCAAACAATGGCCGCCTCCTCTAGTAGGTCCCTGTCCAGCTTGGCGACAGCCCACCGCGGAAAACGGGAGGGACGCCGCGCCGCGTGACCCCTACTGGCGTCCTGGGACCGGGAGAGCTCGAATCGGATATAAAGGTGATCCGAGAGCGTCTCAACCTCATCCAGGACACTCCAGTTCCTTACTCGTGCGGCGACTGCAGGGGTAGCGAACGAAAGGTCCACTATCGACCCCCCCTGCTGTCGCACGCACGTGTTGGTGGCGCCCCTGTTCAGCAAACAGAGGCCCACCGATGCCGCCCATTCTTCCACGGCTTCGCCCCTGGCGTCCGTCGCCGGGGAACCCCACGCAATGGACTTTGCATTGAAGTCCCCCAGCACGAGGACGTGCCCAGACCCCAATCGCCGTATCGAGGTCTCCAAGTTGTTGAGGAAGACCTCGAAGTCGCTCAGACTCCGGTTGGGGGAGAAATATACACCATAAATGGTGATTCCCCCCCATTCGACGGCAACATATCCAGTACCCTTGTCTCTTAGTGACAAGGGCGGGGAATGAGCCGCCGTGGAGCTGACGACTGCCACGGAGCCGTCCCAGTCACCCATCCAATTTGGGCGGGGAGGGACGAAGTAAGGCTCCGCGACTACGGCAACACCTACAGACCACTGCGCCATGGTTTGCAGGAGGAGATCCTGCGCCGCGGCACAGTGGTTGAGGTTCGTCTGGACCAGGAGGTTGGAGACTTGATCCATTACTGGATCGTCTCTACAACCCCCTCCATGGGCGACGACGTCGCCGCCTGATCGACGTCGGAGGCAGCCCGGGTCGCCAGGCTAGCCTCCGGCGTCTGCCGAGAGGCGCGGGGAGGCTTACAGCCCCCCTGCCCCATCTGGTGGTTGGCGGGCTTATTGCCCGCCGCACACATCGGGCAGTGAGGGGCGGCAGAGCAGTCTGCCGCCTTGTGCCCGGTTCGACCGCAGCGGAAACAAAGTTCGCTGCAGTCGAAACAGCTCTCGCACTTGGTGCGAGTGTGTCCCGCGACGAGGCACTTGTAGCACCTCATCGGCCTCGCGGCCAGAACCGTGATTCTGGCATTCACGAAGCCGACGAGCATGCTCCCGGCGTCGGCCAAAACTTTGGCCGCCGCCACGGGACAGCTGACCCACACCGAGCCGAGGCCTCCCGGGCCCGGCCGGACGGTGCCGACTCGGATGGTGCCCGCGGTGCAGCCAGTCTTCTCCATGACTGCATCGCGGACATCCTCCGACGTGATAGAGTCGTCCAGACCCGAAATGCGCAGTTCAGCGCACTTGGTGGGCCTGGCGATCTTTACACCGTCCCGGGCGGCAAACACCTCCCGCAACCTCTCGGCAAAAGTATCTGCCGTCTTGGCACCCTCAGCCCCCGGGAACTCGAACACTCGAGCTCCCGTCTGGGCGCGGCGCAGCCTCATCCCCGCAGCCCCGAACTCAGCGGCGAGCCCGGGACGGGCCCCTTTGAACAGGGCCGCGTAGGTGAGCCCGCCACTGGCCGCCTCCGGCGACACGGTCACCACTACAGCCGCGGTCTTAGGCGGCTGCAGCTTCCGCGGCTTCTTTTTAGAGGCCGCTGCCGCCACCGGCGGCGACTGCGGGGCTTGGGCTGCGCCTTGGGCGGCCTTCCTCGCCCGCTTTCGCTGCCGCTGCCCCCGCCTCTTCGAGGCCCCCACAACCTGCCAATCCTCGTTAGAGGTGGCTGGTCCCGAGGAACTCATCGGAGGCGCCGGAGCGGGAAGCGGGGGGAAGTCCGCTCCACTTGTGGGCGCCGTTTGAGGCCCCTTCTTGGCCGGCGCTTTGGCCGGTGCCTTGGCCGGCGCTTTGGCCGGTGCCTTGGCCGGCGCCTGGGCCGGTTTTGCGGCCCCCTTCTTCGGCTGTTGTTTTTGCTGGGGGGCCGGGGCCGCCATCGCCGCCGCGTAGGTGACGCGGCTTCCCACCAGGGTGGCAACCGGGGGCCTCTGCGACGCGAGCGGGGGGCGGACAACCGGCGCGGGGGGAAGCCTCGCTTCCAGGCCGGCCAGTCGCCCGTCCAACATTCGCGTCATAGCGTCGAGTGCCTGACGCAGCATGGCGTCAGGGAACTCGCCGCCAGCAGGGGCCTCCGGCCGAGACGGCGCGGGCGGGGCCGGGACCTCTACCCGAGACGGTCCGGGCGGGGCCGGGACCTCCGCCCGAGACGGGCTGGGCGGGGAGGGCACCTCTACCCGAGCTGGGCTGGGCGGGGCCGGTACCTCTGCCCTGGGCGGAGACGACCCAGGTGAGGCCGGGTCCACCGGCTGAGCACACTGAGCCCGGAATTGGGCGAACTGTGCGCTCAGGGCAGTTACCTGGGCCGTCAGGCGAGAGTTCGCCTCCTCGAGGCGCGCCATGTCCCCGCACAGGGTCCCCACAACCTCCGACAAGGCGGAGGAGGAGTCCTTCAGGGCCTTGACAAATACGCCCTTCAGGTTTACGGACTTGATGGCCATTTTATTAATAATGGCCACAGCCGCACTCGCCCTCTCCTGCACTGAGACGGGAGCTTTGGGGGGTTCCCCTTCCACCGGCTCCCGAATCTTTAGCAGGAGATCGGCGATCTCCTCCTCCGCTGCGACTTCGTTGTCTAGTCGCCTCCTCCTGCGGGACTCCGCATTCGAGAACACGGAGTCCTTTGGCAGCGAGACAGGGGCTGCCGACCCGTCAATGCGGACACCCTTCGCGACTGGCGTCTCTGTGTCGCTGTCCACCTCCTTGGAGTGCAGACGCTTGAGGCTATCGCCCGCCCGCATCTCCGTCTCCATTGGCTCCGGGCGCGCACCATCGCTCTTGCCCGCCACCGCCGACTTGGAGCGTATCCGCTCCGAAGATCTTCCTCCTCTTCCTCTTCGGCTCCCAGCAGTCCGCTTGACTACTGGGAGCCCTACCGAGGTGGGCGGCCCGAGTGCCACCACAGCCTCCTTGGACACTAGGTCCACTATCGAAGAAGAGCTCCCCTTGAGGATGCCCTTCTTCGCCCTTCCTCTCTCCATTTCCGTATCCGTTGTGCTTGCCAGTTTGTTGTTTGATAGTTCCGATCGTTTTTCCGATCGTTTTTCCATTGATTAAAACTTCCAACACTAGATCAACTTATTCCTAAATTCTAAGTTATTCCAAAATTAAACCAAAGTTATGGAACTAAGCTCTAGAGGAAAAGACGTGATTTGAATTCGTTAATATTAAATAGTAGCGTTTTTTTTTATGTTTCTTCTTCTTCTTCTTCCTAGCCTTATTCCCAATTTTATTAGGGGTCGGCTACTAGTTCAACCGGTTTTACCTGAATATCAGTTTTCCCACGGAGCGACTGGCATCGGACCTCCGCAACCCTAAGGGAGAACTGAAATTCCCAATAACGATTGCCATAGATCTTCATAACAACCGGGACCGACGGCTTTAAGTGTTCTCCGAGGCACGGGCGTGAATCACCACCAAAATTTCCAAACTCCGGGCTGCTATTAGGAATTTCCTAAGAAAAACTGAAAAGCACTTTGGCCCGACCCGGGATTTGATCCCGAGACCTCTTGATAAGCAGTCGCATACGCTGTCCACTAGACCAACGAGGCAGTTTCTTTATGTTTAAGCCTACTAAAATGACTCCACTTTGCCCGATGGAAAGCACGAGCAGAATCAGGAGTAGGTGTCACCATCCTCATTGTGAGGGTAGGCAATGGTGATCCATACCATGGCGGTCTGGTCAGATGGCTCTGTATCATTCTCTCAGACTCCGGAGACCGGGAGAATGATATAGAATGATTGGGCCTCCGGTCTCACACTCACCAACGAAATACAACATCAAGAATACTGTCGTTATTAGGATGGTCTTCTGTGTGAGGGTAGTACTGCCCCGGTCTAGCAGGCACGCTGATACTGAAAGAATATTTCAAATTGGTTCCGTAGTTCCTGAGATTAGCACGTTTAAGCAAACGAGCAAGCTCTTTAGCTTTGAATTATCAGTACAGATTAAAGATTTTTGTAGTATTTATTTTGAAGGTAGTTTTCTTATTTTTTTTTTCGGAAATCTTGCCATCATCTAGTCCCAAACTAAGCAGAGCTTGTATTATGGGTACTAAATAACTGATAAAAAAACATAAAAAAACTTTTTTTTTTGTAAATTTCTAGAAAACACCCAGACTCCGAAACAAATATTTATGGATCACACAAATATTTGACACGACTCGGGAATCGAACCCGCATCATCTTTATCAATAGCCGTACACGCTGACCACTGGGCCAACAAGGCAATCAAAGGCTTTAATTATATATATCAAACAAGTTAATAGTTCAACTCCTCGCATGAAACTGTAACTGGTTCAAACAGGAAATTGAAGTTCGAATGTACTACCGGCTCTATTTACTGGTTTCAGAAACGTACGTACGATACATCTGAGTAAAATTTAATATAGCTGACCAAATGTACAAAGGTTTCTGTCATACAATAACAATAAATTTTTATAATAGTTTGAACAACTGGAATGTGACGGAAATCATGTTAAATTGTGATAAATTGCATCTTAAATTTACCAGCAAAAGTCCCGTTAAATTGGGTCCAGTACAAGAGATTACGGACAGACAGACGGACAGACAGGCAAAAAAAAACTTAACTATCTTCACCCGGGGTTTTCTTCGGCGGGGCGGTGTGTCGGACTCGAACCGACTAAAAACCATACGTTGTGCCCTCTCTGCGCTTCTCTTTTACGAGGAGGAGGAGTCCAGATTGAGATCTCCTTCTGGACTCCTACTTGTCTAGTACCCATAATACAAGCTCTGCTTAGTTTGGGACTAAATGGCGTTGAGTTTAAGATGTCCGAAGAATTATTATTTTTATTTTTTGCGTTGAGCGACTTTGATCTAAATGACCAACAGTGCCAAAGGTGTTACGTGTTTGCTCTTAATTTTAACAAAACATCATACAATTAACTTTACAAGTACTTATCAGATCATAAGTGTAAACTACCGAGTATTACTAGTTATTAGTAGTAGTAAGTAAATTAGTAGAGAGATTATATCTTAGTCTACCGAGTAACAGGAATTAATCAAAGAAAATAAGCTCATATTATCTTACTAACTTATTATCTCTATTACATCATATTAATATCAGCATTAACAGGGAAGGAAGAGAACATTTCCTAGGATCTTCGTAGTGTAATATTGAAAGCTTCTGTTCAATAGAACTTAGCGAGAATATTTTCCGATAGCTTATTAAAATGCCTATGTTTCCGACTCTGGTATTTATTACAGTTTCTTTGAATTCTACCTTTGTGCAGTACTTACTCAACTATACAAAAAAGAATATGTTTACAAAGATAGTAGATTATGTAGCTTAAAATTTCGTTGATGGATAATAGAATTGCAATACAAGTATCTGTTAAGAATTTCAAATGTGTCAGCCTTTCTCTAAATGCATATAATAAATAACAAATATTTTCGGACACTTGACCCACAAAATCGTCTAGTCCCAAACTAAGCAGAGCTTGTATTCTGGGAACTGATATAAATACATAAACATACTTTTTTTTTGTTAATACATACATATTATACATAGAAAACACCCAAACTCCGAAGCAAATATTTGTAGATCACACAAATATTTGGTCCGACCCGGGAATTGAACCCGAGACCTCTTGATCAGCAGCTGCATACGCTAACCACTAGAGCAACAAGGCAATTAAGCCGACAGGCAGATATGAAAGTTTAGAACAGTACTTACAATATTTTTTTTATTTTCCTGTCTTTGGGTTGAGCCCGATTAATCCCTAGAACCACTAAACGGATTTTGACGGGACTTTCACTGGCATGTAGGTAATGACATACGGAGTGACTTAGGCTATATTATTTTAGGATTATTTTATATTTTTTTATACTTTTATAATATAAAATAAAATCAAGAACAACAAAAAAAAAAATTTTAAACAAAGTATACTCTATTCCACTTTTGTTCGTATCTCTCGTTTCAATAATTACAACGACAGCACAACGCGGCATTAAGACCTAGAACTAGACACCGATGAGCTGATGCGTAATGCTGAAAATTACTTTCTACATTTGTAATACTTACTTAACGACGGTTGTAATGTACCAGTATTTAATTTTTAGCACACCGAATATAATTTGAATCATCCATTTTTATGAAGATTGATATCATATTTATTAAGTAGATTTTAACAAATATTTTAGTTATTTATATTTATTATTTCCTACACAAATAAATAAAATTTTATAGAATATCTAATGAACAGTTTTTTACTATATGCATTTCAAAGTATATACGGTAGGTACTTACATCAAAAAAGCAATTAAAAAAAATGTCTGCATGTCTGTTGGTTCCGACTAATCTTTGGAACGGCTGGTCCGATTTTAACGGAACTTTCACTGGCATATAGCTGATGACATTAGGAGTAAATATACTATTTTATTATAGAACTAGCTGCACCCCACGGTGTTACCCGCGTATATCATTATGGTTGCTATGCAAGTGTGTTATGCATAGCAACCTGTGAAGTTTTGACAGGAGATAAATAGTGATACATTTTGACATCTACGACTTATGTATATCTATAATCACCTAGTTTTCGTTCGTGTATCTCGATTGTTGCAGTAAAAAGTAGCCTATGTGTTATTCTGATATATAAGCTATATTACTGTAAAGTTTCATCCAAATCCGTTTAGTAGTTTTTGCGTGAAAGAGGAACAAACATACATACACACATATATACAAACTTTCGCGCTTATAATATTAGTTCTTAGTGTGTCATCATGGGCTTACATGCAGAAAAATAATGTAGTTTATGGAAATTGTTATAAATATTTTTTTATCCAAACCAAACAGGTGTACGTTTTTGTGTTTACTGTGTAAATTCAACTGGCGGTTTCTGTGTTAATCATAAACTTGCGAAAATTAACGTACTTTTTCTGAATTGTAACGAATTAAAATTTGGTTTTATCCTTTTAAATCGCTTCCCAAGTATAATTTTAAATCCCAAATTAATATTCCCAAGAAACTGTGTAGCCTTAACATTTATATGATGGCTAGCTTTTCACCGCGCCTTTGCCCCCGTGTATATCGGTTATCACGGTAAAAAGTATCCAATGTCCTATCCCAAGGTTCCATCTATCTATGAAATATATCAATTTATATAAATCGGTTCAACGGTTTAGGCGTGAAAACGTAATAGACTTTCGCATTTGTATTATTAGTAGGAATGGTGTCGTTCACGAACTTCGACCTACCTCGATATGATGTCTGCGACGAGTTCAACTTTAAGGTTCCGACGGGAGTTGTTCATTATATTGTACCGGGATGCATTTACAATACCTGTAAGTAAAGTACTTACTTGCCGTGAGTACAATACCCGTAATACTTATAAACAGAACCGAAAAATCTTACTAGTATTATAAATGCAAATGTAACTTTCTTAAATCTGTCTGTATGTCGCGCTTCACGCCAGAGCTGAACCAATTTTAATAAAATTTAGTACTCGGAAATTTAAGAGCCCGAGAAAGGACATAGGCTACTATTAAATATGAATAAAGGGTTGTAAGGGAGGATGAAATGTTGTATGGAAGTATCATTATTATTTTTAGAGCAAATGACTTCCAACTTATTTTTTGGATGTTAATCCTTACTAATATTCTAAATATAAAAGTAACTCAGTCTGTCTGTTTGTCACACTTTCACGCCAAAACTACTGAAACGATTTTAATGAAATATCGTACCCAGACAGTCTATATAGCCTGAGAAAGGCCTTTCACCGCGATAACTAACATACACGTGGGCAAAAGCTATTATTCTCTTAAAGGACATTTTTTTGTGAAAAAAAACCTCTCCACAGTTTTCCTCGTTCCTGTTTGTACGCTGACGAAGTTGTTAGCGTACGACGTACTGATCATTTCGTCTCCGGCTTTTGTTTCTATCTCTGTCACCCGTATTTGTTCCGTTTTAATTTACTGTTCCTATCTCTGTCTTCCCGTCTGTCTTTTTGTACTTGCATAAACAGTATTATAATAACGCTATGTAAGCGAGAATGAATGAAAAAATATCATTTGGTATGTATCGTGTATGTTACAAAAGGCGGGAGTGACGTCATTCTTAATAATTTAGCTTGTAATATGTGATTGTCTCCAATAGAACAGACGCTAGACAGTTGTAAGCGAAATATAACTAAGCACTTTATTTTAGGTAACACATATGCTTGGAAGGCTCTTATTTATTTATTTTATTTTATTTATTTATTAAAAATAAAACATACTGAGTTACATATTTGTCCCCCAAAACCTGGTTGATGGTTTAACTGGGGGATCGAGTCTGCGTACAATTATCAACTACAATTAAATACTTAACTATTACTTAACAATCTTTAGAAAACAAAACAGCTCTTTACTACTAATTAGGAAAATATTTGTGGACTTAAAGCATGGGTACAACAAAAACTTATTAAATAGAAACCAGTACATGTTTATTTAGTTTCTTTTTAAAAATATTTTTATTTGGTTCATCCCTGATGTCCTTCGGCAAACTGTTTAAACTATAATTCAGTCTGTGGCAGTTTTTGTTTTTCTTAAATTTAATCCTGCCAAAGTTATACTCATGTTTTCCTTCAGTCAGAATTCTACTGGATTTGATAGTAGTGGTCACCATCCTCATTATGAATATAAACAATGCAGCATGGTGACCCACACTTTGGCAGCCTAGTGAGATCCTTCCGCATCATTTTTTTTATATTTAAGCCTAACAAAGTGACTTTACTCGCCTTGATGGAAAGCAGGAGTAGAATCCAGGAGTAGAGGTCACCATCATTAGATGGTAATATATTTCTGCATCATTCTCCCGTACTCCAAAGGCCAGGAAGAATGATTCAGAATGATAAGGCCCCCGGTCTCCACTCACCAACGAAATACGACAGCAAGAATGCTTCATTATTAGGATGGTCTTCTGTGTGAGGGTAGCACTGACCCGGTCGTGCTGAAATCACCGTGGCTCTACTACCTACTTATTAAGCTTCTAGTCTCGTACATACCAACGAAATACGACAGTACGTATGCTATCATCTTAGATTAGACTTCAGTATGCAAAGTTTAATCATTTTAGCTAGAGCAGGTTTTGAATGACTGACCATTCTTATCACAGTCAGCTGTATGGTAGTAGACTCAAAAATCATCCTTAAACTAGCTTCGAAAATGACTTTTCTCTAATGCTACGTGACTGACGGTTAATGGATGCAGACTGTCTATACCGTGACGGTTGGCGCTCCTTGGAGGAGATTTGGTTGGAGAGACATGATATGGTTTTGGAGGTGAATGAGATTTTAACTCATCACACTGGCCAGACAGACTGGTATATATATGGTATGTTCCAAGTTTTCTTTTTCTTCCAGTGATGTTATTATTTCAAGCAAACGCTTATAGCTGCCTTTTACAATTCATGTGTTGACCCATAAGGGTAGTGACATTTCTCATTCTTAATCCACATCCACACGAAGCCGGAGAATAATATTTCAGTATGAAGGCTAATTATTAATTGCCTCGTTGGTTTAGTGGTTAGCGTATGCGACTGCTAATAAAGAGGTCTAATGTTCAAATCCCGGGTCGGGCCAAAAAGTGTTTTTAGGTATTTCTAAGGAAATTCCTAATAGCAGCCCGGAGTTTGGAAGTTTGACGGTGATTCACGCCCGTGCCTCGGAGAGCATGTAAAGCCGCGGGTCCCGGTTGTCATGAACATTTATGGCAATCGTTATTGGGAAGTTAGTGCCCTCAAATATACTACAACTAGTTCAATCTTCGAATTTCAGTTCTCCCTTATTGTTGCGAAGGTCCGATGCCAGTCGCTCCGTGGAAAAACTGAAATTCAGGTAAAACCGCTTGAACTAGTAGCCAACCCCAAATGAACTTGGGAATAAAGGCTAGGAAGATGATGAAGACTTATTATTGTACGACTCTTATTTAATTTGAAGTTACTTGGTGAATTAATATGCGAAAGCAAACATACTAACAAACTTGTTCCATTCACTCAGAAAGTTCTCGAGCACTTACAAAACTGGAGGACTCCTCAGAAAATTTAATAATACTATTTCAACAGATACTTTATTCTAATCAATATATATTTACCTTTTTTATAGTAGTTGTTATCTTAAATCTTAATGTTCTCGATCTTTTTAATTTTAATTTTTCCAGGTCAAAAAGTATTCTGTTTTAGACTCGCCTGTACTCTTGTCGTCTATAATATAATAATTATATCTGTTCTTAATTCCACCAAATTTAGTGAGTCGTACTGGTTTTTTATGGTTTCGTAGTTCATGACCGTCCGTCCGACATGTCCGTCCGTCCATCCTTGAATTACCATCTATACGATTAGTGCTACAAAGATGATACTTTGCAAGAATATGGGTTTCTTATCATGTTGCCGAAGTGCTAAAATAAAAATATATTATATATAACGCGAAAGTTTCTGAGTGTGTAAGTTTATTACTCTTTCACGCAAAAACTACAGAATGGATTTGGATGAAACTTTACAGTAATATAAATTATATAATATTAGAATAACACATAGGTATTTTACTGCAATAATCGAGATATACGCGGGCGGAGCCGCGGGAGAAAGCTAGTTATATATTGTATTATATACACATATATTATCTATACGAGAGAATGTTTTACATCGTAAATTTCTTACCATTTATTTCAAAACAGTGTACAATGTATGGGCATATTATAATAAACAAAAATAAACCATAAATTCAATGAAAATTCTCACAAGTCAAAAGATAAATTAAAAGTAGGTGTGCTTTTTAACAAATCACAATACACGGAAGTGAATTGCTTCTTTTGCTTTTATTATATATAAAAATTGTGAGCTTCAGAGCTGACGGCAAGGTAAAATGATAAGCAAAATATGAACAATGGCATGAGTGATCGCTTAAAATGTATGAGCAATAAATAAGGTAGGAAACAAGCTTTTATTACAACACGCTGTTTAAGAACTTTGTAGGCCAATTCCGTTTATACACCAGCTGTGTTCAGTTAATGGATATGTTACGTTTTAAAATGTTAAGTAATGTTTATGATACAGGGTCTAAATGTACCGGGAGAGTCCAGGGAACGGGCCAGGTGTCGGAGACGACTCAGGCGCCGGAGATCGTCAAACGATTTCCGTCCGCTAGCCGGGGGGTGACAGGTGATACCATGTATCATCCTAGTAGAAGCAGGCCAGTGTGAGTGGAACGAAGCTCGCGCGCCCCTATCAGGGACAGTAAGGAAACACAGGGGGGTTCCCACATAAGGAAGGCCATTTACAAGCCATAGGTGGCTTGAGGTACGTCGGGGTTTCAGATACTTCCTTTCGAGGGTACACCTAGTTCCTCAAGATGGCTTGCGGTTTTAGTCGGTTCGAGTCCGACATATCTACCAACAACTGTTAGTATCCGGGGGGATTTCCACACAGTAAAAAAAAAAGGTCTAAATGAGTCAGTCAGGCAGTCAGTCAGTCGAGACTATATTCTTCCACAGTCTTTTAGCATGGAACGCTACAACTCTAGCTACAAAAGTTAAGTATCCTCTTTAGAAAAATGAAGAGAAAAAGATTGAACCTACTTCTTCCAAGCCTTCATTCCCAAGTTTATTTGGGGTCGGCTGCAAGTTCAACCGGTTTTACCTGAATTTCAGTTTTCTTACTGGAGCGACTGGCATCGGATCTCCGCAACCCTAAGGGAGAACTGAAATTCGAAGATTGAACTAGTTGTCAATATATTTGAGGGCACCGACTTCCCAATAACGATTGCCATAGATGTTCATGACAACCGGGACCGACGGCTTTACGTGCTCTCCGAGGCACGGGCGTGAATTTCAAACTTCCAAACTTCCAAACTCCGGGCTGCTATTAGGAATTTCCTAAGAAAAACCCAAAAACACTTTTCGGCCCGACCCGGGATTTGAACCCGAGACCTCTTGAATAGCAGCAGCATTCGCTAACCACTAGACAAACTAGGCAGTTTAAAAAAAACAAGATTGAACCCATTGAGAAGCGATTGCTAAATTTTTATTTGTTTTTTTGTGAGTAAACTGTTAATACAAGTTTTAAAACCCGGTCTATATTTACATGTTTGTGTTTTACCGAAGCATGACCTCTGGCAGGTTATTTGTTCTATAAATCCAGCGCAATATTTTGAATGGTCCGGAGGTTATTCTCTAAAAAGATTAAACTATGATGGAAAAGAGTGTCCATGGAGTTTCTTGTCTGTTCTTCTCCATAGGATCTACGAATTTGAACAGACAATTAGCTTCACGACTGACTACTGACTGACTACTTGATGTTTTAAAAGTGCCGTTGTATTGGTTTATTTGAAATAAAATTGGTTAGAGATAATTTGATTTGATTTGCTTCGTTTGAAAATAGCTGGCGTTGCGTGTAAAATGTCCGAAATATTTAAATATCGGAAAAAAATACTTTTTCTTTCTTTCTTTCTTTTATATATTCCATTCTTTAAATACTGCATATTTTCCAATAAATATTCGTTTAACGGTAACAGGCTTCATTAAAATTTGCTATATTTTTCAAAATGTGTGTTTTTTATCCACCGCCTACATACAACAATGGTAATCACTACATAATATCATCTACTAGCTGCGCCCCGCGGTGTTACCCGCATAAATCATTATGGTTGCTATGCAAGTGTGTTATGCATAGCAACCTGTGAAGTTTTGACAGGAGATAAACAGTGATACATTCTGACATCTACGATTTATGTATTTTATAATCACCTAGTTTTCGATTATTGTAGTAAAAAGTAGCCTATGTGTTATTCTGATATCTATAAGGTATATTACTGTAAAGTGTCATCCAAATCCGTTCAGTAGTTTTTGCGTGAAAGAGGAACACACATACATACACGTATACCTACATAAATACATACTCACAAACTTTCGCGTTTATAATATTAGTAGGATTCTATTTTTCTTGTACAGTCTGGCCAAGCTCAATCAGTTATAATAACACCCATCAATATTATCTCGAATCGCACTCGGACATGTATAGAATTCATTCGCTATTATTTGTCAGCCTCCGTGGGGCAATGGTATCGTATGCGACCGCTGTGTGAACAACCAAATAACAGTGTGAACAACAAATATTTGTTTCGGAGATTGGATGTTTTCTATGTATAGTATGTATGTATTTACAAAAAAAAATTATGTTTATGTATTTGTATCAGTTTGTCTAGCCCTGCTTAGTTTGGTAAATAGGTAGATACCGTTGAGTGTCAGATATCCGGAAATAATTATTTATTTATTATTTATTTAATTACTCCTTTAGTGCACAAATGGGGTAGGTCCATCAATAAAACGAACAATAGGAAAGCTGTGTTCGTAAAACACTAATGTTGAATCTTATCCATGCTTTTAGTTGCCTCAAAGAATACTGAAAGCTTTCACTATTGCAATCTTGGAGTATACATACTTATGTATACTCTGAGGTTGCAATTGTCGTTTGTCTTGTGGTTTAATTATGATCGTTTATCTGAACAAGATGGCAAAGAAAGTTGCTTTATAGCTGAATTTAAAAGATATTTCTTATTGTTTTTATAGCAAAAACAATAATTAGACTTGACAATTAACTTTTTTTTTCTTTTCAAATTTTCTGTTTTGAATTTTTTTTTCCATGGTAAACATGAGCTGAATTCAGGAGTAGGGGACACCATCCTAATTGTGAGTAAATACAATGCAGGATCTTAGCCAACAGCTTAGCGTGATGGCACTCCATGCCTTGGGAGAATGATGCAGGATGATTAGGACTCCGGTCTCATGCTCACCAACGAAAGACTTTGGGTTTGGTTGGCGGGTGAGAGTAGTACCGTCCCGACCGAGCCGGCCCAGTCATGCTGAAATCGGCGTGGCCCTACTACCTATAATATATCTCTAAGGACTAAATTTCTTTTTTTACTTCAACGTAAAGTTTTTTTAAAGATTACTTAATCCTTAGTCATCATCAGCCTATCGCAGTCCACTGCTGGACATAGGCCTCTCTCATTGCACACCACACTGATCGATTTTGGGCTTCTCGCATCCAGCTTCTGCCAGCCATCTTAAGGCGCATTTTCATTGGTCGTTAGAGCCCGCATGCGGGATACGGGAGATTTCTGTTCATTCATGCCATAGGGCCAAAAATAGCGTTTTATGGGCATAATATTGTTTTATATTAACTACGATTATTTACATCAATTTTGGTTTGTTTGCTGGCCCTGTGGCATGCTTGAACAGAAATCTTCCGTTATACCCCGCATGCGGGCTCTAACAACAATTACAATGCGCCTTTACGCAGGTCGTCACTCCACCTTGCCTGTGGTCGTCCTACACTACTACATTTACCGAGACGCGGTCTAAACTCTTCTACCCCAACGGTCATCAGTTCTGCAACTAATATGGTCAGCCCACTGCCACTTCAACTTGCTAATCCGGTGGGCTATGTCGATGACCTTACTTCTCTGACGGATCACCTCATTCACGACGGCTTTACGTGCTCGCCGAGGCGTCTCTTACAAATTACTGTTCGATAAAAAAATCTTAATCAGTTTGACGAAACTCTTAAGATTTAATTATACAAATGAAATAAATCCTAAACTTTGTCACAGGTTGACCTCAATCAAAAAGCCACACAAATCAACTTATAGATTGAGTAATTATCAAGAAATTGGGTCAAAACCGATTCAGCAATTTCAAACTCTGCGAAATATACTTACAGACTTATTAAAATTAATTATCGCGTCATCGGTCCATTGGAGTAAGAAACTTTCTTTGGACTACTTACGCTAAAAACGAAATTAGGGTAATTAAACAATTAAAACTTTTAGGAGTTTCGGTATTGAAGTAAAATTGTATTGTTGTTAGCGACCTAGGTACATATATTGCTTGCAATTTGATCTATGTTGATTGAAAGTGTCATATTTATCATCATCCCACATCAGTCCAATATTAGAAATATTATTAATAATAATAGTAATAATAGTTTATTTACAAGAATAAGATACAAACATATCAACATTTACTGTGACAGTCACACTAGGCAGAGTCTGTGCTGTGGCTATCAAACGATACTTACTTACTTACTCCGTTGGCTCAGCGACCCAAAGTGAGTCTTGGCCTCCGACACAAGAGAACGCCACTCCATTCGATCCTGGGCTGCTTGTCGCCAGTTGTCAGCTTGAAGCTCCCCAAGGTCCGCCTGTACTGTATCGCTCCAGCGATATCTGGGTCGCCCAACCGGACGTCGTCCGATTGGACGACCCAGATAGGCTCTTTTCAAACGATAAGATTATCTTATGTCTAGGACTTATATCTATTTGTTAATACTAAAACATCTATTTCAAATAAATAAAAATAAATAAATATTTTCAGACAATTACACACAACGTCATCTAGTCCCAAACCAAGCAGAGCTTGTATTATGGGTACTAAACAACTGATTCAAATACATAAATATACTTTTTTTTTTTGTAAATACATACATATTATACATAGAAAACACCCAGACTCAGAAATAAATATTTGTGGATCACACAAATATTTAGTCCGACCCGGGAATCGAACCCGAGACCTCTTGATCAGCAGCCGCATACGCTAACCACTAGACCAACAAGGCAGTCAAAATAAAATAGTGTAAGTGTTAGTGTGTGTTTTGTGTATGTGAGTGTAAGTATATGTAATTGTATGAATAAGTGACATATCAACTTATAGATTTTAAAAGTAGTTCTGTACCCCTGTAATTCAAACCGGAGATACATTCTGATAGTTTTAGTTTGGTACTTTGTGCAGTGCGCAGTGCGCAGGTCACACGTCTTCGCCACTTTGTTATATAAGAAAGGAAAGGTTTAATTAGGAAACCTCTTTGCAAAACCCAAGTCATCTTCCATTATAAGTCACTCTGGTCGATTTAGGGCTTCTTGGGCGGCTGGCAGCAAGTCACCAGCAAACTGCCCTATCCTACACAGGTAGATAACAATTAAAAAAAAATGATTTTTTGATGTTAGTACCTATATACTTTCTCATGCACTTAGTATAAAACTGTAACTTTAATATTTAAAAAAAGCGGCCAAGTGCGAGTCGGACTCGCCCATGAAGGGTTCCGTATCAGCAAGTAACATCATATAAAAGTTCTTGTAGTTCGTTGTAACTTTGATGGATGTTTTTGCGGTTTACGATTTATGACATATTAAAAAAAAACTACTTATTAGATCTCGTTCAAACCAATTTTCGTTGGTAGCTTGCATGGTAATGTATAACATATATTTTTTTTAGTTTTATCACTCTCTTATTTTAGAAGTTACAGGGGGGGGGGGGACACATTTTTCCACTTTGGAGGTGTCTCTCGCGCAAACTATTCAGTTTAGAAAAAAATGATATTAGAAACCTCAACATCATTTTTAAACCCCTATTTATAGATACCCCACACGTATGAGTTTGATGAAAAAAAAATTTTTGAGTATCAGTTTCAAGTATGGTGACCCCTAAAATGCATTGTTTTTTTTCTATTTTTATGTGAAAATCTTAATGCGGTTCACAGATTACATCTACTCACCAAATTTCAAAAGTATAGTTCTTATGGTTTCGGAAAAAAGTGGCTGTGACATACGGACGGACAGACAGACAGACAGACAGACATGACGAATCTATAAGGGTTCCGTTTTTTGCCATTTGGCCACGGAACCCTAAAAAGACACTAATTATATTTATTTGTGTAGATTGCGTGTATTTAAATTTAATAGCATTCTGTACATAATATTTTCATTTTCACACAAATTATAAGAAGTTAGTGTCTTAAACGCATTTTTAAATCGAAAAATATGTCACTTTTTCCTCATCTCAAATAGGTATTTTACTTTTTACACGCTTTTTATTAGCTTCTCCTGTATGTTTCCACCAACTGTATGTTGTAACCAACTTCTTTGGTTGCGACATTGACCCACTTTAAACGCCCAGATTTCGTTCAAACTTTGTAAATTTATCGAGGACCCATGAAAATACACTAATTTGAAAAAAGAAAAATTAAAAATAGAAAAAAAAATAAACAAATTAGTCATAACGCACGTTGGTTCATGCATTTTTCTAATGCCTCTATCCCACTCTTGAAACACAACGAGCTCAAAAACCAGCCACTATCTTAACGTGCCCATATCTACAGGCTTAATCCACTGATGGGCCAATTTCTGATCTCCAACATAATACATCCAAAAGGTCCAAAAAGGTCGAATGCATATCATTTCATTATGGCAACGATTCAACCGGTCGGATTTATAACATTCTATGAATTTTGATTAAATTTTCGTGTGAAGCATGGTAATTTGGAACTTTGAAGATATTGCTAACTGAAGCTTTGGTGGATGTATTTAATTTTGATGGAAACAATGGTATTAATATACAGTTTGGAATCACATGTATCTACTACTCATCGTCATTTCTTTACTCCTTATAATGTTAACTGTGTGTGTATCATTAAGAAGAGATCAGATCTCCATTAAACATCAAAAGATCTTCATATTTGATTGTCTGGTCACGAAAAGAACTCTGGTACTGGGACTGTCTGAGACGCTCATAAAACATTTCGGTCAGAAAGAAATGTAATTCTCACCTTAAACTACTTAAACCTATTTCCTACTTATTGTAGGTGAAAATCAAATCAAAAGCCTCTGGCTAGAAGGTAGCCTTATTGAAGGGAAAATTCAAGGGAGACGAGGTAGAGGCCGAAAACGTATATCTTGGACAAAGAACCTAAGAGACTGGTTGAAGGTGGACAGCACAGAACCATTGATTCGCATGACCGAAGCAAGGGACAGATATAGACATATATGGTCGCCGACCTCCGTGATGGAGATGGTACCTAAAGAAGTAGAAGAAGGTAGCACTTTTTTAATCATAGGGTTAATATTTTTGAATTACTTTAATTAAAATGAGTACCTTTGTGGCGTAGTAGTAGTGCATGTGACCGCAGTGCTTGACGTATCGGGTTCGATACCCTTGTCTTACCAATTGTTTGTATGATATTCAAATTTTTGTTAGAAAGTTTGGGTGTATTTTATGTCTAATATGTGTTTACACAAAAAAAAGTATATGTATATTTTGTCAGTTGTCTAATACCCATAGTACAAGCTCTGCTTAGTTTGGGCCTAGATGTTGTTGTGTGCCACATGTCCAAAATATTAACAAAAAAAATAGCACTAATAGTATATACTATCCATCGATGCATATAGTGCATAAAGTTATTTAGTTAAACAAATTAAATACTATTTGCATATAGAACCTAAGTCAAAGACGTTTATCTTATTTTTTTTTATATTTAGCCCATCAAAGTAAGTGTAACCTGCCTGATGGAAAACATGAAGCAGAATCCAAGAGCCGGGGCTACCACACTTGCTGCGAATGCAGACAATAAAGTATGGCGGCCTACACTATGGCGGTTTAGTGAGATGCTTTTTCACGCTCCCTTTGAAGAACCCGGGATCATAGTGGGAAGGAAACACATGAGCAGGTACTGAGTTCCAGTTTTTGACTGCACGGCATGTGAAGGGTGAGCCGAACCGTTTCGTTCTAGTTATATTTCCTCCTTTACTTTCGTTCTGCAAAAGTGTCTGCACTAAATCTGTATAAATCCTGGTATTGCTACTGAATAAGTAACTTTAACTATTAAGAAGCCTTCTGATCTATGCATGAAATTTAAGGGCAGTCTACCCTTAGTATTTTAGGGAAGATTAAACTGTCAAGGGATTTTGTGTAACCCTCTATTCACCTTGAGACATTCTTAAGTTGGGATTCACAGGAACTAAGAATGATCAACAATTCTTATGAATTACTGAGCCTCACGATGTAATCTACAATTGTTCTGCCTTTACAATTACGCGGGTAAAGACACAGGGCGAAGCTAGTCTTAACAAAGTAGACTAAGTTATTTTTTATATCATCAGCTATCTGCCAGTAATAATCCCATCGAAATCGGTCCAGCCGTTCCAAAGATTGCTGGCACTAAAAGAAAGACGGACAAAAAAAAAGTAAAAACTTTAATATAGTTTTACTGTAAAGATGTTGCTGAAAGTTTATATCTATACTAATATTATATAGAAGTAAAGTTTGTGTGTTTGTTAAATTGTAAGGGGTAATCTCGGGATCTACTGAACCGATTTTAAACATTCTTTCACCAATAGAAAGCCACATTATTGCTGAGTGTCATAGGTTATATAAAAACCTAAAAATAAAAAAGGCTTTAACGTGGCAGTCCGTTTTGCAAAGTGAATCGGAGAAAAAACGGTCGAATGAAAGCGTTTCTTACGAACACTGCCTTAACTATGAAAGATATATTTTTGAGTTCTAGAGAAAAGATGTGGAGCTTGAAAATGCTTACAAAAAAGGCAACGACAGCATGTCTAACTTTTATATTTAAGTTATGCCCAACGAAGTGGGCACGGGTCAGCTAGTTTTATATATTTGTATGGATATGGATTTCTTGATTGCGCTAATAGCGTAGTCACATTAAAGCTTTCGTAGTACTATGCTAATTTGTTGAAATTGTAGGCAATGCATTGTTTCTGCATCACTCTCCCGGCTTTCAGAAGGAGAATGATCTCTCTCTCTAGTACTTAACATAAAATTAGCGTGAAGTATCTACTTACTACTGCGAGAAGCCCAAAATAAATAAACATAAATAATTATTTTTAGACATGTAGACCCAAAACAAGCAGAGCTTGTGCTATGAGTACTAGATTACTGAAATAAATACATAAACATACTTATTTTAAATACAAAACACATAGACTCCGAAACGAATTTGCAGATTATACAAACATTTGGTCCGACCCGCGAATCGAACCCGAGACCTCTTGATCAACATTCGCATATGCTTACCACCAGACCAACAAGGCAGTTAAAACCAAAATAAAAAATCGATGAGAGTGGCGTGCAATCGAAGAGGCCTACGTCAAGTAGTGGACTGCGACAGGCTGATGATGATGATGATGATAGTGATGCTACAACCAAATGAGATTAGAAGATATTTTATTTCTTTAATTCCAGCTACTCAGTCTAAATTCCGGGCGACAGGTAATTATCATAAATTGTAGATCGTGTAGTACACGCCACCGAAACGGAGATTAAATCCCGAGATTATTTTGCCTCGAGATATTACAGTTATATTAGAATTTCTCTAATGTAACAACAAAATATGAATAATAGATAATTTGAAAATATGGAGATGTTGTCAAATAATTAGAACCAGCAGATTTTCTCATTAATTTAATGTAATAGTTACATATTGTTTCGATGCGTGTTTATATACTTAACTAACTTTCGCCCGCGGCTCTTCTCGCGTGTGTACCGCTTTAGAGTGGTAGAAATACGCACTAGAACTAAACGGTTTGGCTCTTCTTTCCTGTGCCGAGCGGTTAAAAACTGGAACTCGCTACCATCCCACGTGTTTCCTTCCCATTATGATCCCGGGTCCTTTAAGAGGGGTGTGAAAAAGCATCTAACAAAGCCGCCATAGTCTGGGTCAGCATCGCCATACTTCCTGCATCGCGGTAAGTGTGGTGGCACCCACTCTTGGATTTCATTCATGCTTACCATCAGGCAGAGTGGAGTCACATTGGTAGGCATCAAATAAATAAAAAATAAAAAAACTAGCCTACGTCCTTTCTCAGGCTCTAAACTATCTGTGAACCAAAATTCATCAAAATCGGTTTAGCGGTTTAGGCGTGAAAACGTGACAGACAGACAGAGTTACTTTTATAATCATCGTCATCATCATTATCAGGCCATCTCAGTCCACTGCTGGACATAGGCCTCTCCCATTGCACACCATTTAATATTAGTAGTGATAGCACATAATTATTGTTTTAAGACGACGAGGTATCTCTTTAACAAGTCAGCCTTTCTAGGGTTCCGTTGCCAAATGGCAAAAAACGGAACCCTTATAGATTCGTCATGTCTGTCTGTCTGTCTGTCCGTCCGTATGTCACAGCCAATTATTTCCGAAACTATAAGAGCTATGCTGTTGAAATTTGGTCAGTCGATGTATTCTGTGAACCGCATTAAGATTTTTACATAAAAATAGAAAAAAAACAATACATTTTGGGGGTCCCCATACTTGGAACTGAAACTCAAAAATATTTTTTTTATCAAACCTATACGTGTGGGGTATCTATGGATAGGTGTTCAAAAATGATGTTGAGGTTTCTGATATCATTTTTTTCTAAACTGAATAGTTTGCGCGAGAGACACTTCCAAAGTGGAAAAATGTGTGTCCCCCCCCTCTAATTTCTAAAATAAGAGAGTGATAAAACTAAGAAAAATATATGTTGTACATTACCATGCAAACTACCAACGAAAATTGGTTTGAACGAGATCTAGTGAGTAGTTTTTTTTTAATACGTCATAAATCGTAACACGCAATTTACCTTTCATCCAATCAATACACTAGTATAAAAACATCGATGAAAGTTACAACGAACTACAAGAACTTTTATATGATGTTACTTGCTGATACGGAACCCTTCATGGGCGAGTCCGACTCGCACTTGGCCGCTTTTTTATACTGAAGTATTATAGATGATGGTAATTAAGCAAGGTGGTGTTTTCATTGCACGTATGACTACGATGTGAGCTTGCCACCACGGTAGACAATGATCTATTTGTCATCTTAATATGAACTGTTAATGTGGCAAGAACAAACAATTAGTAAGTAAAGGTAACTATAAATCATCTGAAGGGCAAAGTTTGTCATCTTTATACGTTTATAACAGTCAATTTATATTATTAACACCACTCCTTTTAAGATATTTACAACTACCCTCTTATGAGCGTGTCGTAATACGACGCTTCAAGATTCAGTGTTGCCAATTTAGACGTATAAGTTACCTATTTTAATTTGTATATTTTTAATAAAGAAATACCGGAGTATTGATAAACGAAAATAGTATTTCTTTTTATAATTATACACAAATTAATGATTTAAATTTAAATTCTGCTCATAACATTAATATTTTTGATAGATAGGAATCAAACACTACTAACCACCAAGGCCACGGGTGCATTGTTCATTGTTAATATTTCAAGAAAGCAAAAACATCTAAAATGAAACTAAATAGAGGTTTTTGTTTTTTTTTACAAATTAACGGCTTTTCATCAAATGCATATGAAAGTCTATAATAATAAGTGAATTTACATAAAAAAACTTTTTTTTAATTCTCTCTTTTTATATCTGTTTGTGTCTATTCGTTCCGGCTAATACTTAGAACGACAGGACTTATTTTTTGGGGGTCTTTCACTCTCATATAGTTGATGATTTAAACAACTTAAGTTACTTTTTTAAACTTCAACGTGTTATCCGCGTTTTTATTGTAAGTGTATAAAACTGCTAGTCTCAACTAGTCTTAAATACAAGAATTCTCCGTATTCAGGGAAAGATTTTTCAGACGTGCCACACTATCAAGGTTACAAGAAGTGTCAGCTTTCTTTATAATGAGAGGAGCATTTTGAACCTTAGACATTTATCTTATACGTCTTAGTAGCTAGAATTGTTATATTATACTTGTTATTTAAACTGTTTTTTATCTGTCTATTATAGCCACACTGTTTTCAACACGAAAGTACTACCCTCACTTAGAAGACCAACCAGAAGACGGTATTTATAGTGCCGTCTTTCGTTGGTGAGTTTGAGACCGGAGGCACAATCATTCTGCATCATTCTCCCGGCCTCCAGAGGCTGCCATGGTGTGGGTCACAATGCTGCATTGTATACTGCTCTCAAAATGAGGATGGTGGCCCCTACTTCTGTATTCTATTCATGCTTTCCAACAGGGAACAGCA
Organism: Phragmatobia fuliginosa; assembly: GCA_932526445.1. Taxonomy (NCBI): domain Eukaryota; kingdom Metazoa; phylum Arthropoda; class Insecta; order Lepidoptera; family Erebidae; genus Phragmatobia; species Phragmatobia fuliginosa. The sequence continues at coordinate 13,314,807 of OW052079.1, read as the reverse complement.
GAGTGGAGTCACTTTAGTAGATTTTATAAAATTATACGATTTTCAATCTAAATATCTTATCTAATATTATTCAATGTAATTACATTGGATACAAAAAAAATACGATTGCAGTAGGATTGATTGTGAAAATAGCTGCCTTGTTGGTTGATAGTTGCATAGGTATGCCACTACCATCCTAGGTCGGTCAAGTGTTATTAGCAGACCCCAAATAATATTGATATTTACAAGACTAAAAAGATGATGATTATAAAAAAATATCAGATTTCTTTACCTTTTATGAACTTATCATGAATATACACGGTTAGTTTTTAATTACCAAAGAAAAACTAGGGGCAGATACAGAACTTATATACTAACATAAACCACCATAGAACAAATACCCAAAAATCAAAAATAACTGAGTTAAAATGGTTTTTAAAATGTTAAAATACGCCCATAATTTATTGTCACCCAAATATTTTACACACGCGTATTTTAATTGTCAATGAATAACATTTTCTGTTTCAATGTGTGCGACGCATCGCCCAATACTCTCAAATCAGTTCAAAGCATGCCGCCATTAGGCGCACGCGGCGCATCGTAGGTATTAGGTACCCCGCTCGCACCCGCAACCCGCAGGCTAGGACATTGACACTTTCTTGTTACGTAATATCATGTCGTGAATTATATCATGCGTTATGAACATAAATTTGGTACTTTTCTCGAAAATATTAACATGTATTTTTTTTTTGTTTTAATTACATAAATATGTTCAGTATCGAAAGCTGAATACCACATATTTTTTTCTCTGGACATTAAAAATTAGTCGTGTATAAGAGCATTATATATCAGCCCACTGCTGAATATAAGCCTCTCTTATAAAGTAATGTTTAAGCCTACTATACCATGCTGGCCGGACGTTTGTTTCAAAGGGTTCTTTTAATTGCAGCAATATTGATCATAGTATTTGTGGCCTTATTTGCCTTTAAAGACAGTCAAGAGATGAGCAGGGGTATTCTGTATTCTTAATTTGTCACCATAGAAAACGATAATGATTGTGACTTCCTCGTTGACGCGACTCGATGCCCTGTCGGACCAAATAGGTATTTGTTTGATCTGAAAATATTTTTGTTTCGGAGTTTGGTTGTTTCTATGTACGATATGTATGGCTTTACAAAAAATTGGCCAAGTGCTTATTCGGCCACGCATAGAATAGGGTTCCGTAGTCACCCATAATGGTAGGTAGATTGAAAATCGTGTCCATTATATAATTGTTGTTTACTAATTATTTCTTCATTTTTATACCAAGTTTTCGAAGTGAGTATATTTTACAAGTTAACCCCTTAAAACTCCTGAAATAAAAAAAGTTATCAGAAGTTCTATAGTTTTCCTATAAATTTCAATATATGGACTACTATCGTGTTTTTTTTTTAGATTTTTTGAACTAGTCGATTAGCTTTTAGATTAGGGGATGCCCTGTTTATGCGCTTTATATAAATAAAGCTTAATAACGGATACTTAAATCGAAAAATCGATTTGGTAAACTAGCATTTTTTTTAAAGCCTATCTAACGATACATCACACGATGGGGTAGACATAAAGAAAAAAAAACATCCCCACATTACGTATAGGTGAGGTACCTCAAATAAAAACAGTTTTCGTAATTCTATTGTTGCACTTTGTCGACGTAATTACAACACATAATTATGCAAAGTTTCATCTATGTAGCACCAACCGTTTGGGCGGTAGGTCGAGGACGGACGGACATGACGAATCTTTAAGGGTTTCGAGTCATGAAATACGGAACCCTATCAAGGATACAAATATTGTATCAGTCAATATTACTTTTGTAATAAAAGATCTGCTTAGTTTGAAGTTAGATTGCGTTATGTATCAAATGTCAAAAATATAACTCAAATACTACTAAAACGATTTAAATGAGTTTCTACCCAGATAGTCTGAAACCTGAGAGCATAGGCTACTTTTCACCGTGATATCCGACATAGACGCGGGCGGAGCCGTGTGTGAAAGCTGCTTTTAAAAAAAATGACACTCAAAACGCAACATGCAAATACGTGGCTTGCTTTCATTTATCTCCGTATGTCACATGTAGAGCAGCATGTATCACTTTACTTCAGTACATTTTGTGGGATATTAATTAACAGAGGCCTAAATTTCAAATACTACACTCATCATAGATATATACGTGTGATAGTCTGTATAATAATAGGCACTCGAGTTGAAACTATTTACAAAATTTTATTTTGTCCTTTAAAATTGACCCTTTTTTTTTTCTGGCCCTAAAACAGTCGTATTAAAAATAAAAGTATGATTTTTTAAGCGCCAACTATGCAGAACTTATTTATTATACATAGATAGGCACACTATACTTATGAAATATATGTACAATGTAGAATGCAGACAAATCAGTGATAGATTCGGCGGCCTTATCGCAGTCTGGAATCTCTTCAAGGCAACGATATATTATATGAAACGGTATAGATGTACTGTATTTTAAAGTAATGTATACTTTGTGGTTTTACAATCCCTACTAATATTATAAATGCGAAAGTAACTCTGTCTGTCTGTTACGCTTTCACGCTTAAACCACGGAACCGATTTTAATGATATTTGGTATGAAGATAGAACTGAACTTGGGGAAGGACAAAGGCTACTTCTTACCGCGATAACCAACATACACGCGGGCGGAGCCGCGGGCGAAAGCTAGTTATGAATAAAATAATATCACCTGTCATGTAATAAAATTTAATCTTCTTAGCCTTATTCTCTAGTTTATTTGGGGTCGGCTACTAGCTAAACCGGTTTTACCTGAATTTCAGTTTTTCCACGGAGCGACTGGTATCGGACCCCCGCAAACTTCCAAACTCCGGGTCGCTATTAGGAATTTCCTGAAAAAATCTCAAAAACAATTTTTGGCCCGAGCCGGGATTTGAACCCGAGACCTCTTGATTAGCAGTCGCTAACCAAGTAAAATGAAAACAATAAATCTATAAAAGTTTAGTGAGTTCTAAAAGTTATTTAACTGTAATATCTAAGTATTTACTTAGATAATTGTGTTAAAGTAATAATTGTGAGAAGGGATCTCACAATTATTACTTTTTAAATATTTGCATGCTATCTATATATAGCGAAATGTGTCTCGCACTTTAAACATTAAAAACGACCTATTGTTACAACCACATTTTATGCAAATAATGGATTCACTATGAGATTAAGTGTGCACAGAGCATTCGTCGAAGGCGCCTCCAGCACTAAGTAAGCGAATACATAAATAAATACAATATTTTTGAGGTTAAAAGCAAAAAACATTTCTAAATCAACTTTACACGTATAAAATATTTTTCTAATAAATTCGGTGAACACGATGAAAACTTCGCTAACTTAAATAACACCATCTGGTACACACGTTCATGTATAAAAAGTCTTCTTAGTAAATCCTGTACCGCTTCGTATTCGACAGCCATTTTAGCTAAACGTCTTCAAAAGGACGTCCCATACGTGATACGCTTCAGAAATATGAGCATATATTTTGAACATTTGTTAGGTTACAGAAATATTTCGTGATATGAAAGGATTGTATGATAATTTTTGGTAGAAAGTTCTGCTGGGTTTGAGGTTTTTAACCCTAAATGTGGTGAGTTAAAGTTCATATTTGATTGAGAATAATGTGTAGTTTTATTTTTCTTTTGCTAAAAAAATTATACTGTTGATATGTGATTTAGTTTCATTTGATTTCAATTATAAAGCGGATAATTAAATGAATTTAAAGTAAGTGATCTTGGTGTGACGAATATTATCTTTATATAATTCTTGTGTGAGTGTGTATGTCACTGAACTTCTCTCAAACGACTGAACCGATTTTGATGAAATTTTTTGTGTGTGTTCAAGGGGATCTGGGAATGGTTTAGATTCGCAATTGGACCCGGTAGGTGGCGCTGCGATCAAGTTCTGGAATTTTAAAGTTGAGCGGTACGAAGTTCGCTGGGTCAACTAGTTAATATACACTCGGTTCCAAAAATAACGGGTCAGTCACATAAACCCGAATATCTCCCGAACTACGTATGCCATCCTAATGAAACGAAGACTGTTCAATTGAGAATTTAATTATACAGATAAAAAATAAAATAAAACTTAGTTACACCCACAATATTAATCTTAAATTTAAAAAAAACTAAAGTAGTCATATTTTTCTTAAGATTACATTTTTTTTATGATTGTTTTTTTGCTGTTTTTCATCACTGGAGGCTTCATCACGTGGAGGCAATACAAAGTATTAAATGAAGAAAGTGATGAAAAACAGCAAAAAAACAATCATAAAAAAAATGTAATCTTAAGAAAAATATAACTACTTTAGTTTTTTTTTAATTTAAGATTAATATTGTGGGTGTAACTAAGTTTTATTTTATTTTTTATCTGTATAATTAAATTCTCAATTGAACAGTCTTCGTTTCATTAGGATGGCATACGTAGTTCGGGAGATATTCGGGTTTATGTGACTGACCCGTTATTGGTTTATGTGACTGACCCGTTATTTTTGGAACCGGCTATATAAAATTCTCGTGTCACAGTTTTCGTTGCCATACTCCTCCGAAACGGCTTGACCGATCTTTATGAAACTTTATATGCATATTCAGTAGGTCTGAGAATCGGCCAACATCTATTTTTCACACCTCTGAAACGCAAGCGGAGCCGCGGGCATCAGCTAGTTATAATATAATATATAAAAATCGGGCAAGTACTTGTCAGGTCACGCATAGAATATGGTTCCGTAGTCATATACAATATCAAGTAGAATTAGAATCGTGTCGAATAGATATTTGTTATGTTAACTTATTATTTCGTTCTATTTGTACGAAGTTTTACAAGAAAGCGTAATTCATAAGGCGCCTATAACTCCTGAACTAATAAAGCAATCACGGGCAAAACCTAGTGAAACATAATAAATAAATAAATAAATAATAAGAAATATTTCGGACATTTTACACACAACGCCATCTAGTCCCCAAACTAAGCAGAGCTTGTATTATAGATAACTAGACAACTGATATAAATACATATTATAGATAGAAAACAACCAAACTCTGAAACAAATATTTGTGGATCACACAAACATTTGATCCGACCCGAGAATGGAACCCGAGACCTCTTGATCAGCAGTCGCATACGCTAACCACTAGACCAACGAGGCAGTTATACATATATATCAAGACATAGCCATATAGAATACAAGCATACAGTCGTGCAAACTTGGCGTTGTGGCTGTTCTAACTTAGTCTAACTTGTCTTGGAGAAGTTCAAGTACTTTCATCTGAAACTTAGAGTCACAACTTCAAATTATTTGTTGTCGTGGCAAGATTATTCCCACGGGAACAAAGTTGCCAAGTTATCCATATATGTATGTAAATTTAACTTTTTGATTCTCCTTTGTTCTTACAAATGAGACGCATAATGTCAATACAAACTAATTTGAATGTTTTGTTTTATTTTTTCGATTCCGCATCACACCAAATATTTGTGTGATCCACAAAGATTTGTTTCGGAGTGTGTGTGTTTTTATAATATGTATGTGTTTACAAAAAAAAAGTATGTTTATGTATTTATATCAATTGTTTTAGGTCAATAATACAAGCTCTGCTTAGTTTGGGACTAGATGATGTTGTGTGTATGATGTCCGAAATATTAATTTATTTATTTTAAGATTTACACATTCGAAATTAACTCGTGTCTATCAGTTACAATGTTCCGGCTAAAAGGCAGAACCGAATTGAATGAATTTAGATATAAAGATAGATTGAACGTTTTACAAGGATAAACGCTACTTTTTGTCATAATTATCGACATACACGCCAGCGAATAAAGCTTACTTTAGACTGACTGAATGGATATTATTATAACATAAACTTTTCTCATATAAAGTTTAAGAGCTCTAAATTTTCAAATCAAATCAAATCAAATCATTTATTCTGCAATTAGGTTACATGAACACTTTTGCAAATAAAACTTTTTTTGAGCAGATGAGTTCGGCCTTTCCTAACTGGACTAGCCCTGAGAAGAAAGGACGAAACAAACTCAGGGATCACAGTCTCTTTTAAAGTCCAGACAATATTCTTAAATGCAAAAGACATATATAAAAGCGATAATTACAATTATGTCACAACTATAACAATTAAAAAAATGTCAACAATAGCAACAAATTAATTTTTTTTTTTTTTAAATATCTAATGTAAATTTAACTATAAATTATCGTCACATCAACATAAATTTAAACATTCAAAATAAACAGCATGTGCAAAATGGGCAGCTTTTGATTTATAAAACGCACTCAGAAGGTAAAACTAGTCACTGTCTAGCAACTTTCCAAACTTATAAAATATAAATTCGTTAAAAAAATAGCACTTATATGAATTTATTCCGACTGCCAACCGCGCTCTAAACATGGTGATGTACTTAATGAAGTGAATAAAATCGGAAACGCTTACCTGGCCAGCTCCATAAATGTCGACCACGACGCACGGTAATTAGGCCCCACCTTCGAAGCCCTTCCGGACTGGCTCGGGAAGTGGAGACTCAAATGCAATGCAGGCAAGACACAGGCCCTACTCACCTCCCTCCCAAAACTCAATCTAATGGGGGAGGATACTGGCAACACTGTTAAGTGTCTGAAGTGTAGACACTGATGCAATACCGAGCATTGGCGCGTGCGACCGGAAACCTAGGAAATCATTGCCACTTTAAAATAATGCATAATCTAACCAAATAATGTTATTAACTACTCCAATCATTTATCATTTCCACGATCAGAGATAAATAAAAATATAATTTCCTAAAAGTTTTTAATAAATACATTACTAACTAAACAGTTAACTAGGTACCTAACTTATAAATAATTATTTTAAGACTCAAGTTCCATTAAACAGGTAAAGGATTCCCTTGTTTAAAAAAGCTTAGGAAGCGAGAACCCGGATAAACCTTACTGAATCTCGGTTGCGTGCTCATGCTACGCCGGCTTATAATAGAATCATGGCTACACACATATACTTAACCGAGATAAGGTTTTCCGTTACGTAAACCACATTTTTTTTTGTTAACGTTTCCAACGAAATACACTGTTTTACATTAAATGTTACTGAATATTTTAAAGGAAGTTAATTTTATAGGATTTGAAATTAGCTTCTTTTATTTCACTAGCTTTCGCCCGCGGCTCCACACTCGTCTATGTTGGTAATTGAGGTAAAAAGTAGCGTATTTACTTATTTTATATCCTTTCTCAAGCCTTAGACTATCTAGGTAAAAAAAATTGATTTATTTGGTGCAGTGGTTTTTGATTTAATCGCGAATAGACAGACAGACTGCCCCGATGGAGAAATTTGTTTTATAATTTTTAGCATTGTACGAGTATAAACAAAAATAAGTAGGTTCTAATTTTTCTGAGCTCATTTTCATTTTAAAACTATAGGCGTTAATATAATACATGGACACTAATCGTCCAAGTCATTCTTAGAGTTAGGAATAATTTCATTAAAACACACACATTCCTGGCCACAATGGGTAGGAAACCCGAAGAAATTTCCTATTAGTTAAAACATCAATATAAAGTATAAAAATTAAAAAATGCTGAATAATATCCTCGGCTAGCCCTTGAAAAACTTAAAACCCTTATAAAAACTATTAAAATTATTCACGCCACTTATTTTAATCATCGGTAGCTGATGATCAGAGATCGGAATTGGGTGTGTGAAAATACCTAAAGTTTGCAGAAGTTTGCAATAATAATATGGAGCTGTTACAACCACATAAGTTAAACCATTAAGTTAAACCAATATTTATCATTTCTAGGAAAAAAACTAATATTATTGCATGTTCCGAACTCTGAATGTCGAACATAGTTTACGCACAACTTTCTTGCAATTGAAATAAATGTTTTTAATTTATTTTTTTATGCAGTGCAGGATTAATAATTAAAAAAAAAGCCGACTTCAAAACTATGTAAAGACGCGAAAATGTTAGTTTTACTTGCATCAACCTGTAGCAAAACTTTTTACTTAAAGATACAGATCAAAAAAAGAAACTAAAACCGCATTAGCTTTTTGCAGATATATAAAATTCTGTGTTTGACCGACAAAGAACAATTGGGACTAAAAGACCGAATTTTAACCGGAAAAGTACAAAACAAAAATTTATTTAGAACTGTATTAGCCCCTTGTAAATGTTTATAGTTCGGTGTTTCAAAGGTAAGGAACATGTAAAAAAAAACAAAACTAAACCGGTAAAATTCAAACCCGGTTTAACTTAAGTGGTTGTAACCGCTCCATATTATGTCCCGCTGCAAACTTTAGGTATTTTCACACACCCAATTCCGATCTCTGCTGATGATTGAACTAACTGCGATAGGCTGATGAAGATGATGATGATGATGAGTGTACCAGATCAGCAGCCTTTACCTATCCACTGCTAGCCAAAGGCCTCTTCTTGCAAAGCAGATTTTGGCTTGAAACTTTGTAAGTAAATACTTTGTTTTTTTGGACCCTGGGCGTCTACAGTCGCAACCGGGAATAACGCTCGAATGATGATTATTACTTTGGTAAGTGGTTATACGTGGTAAAATACTATTGCATCTCCTAAACATTCCATTAATGGTTTCATAGTAATCAGTTATGTAAATGATAGACAAGTACATCCAACATGCATATAGAAATAAATAAATATTTCGGACATCTTACACGCAATATCATTTAGTCATAAACTAAGCAGAGCTTGTGTTATGGGTACTAAACAACTGATATAAATACATAAACATACTTTTTTAGAAACACATATGTACATATTATACATAGAAAACACAAAGACGCCGAAAAAAAAAAATTGTGGATCACTAAAATATTTAGTCTGACCCGGGAATCGAACCCGAGACTTCTTGATCAGCAGCCGCGTAACCACGAGACTTCTTGATCAGTGGTACGTAACCACTAGACCAACAAGGTAGTCCAGAAATAGTTTAGTTGAGATATTTTATAGATTAATTATAAACATTAATCTTCAAAGTTGTACCCCTAACTTCTCTTTAAAGAGAACATAATCAGAACTAAAATAAATTTTAGTAATATAATATAGAAGTTAAGAGTAAGTCAAGTCAAGTCAAGTCTTGTCAAGTCCTAATAGGCTTACTTAATGTTATAAAATGGAATCAAAGTAATAACAATAATACCATTAAAATGCGTAGATAACTCTGTCTTTCCGTCCGTCTTTCACAGCAAAACTGGTAAACCGATTTATATGAAATTTGGTACACATATAATTGAATGTACGGTTGGCCTAGTGGTTTAAGCGGTCGCCACGCCACTTCCTACTGTCGTGGGTTCAAATCCCATGTGGGGTAAGACTTCGTGTGATTCATAAATTGTTGTTATGAGTCTGGGTGATCTTTGTGTCCGTTTTATGTATGTTTGTAAAGTCCCCCGCGACACAGGAATTTATGTTCCTGATGCGGGAGTTGTCTTTTAAAAAAAAGAGAAAAAAAAATTATCTGGAGCCCGAAAAAGGTCATAGACTACTTTTTACGCGGGCGGAGCCGCAAGTGAATGCTAGTTTATCAAATCAAATCAAACCATTTTATTTCAAATAAACCATACAACGGCACTTTTGAAACGTCAAGTAGTCAGTCAGTAGTCAGTCGTGAAGCTAATCGTCTGTTCCAATTCGTAGATCCTATGGAGAAGAACACTCCATGGACACTCTTTTCCAACATTGTTTTTACAATTTTTTGTTACATTGTTTAAGGCATTTTAATAAATGTGAGGACAATGTAACGATGCTGATATTTACACAGGTAGTGTCCAAAAATAATTAAACAATATATTATATAATATCGGGCTATGTGTCCACATAGCCTGATATTATTAGTCTTAGTCAGCAAAGATAGTCTAGAAATATTAGCCTAAGTTACTCCTTATTGGGTGATGAGTGATGGTGATGGGAGGTGATGTACCTTCCTGACATTGAAATTGTCGTAAAAATCGGTTCATCCGTTCCAAAGATTAGACAGAACAAACACACAGATAGACAAACAAGCATTTTAAAACTGCTTTTTTGACGTAATGTCATATATACTTTCCTATTCATTAACTAAACTTTCTAAGGAGAGGCCAGATATCTGGCTGTTGATGATGATGATGCATTAACTATGCCATTTGATGAAACACTTCAAGTTTATTTACATGTTCATATAAAGTTTGTGATCGTAAAATAACACATTGTTAGGAGTAAAGAATCACGACATCTTTTATTCAGAACTAGTACCGAGTCCAGAGTAAAAGAAAACAATGCTATTTTCCACATTATCGACAGTCCTGAAGACAATAAGCCTTTTGCAGTTGGTCTTTCAACTGGTTTCACCTTCTTTCTTCTTCGACACGTTGAATCGTTTTTTTTTGTATTATATTTAAGCCTACCAAAGTGACCCTACTCTGCCTGATGGTAAGCATGAGCAGAATCCAGGAATCCATCCTTACTGTGAGGGTAGACAATGAACCATCGCATAAGTCGCTCTTGTAGGAGGGAGGCAGCATTGTCAACTATCTATGCAACATATTCTTAGCAGAAGTTCAAGTAAGTCGTATTATTATTATCGAAATAATACTACTTAATTGAAAATCATTTTGTGGAGATTAAAAATCCACGAACTTCCTCACGCAAAGTTTTATTTAAGTACTACTTAACTGCGCCCCGCGGTGTTACATAGCATAGAAAAGCTGATAAATTGAAATTAAAGATACTTATATATTAGTACAAATTAAAAAAAAACATTCATGGTTTTTCTAATCTATATTCAAAGAAGTTAAAAAAAAAAAAAAAACATTAATATCTAATATATCGGCAAAAAATATATAATATAATCTATATATATATAATCGGGTTAAAAAACAGTACATTTCAAATAGCGACATCTGTGGTACTACATGCAGTAAGTGCATACATTCTCATCGTTGATCTATTCTCCAAATTGATATTTAAATAGTTCACTAAAAAATCTCCAGAGGGCGTAAAAAAATTAGTTTTATAAAATTGTCATAGAGAGCACTAAAAGCAGTACGAAATGGAACAAATTGCAGAAATGTTGAAATCCCTTCAAAACAAGTTAGATGAACAATCAAATGAACTGAAAGAAATAAAAGAAAATATACCAAAAAGAATAAATAAAAACATAGATGAGAAATTCCTTATACTAGATTGCAGACAACAACAACTTGAAAAAATTACTGAAGACCAAAGCAAAAAAATTAAGTTATTTGAAAGTATTATAAGAAGGAAGAACTTGATATTTTTCGGTGTAGAAGAAACTGAAAACTCCTATTTCAGCCTACAAAATAAAATTATAAATATTATACTAAACGATATGAAAATAGACTGTCAGAATAGAGACATAGAATATATAACTAGACTGGGGAAAAAGTCTGAAAAAACTAGGCCAATTATTGTCACTCTTACCACTATGGGAAAAAAGATTGAAATACTCAAAAAGAAAAAAATGCTACAAAATACCTCCTACTATGTCAATCAAGATTATCCACCTGAAGTTCTAGAACAAAGAAAAAACCTAGTCATTCAACTTCAAAGAGAAAAAGATCAAGGAAGGAAAGGTTATATAAAATACAACAAACTAGTTATTCTACCAGACAAAGAGAATGCTAAACAACATTTTGGACATCAAAGCCAATCAAAATTTAAGAGAGTTTTATCACAATCTCCTGAAACACAAAATGACAATAATGGTCAGCAAAAGGTAACCAAAAACCCCATAAAGAAAAATAAAATGGATAAATATTTAACAAAAAAATAATAATATTAAAGAAAACAGATCTCCTTTACGCAAAGACATAAAAGGTTTCTTACATCCAACACATGACACAAGACAGCCGCCTCTCTACGTCCCCCAATACGGCTGGTCACCGCGGGGGTCACAGACTACAACCCTCCACTCCACCCATGAATAGGCACCTGTTATAGAAAGCTTGAGTGCAATATCTGAAAGGATTTGAATCTTACACATTAACTTTGAACAACAAGCTTATTTCTTATACAAGTTTGTCTCCACCTCCAATGTAAGCGAAACTGTTAACCAAAAAATGGTCCAATGGCCAGATGAATTTTTAAAGATAGTGGGAAACAACTGGACATACAGAGACAAGTGGACTGGAATGGAGGAGGCCTTTACTCGGTCGCGAGGTCCTTAACTACGGTAACGAACACAGCAAATAAAAATAAAAAGTAATATAATATATTGGTAAATTAAATTGCGAAATGTGCTAAGAGTGTAAAATAAGAAAGCAATACATTTAATTTTATATAGCATGTTTATTTTGCATTAATGTATCTAATGTTAATGTTAAAGAAAAAAAAAAAAAACATACTTCCATAAAATAATATATAATTTATTGTCGTGTAAATGTTTAAATATTGCGTTTAAATGTTTATATAGTAATTGATTTGAGTGTTAATAGTGTTTGAATGTTCACTTATATTAATTTTTGCAATAATAAAAAGAAAAAATATATATATAACAATTTAATGTCATATTAAAAGGTATATAGATGAAATTGTAGATGTATGTGTATATTTTATTGTAATTGAATTTTGTTAAGGAATAAATATGGCTTTATTATTATTATTATTATTATTATTATATCGGCAAAAAAAGTCGTGACGCGATGTTTGTTACCAAGCTCCTCCGAAACGGCTGGACCAAATTGTATGATATTTTGTATGCATATCGGGTAGCTGCGCTGTCTTCGAAGCATTCTAAGACAGAGTTACGAACGAAAGAGTCTTGCAAATCGCACAGCTACCCAGCATTACCGCAATGCTCAAACAGAGAAGACTGCGATGGCTGGGGCATGTGCATCGGATGGATGCCAGACGACTACCGAGACGCGTTTTGTTGAGTGAAGTTGCTTTTGCTAAGAGAAGGATAGGCAGGCCCATGTTGCGCTTTAAGGACTGCGCAAAGCGGGATATGCACGCTTTCGGGATCAGCCCCGGGGAGTGGCCTGGCCGATGACCGCAGTGGATGGGGGAGCACTTTGTGTGAGGGCTGCAGAACGCACGACAGGAGTTGGTTCCGGAATCTGGCAGACAAGCGTGAGAAGAGACAGCGGGGAGACGAGGGGGTCTCGCTTGCTCGAGCCTCGGACGGTCCTCTGTTTAGGTGTCAAGCGTGTGGACGCTGTTGTCGCTCCCGTATTGGGCTTTACAGTCACACCAAGAAGTGTCAAAGAGGCGCTGTCTAAATCATTTGTAAAGATGGAAAGGCCTATTATATATATACACTCGGTTCCAAAAATTACGGGTCAGTCACAAAAATTGAAATACCTCCAGAACTGTAAAAGCTAGATCAATGAAATAAAAAACAGAATAAAGACTTTTTAGTTGCGCTTCTAATAGCATATTATTTAAACTGGTTGATGAAAAAAACTTCATTAGAAAAACAAAATTTAAAAAAATGACTATTTTTAAAAACAAAATTTTTGTTTCATGTCATTATGGATGCTTTCCATTTCTATTCTGTCACAAAAAAAATTATCGTGAACGTCTTCCACGTGCATAATTATTATTCTGTGAGGTGAAGCATGACAGTCACGCTAGAGGAATGTACCAGAATCCTAACTTTTTTGGAACTTGGGCGGAGCCAGCGTGAAACAGCCAGAAACATTGGTGTATCTTTGTCGACTGTTCAGCGGGTAGTCCAGCGGTACCAAGAGACCGGATCACACCTTAGAAGACCAGGAAATGGCACACCAAGATGCACAACGGCCAGGGAAGACAGACAACTGGTGGCTACAATGCTCCGAAATCGTTTTCAAACTGCTGTTGGTCTAAAAACTCACTTTATTCGCTTTGGAGGTGGCAATTTAAGCGCTCAAACAGTAAGAAGACGTCTTGCTGAAGCAAATTTGAAACCATTGAGGCCCGCAAATGGCCCCAAACTGGAACGGGGACATCGAATTGCAAGACAGAGATACGTGCGCGAACACCTAAACTGGACACTAGACGATTGGTCTAGGGTAATGTTCACGGACGAGTCTAAATTCATGCTTTATAAGCATGATGGTAGGCAGTTGGTGTACAGAAGACCAGGGGAGCGCTTCCATCAAGCGTGTGTGGAGGAAAAAGTGGCGTACGGTGGAGGCTCCGTACAAGTTTGGGCTGGGATTTCTGCTGAGGCCCAAACCGAGCTGGTGCTCATTCAAAATGGAACTCTAAATGCAGAGAGGTACGTGGAAGAGATCCTCAATGAACATGTAGGTCCTTTCATGGCCAGGATGGACCGGCATGGCATATTAATGCATGATAATGCGCGTCCCCATACCGCCAGAATTGTACATGACTACCTTGAAGAGGTCGGTATCGAACTCATGCAGTGGCCAGCGCGAAGCCCGGACTTAAACCCCATCGAGCACGCCTGGGACGAGCTTCAGAGATGCGTGAAAGGTCGAAACCCCCCACCAATCACGCTTCCCGAGCTCATACAAGCACTGGTGGAGGAATGGGAAGGTATTCCTCAGCACCGGCTCCGAAATTTGGTGTACAGCATGCCTAATCGCCTGGAAGCTGTCAGAAGAGCTCGTGGAGGCAATACAAAGTATTAAATGAAGAAAGTGATGAAAAACAGCAAAAAAAAAATCGGCCAAGTGCGAGTCGGACTCGCCCATGAAGGGTTCCGTATCAACAAGTAACATTATATAAAAGTTCTTGTAGTTCGTTGATTAAATGAAAGGTAAATTGCTGTTTACGCTTTATGACATATTAAAAAAAAACTACTTACTAGATCTTGTTCAAACCAATTTTCGTTGGTAGTTTACATGGTAATGTACAACATATATTTTTTTTAGTTTTATCACTCTCTTATTTTAGAAGTTAGAGGGGGGGGGACACACATTTTTCCACTTTGGAAGTGTCTCTCGCGCAAACTATTCAGTTTAGAAAAAAATGATTTTAGAAACCTCAACATCATTTTTGAACACCTATCCATAGATACCCCACACGGATAGGTTTGATGAAAAAAAAATTTTTGAGTTTCAGTTCCATGTATGGGGACCCCCAAAATGTATTGTTTTTTTTCTATTTTTATGTAAAAATCTTAATGCGGTTCACAGAATACATCGACTGACAAAATTTCAACAGTATAGCTCTTATAGTTTCGGAAATAATTGGCTGTGACATACGGACGGACAGACAGACAGACAGACAGACAGACTTGACGAATCTATAAGGGTTCCGTTTTTTGCCATTTGGCATCGGAACCCTAACAATCATAAAAAAAATGTAATCTTAAGAAAAATATGACTACTTTAGTTTTTTTTTAATTTAAGATTAATATTGTGGGTGTAACTAAGTTTTATTTTATTTTTTATCTGTATAATTAAATTCTCAATTGAACAGTCTTCGTTTCATTAGGATGGCATACGTAGTTCGGGAGATATTCGGGTTTATGTGACTGACCCGTTATTTTTGGAACCGGCTTTATATCGGGTAGGTCTGGAAATCAGTCAACATTTATTAGGGTTCCGTTGCCAAATGGCAAAAAACTTATAGATTCGTCATGTCTGTCTGTCCGTCCGTATGTCACAGCCACTTTTATCCGAAACTATAAGAACGACACTGTTGAAACTTGGTAAGTAGATGTATTCTGTGAACCGCATTAAGATTTTCACATAAAAATAGAAAAAAAAACAGTAAATTTTGAGGGTTCCCCATACTTGGAACTGAAACTCAAGAAAAAAAAATTAACAAACTTATACGTGTATCTATGGATAGGTCTTAAAAAATAATATTGAGGTTTCTAATATCATTGTTTCCTAAACTGAATATTTTGCGCGAGAGACACTTCCAAAGTCTTAAAAAGTGCCCTCCCCCCTGTAACTTCTAATATACGAAAGTGATAAAACTAAAAAAAATATATGATGTACATTACCTTACAAACTTCCACCCAAAATTGGTTTGAACGAGATCTAGTAAGTACTTTTTTTAGTACGTCATAAATCGTTACCCGCAATTTACCTTTGATTCAATCAATACACTATTATTAAAACATCGATCAAAGTTACAACGAACTACAAGAAATTTTATATGATGTTACTTGCTTATACAAAACCCGTCATGGGCGAGTCCGACTCGCACTTGGCTGCTTTTTTTTTCGTACTCTTACGGCGCGGACACTATCTAGTAATATTATATTTTTTAGGAGCCAATCAATTTGTAACGCTTGATATACATAGTTCATCATCTCTATATAAAATTAAATCTTACCCTCATTTCATTCAGTCTTGTTAAATTACATTGGTACTATTTAGAGAGCTCTCTTTGAGAAGAGGAAACGAAGCGGACGTACTAAGTAGCAACCTTTCGGCGCATCCTTCACTGATAATGAAAGAGGAATTAAATGGTCCTTCTCTCAGTCGATAGTTTCATTATAGAATTGGAACTAGCCTAAGCAGGTTTCTATTGAGATAAAAAACTGTGACGACATATTCTACGACCCGGGGAATAAAATCGTAATAGACAAAAGTAAATTTCACAGGACGAGCAAAATACTGTTATTTGGTTTTAGCTCAAAGTAACCGGCCTATAATGTATTAAGATATACTATTTTATTCTACATTGGCTATATTCAAGTGGCTACAGAAAAAAGAAAATGTGTAATGTAAGTATACTTTTGAAGTTTTTAGGAAAAAAAATATATTTAGGTGTATCCTGAGTAACGGCATATAACCATTTTATTCTCGTAAAGTTGTAATATAATGAAAACCGTAAAAAAAATAAAAAAAAATTATAACCGTCTTACAATATTTTTTTACAATGCTTTCAAATCTAATAAACCAAAACGTTTTTGTTCTTGTAACTTTCTTTTGTATAAAAATTTAGGTAAAGAGTTATCAATTTATTTACGTGAATAAAATGGTATAACGCCAAATATTCTAGACATCTTACACACTACGCTATCTAATCCTAAATTAAGCAGAGCTTTTATAATAGAAAACTGATGTAAATACATAACCATATATTTTTACACAAAAATCTCCGAAACAAAATCACACAAACATTTAGTCCGACTCGGGAATCGAGCCCGAAATTTCAATCACAGCAGTCGCATATGCTATTAGTGCGCCACTGAGGCAGTATATAATAATTATAATTAGTTTATAATAATTTTAAAATCTGTTAAATTGAATTGTATGCGTGAATCATCACTAATTTAGACACGATTCAAAAAAATATTTTTATAGCGAACTTATTTCTTCATGATTGGTCCGTCGTAGGGATCCACGATTATGGCGACTTATAGGTGGATATCGAATAACAATGATCGTGTATTCTTTTGGAGCCATGTTTATTAATTAATAACTGTACTCTTATTCTAACCTTACGTGCTAAGGTATGTACATGGAATCTCTTAGTTATGATCTTATAGCTACATTATATATTATAAATATATCGTTACTTTGCACAATAAACACGTCATAATATCAACAAGGAAATGACAGCCGGAATCCTACGTGCTCGATAATCGGCACATATCTGAAATGTGCTGGTCGAGCATATCTATGTATCATTTCCGTCTATTACTTAAACCAACATATATGACGCAGGAATAATTTTCATTGTTATTTTAAACAATTGTCAAAAGAAATCTAAAAACCTAGGGCGGAGACAAACACGTGACCCTGACCTTTGAGACCTTAAAGTTTGGATGAAATTCACCTTTTGGTACGTCCGACAATTGTACCGATTGGACAATAGGAATTCAATGAAAGTAAACCTTCGATATTTACGGCTATTGAGGCTGTTTTAGATTCAAGCCAGTATTGGCTGAAAATAGGCTTGGGATGTATCCAACTCTGGCTATTTGACAATAATATTTTTTTTGTATTTTTTTTTTTTGAAAAAAAACTGTATGTTATTTTATTTAACCATTGCATTTTAATGCCTCGTTGGTGCAGAGGTACGTGACTGCTATGCATCAGGTCTCGTGTTTGATTATCGGTTCGGATCAAATGTTTTTGTGATGTTTAAATATTTTTTTCTGAGTTTGGGTATTTTCTAGACATATAAAGTATGTATTTACAAAAAGTGAAAAAAATTATTCTATCCGTCAAACTAGTTTTCACAGTACAAGCTCAGCCTAGTTAGAAGCAAATGAATGTAAAAGTATTATATGTATATTCAAATCAGTTTCTTGCAGAGCTTGTAACAAAGGTATTACAACGCATATTACAAGCTCTCCTTAGTTTGCAACTATTGTGTATCAGATCAGATGTAGCAGATGTCCGAAATATTAATTAGTCGATATGAACTTGCTATGAACATGACGTTTTGACAGTTGCTGGATGTTGATGTTGATGTTAGCACCCACTAGTAAAGATTTTCTGTATAATATACACTCTCATTAGACACATTCTGATATAATATACTCTTTGATTTTACTCATGCTACATTATGCAGACACAATTTCATACAAATAAGTAGGAAATATCAAAAAGGTTAGTCGACATCACGGGAGACCGAAGAGCTAGCAGCTACCTCGGACAAAGAATTAGTCTACCTATTCAAAGGGGGAACGCTGCCAGTATCTTCCCTAAAGGGACTCTTTTTAATAATATATTTTAATTATTAAATGTTTTAATTTTTTTTAAGGTTTTTAGTTTTAGGTTCATTGTTCTAGTATATATAATAAGTACTTAACCTCAAAATAAATAATTAATAAGTAGGTATGTTTAGGTTTATTACATATTTTTTATACATATGAATACATTAATGCCTATCAACCTGTTATCACTCATGTGGCGGGTTTGATATAGTCCAGTGACGCTTCTACCCGTCAGCATTATCCGGGAATAGTTGTCGCGTTTTGGGCTAAGGCCAATTTCAAAGTCCAATTTAGGTCATTGGACTTTAAGGTACATTGGTTATACTTACTTAAAGATCTTTGAACAATATTAGATTTACTCCTACACTTTAATGACCAAACTGACCCATACGATAAAATTTCTTAACAGTCTTCAAAGTGTCAACATCTTCAAGTGGAAGTAAAGCAGTTTTGATCCAACATCAGTATGTGACACTTGTCTGTGTATGCTCTGAACTCGTTATTTTGATTTATACTGACAATACAACTGCGTATTGTCATGTTTTTATACCCACTCTCACATCATACTATGGAATAATGATGAATTTCATTTTCTACCTCTGGAAAAAAAAACTTGATCATTTTCGTCTCTAGTGTCTGAAGAGGTTCCCTTGTTAGCCGGTACTTTGCTGGTCTGGTCGCGTTTTGATGAACTAAATTCAGTTTTCTTGTATTTTGTTGTTTGGGTTTTGTATTTGGTATACAGACGGAGAGTACTCAAGAAAGTTGGATACCTTTTGAATTATAAGTTAAATCACTTGTATTGAGCATTAACATTTTAATGTATTGACAGATAACTTGTTGAATGAATTGTGTACCACTCACAGCCTGAATCTGAATCCTGAACCAAGTTCAAATAGCAATATTACATCAACACATACTTTATACTGATTTCCTTGAATACATTTATTTAGTCTTCTCTTAGCATTTTTGTTTTTCAAATTTCATTGAGTTTTATAGTTTACACTTACCTTCTCACGTCTACCTTTTTGTCATGAATGTATACAGGAAAAATGGGCCAAGTGGGTGTCAGGCCACATAGAATAGGGTTCAGTAATTGTTATGTAGATTTATTATTTCGTCATTTATTTACAAATTAGCATATTTCACAAGTTAGGCCTCTATAACTCCTGAACTAAAAAAGTTATTTAAGTTATAGTTTTTCTTTAAAGTTCATCATTTGGACTACCATCATGATTTTTTTCAAATCTTTCAAGTCAAATCTTTTTAGCGTTCAGAGGGGGGAGCCGCCTAGTTTTAACATAAAAAATGCCCTTTTAATGTAAAATAACTCGTAAACGGATCTCTAAAAAGAAAAATGGTCTTAGTAGCCTCTCAATGCTTGGAAAAGACCTATCTAACGATAACCCACACGTTAGGGTAGATGAATAATAAAGCATCCCCACTTTACGTGTAGAGGAGATACCTAAAAAAAATAGTTTTCATGATTTTGTTTAGTTCACTTTGCGACGTGATAAAAACACAGATTCATGCAAAATTTCCTCTTTTACAAACTGTTAGAACGGTAAGTCGAGGCGGATGGACGGACGGACATGACAAAACTGTAAGGGTTCCGAGTCACGAAATACGGAACCCTAAAAATGGAATTGTCAATTTATTTTATGAGAGATCAAAGTTTCAATAGCATTCCAATAACAAATCTTATTCAAATTTACGAACTTTTTGTAATTTTTCTTGTTATAATTTAAGTTACAAACTTTTATATACCTTTGTGTTTCTGGGGCCTTTGGTTACCATATTCATGTGGAAAAGAGCAAAATTGTTTTCTATAAATCGGGTTTATCTCTCCGGCTGAACCCATAGAGATTAAGATAGAAAAGCTGTACCTCCTTTTTGAGCCAATAAATATTATTATTATTATCTTTATTTAAGTCAATAAACATATTAATTACATTTTTAAATATATAAATATAAAAAATACATTTAAAAATATAAAAAATAGTAGACCACCGACTTCGAGTACAGGGACCAAGAAACCGGTGGTTAGGGCTCCAAAGACAGGAACCTCCTCACTATACGTGCCGTGTCAAGGAGGACCGCCTTCTGCATCAGACCCTTAATCCAGCCGTCCAACGTGAGCCTCTTAAGGTGTTGGTCGAGACTCTTGGCTATCAAACCATGAACAGAAACGACTATCGGAACAATGATCGCCGAATCGACATTCCACATATCGACAATCTCGTGTGATAAATCCAAATATTTTATTTGTTTTTCTTTTTCAACCTTAACGAGATTCTCGTCATGAGGAACAGCGATATCGATAATCATTGCGCGGCGCTGTGATCGATCTATCACCACAATATCAGGCTTATTGGCGACAATAGTCCTGTCTGTGATAATAGATCGATCCCAATATAATGTAGCACGACCATTCTCGAGAACTGGGTCGGGCACATACCTGTAGTATGGCACCTCCAAATTTACAAGTTGGTATTTAAGGGCAAGTTGCTGATGTACAATCCTGGCCACTTGGTTGTGTCTGTGCAAATATTCACCGTTAGCAAGACGAGAACAACCAGAAATAATATGCCTGATAGATTCCCCGGGTCGGTGACATGCCCGACATATGTCAACCGTACCGTCCCTCAGTATATATTTCCGATAGTTATTCGTCATGATAACTTCGTCCATAATTGCACAAACAAAACCTTCGGTTTCTCCAAAGAGATCACCGTACCGCAGCCAGGAAGTCGATGCTTTAAAGTCTATATCGGGCCCGTTCAAAGCCCGATAAAACCGACCATGAAGCTCTTTGCCCTTCCATACCTCCTTGCGATCATCAGTACTAAGTACTACAGGTTTGCGCCAATTCTCTTTAGCCAGAGCGAGTGGAGTGAATCCGTTATCCACCGTAACTACATTGCGATGCACCCCCATGTCGGTATTAAGAAAATATTCTCTGAGATTGTATATCTCGCGATTATGTAGGGTCTTGATATTTAAAAATCCACGACCCCCAAACTTTCGCGGGATGTACAATCTCATAACCGATGAACGTGGGTGGTGCATTCGGAATGCAGTCAGTAAGGTACGAACTCTCCTGTCAAGGGCATCTAATTCGGTCTGAGTCCATCTAAGTATACCAAAGGAATACATCAGAACCGGCATGACCCAACCGTTGTAGGCTCGCACCTTGTTACCCCCTGACAAAAGACTTTTAAGGACTTTTTTCAGGCGGCCAAAGAAGCGTTCCCGCACCGTTTGCTTCACATCAGATTCTGGTATTCCCAAGGATTGTGAAAAGCCTAGATATTTGTAGGTTTCGGTGGCAGAGAGAGACCTAAGTTTTGTTGAATCTGAAAGTTCTAATCCTTCAGATTCCACAATAACACCTTTCTTTACATACATGACTGCACACTTGTCCAAACCAAATTCCATTTTGATAGAATTACTAAAGTTTTTAGTAACCTCTAGTAACTCCATCAATTGTAATTTTGTGGGAGCCAGTAGTTTTAAATCATCCATATAAAGAAGGTGAGATATAACCCGGTTACCTCTCTGCAACCTATAGCCTAACCCTGAACCCTCTAAGAGAGTGCTAAGAGGGTTCAAGGCCAAACAAAACCACAAGGGACTCAGACTGTCACCTTGAAAGATACCCCTCTCGATCTTTACAAATACGTCGCTTACCGCAGTTTGGCGGCATCCAGGATAGCGAAGGACTGTCCTCCATTGCCCCATACATGACTTCAAGAAGGTGCACAGAGTTGAATCAATTTTATACAACTCCAGCACCCTCAAAAGCCATGAATGGGGAACCGAGTCGTAAGCCTTCTTATAATCTATCCAACATGTCGCCAAACCCTTACGATTACGACGTACTTGTTGGCTAATGGTCATATCAACGATAAGGAGCTCTTTAGTGCCACGGGTCCCACTTCTACATCCATTCTGAGAAACGGAAAGTATCGAGTTATTATTTACATGTGTAGTAATTTTGAGTCTCAGAATAGATGTAAGAAGTTTATACAAAGTTGGTAAACATGTAATGGGCCTAAAGTTTTTGGGATCCATGGCACTACCAGATTTATGGAGTAAATGGGTTATTATTATTATTATTATATTTACCGAAAAATCCTTAGACGTATCATTGAGCTAACAAACACATGAAAAGACATTTAAAATTTTAATATTAATAAATATTTATAACGAATACATATTGGCTGACAATAAATGAGAAAAATATTTATTTATTTTTATTTATTAAAACTTTATTGCACACTCATTACAGTACAAAAAAGAAATATTTACAATAATAATTTGTGAGATTTTTTTAAATATTTGCAGAGACTTGGCTTTTCTTGTTCACTCAGACTCAGATTCGGAATATTACCTTGTTAGAAACTCTATTATAAGGATGCATTCGTTTCACCATAAAGTGTGTTGTAATACTTCATTCCGTATTGCGGATGCAAGCAGAACATGTTGCAACATGTTTTCAAAAGGCTTCAAAAAGGAGGAGGTTCGTATGTGGAATTATTTCGTATGTGTATCAAACGATGTCTTCATCACTTGTAAGCTGATTGAATGTATCATCTCGGAACGTCTGTAATAAAGCATCGAAATTGTATTGGAGAAATAACAAACAATATAGTTATAAAGGAAATGTATACAAATGTATACAAATAAATAAAATTAGAGTGTCTGTATGTAACAACAAATTAACAGTTTTTACTAACCAAATTAAAGCAATTTAAAAACAAACAATCAAAAAAAGGAAATTTAAAAATTATATCTGGCTGTCAGAGGTACTGTCAGTGGCAGATGGCTAATGACCTAAGGAGCAACTTGGGTTTTTTTAGGGCCACCGCACACTAACTAATTTTAGCATCGGCGATCGGCAACTAGTCGCTTTTTAGAAGCTAAATACGGCGACCGAACGCTCTACACCGCACACTTAAAAACGCCAAACGCGGAGATTGAGTCGCTTTTTAGGGCCACAGCACACTAGCTGCTTTCAGCATTGGGGATCGGCAACTAGTCGCTTTTTAGAAGCTAAGTACGGCGACCGAACGCTCTTCACACTTAAAAACGCTAAACGCGGCGATTGAGTCGCTTTTTAGAACAGCGCGACACAGCAACTGAACGCTACTCTCCATCATCGATTTGGCATCTGAGTAGTCGCTAAAACGCGCGTTTCCGATACCGCGATCGAACGCAGGAAGTCGCTAAAACGCGATGCAGCATCGATGCAGTCGCCAAATCGCCGATCGCCGATGCTAAAAGTAGCTAGTGTGCTGTGGCCCTTAGACATGCTTCGGTCCGCGGCGTTACTCGTGATATACTATAACAACCTCGGGTAACACCGTGAGCCGCGGCTAATACAGAATAGATAGAACCGACAAAATTCGGAGAGGCATTTTGGTACTATTTGAAGACAATATATGTATATACATATATAGAGAAAATGTATATTGATTAGGTAGGTATATAAGACAAATTTTCGCTAAAAAAATATTGGTGTGGTTTGGAATTAAGAAGAATCTGAATATGTGGAAAGAAGCAAGACATAGACTTTTAACGAAAACTGATATTTATAGATAATAATATTAATAAACATTTAGGACATCAGTCCCAAACTAAGCAGAGCTTGTATTAAGGATACTGGACAACTGATATAAATACATAAACATACTTTTTTTTGTAAATACATAGCATAGTACTATACATAGAAATGTGTGATGTGAAATGATGTGGGTGTGGGTGGAGACGCTGCCAAAAGCTAGTTTTTTTCTACCGAACACAATTTTGAGATAAAAATACAACAACATGCATGTTGCAAATTTTATTAAATTTGCAATCATTACAAAGCTACTGCTGGTTAAAATAATATTGTTGAAATTCTGTAACCGTATTCATTATAAAATAATTGACTTTATCACTTCACTTAACATATTTATTTATTTATTTATTTATTTACTTAATTTATCTGCAATTCACTCATTTAATAGAACTCAAAATGTATTGTTTTACAGCATAATAATTTCTCTTTTCAGGTGAACCAAACTATGAAAATGTTAATTATCTCAACTAGTTGTTAGTACGTTCTATTAATTTGTATACCAGTGTCAATCTGAACTAATACTTTCTCAGTACTTATCACTGTGTTCGTCTTCTTCTTTTAATGAGATGGCAACCAGCCGAACAATGTCGAGTATTTAACGTCTTCTAGTCTTCATGTCGTCGTCGTAATTAATTTAATAATACAACAATGTAGATGGGATAAAACGGGATAGACCATCCCCCGAAACAACCAACAAAAATTGGCCAAGTGCGTGTCAGGCCACGCATAGAATAAGGTTCCGTAGTCACCCATAATGTTAGGTAGATTTAAAAGCCAATAGATCCAGTCCAATAGATAATTGTTATGGTTATTTATTATTTCTTTACTATAATACGAAGTTTTCCAAGTGAGTGCATGTTACAAGCTAGGCCCCTATAACTAGTGAAATAGAAAATATATCAAAACCGCTATAGTTTTCCCTTAAATTTCTATATATGGACTACTACCATGAATTTTATCAAATTTTTGGAGCCAGGCCGTTTTTACAAAAAATGCGCTATAAAGTAAAATAACTCATAAACAGAATCTAAATCGAAAAATATTATTAGCATCTTCACAATATTTTTTAAAGACCTATCTAATGATACCGATGACCACACGATGGGGTAGACGTGACAAATAAATCATCTCCACTTTACGTGTAAAAATATTTTTCATCATTTTATTGTAGCACTTTGTAGACGCAATTACAACACATATTCATGCAAAGTTTCATCTTTCTAGCACCAACCGTTTGGGCGCTAGGTCAAGGAAGGACGGAACGACATACCGAGGAGGTCGACGTGGGGGCTGGTCGCTTCGCCGATGCGTTAACGCTCATCTGCGATGCGGCCATGCCCCGCGTTCGTGGCCGTCGGCCTCCTCGGAAGGAGGTTTACTGGTGGTCCCAGGAGTTGGCGGACCTCCGTGCGGCCTGCGTACGTGCCCGGAGGTCCCACACCCGGAGTCGGCGACGTCACCGCGGAGGCGGTGAGGAGGTGGACCGGCTTCACGAGGAGTACCGAGCAGCTCGGGAAACTCTGAGGCTGGCCATCTGCCGCGCCAAAGACGCGAGTCGAGTGGAGATGCTGGAGAGTCTAGAGCGTGACCCCTGGGGTCGGCCCTACCGTGCGGTGCGCCAAAAGCTCCGCCCACCGGCCCCCCCCCCTTACGGAGACTCTCCAGCCCAGCTTCCTGCAGGAAGTGGTCGAGGGCCTATTCCCGCAGCGGGCGGAACACACACCCCCGACGATGGCCCGTCGTGGTCGTCGTCGGGGCAGCGTGGGTGATGTTCCGCCTGTCAGGGAATCGGAGGTAGGGGCGGCTGTTCTACGGATCCGGTCCAAGAACACCGCCCCCGGGCCGGACGGGGTTCCAGCCCGAGTGATGGCCCGAGCCCTCGACTACATGTCGGACCACCTCAGGGGAGTGTTGGACGCTAGCTTGGCGTCCGGACGCTTCCCTGAACGCTGGAAGTGCGGGAAGCTGGTGCTCATCCAGAAGCATGGCCGGCCTGCCGATTCGGTCGCGGCCTACAGGCCCATCGTGTTGCTGGACGAGGCGGGCAAGTTGTTTGAGAGGGTTCTCTCTGTCCGCATCGTCCGGCACCTCAGCGAGGTGGGGCCCGACCTGTCGGACGCCCAATTCGGCTTCCGAGAAGGGCGTTTGACGGTCGACGCGATCCTGCGCCTGAGGGCCGTGACCGAAGAGGCGGTGAGAGACGGCGGAGTGCTGTTGGCGGTGTCATTGGACATCGCCAACGCCTTCAATAGTCTGCCATTCGGCTGCATCAGGGCCGCACTCCAGTACCACGGAGTGCCAGGGTACCTGAGGCGGCTGGTGGCAGACTACTTAGAGGAGCGTACCGTCGAGTACGAGGACCGAGGTGGCGCCTTGAGACGCAGGGCCATGTCGTGCGGTGTTCCACAGGGGTCTGTCCTAGGACCACTCCTGTGGAACATGGGATACGACTGGGCCCTACGAGGGCGTCTCCCCCCCGGGCTGGGTGTGATCTGTTACGCAGACGACACCCTGGTCACGGCCCGGGGGGCAAACTTTGAGGAGGCGGCGCGCCTGGCCACCACGGGAGTCTCCCGGGTGGTCGGGCGCATCGAGGCGCTGGGTCTGCGGGTGGCCCTGGACAAGACGGAGGCCCTATTATTTCATGGGCCCCGTCGCGGTCCGCCCGCCGGCGCCTCGATCGAGGTCAACTCGGTCCTCGTACCGGTCCGGGCCCAGATGAGGTACCTGGGTCTGGTCCTCGACGGTAGGTGGCTCTTCGACGAGCACTTCCGACAGCTTGGCCCTAAGTTGGTGGGCACTGCCTCCGCCCTAGGGCGACTTCTGCCCAATTTGGGCGGGGCCAGTGTCCCCACTAGGCAGCTGTACACGGGGGTTGTCCGGTCGATGGCACTTTACGGTGCACCGGTGTGGGCGGTGGCTCTGTCCGCCCAGAACAGGGCGCGCCTCTGGCGCCCCCAGCGGATACTGGCGGTCAGAGCCATACGTGGATACCGCACGGTGTCCACAGAGGCGGCGTGTGCCTTGGCCGGAACACCCCCGTGGGATTTGGAGGCGGAAGTGCTCGCCGAAGTTTATCGGCGAGTGGCTGACTTCCGGGCGGAGAGCGGTTTTCGCCCTCCGCCCGAGGACGTGCGCGAGTGGCGCGAAGCCGCTCGCCGAGCCACCATGCTGAGATGGTCGCTCCGGCTGGAGACCCCACGCGCTGGCTTCGCCGCCGTGGAGGCTCTTCAGCCGGTCATCGAGGAGTGGGCAGGGCGGCAGCACGGGACCCTTTCCTTCCGGCTGACGCAGGTACTTTCCGGGCACGGTTGCTTCGGAAAGTACCTGCACTCGGTAGCTAGGAGGGAACCGAGTCCCGCCTGCCACCACTGCGACTGCAGTGAGGACACGGCCCAGCACACGCTGGCGGTCTGCCCCGCTTGGGCGGCGCAGCGCCGGGTCCTCACTGCAGTCATCGGAGGGGATCTCTCGCTGCCGGCCGTCATAAGATCGATGGCCGGCAGCGACAGTTGTTTTACCGCGGTCGCAACCTTCTGCGAGGACGTAATCTTGCAGAAGGAGGTGGCGGAGAAGGCCCGGGAGGATGCTATCTAGTCGTACTGCTCCAGAGAGTCGAAACACGAGTAGGTGCCCGCAACAGTGCGGGCAGGCGCCGGTTGGAGTCCAGAAGGAAATCCCCTCCCTGGACTCCTTCCAATACAAAGGCGCAGAGAGGGTCACACCGTGTGGTTTTAGTCGGTTCGAGTCCGACACACCACCCCGCCGTAACCCCCGACGGGGTGACGGTCCGCGGGGATTTCCACACGTAAAAAAAAAAAAAAAAAAAAAGGACGGAACGACATGACGAATCTATAAGGGTTCCGTGTCATGAACTACGGAACCCTAAAACCGATCTCCGACACTCTGATATCGATTGACGGACATAGGACTCTCCTTTGAAGGAAGGTTTTCATAGAAACATACAAAGTTGGGAAACCTTCATTAAGTAATGTATTTTTTACTGTACGATTAACCTAGCGATTGAAGCGGTGTCCACGTTGCTTTCTACTACACCAAGTGTTGCTGGTTCAAATTCCACATAGAAGAGCACTTTGTGTGATCCACAAATTGTTTCCGTCCGTCAAATTGTCCGTTTCATGTTTGTTTGTAAAATCTCTCGCAACTTAGGATTTATATTCCTAATGCGGGAGACGTTTAAAAAGCACTGAACGTCAATAGTCTAAAGAATAAATACATAATTTTTATAATAAATATTGATTCTACTGCAGTCAGATAAAATTAAAAAAAAAAACTTTATAAAGAACTTTTTTTTTAAAATATATTTGAGATAGAAAGAATATGTAGTGACAAGGATTGAAAAGGGCATGCTTGGTTGGTTTGGCCACTTATAGAGGACGGATGATGGAAGACT
Organism: Phragmatobia fuliginosa; assembly: GCA_932526445.1. Lineage (NCBI taxonomy): Eukaryota > Metazoa > Arthropoda > Insecta > Lepidoptera > Erebidae > Phragmatobia > Phragmatobia fuliginosa. The sequence goes on along the minus strand of OW052079.1, from coordinate 13,286,130 downwards.
CACGAAAGAAATTCATAGAGGGGATGTGTATAGAAGTGTTGGTAAAGTCTTTCACGGCGAACATTTGTATGCCAAATTGTTTTTTTTTTCTTAAAAAGAGCCGTTTGAAGAGCACTAGGAACCGACGAGTAAGCATGCAGCAATTAATGAATGTGAGAGAAGCAAAAGAGGTGTGTCAGGATCGTAGTAAGATCAATTGTCTCTATCTAACTCGGGAATGGGCATCACTCTATGTAACATATTTTATGAAATTAAAAAAACACGTAGCTACAAAAAATTATTACTTAACTATAAGACGGTAAACGGAATGTTCCCAAAAAAATCCCGCGTATAAAGTTACGACATCAACAATATTATGCTCAGAAAAGTGTGAAAATAAACCTAATTTGTCTATGAAAACATCTTATTTTATTAATTTGGATACTTTCCTTGTTGTGTAAACGGCTGTATTTTATATTGTGAGTTTAACGGCGTAAAATTTACATAATAACCTACACAATAAAGTTCAAAATATAATGCAGTGTTGGCTCAGAAGGTTACTTACTTTTGTAGGCATTATAAGCTAACACTTTTATCGAAGTCAAAAGAGTGCAGTGTCTATTACAAAGTTACTATTATACTAGTTTTTGTATTGGTTTTAGGTTCGTCCTTAAAATGGAATTAGAAAAATACCCGCCAAAAGAAATTAATACATGACATACCAATAAAAGTTAATTGTATGTATGTAAAATGTAATACATACCTTTATTAAGTGATCGCGTTAATTCCCGTAAAAATAATATTAATTATCATGGAACGCGAAAGTTTATAAGTTAGAAAGTTAATTGTTTTATTGCATGTATTTACACTTCATCTTGGTCTTCAATACCTTTCAATGAATTATATTTAACACTAGTTGCGCCCGCGGTTTTTGTTGCTTTGAAATATTATTAACAATTTCGTTGGTTTTGATTTGATTATCGCGTTACCTTTTTTATCTGACCTAAAATAAGTTACTTTTTCACTTAAAAGATATATCTACTTTTTTCTCTACTGTCTAAGATCTGTCCCGCTATACTTCTTTACTTTATGAACAGTGATCTAGAATACTGCTTAATATAATTTAATTGTAAAATTTTAATTTCAAATTCAAAACACTTATAAAGGAATCAAAGAAACGGAAGGTCGAGCAGAATGTCCAACCTAATTGATTCGTATAATAAACACTTCACACTTTAATATAGACAGAAGGGGCCAATTTATAGTAATAAGAAGATTATTACCTTGAATACAGAATGCTCATTTGCACCTCTACAGTAATGGGAAAAGGCTGGGGCGCGCCGCATAGTAGGCGTTTAGTACATCAATATTAGATAGGGCAGGTTGGGGCCCTTGCTACGGCGATAGAACTACTTGCAATTTACTTTCCATAAGATTGCCTGGAAGAGATTGCTTTTCGCAAGAAGGCCGACCTTTAAAGAATACATTTACCTATGTAATTTTTTTACTTTAGTTTATCTCTATAATATGGTGTGCAAACATGTGCAAATAAAAATGCTTTAAAAATAATACGCAAAGTTAGAATTTAGATTTTTTAGACCCTGAAATTACACGTCCAGTACTCAATTAGTTTGCTATATTGAAATTTAAAAGTAAAAATATCTACATTAATTATTTTCTGAAGCGAGACTTACAATTTACATAAGTAGGTAATTGAGTAGCATGTCTTAACATTAACTTATTTTAAATAACTATTCTAATTACTAAGCTTCAAGAATTTACATAATATACATAGGAAATACCCAAACTCCGAAACAAATATTTGCAGATCATACAAACATTTGTTCCGACCCGGGAATCGAACCCAAGACCTCGGGTACAGCAGTCGCACTACAATTGTGCCACAGAGGCAGTCAAAACAAACATAATGTTTATATTAATCGCTGATTTCGAATCCATACCCTGAACATTTAAGTGCCACCCGCAATGTTTAATGTAAATAATATTAGGTAAGACCTATTTAGACCACTAATAAGATGAAAGACGTTGAGGAATTTACGATTATATGGCTACATCCATTATGTGCCGCATTCCTATGGAGTTTTATGTTTAGTGCTGAGAGATTAAGCCCTTCAATAGCTGTTATTATTTGCAAAGTACTATGAGTTTGTGGACAGAAAAAAAATGCGTTTTAATATTATTCCGTAGTAGTACTGAAGAACTTGAGGCAGTGACGCAGAAGTATTTTTAAATGCAACCATAGTGTAGATCACCATACTGCATTGTATGCATTCGCAATAAGCTTGGTGACCACTGGGCGTTTTTCAAAATTTTTCTCCGTTACGTACAGGATGTCCATTTATTTTCATAACAAAATTTTAAATAAACGATGAAATGTAGACATTGACAATGAACTAAGGTTTAAGAAAAACCATAATCAAACAATATTAAATGAGTATAATTTCTATTTAATGTATTATTATAGTGAGGGTTGCCAATACAGGGGTCTTGTACGTTACATTTTCATTCAAAATAAATAATAACTCAATCATATCAAAGTTAATCAGCTTTATTTATAATTAATCAACAACATAAAAATCTTCTAAAATTTAATACCACTTTGTGATATCTTGCCTCTTAGTGCTGTTTAAAATATAAAATATGTCTTGTACGTAACTAAATGGCACTCTGGACTATCAAACTTTGTGAATAAATAACTATTCTGAAAGACTAACATTATAGGTAAGATTTTTTAAATACAAAAAATAACAAAAAGACATATAATATATATTAACAAAAACATAACTCCCAAAGGTTTTTTCATAAAAAAATAAAAACTATAACAGCCAAAACAGGACAGTTACGTATGTGGACAACAGTCGTTACGTTTAGGAACTCTAAAGCTATGTTTACAATGAGCACAATTTGTAGTCATTTTAGAAACAATACAATATTATTCAACATTTCAAAAACGTCGTGATGTGACATATTATTTAAGTCACATCACTTACTGTACTTATTTCTATAAAATTAGTCACATATTTCATATCATATCATAACATATCACAGACTGTTTTGATTTGAGCATTTTAAAAATATATTTTACAAAAAACTTAGGGGATTCAAGTCTATCTCAGTTTCATTTTCACATTAAGTAGGTAACAATACTTCTTTACTTACAAAAAAATCCAACAGATACAAAAAAATGTCAAATAAGTAGTAACAAAAATAAAATAGGGAACCAATAAGTAGGTAATTCTGCGTGATTGTTTGGTCTTCTTTTAGAGTAACTTTTTCATTTTCCAATAGCTCAATCATCTTTTTGTGTTTAGTCTCTAGGCGAAATCTATTTTTACTTAAACTACTAATAACTTTCTTTAACCTTTCACAAGTTTTTAATGTCCTTTGATATCTTTTATAATTTCGGTAATTCAATCTCTGTTTTTTCTTCAATTTTGTATTATCTTGCATCTCTGGCACTGTCACTGGAACAGCTGGCTTAGTATTATTTACTTTTTTATTTTCCCTTTTATTCCTTTTTTGTTATCTTCAAATTTTCCGTCTTTTTTCCTTTTCTTCCTTATTTAGTTCACTTACCTTGAGTTTATGTTCTTCAGTCTTTCGACTTCTTTCTTTTGTTGTATTTTTCTTCATTTTCTTTGTTTTTGTCCATATCGCCGTTGTTTTTGTCTCTCTCGGCACCAGTCAACGGCATAATTTACCTGAGTAGGAATAAATTAATTTGTAAGGAAGTGCCGAGGATGTGAGGAATGTTAGGGTTCACCCTCTTTATCGCTAGTCTAAATAGGATATTTATAACATAATAAGGAAACCTGCTCACCATGAGGTGACTAGATCCTATAAAGGTAATGAGTTTACCTCTCTGGGTGGATTATATTTTTAATTTATATTAAATTGCACAAGACAGTATGAACGCATCTTTACGAGTCCAGTACGTAACGTTTTTAGTCCACATAGTACATCACGTCACGTCCTGGACGTTACGTATAACGCGGATTTGTCATCATATGTTTTTTTGGTATAAAAAAAGTTGATTAGAGTAGTTTACTAGTACACATTCATTATCTACAACATATTTACTTATAATTTAACATGAGTAGTATATAAAATTTGTGGGTCTTACCTTTCAAAATCAATGTTCGTACCGGACAAACAAAACAGACCCGTCACGCACGTCACGGACCGCAAGTGTTGACGATTGAATTTCTTCAGTTTTAATTCAAAGGAAAAGAACTAATGAATGATAAAAACATTGTCAATATGGCATTGCTTAAAAATAGTTAGAGCCAAATACAATGTTATTGTTATTCTTTATAAAATCATACCGTTACGTAACCGGACTGTCCGCTGTGGCCAGTTTTTTAAATCCGATAATTTCAGTATTTAAATTAGAAAAATATACTACAACCTTATTTTATTTTATTTAAAAACAAATAAAATGAGTTATTTCATTCGAGTAATACTATAGATATCCAAATATAGCTTATATATTCTCCAAAATACGTAATCAAAATCCAGGATATGATGAAGGACACATAAAAAAGTAGGATAATATTTGGTATTTTATTAAATATTAAAATATGTTTTCCGCTTATGTCTTATGTTTATCTTTTTTTTCACAGTAAGTTAAACATTTTACCCTAACATAAAATAATTTGATACTCACTTCCTACATTTTTGCCTTTTAATCAATGGTCAAACTCGTAGGACATAGCAAAATAGTCCTGAGCAAAATTTTGAAAAACGCCCCACTACTATTCGGTTTTATTCATACTTTCCATCGGGCAGAGTGGAGTCACATTGGCAGGCTCATACATAAAAAAAGAAAGAAAACAAACATGAAATGTAGAACCGTAATTATTGTTTGATATTTGATATTGAGTGGTAATAAAAATTATATGTTATGATAATTTTTTTGTGATGATTAAGTTGATGTTTGAAAGATTTCATAAGTTAATGTAATAAAGAGAAACCTGTATTAACAGAAACAATATTATTAATTCATTTTTTAACTTGTGTTATAACTGTAAAACAAAAACTAAACGTTACGATCATACCTTTCCTGCTTCCAAGCTCCAATGACAGTTTGACAATTTGACATTGTCAAAAGTCTAATGTCAAAACAAAACATTTTGTAATCATACTAGAATTTTATATTTTGCTCGATAATTCTCTAAAAATAATGGATGATTACGATACTGTGTACCCAACAATATGCCGTGTGTGTTTATCACAAAATAGTACACAGAAAATGGTGCCTTTAATTGATAAATCGGACAATAAAGGGTTGAGTTCTTTTGGAAAAGCTATCACAATAGTCACCAATGTTCTATTAGAAAAAGATGATAAATTACCAAGTATGATGTGCCAAAAGTGTGTTTATTTATTAAAATGTGCGGTTTATTTCAAGTTAAAGTGTGAAACCACGAACGAGAAGTTGAAACGTCTTATAAACACAGACATAAACAATGAGGTTTCAAACCAAAATATTAAAGAAAAAGTATGCGAATATGTTATTTTTAATCAATATTTCTCTTTAGACACTAGTTGTGATGCTTCAAGCAGTGGTACAGAGAAGAACAGTGGTCATAAACTAAGTGATTTAGATCAAAATAAAGATCCTAGTTCATCTGTTGAGCCGTTGGCTAATCATACTAATACAGATGAAAAAATATACGACTTTGGGTCTTATGATAACGATGATGATGACAATACTGACTGTTTAAATAATAAACAAGAATACTCAAATGATATCAATGATATATTAGACACAATACAGGCTATAATTGATACAAGCACAAATGTAACTACTTTCAAAAGGCAAAAAATAAAAAGAAAAAAACAAAAGTACTGTACTAAACCACAAAAGAATGAACGTAATTTAATCTGCAAGATATGCAACAAAATACTAGCAAACCGTTTAACATACGACCATCACATGCAGCGTCATAACTTGTGCAGGTTTATTTGCGACCAATGCGGTAAAGGCTTTCCGGTTCTTGCAGAGATGCATATGCATCAAATTGCCAGACATGGGATTGGTCCATACTTACAATGTGATCATTGTCCATATAAGGCTCCTCGCAAGCTAAATTTAATTGAACATTTAAGAATACATACCGGAGAAAGACCGTTTACATGTGAAAAGTGTGGATTGACATTCCGTCGAAGAGCGATATGGAGAAATCATCTAGTATGCCATATGGAGAAGACTCATCAATGCACGTATTGCCCTAGAAAGTTCTTTAGGCACTCGCAGATGCTTGCTCACTGTAATAACGTACATGAACGGTTGTATATGTTTATGTGTAGCATCTGTAGTGTTACTTACACGAAAACGGAGACGGTAAGACGTCACATGGTTGTGAAGCATGGTATTCCTAGAGAAAAACAAGGTAGGATCTTTAGAGTTAGTAATAATGAATTTTCTGCTAAAATTGTGTAAGTTTTTTTAATGAGTTGTATTAATTAGTGATCTGCTATACTTAAATATTCTTGGTAAATCTATTTGTATTTGTAACTACATTATATTTAGGTAGTTTTATTTGAAATAAAATAGTCAGTTTTATTTTAAATTCTTATTTTTATTTTAATGCTCACCAAAGTGTCTTTTCTCTGTCTGCTGATATGGATAGTGAAACAATTTTGGAACTTAATCCATGAAAATCTTTAAAATCCTCTTTACTATGATCAGTTAAATTAAAATAAAGAGAATTAATAAAAATAGGTCGAAATTCGACCTTCTTCTTCTTCATCTATGCTTTCCATCAGGTGAGATGGAAAACAAATGCCTATTCCATTAAGTACAACAAAAATAAAAAAATAAAAAAGTTTGAATTATAAGTGGCTACATTGTTAAGGTTCTATTATCAAAGACTATAACTTCTGTAATCACAGATTTTGCATAGGCTTTTCAGACAAAAGAGCATCTATGTGTATGTGTGCCAAATAATTAAAAAAATATTAGCAATCCGCACTCCTTCTCTGTATAAATTATTAATGTGCAAAATTTTGCTGCTCCCTCCACTTCAACTGCTAGCCTGTCCATAATTAAAATTTGAAAAAAAACATCATCATCATCCACAGCCTTCAGCAGTCCACTGCTGGACATAGGCCTCTCCTTAAAAAGGAGGGTTTGGCCTACTATACCACGCTGGCCAGACGGGTTGGTATAGGGTTGGTTACAAGTTGGGCGGCGGCTCTGACCGAGCAGAATAGGGCGCGCCTCAGGCGGCCTCAGAGAACCCTGGCGGTCAGAGCCATACGGGGCTACCGCACCGTATCGACGGAGGCGGCGTGCGCCCTGGCCGGAACACCCCCGTGGGATTTGGAGGCGGAAGTGCTCGCCGACGTTTATCGGCGAGTGGCTAACTACCGGGCGGAGAGTGGTGGAGTTGGACCTCCGCCCGAGGACGTGCGCGAGTGGCGCGAAGCCGCTCACCGAGCCACGATGGATCGCTGGTCGGTCCGGCTGGAGACTCCACGTGCTGGCTTCGCCACCGTAGAGGCGCTTCAGCCGGTCATCGGCGAATGGGCAGTGCGGCAGCACGGGACCCTTACCTTCCGACTGACGCAGGTTCTTTCCGGGCATGGTTGCTTCGGAAAGTACCTGCACTCGGTCGCCAGGAGGGAATTGAGTCCCGCCTGCCACCACTGCGACTGCAGTGAGGATTCGGCTCATCACACGCTGGCGGTCTGCCCCGCATGGGAGACGCAGCGCCGGGTCCTCGCTGCAGTCATCGGAGGGGATCTCTCACTGCCGGCCGTCGTTCGTTCCATGGTCGGCAGCGAGAGCGCATTCACCGCGGTCGCAACCTTCTGCGAGGACGTAATCACGCAGAAGGAGGCGGCGGAGAAGGCCCGTGAGGACGACATCCAATCGGACCAGATTCGCCGCCGGCGACTCGGGCGGCGGAGGCGCGAACATCTGCGCCTCATGCCGCCTTGAGTGTGGCCGCGGGTGGACGGGACGGGTTTTCCCTCCACCCGCACTATGTGGCCAGCCGCGAGGGGGCGGCGTCGGTGTGTGCCGGACGCCGCCTAAGAGAGGGTCGTCGTTCAGAGACGGTGCCCGCATCAGGAGCGGGCAGGCGCTGGAGAAGTTCAGAAGGAGATCCCACCCTGGACTTCTCCTACTCCTAAACGGAGAAGCGCGGAGAGGGCACACTGTGTGTTTTTTAGTCGGTTCAAGTCCGACACACCACCCCGCCGTAACCCCCGGTGGGGTGACGGTCCATGATGATTTTTCACACACTAAAAAAAAAAAAAAAAAAAGGGTTGGTTACAAGTTACGCCGCCTAAGAGAGGGTCGTCGTACAGAGACGGTGCCCGCATCAGGAGCGGGCAGGCGCTGGAGAAGTTCAGAAGGAGATCCCACCCTGGACTTCTCCTACTCCTAAACGGAGAAGCGCGGAGAGGGCACACTGTGTGTTTTTTAGTCGGTTCAAGTCCGACACACCACCCCGCCGTAACCCCCGGTGGGGTGACGGTCCATGATGATTTTTCACACACTAAAAAAAAAAAAAAAAAAAAAGGGTTGGTTACAAGTTTTCCTTCTCTTTGCATTGATGTTGTCTTGCGTAGTTTATCCCTTAGTCGCCTTTTACGACACCCGCGAGATGAATAGGGGTGGTAACACTCTGTATTCTCAATCCGTCACCACACGGATTTCCACACCACTTAAAAAAAATATTTTAATTTAATTTTTACCAACAATTTCACACATTAGAAGCTGACAAGTGAAGCCAAGCTAATCGGGGTGAAGCTAATCTAATGAAGTAGCCTAAGTTATTCCTTATGTTATGAGCTTTCATCCAATGAAACTCATATCAAAATGGGTCAAGCCGTTCCAGAGATTAGTGGAACAAACAGACAAGATGATTTTTTTTATGTATTTACCGTATATACTTTCTATTAAGTATATATGTTTATTAAAAATCTGTTCATTTGACATTACATACAGACACCCAATTGTATTTAGATTTTAGAATCCGTTTAATCTATTAAAAATATATTTATTTAAATTCTCCTTTCTTTTAAGATCTTTTATGTTTATAGGGTTACATTGATCTATAATATGTAGGTTTTTTTTTTTTACTTTCTTACAAATAGCAACACCTATTAGTGTTGCTATTTTTTTGTCTTCTTAAGTGGGTACATACAGTTTATAATATTAAATTTATTTATGTAATCTTTTTAAATAAATAATATTTAAATCTCTGTACGAAATGCACATACTTACCGGTATGTGCGTTTACATCAAAAAAGCAATTTTTAAATTTTTTGGTCTGCCTTTTTGTGATTGACGGCTTGATTGATTTTGATGAGACTTTTACTTGAAGATAGCTGATGACATAATGGGTACTTAATTTAACCGCGGGTAGCACTGCGAGACACTAGCACAGAATACATAATAATACGAGTACAGAAGACTCACTCCGAAAAGTCAATTAAAGTTATAGATACCCTCGGTGTCAAAAGATTAAGTTCAATTCAGATCGCACAGCGCCGAATCACTACGATTATATTTACCTACAATTGTGTCTCTTTCTATCGTGTAACTCTTAACTGTTCTGACGATGTCTGTTCGACCGGCGTGTCTGACCCGGCAGGCAGCCGGCCGACTATACCTAAACTGCGGAGTGACACCCCCCTGACACTAGTATTAAACGAAATCCGTGAAATTCTTTTTCATTATTGTTGGGGTAGTAGTCAGAGTATGCGCCGGTGGTGGCTGCTGAACAAGAGGTCTCGGGTTCGATTCCCGAGTCTTACCAAATGTTTGTATGATCTGCAAAGATTTGTTTAGGAGTTTGGGTGTTTCCTATGTATATTATTAAGTATGTATTTACAAAAAAAGTTTGTTTCTGTGTTTGTATCAGTTGTCTAGTACCCATAGCACAAGCTCTGCTTAGTTTAGGACTAGATAATGTTGTGTGTGATTCGTCCGAAATATTTATTTATCCAAATATCCATTTGACAATTTTACTTCAAATACAAACAAATAGCACTTGTAAACAACGCTTTTTACATTACAAAGCCTCGCACAAAGCACTTTATTTCGAGAAAGCCTCCAGCCATATGCAAGCACTTCGGTTCAGAGAATTCAGAATTTAGTCGAATTAATCCGTTCAATCACATGATACCAACATGGAATCGTGTACGGACATGATGTTATTAGAATGACGTTTTTGATCTGTTTGTCAATGTTCATATGCTTTGTGGGAATGTTGATTGCTTCGTCGAGTTTTATGTTTCGACGATTGGTAAATCTGTTTCGACTGCCTGGGTGACTTAGTGGTAAGCCTTTGCGACTACTGTGCTTAAGGTCTCGAGTTCGATAACCGTAATATCACTGCAAATCATTAATGGTAACCCAACTGCTCATAGAACAGAACAAAAAAAAAGCTGCCAAGTGCAAGTCGGACTTGCCCATGAAGGGTTCCGTAGCAGCAAGTAACGTCATATAAAAGTTCTTATAGTTCGTTGTAGGTAACTTTGATCGATTTTTTAATAATATTACTTACATTGATTGAATATGTTTTGTTTAGTTTTATCATTCTCTTATTTTAGAAGTTAAAGGGACACACATTTTACCACTTTTGAAGTGTCTCTCGCGCAAACTATTCACTTTAGAAAAAAATGATATTAGAAACCTCAATTTGTATATGATAAAATATATGATGCTAAAATGAAAATAAATTCCTATATCTGCATTTCAATTTATTTAACACAAAACAATTTATCTCCATATATTATAAATTATATTTAACAAATAAATCCACATACGAATAATAAGCGAAACATACGCACTTTGGTCTCAAAGCTTTTTATATGACTAAAATGTTGTAATTCCGACAAATACATAAAAGCGGTATTTTGCACGAAAGACCAACGTTTGACCTGCGGCAAACTGGCCTTTGAATCCTTTGGTCCTTCGTAACCATGTAATGTAATTGACGTAATTTATCGTTCAAATATTGTTGCCCAAACAAATATGGTACGCAATAGATGTGATTATGGTATTTTGACTGCTGATAGGTCTACAAACTGCGGAGTGGAATAACTATATGTAAATCTAACTTTGATTTTTAGCTTAGGCTTAGTGTAGGCGTATCTGTGTGATGATGGATAAAAATACTTAGCGTCATCATCTCTATTAATACCGTGGCTTGGTCTGAGGTGAGAGTAAGCAACGATGGCGCAGTCAGTACCTACTGGATGGGTGACCGTTTATGGCATGATGTGTTATGTTATGAGAGTTTCCGTGATTCGAAGGTGATGTTAAGTAGTCGATTCCGTTTGTTATCTAAGATAACAATTCTGAAGCTAAGTTGTCCTTCGGGCTGCCTAAAAACATTCAAGGGCAAGATTTACATAGCCACAACGTGTCTTGCCAGTCCCCAATACGCATTCGGTATGGGAACGTATGGCCTTAACCCTCTCCTGAGAGGAGACCCGAGCCCAGCAGTGAGACGTTATGGATTGTTGATGATGATGAAGAGCCGACTAAGACAGATAACTACGCAAAACGGCACTGTAAAGAGAAGGAAAACTTGACACAAACTTTATACCAATCTGTTTGAATTTGTCTGAGCGGTGTGAAAGCGGCGTGAAAAAGAAGCTAAGGCCTACTAAGGCCTTAGTTTCTTTATTTTAGAACGAGCAATGCACTATTCAAGGTTATTGATGTGCAGTGTATTTTAGACTGCCCATATATCAGACATTATTTGCTGCTTTCACATCGGGCAAACAGTCGCCTTAGCCAGGATGCCAATATTTACGTTTGTAAAATTAAAGTCGACTAGTACCCTCATCACCTGATGGAAAGAACTTTAGTGCTCCCTTTAGACACATGCTTTCCTAAGAGTCGTACTATGCTGGTTTTTGAGGGTTCACTCTCTAGCAGGGTTGAGGAATTAGGCCGGTTTAGATTTCGGGAATCTCAAACTAACGCTACAATACATTTAACATAAATCTACTCATTTGTGCATAAGTATGACTTTCTATTAAAGAAAAACCTTCTCTATAGCCTGAATAACTTTTTTTAATAATAAGTTATATTAATCAAAACAAATATAATTATGTTAAAAAGTATATACGACTTCAAGGCACCTAAATTATGATAAATTTTAATACACAAGTTAAAACAAAGATTTCTCGAGTTTATCAAGACTTTTATTACTTTTCTCCATTAGCGTAAAGTTACTAATTACCAAAGGGCAATTAGCAACTCAAAGGGGTTATATTAAAGTAACTTTGATTAATTTATTTGTACCTAATTTTCTATGTAATACATATAATATTATCAGCAGACATTTATCATTTACTGAAACATTTTCCTATTGTATTAAAAACTCGAGACGACTTTCGGCGATGATCACGGTTGATATCATAGGATAACTGTCGTGAAGCTTATAGGCGGACCGTTTATCTGAGTCCTCGCCTGCGCGGTAACAGGGGCGCGGGGGTATGACGACAAAGGGGACTGAGACAGGTGCGGGCGGTGGGGGCGCTTAGTGAGATACACACGAGATGTCCGCCCGCACCTGTCTCAGTCCCCTTTGTCGTCATACCCCCTGTTACTGCGCAGGCGAGGACTCAGATAAACCTATAGTGGTGGAGGCCTTCGGGCTGCGTGGGGACGTATGGCCTTAACTCTCTCCTCAGGCGAGATGCGAGTCCAGCAGCGTGGCATTATGTGTTGATAAGTGAATTGAAATAAAATTATATTCGTAACTATTACGCGACCAAATTACACTTTTAGGCAAAAAAATTAAAATAGCAAAAATATTTATAAAACCTTTGACGCTTCAATACTTTTAATACTTTTAATTGCGAAGGAAAACTCGTTTGGTTTTGCAAAAAAATTCCAAACGTTTGAATGTCAAAGGCGATACGATTAACCGTATTTCACTCGGACTAAAGTAACATGGGGTTGAAATGACCAGGGACCGTACAGGTAAACGACATGTGCCCCGCGGGACTTAGTAGTTGGATTGAACAAGTCACAAGAATACAGCGAATTGCAAATCTGGAAAAGGCCCAATGAAAATTCATTATCCAGTGAATTAGTTTATCTTTTTATAAATAACTTTAATTAGCGACCCCGAGAACTCTCCAGTCTAGAAATTAACGAAGTACGGTGAATATACATAAATATACACAGGTGAGGTAGTGACAGCGGACAACCTCAGACTTGACTTTTTCAGATAAAAATAAAGTTAGAGCGTTTTATCTAAAAAACATAGTTAAGTCTTACTCGCGTAGAGAGGGAACTTATTCTCTTGTAGGTAACAAGGCACACACACAGGTAACAGAAGTTACCTTAATTGGAACGGTCAATATAAATATAATTACAACGCTTAAAATTTTTGACCGTTAATTTTGAGTTGACTAACTCTTTACTGTTGTGTGTTTTCTACCCAAGATTTTTTTCTTTGTAGAGTAGTAGTGATAAGCAGACAGATTTGTGCCAATAATTCTATACAGATTTTACATTCGGGTGTTAGGAAATATTTAAGATGCTTCAGCTTATAAATTAGAACAAACACCAGTAGCAGAGGGAAAATTATTTAGGAGTTCGTACACTGAGACAGATTTTTTTCTGTTCTGTACCTTCTGGCTGCTGTAACGAGTAATGTCGTGGACATCCTCCTGGGAGTCAAACAGGTATCTCCAACACGTTATTAGATCACAGTGGTTGTTCCCAAAAGTACGACATTAGTAGAAAAGTTTTGCAAAGGTTGGCATTCGAAAAGAATCTTTTTTAATTCCACATTCGAGCAATTAACTAAGTTCATTTTTTTTTGTGAAGTGTTTGCTTTTTAGAAAATGAATAATGTACGGTATAATTTTCATTTTATAGCTCACAAACTCCTAACATAATCTTTCCCAGATTTCAAATTCATTTTCTTGAAGCTCCTTAGGCACTGTGGTTAACTTACGCACAGTTCACAGTATCAAGCGTCTCATTTGAGCGTTAAAATCTGTATATCATGAAAATAAATACCATCTTGCATAGAACATAATATATGCTTTTTATTTGTGACTAATTTTACGAAATTGATTGATAAAAGTGACATTAATTCGAGCGAATCCACGGGCAGGGGGTTTAACTGCAAACGTCGAAGATTACATCCTAAAGTTTTGGGAAGTTTTGGGCCTAAAATAACATGATCTATGTCTTCCTCAGGGTGCCTGAGCTGGCCATCGCAGTGGCTTTTAGTGAAAAATAACTTCAAAGAGCCAGAGATCTGAAGAAATTTCATACCCGTATAGAAAGAAAAGGAATAGGTAGTAAAATGACATTCTAAGAGACTTGAGGAAATAGAAATTGATTGTTAAAAGACGGCAAAATTAGTATTAATATTTAACTAGGTGTCTCCTTCCGCGCTCTGCTCTGGCTCAGTATAGTTGCCATTATGAGAATTAATGAGTAAAAGTCACACGAAAAATAGAAACCTAGAAGTATAAAAATAGAATTTAGCTCAATTGGTCCAAAGCTTTGAAATTTTCTGAAACGTACAGAAATCAATTTAATCTTTTTTTAGTACACATAGACATTCTGTTTCTTAATAATGTACTGAATAAAATGAGAGTAAAATAAAATAAAAGTGTAACAAGTAAGGTGTGACTAATGTGCCTAGCATTAGTCTAGTCACCTTGGGGTATTCAAGTTGAAATAAAAAATACATAGTCATTAACTTCTATAAACCTTTGACATTCTAACTCTCGCTTCTGAAATCGCTATAAAACATCGCGTGTTGTACGTTTTATGATTTAGGTCAAAGTTTGCAAATCTGCGGTATACTACGTTTCACCTTTAAATGTCCTTGTCGCAAAATTTATTTGTAGCTGACATATTCTACCAACAATATTCCTGTCAAATATCAGGATCGGATAAAGCTTAGGGTTTTCATATAAACTGGCGAAGCTTAAGATGTAGTGTGAAAATTAAATAAGTATATAAATTGAAAAAATGATAAATCTTTTGATAACTATTAAAATCACTCAAATAACTCTATTAAAACTCATTCTGTATTCTATGTTAATTGTTCCAATTTTTCATGCTAGCTTAAAATATTCGTCAGGCTAGTTTGTATGGCAATTGGTTTAAGTAATAAGTTATCACGACAGAACCCAATTTTCCACAATGATAAAAAATGTGATCACAGCTGTGTCAAGCTATTTTTCTTAACAAAAATAAAGTTTTATTTGTATAATGTAAGCCTTGTTAGGATATAGTTAAATATAGAAATAAGCAAGTAAAGCCCTGTTCTAATGTTTTCCAACTTATATTTGTGCTATTTTTGTTCAGTTTTCCTCACCACCAGATTGTTCCTTTTTTTGTGATCAGAAAACTTGATCTAGAATCTTACAAAGCGAAAAAACAGACAGCTTAATACTGAACTATCTTTCAATTTAACCACTGCCGCATCACTTTAAATGAAGTCAACACTAAACAACTTTTAAAACTGGAAAGGTTACTCAAAGAATTATAGTGTCAACCTATCGCCGTCCACTGCTGGATGAAGGTCTCCTCCAAGGAACACCAAACATCCCGGTCTTGGACAGTCCGCATCCATCCGCCGCCAGCCACCCTCCTCAAATCGTCGGCCCATCGTGCCGCAGGGCGCCCCACACTACGTTTGCCTAATCGTGGTCTCCACAGCGTCCATCAGTCCGTCTGAAGACATGTCCGGCCCACTTCCACTTCAGATTTCTGATTTTCCATGCGATGTCGGTAACTCTAGTTCTCTGTCGAATAATCTCATTACGTATTTTATCAGACAGAGACACACCCAGCGTCGCACACTCCATCGCACACTGAACTACTTTAAATTTATGAACCAGTTTGATAGTGAGTGTCCACGTCTCGGCTTCGTATGTCATTACGGGTAGGACGCACTGGTTGTAGACTTTGGTCTTATGTGGTTGAGGTATTGGTGACTCAAAAATATGACGTAGCTTCCCATATGCCGCCCAGCCCAGACGTATCCTTCTGTCGGCTGCCATATCGAAGTTGTACCGGGTGAGTTGGATTATTTGGCCAAGGTAGATGTATTTTTGCACAACCTAGATAGCAGCGCCATTTACGGTTACGGGGCTCGGGGACACATGCCTGTTATGCATGACTTAAGTTTTTTCGATGTTCATCTGCAGTCCCACTCGTTTTGAAGAACTACTTAAAGACTTAGGTGCTAATGAATGAAAACTTAACTTAGTCTTCGATAACGACGAGGATCAAAATAAGGAAAAACAAAAATCACTCAAACTACTTACCATCAACGTAGCTGCAACTAAGACTTGGAGTTTTCACGCTAACTTGGACGCAGTTCCGCAATCACAGTGTAAGTATACTAAAGTATCATCAAAAGTTCTCCAACTTGTTAGTAGCCGTTATCTGGCTGAACTAATTAGCTCAGTTTAGTAGTAACCATTGCAATTATTTGTACAAGAGAAATCGCTGATCTGTTTTCATTAGTTTGCAAACTTAAGATAACTGATACAAGGAAGTCCGTTTTATCTGATGAAAACTAAAGACTTTTTTATTTATTTGAAATTTGTTTCATCGTAGTTAATTTAAGTAACTATGTTTCAAAATATTTCCGATTCATACTCATTTTTAAATCCTGCTTCTGGATACTTACAAACGAGAACATGTACCTATTTCAATTTATACAACAATCGTTTACGTAATGTTGGCTTTTTTGAGTTTTGTGTTCATTTCATGTTTATTTGTAAAGAACCCCATAACACGGAAATATATTTTACTTAAAATTTATTTTAATGTATTGCACTAGATACAAATATATCTGATGCAGAAATTATATTTAAAAATACAAAATATTATTTATGTATTTTTTTTAAAACCGACTTTCTCATTTTTTTAATGTTTTGTTTATGAACACAAACATGAATGAACAATGAAAACATATAACAATATCATCTACCGAAGAAATAAAAACAACAAAGTAAATAATACGGAGTATCTACTATCCTTGAATCACGATATAGAAATTCTCGCGCCGATTAACATATACACAACATCCCAACATTAACTGTTGGGCAGTGGCCCGCCAGGTATGATCACCTCGCCTGGTCGGAGGATCCTCCCTATGTGATGGAAGGACTCGATAGCCGTTTCACACTTTAAATGTATGAAATGTAAATGTAAAATGTAAATTACTGCCAGAAATATCTGCCGTTGGATAGAGATTTTTAAACAGAATATTAGTTGGTAATAAACCTAAAAATTTTAGTACTTCCAAAGAAACTTGCGTTTTAGAGGCTTCTTCGTCTAACATATTTTTCTTAAAAATTTTCAAAGCAGAATAGTCTATAAACCCTGACCAACGGTATATATTACAATATATGTTACTATTGAGGCGTCTTTACTGTATGAGATGTAACTTTAAGAAGCTAATGGTACACTTCAAATAAATTATAATGGATCCTTTTATGTTTGTTATGAAATAATAAAAAGTTTTATAATCTTATTCATCTTATTCAGATATTTATGACAGTTTCCACCTGTTCATTTTCTTTTATTTTAATTTTGCCACCCAAAGTTGCTTGACTTATCATTTGTGGGTGTAAAATAAAGTTTAGCGCTATGAAAAAGTTTAGCGCTAACAAAAAGTTTAGCGGGACCTAGTTTATCTTTTTCAGAACTCTAATTAGCAGAGTTTTTGCTGTTTTAGTCTCCAGACAATTTCCAGTGCTGGGTTTAGAATTTAAATTGTATATTTCTTTTTGAGTTTTCAAGTGAAATTAATGAATTATGTATTATATATATATTATTTACTTTGGTTTCTCCAATGACACAGGTCAAGCGAAATAGTCATAATGTAAACTATTTTGAGTGACGTAGCTACTTCAATACCTAAAATCATCGTCAGCACAGAAAGCAGACCTTCTTTGTGATCAGATATAATGGTCACCAGAGTGAGGGTTACGTGTAACATTTGAATGCTGGCAGTACAGGCTTAGTTGTCGTTAAAAGTTTTGGGGAAGGCTTGTCTTGCAGTGGATGTCCTTCTAATGAGATGAAAATGGTATATTTATTTCATATGGTGAATGAGTCAAATTACATAATCCGAAATATTCATAATACAAAATTTTACTAGACCAAGCAAAAATAAATGTATAAGTCTGTAGGTATATGGTAATTAGGCTTATGTATTTAAATGCCCTGAAGGTATACCACTATATCATACCCTAGCAATCACATCTCTCTTATATCTTTTTAGAGCATTAATTAGTAAAGTCAACAGAGGTCCTGTCTCCTCTTCCGTCGTGTTTACTTTGTCCTTACTCGTTATAAACGAATGATATAACTTTATTTTATGTAGTTAACAATATAAGGTCTCGTGGGATGGCGTATAAAAGATGACCCTTTTAATTTTCCTGAGTAAATAAAATCTTTCGTTGTTTTTGCTTAAGTGTGTCAACTTCCACATACAACAATAAAACTTACTCCAGAACCATTTATCGGAGAGCCACTAAAGTACGAATTAACTAATAATCGTCCTCCGTATAATAAAAGTGATGGTGTTACCTTAACAATATCAATCCTTGAACGAAGCTGACTCCTATGTAAATTGCAGAAGGATCAAAGGCAGAATATGATGATGACGTAATGTAATAGTTCTTTATTATTTCGTTCGATCGGACTAACATCGAATACCAATAACGTCCCACTGCTGGACTCGGGTCTCCTTTCAGCAGAGGGTTAGGACTGGTCCCCATGCCAGTGCAAAACCAGCCCTCAGCAAAGTGCTGGTTGGGGACTGGCAAGACTCGTGGCTACGTAATCTTGCCGTTGAATGTCTTAAAACCGCCCGAAGGCCTACAAGCTTCACGACTGTTATCTTATGATAACAACTAGGACCGCCTGCTTAACGTAACCTCCGAATGACGGAAACGCTCTTATCATATGATGCCACTAACAGTCACCTATCTAGGTACTGACAGCACCGTAGTTGCTTGCCGTCGGTGATCACTTACGGCCACTTGTCTATAAAGGCTTCGATTCGATTGGACTAAATTTTTTTTTATTAAAATTCCATATATAATTCTTAGGATATTATTTTGTTTTATATACTAACTTTATTTCATGTCTTTGTGCGTTTTGATACAGCGGAAGCCTTTTATCAAGGTGAAGTAATGTTATATAGGATATGAAATCTACTAAAAGCAGTCACAATGTTTATGAAATCGGATAACAATAAAATTTTCTTCCTTTGTACGGCTACAGGAAATAGAAATAAATATCACAAATGTTTTATACTTAAACGTTATTGCGTCTGTAGAAAAAATATTCTTTATAAGTAAAGAGTAACTTTTCAATAGCAATAACACACTCACAAAATCTTACAGTGATTGCCTTGAATCTTATAGAATTTAATCAACAGATAATGACTGTAACATTTCAGACTTTATTTACGTAATGTATTGAATAAAAAAAAAACTCAGTCTAATCATCATCGAAACACAGGAAATTTTGACCTGTATACCTGTATACCCAAAAATTTGGCGAAAAGTACCTAAAGAAAGCCAGAAGAGAGGGAAAACCGCCAGCAAAAAAGGCAATTAAGGAATACTGCAATGCCGAAGATCTTTACAAGTTGAATACGTTATTGTCATCATCATCTGTGAGATAATTCAATAAGTAAATAAATATTTCAGAAATCTTACACACAAGGCGATCTATTTCCAAAGTAAGTAGAGCTTATATTATGTGTACTAGACAACTGATATAAAGACATAATCATACTTTTTTTTTGTAAATAATACATTGTACATAGGTAAATAAAATAAATAAATAAATATTTCGGACATCTGACACACAACATCATCTAGTCCCAAGCTAAGCAGAGCTTGTGTTATGGGTACTAGACAACTGATATAAATACATAAACATACTTTTTTTTTGTAAATACATACATATTATACATAGAAAACATCCAAACTCCGAAAAAAAACCTCTTGATCAGCAGCCGCATACGCTAACCACTAGACCACAAAGGCTTTCAAATTTTCATTTTTCAACTCAATTTGTATTAGAGACAACCTTCAACAATAACAAACACAACTGAAGAATGTTGATTTTATATTTATAAGGCAGTTAGTATCTGTCAACTATTAGAAACAAAAGACAGTAGTTTATTTACTTAAAGCACAATGTATGGTAATTCTCCGTAATTTAATCCACATTAATAAGCTTGAGTACGGTATCCTTTTTGGGCAATAATTGGTGGAAGTATTAAACAAGCAAGTTGATGGTAACATGTGATTATAACTGAGGTAACAATAGCTAGTGTAATCCAAGTTCTGGATCGATACTGAAACTAACTTAATTAAGGTAGCCCTTCTGACCCTTCTAAGACAAACAATTGAAGGTCAGACCAGAGTTATGTTTGCTCATTCATATATCGGCTGAAACTTAGAACGGCAATTCTCAATTGCAAGTTATTATTACAAGATGGTGGACTGATACTAATAGACTTAATTGCTAAAGTGTTTCCGTGCATATTTTAAAATTTTTGTGAAGTAATAAGTTCAAGTTCAGCTTTCGTTACAGAAATTTTCTTCAAAATGTAAATATGAATTTACTTGAAACATTCATACACATCGCATTCGGGTCATGAGTGCAGGATATCAACAACACACAACGTCATAGTGACATTGTGTGTTAATAAAAGGCTAGCGTTGATAAAGGGGCGTGTATTCTTTAGTTTTTATTATCATCACTTGTATCGTCATAAAGTGCACTTGCCTTATTGTGTGTTACTTTTTCTATACCGCGTTTTTCTGTGAGTACAGAAATACTGCTGATGACCACAATGAGCAACCGTGAAGAGAACGTGTCCCCGACATATATCTGCGAAAGTTTGCATAATTAGTAGAACTTTAAGTTATTTTTGAACACAACTATAATTCAAGACTGAGTATAAATGTATATTTTATCTAAATGTTACGGAAACAAAAATCAGTGTAACGCTATTTTCAGTGTACGAATAAAAATTTTAAAGTCGACCCCAGTTCCTGATTGGTCGTGGACATAATCCAGTAATAGCATGGCCGTATTGGTTAGTTTGCAGTTGGTAAGTGTACCATTCCTGAGTTTAATGTTCTGTTCTAATTAATGATTCCAGAATAGCAGATGGGGACGATTATTATCGCAATGATATGGTCTTAACTACAAATTGGCGCAATGAAATGCTATGGGAATTAACATTAATCGATAATTCTAAAATAAATATACTATGATGAATTTTAAAGAAAGGAAAAGAAGTTTTTGGTAGTCTGAGTATAATTTGTATATGCTTCACTATACCCGTCTAAATTATTTAACCGATTTTAATTAATGCGGTGTCAATACATTTGTGTTAACTTCTTTCGTTAACTTCTATCTGTTCGCGAAAGCCTGACAAAGGATATACACAATTTTTTTCAGAGATAACCGAAGTAAACTTTGGTACCCACTGACCGTTGTAGCGTTTCCAGTCTTCATTCTAGTCCAGAGTGGACTACAATAGTAAAGAACCCACACGGTGTGCCCTCTTCGCGCTTCTGTTTTAGGAGGAGTCCAGGGTGTTATCTCCTTCTGGACCCCTCACAGTGCCTGCCCGCTCCTGGTGCGGGCTCCGTCTCTGTACCACCCACTCTTAGGCGGCGTCCGGCACACGCAGACGCCGCCCCCTCCTCTTTCTGCGAGATGATGTCATCCCAGAAGGTCGCGACTGCGGTAAGAATAGAGAATTACCCGCGGCAATCCATGCACGGCCATATCCCACCCCAACAAAGACAGTCGTTAGAGTTTTGGACAATGTGTCGGCCCATTAAATAATATTTCGGACATCTGACACACAACGTCATCTGGTCCCAAGCTAAGCAGAGCTTGTAAAATGGGTCTATATGAATTTAACTTTTTTTGTAAGTTAAATTCATACATGTTATACATAGAAAACACCCAAACTCCGATAGTGACGATCTGAACTTGCCGTGCGAATGACATGATGTCCCATCTTGCATCGTACCCTGCGTGCCCGGACACCTACACTCAGGTCGACCTTAATGGGTTCCACCTACAACGCTGTTAAAGTTCTGAGCTGAAAAAAAAAATACTCTACTGACACGGAACGTTTCCCGTCGAAATACTAAGAGAGATTTGTCCTAACGAGTACACAAAATAATATATTAAGATATAGAATTTAATTTATACGTATGTATGTACTATTTATATATTTCCTTTGAGGATTTGTTTGACTTCATTCCTTTGAGCTCTGAAACTATAATTATGTTTATATTTCAATAGGGGCTTAGTAACAGAATCTTCATAAAATTACTGTTGCATAATTTCAATTAATTTTGAGTTCATATGCTTTTGAATTTCAAGTTATATCATATTTTCTTCATATATAGCTTTTAACAGTATTTCAAATAATTGAAAGGTTTAAGATAACATGTTTAAATTTCAATTCTAATATTAGTGGTACTATACAGTGGTAGCGTATGCGACTGTTGTGTTTGAGGTTTGATTCCCGGGTCGGACGAAATGTTTGTGTGACCCACAAATATTTGTTTCGGAGTTTGGGTGGTTTTATGTTAAATTTGTATGCATTTCCAAAAAAAAGTATGTTTATGTATTTATATCAGTGATTTAGTACCAACAAGCTCTGCATAGTTTGTGACTAGATGGCGTTGTGTATGAAATGTCCAAGAATAATGAAGGCGAATAAATGCACCACAACGCAGCGAGGTAACGTAACTGAAGTACAGTCAGTTCAACTAAATATATTTGTTCCCATTACCAGTTGACTGTTCAGTTATTACATTTACCGTCACTTTATTATTACAGAGAACTATTAATCATGGCGAATGTCATCTCTCACTATTTCATTAACATGAGAGTGTAATGCGTTTTGGGAGTCAAGTGGGATGAGTTGATATGAACGTTGTAATATATTATACTAGCTTTTATCTCGATTATAGCAGTAAAAAGTAGCCTATGTGTTATTCTGATATATAAGCTATATTACTGTAAAGTTACATCCAAATCCGTTCAGTAGTACTCAGAAACTTTGGCGTTTATAATATTAGTACGAATTCTTCTAGATTATTCTCAGTTGAGGACTCTTGCCTTAGAATAGTATTTTAAAATCATTTTATTATTGTGACTGATTTATAATCGCTTTCTTATTATTATAAATGCGGAAGTGGCTCTGTCTGTCAGTCGCGTTTTGACGCTAAAACTTCTAAACAGATTAAGATGAAATTTGGTACACTGATAGTCAAGAGCCTGATAAGCACATAGGATAATTATATAACGAATAAATATTTCGGACATCTGAACATAAAGACATCTATGACAGAGCTTCTGCTATGGGTACTAGACATCTGTCGATCTTGGTGGTTATCAAAACAGCCATCTTCTTAGCCTTATTCCCAAGTTTATTTGGGGTCGGCTACTAGTTCAACCGGTTTTACCTGAATTTCAGTTTTTCCACGCATCAGCCTATCGCAGTCCACTGCTGGACATAGGCCTCTGCAATTGCACGCCACTTAGTTCGATTTTAGTTCAGACTGGTATCGGACCTCCGCAACCCTAAGGGAGAACTGAAATTCGAAGATTGAACTAGTTGTCAGTATAACTCCAAACTCTTCCAAACTCTTTTTTTTTTATTTTCTTAAGAATTCCTAATAGCAGCCCGGAGTTGGAAGTTTGGCGGTGATTCACGCCCGTGCCTCGGAGAGCACGTAAAGCCGTCGGTTCCGGTTGTCATAAACATCTATGGCAATCGTTATTGGGAAGTCAGTGACGTCAAATATACTGACAACTAGTTCAATCTTCGCATTTCAGTTCTCCCTTAGAATAGAATTAGAATAAAGGCTCGGAAGATGATTACGAGAAAGGCCCAATACTTACATAAGCACTGTTCCTAACACTAATAGAAGTTTCTTCTGAATCGCTTACGGTCTTGTTGGTTCCACTTCGTTGAACTGAAATGTGCCTTCAGGTCGTAAGAATCGGTTATATATGTGCGGTTAGCATTCCCAACGGTAAGACAGCAGGAAATCTTTTCCTGAACACGCAAACGGCAATAAGAGCTACCGTACAATAGTCTTATAGTATTAAAAATCACATACAAAATAACGAAATAAACGAATTCGAATAACATGTCTCACTGCTAAAGTTTAAATTCGCTTGTGATACTGGATTGTTAATAATAATTTCTGTTTCTATTACCAGTATCTTAGTTTCTCTTAGAAACATATCTTATCGAAAAATAATCATACTTTATATTAATTTTTTTTTAAGTAACTTAAAGAGAATACAATCAAATAATGGTTATTCTGCAAAAGGTTTATAAAAATAATATAGGTACAAGAATTATTTTGTTTACTGACTACTAAAAGGGAGATCGTCGAATTCTCTGCAGGACATATTCCTTCCTCAAGGTTTCCCAAAACAATCGCTTTATCCGCATCTAACGGTTCATTTATTTTGGTTCATTCATTCGTTCATTCAACGGTTTCTGTGACCTTCACCAGGTCGTCGGGCCACCTTCTAGGAGGCCGTTCCACGCTCCGTCGTCCAGTACGTGGTCGTCACTCCCCAACCTCCGTATCATTGGAACTCCGGTCTTGCTCTCACCAACGAAACCCAACAGCACAAATGTTAACATTTTAGGTTGGTCTCTTGTGGGAGGAGAGTAAGACCCCGGTCTAGCCGAACAGATCGTACTAAATATATTGTGTAAAGATACCTTGTTGTTAAAGGTACCTTGGGTACCTTGAACACGAAGTAACTGAGATGTCTATGATGTATATTGCAAGTTACATACTTATTTTGTATTTATCCACATATTAAATTACAGTAATTTTTTGCCACTTTTCCATGAAACAGCTTACTAAGTTACACCTCACCGTTGGAGTAAAATCTGAAAATTGAGCTCGACACAAATTCTCCATAAATACATTAAACGTGCTAAGCCAGGTAACGCTTCGCTGGGACTCAATCTTATGACATATATACTGTCTTCTTATTGTTATGTTTTTTGTTCAGTGTGATGTGGATTTGATATTTTTTGCTGTTGAAATTAGACTTTATTTCATAATTTTGAGTGACTGTAGCGTTTTTAAAATGGTACTTTTGTAAAAACTGAGTTGAGTACTTGCAATTTTATACTATTAGTATGGATTAGCAGATTACAGTCAGTTCATAAACTCAGGTAATTTTCACGGTTATGAATTGATCTCGTACTGAAGTGAGACGAATTCGGTTAAAAACCACAAGATTTTTAGTTTTTTATCTAACTTAATATCTTCAAACAAGCATTTCGTGTATATATATTTGTATGTATGTTTGTGATCTCAGAAACGGTTTCTAATGATTTTGCTGAAGTTTGGTATTTGGGGGTACCAGATTTGAAAAACCGATCTAGACTTCCAAAGTATCTTTAGGGAAAACGTATGTTTTATAGTTTAAGGGCGTTTTTAATTCATATGTATTGTTAATAATATACATAATATGAAAATCGGAACAGTATTTGAAAATGGACTATGTGTGTGTGTGACTTGTAGAAAACGAGATAGAAGTTGCTCATATAAAGTCAAGGTCACCCAAAATTCATTTTAATGTAAGCGAGCGGCTTTTGTGACTTAGTTACAAAGACACTTCAGTTGGATTTAGAGTAAATTGACGGTGACAGACCGACAGACATACGTACGAGTCATCTTATCATAAGTATTATAATAATGTAATGTATTATTTGATCCAAACATTAGAATGTTCAAAGTTGTTAAATATTTACAATTTCGGCACAAAAATACGTAACCGTAAATACCAATGATTAGCCATTTTAGTTGAGCTATACTTCTTCTTCCTAGCCTCATTTCCAACATTATTTGGTGTCGGCTACTGGTACAACCGGTTTTACCCGAATATCAGTTTTTTCACGGAGCGACTGGCATCGGGCCTCCGCAACCCTAAGGGAGAACTGAAATTCGAAAGTTAAACTAGTTGTCAGTAAATTTGAGGGCACCGACTTCCCAATTACGATTGCCATAGATTTTCATGACAACCGGGACCGACGGTATTACATGGTCTCCGAGGCACGGGCGTGAATCACCGCCAAACTTCCAAACTCCAGGCTGCTATTAGGAATTTCCTAAGAAAAACCCGGGCCCGACCCGACCGATTGAAAATTATTTTAGATAAATAAGTATTTGTAAGTGACATAATGCTATATTTTACCTCAAATATGGACGGATTAAGACTACAGAGTGTCAACACCCCTATTCATCCCGCGGGTGTCGTAAAAGGCGACTAAGGGATAAACTACGCAAGACAACATCAATGCAAAGAGAAAGAAAACTTGAAACCAACCCTATACCCACCCGTCTGGCCAGCGTGGTATAGTAGGCCAAAACCCTCCTTTCTAAGGAGAGGCCTATGTCCAGTAGTGGACTGTTAAAGGCTGTTGATGATGATAATGATGATGAATAGCATGGGGACATATAGCAATGATTAATGCTACCTATATGTCCCCATGCGGAGCCAGGGTGGATGACTAGTACAGTATAAGAAGACATTGGAGTTAACAGAAAGGAAATTACTAATATTGAATGCAACACTCATTAGTCTTGTTGGAAATCAAAGACGATTACTAAAAGAAAAGGACTTTGTTTCTAAGATTGTATTGTTTATGAGTTCCTGAAAAATTTCTCTCAAGGGCCAAATTGGATGTTGTTGTTTTTTGTTTTATATGTCTTCCGTCTTCCAAAGCTTACTATATTATATGACTTTTGCCTTGTATGGTTAGCGTATGCGGCTTCTGATCAAGAGGTTTCGGGTTCGATTCCAGGGTGGGATCAAATTTTAGTATGATCTGCAAATATTTGTTTCGGAGTTTTGGTATTTTCTATGTATTATATGTGTGTATTTACAAAAATAAAGTATGTTTCTGTATTTATATCAGTTGTAAAATTAAATAATTTAGCCTAAGTTACTCCTTGTATTATCAGCTTTCAGGCAGTGAAAGCTCCGTTAAAATCGGACCAGCCGTTCTAGATATTAGCCAAGAACAAAGAGACACACAAAAAGTTTTAAATTGCTTTTTTCACGTGAGTACCATATACACTTTGATAAGCATTTAGTAAAAAACTGTTGAAAAACATTTGATATTAAATACAGACGCTTCAGTTTTGAGCAGCTGTTGAACAGCTCAACCAACCAACCCCACTGCTCCTTCACGACAACGCGCGACCCCATACTGCGCAACAGACAGTCTCCAAGCTGCAAGAACTCGGGTTTGAAGCTCTCCCTCATCCGCCATACTCACCAGACCTTGCACCTACCGACTATTACTTTTTGCAAAATTTAGACAACTTTTTAGTGAGTAAAAAATTCAATTCCCGAGAAGCAGTACAAAATGCCTTTGAAGAGTTTGTTGCCTCCCGTCCAGCTGATTTTTACAAGAAGGGTATTAATAAACTGCCAATGCGTTGGCAAAGGTGCATCGATTGCATGGTTGATTACTTCGAATAACAGAAATAAAAAAGTTTGAAAAAATGTACTTTTCCATTGCATACAAAACGGCAATTTCATAGGTAAAGATCTATTATTATTTCAAATATTAGTAAATTGGTTTAAGCACTTAGTTCTAATCATAGGCTACAAAATAAATAATCTATTGAAACCACAGTAAAGCCTGGAGCATTTCATCTGAAGTACAATGAAGAACAAAGGAACAATAGTAGATAGAGCTTTATAATACAAGCTTTTAGTTTGATGAAATCGAGTTCGATCGATTTAGTTCATCTATTGATATGATATTGTAAGCCACAACGGCGGTAGTTGTCATTTTTTTGGCGCCATCGCTTCACTGCGCTTGGGTATAAAAAGGAGTGCTCTGTTGTATCGGCACGCATTTCTAACGAATGCGTCGCGGAGTGTGGATCATTGTCTTTGGACAATTAGTACTACTCTGTTAACAGATGTGGAAAGCTGTCTTTGACAAGTTAGTACTGTCTGAATTGCGGTGGGTGCGAGGAAAGCTGTCTAACAGCTAGTACAGCCCTATGTGACCGCCCTTGCTGAATAACTAACTGTAATTTGTTTAGATTCGTTACTTAATTAACGGTTGTTTGTGTCTAATTGCATTTCTAAGATTATTTTGTAATTACTGAAATAAATTGTTTAGAATTAAAGTAAATTGTTTAGAATTATAATTATTTTTATTATTTTTCACTTCTGGACTCTAACAATATAATAAATTCCAACTAAAAAAAGATGAGACTTTATTTATTTATTATAACTTTATTGCATACCACTTTATATAATCAAAAATTATTTACATAGATCGATATCTGGAAGTGACAGTGGGCAGGCCATATTAGTTGCAGAACTGACGATCCTTAGGGTAGAAGAGTTCTGAATTGGAGACCGCATCTCGTCTCATCTCGTCTCTCGTCTTAGAAACCCCTATTTTTTTTTTAAATACCTATATAATAATACCTCACACGATGGGGTAGCCGCGAGAAACAAAAACATCCCCGCTTTATGTGTACGGCCTCCCGTACACGTAAAGCGGGGATGTTTTTTTATATACCAAATAAAAATATTTTTCATAATTTTATTGTAGCACTTTGTCGACGTAATTACAACACATATCATCATCATCAACAGCCTTCAACAGTCCACTGCTGGACATAGGCCTCTCCTTAGAAAGGAGGTTTTGGCCTACTATACCACGCTGGCCAGACGGGTTGGTATAGGGTTGGTTTCAAGTTTTCCTTCTCTTTGCATTGATGTTGTCTTGCGTAGTTTATCCCATAGTCGCCTTTTACGACACCCGCGGGATGAATAGGGGTGGTGACACTCTGTATTCTTAATCCGTCACCACACGGACCGTTACAACACATAGTCATGCAAAGTTTCATCTTTCTAGCACTTACCGTTTGGACGGTAAGTCGAGGACGGACGGACGCACGGACAGACGGACATGACGAAACTATAAGGGTTATGAATCTAGACAAAAACTTCGGAACCCTAAAAATTACTCTATAACTTAATAAAATAGCTGTAGAATACAAGATAAAATTCGGTTGAATAGGTCAAGGCCATTCAATATTCCTTTTGATGTAGATTTGCAAGGGAACGGATTTTGTGACTTAGTTACACAGACAATACAACAGATTCGGAGTAAATTGACCGTGACGGACGGACAGACAGACGGAAGAGACATCTTATAAACGTAATGTATTGTGTCTGAATAATAAATTTATTCAATAAGCGTAACAACCTTATTTCATAGCTGAAATACGATGTTTTAGATGAAAATTCTTCTTTTTAGCCTTTATTATTCTGAAGATTATTTGATAGGATAGCTACTAGTTCATCTGGTTTTACTTACATAAGTGTTTTAAGGGAGCGACTGTCATCGGATCTACGCAGCCCAGAAAGCGAACTATTTTCAAGGATTGAAGTAGTCGTCAGTATCCCGGGTCGGTCCAAAAAGTGTTTTTGGGTTTTTCTCAGGAAATTCCTAATAGCAGCCCGGAGTTTGGAAGTTTGGATGTGATTTACGCCCGTGCCTCGGAGAGCACGTAAAGTCTTCGGTCCCGGTTGTCATGAACATCTACGGCAATAATTATTGGGAAGTCAGTGCCCTCAAATATACTGATAACTAGTTCAATCTTCGAATTTCAGTTCTCCCATAGGGTTGCGGAGGTCCGATGCCAGTCGCTCCGTGGAAAAACTGAAATTCAGGTAAAACGAGTTAAACTAGTAGCCGACCCCAAATAAAAACTTGGGAATAAAGGCTCGGAAGAAGAAGTGAAGAAGTAGTCGTCAGTATATTTGAGAGCACTGAGTTCCTAATAACGGTAGCCATGGATATCCATGACAACCGCGATGGATATTTCAACGTATTCTTTGAAGTATGGGTGTGAAACATCGCCAATGGTTTGGCTAAAAGTTGTTTTTAAAATATTTCAATTTCCATTTCAAGATCCATGAATAAAACACAAATAAAAATGAACAATTATTTTTTATTATACGCGGCTCGACTTAAACACTAATACATAATAATATTTACAAATATTAACAGTGATTTAAGAGCTGTATTACATACATACTAAATATTATATATACAATATCCATTTAAATATAATAACGTATTTACAAAACAAATATAAAAAAATAATTACATCTTGCTGGTAAAAAGTTGTTTAATTATTAATACATTACACAAAAAGCACTATTATAATAACAGTGATTTTATTAATAGAAGTTAGGGCCACCGCACACTAGCTCCTTTTAGCATCGGCGATCGGCAACTAGTCGCTTTTTAGAAGCTAAATACGGCGACCGAACGCTCTACACCGCACACTTATAAACGCCAAACGCGGAGATTGAGTCGCTTTTTAGAAGCGCTACACAGCAGCTAAATGCTACTCTCCGCACACATTCGGATGCCGGTAGCATCGAATTGGCATCTGAGCAGTCGCTTAAACACGCGTTTACGATACCGCGATCGAACGCAGGAAGTCGCTAAAACGCGATGCAGCATCGATGCAGTCGCCAAATCGCCGATCGCCGATGCTAAAAGTAGCTGTGGCCCTTAATAGTAACGGATTATGAGTTCTTTGTACACTTTATTATATTTACAATTTTGATGATTTTTCGATCATCTTCGTGCTGTGTTTAATAAAATTATATGGAGAATATGTGCGATGCTACGCTTTAAACAGGTAAAGGTAAAGTTTGTGTATTTGTGATGTTATCAGGGATAATCCTGGGATCTGCTGAACGAATTTTGAACTTGATACATACACGCAAGCGGGCAGAAGCAAACTTTCGGACATTTCGGACGAATTACACGCAACATCATCTAGTCCCAAACAAAACAGAGCTTGAGTTATGGGTACTAAACAACTGATATAAATACGTAAACATACTTTTTTTTTGTAAATATATACATAATAGACATAGGAAACAAACTCCGAAACAAATATTTGCAGATCGTACAAACATTTGGTCCGACTCGGAAATCGAACCCGTGCCGTCTTGATCAGCAGCCGCATACGCTAACCACTGGGAAAACAAGGCAGTCATTTTTTGTTGTTGCATGCAAATTGTTGGTAAAGTTTAAATAAAACATTTTATTAAAGTAACATTAAATGAAGTCTGGAGTACGAAACTATAATTAGGCATGGGAAGCAACTAAAAAAACGACTTTTAAAAAACTGTTATTTAATACAGTTATTTAACGACTCGCTTGCTCTCTGAGCGTAAATTCTGTGCAAACGGTTGAGCAAACTTTTAGTTTACTGATGCATTTCAAAAGACTATAAAATTATACATGTTTTTGTATCGTATGAAAACATTGAATGCTTATTTTATTTCATGAATATTAATACATTTTCCTGGAAGTGTATGAATTTATTTGTTTATAAGTCGAAATGTTTTAAACATTTTTTGATATAATTCTTTTAAGGCTTTTGCGAAATGGAAACCACTTGTTATAAGTAGGATTAAATGGAAACTTCCTTATACCTTGTAAGACTAGGGATATTATAATGATAAGAGATGTGAGAAGTGTTGGAGTGTAAAAAATAAAACATATTGCTACTCGAATTAGGTTTGAATCAAAAACACATTATAACAGTAATAATAAATGTATGTTATTGGGAACTTAGTAAAAAAATATCTCGATTAACTGTATTTTAATTGCTAAACGATGTGTGAAAGTTATTTATAAAACTAATACACAAAGAGGAGTATATTTATTATTTATTTTATAACTTTATGCACATTTATACATCGGCGGACTGAATGCCCAGAGCATTCTTTACAACTAAACCTTCGGGTTGTGTAGAAATAATATTTAGAAGTATATGTGAGCTGCATTTAAACATTTCAAATGCCGTTCTCGACCACGTACCATGAGACTCGTATAATTATTGTTCATCGTAACATTTTCTAAAACCATAACGATATCCAATAGGTACGATACAACTTCATAGTACTGGTTTCTTATTGGTTTTTACCTAATAAACGGCACCATACGATTTCGATTAAATCAAAATACACTTCTGTTACTTTATAATGTCTTACATTTAGGTAGATTAGTATTAAAAAAAAAATTACATAAGTATTTTGCGTGATGTGACATTACATTTTACTACTACATTCAGTAGTATTTAATAATATGTTAATTATGTAACATTATTTATTAAAATCACTCGACAAGTGGCAGTTATTTTATTTAAAATTAAAAAATAAATTTATAACAGAAGGAAAAACTATTTATTCAATACCAAAAATATAATTAATCCTTTTTTTTTAATAAATAAAAAGTTAACATAATAATTTTAATAACTAATGTGCAAGTAAAAAAACTAACATGCCAGAATTTTATGCTACTTGCTTTTTTAATCCATTTGAATTCGTCAAAAATATTTATTTCAAAGATACATCAATATGCACACACGGATAAATTAAATAATGCTGGCAGTACACTCTAAAAGTCTTTCACCCTACTGGCAAGGTCTAAGAGATGTTATAGTCCTGATAATAATCATTTTGCATATCACTACTTGTTGTCACATAAATCTATTTGTATCATGAACTAAGACGTTTCATCTATGTCAAGGATACCAGACATTACATTACAGAAGATAAATTGTATATTAAAGCGCTACTAAAGGTGCGCGTCCAATGGCCCGCGCCGGACGCACGGTACGCAACGGATTGAACGGATTTGCCTCGCTCAGAAATGCCGGCGTTCGGTGTGGGCGGCGCGGATAGTGGACGCAGCACTATGTGAAATCATACAAAGTAAAATAAAATCCGTTGCGTGCGGTGCGGGCCAATGGACGCGCACCTTTAATGTGATATGACAGATGTACCAAATAATGTTACACAAATTTAATCATCAATGAAACCGATGCCTAAGTGGACTGTGATAGGCTGATGATGATGATGAACCATTTATGGAGAATTATTTAAGGGAGTCAATGATTTATATCCAAAGCTGAACTTAAACGAAGTTGCAATAGATGTGATTAAAAGAACTGGGTACCTTCATGGAAACATCACTGGTTTTAATATATGAGAACAGTAAGCTATTCACAATCCATAATAGATCGCAAGGTCTCTCTTTTTGAAGTCTATAGCAATATGCAAGAGAAATATAGCAATACACAACGACGGCGCAGTTAGTACCTGGATGGGTGCCCGTTAGTTAGCATAATACCTTGAGCGTTAGGCAGTCAATCCCGGTTGTTCTCATAGGATAACAGTTGTGAAGTTACTTGTTGGCTTTTGGGCGGCTTTAAAACATCTAACGGCAGGATTACGTAATCACAACTTAACCGCACACGTCCAGCGAAGGGAGGTATGACCTTAACCATCTCCTGAGAGGAAATTCGAGACCAGCGGTGAGACATTATGGGTTCATAATGATTGATGAATTGTAAGATTCAAAAACATGATGAGAACGATTTTACAGCGTCTAACCTTCAAATCTGTGGGGAATACGATAACATCAGGAATAAGTTTTACCCTGACTGTTTATATATAATTAAGAATATAATTCATATTATATGTAACAAAGAACCACACGAAGCTAGCATCTTATTTGAATAATATGGAGTATGTAATATTTCTACCGTTGTATGGGTGTCGAGGGAACGCGTTTTATGGATCTTTTGAGTGTAATAAATAAGTTACCGTTCTAATTTCGCATACAGTTATTTTATTATTTCACTCCTAACTTAATATAGCAAAGGACGATATAAGGTAAGATAGACATTCTCCTCATTTCTCTGCATCATCACAGAATAGACAGACAAGAATAAACATCTTCTAGCTTGTGAGCTTGTAGATATTTTTTATATAACTCTTCATAAAATACGTATGTAATTTATAAAGAGGAACGAGTGTCATGTCCCTCCAACACAAAGGGAGGATCCACCGATCAGGCGAGGTGAGTGTGCTTAGCGGGCCTTGATCCGAAGGTTGATGTTGAGCAGTCCGTGTAGTGATGAATTAAGAATACAGAGTGTCACCACCCCTATTCATCACACGCGGGTGTCGTAAAAGGCGACTAAGGGATAAACTACGCAAGACAACATCAATGCAAAGAGAAGGAAAACTTGAAACCAACCCAATACCAACCCGTCTGACCAGCGTGGTATAGTAGGCCAATACCTCCTTTTCAAGGAGAGGCCTATGGCCAGCAATCGACTGTTGAAGGCTGTTGATGATGATGATGATGAGTTGTATATATGCTAATCGCCACGAGAACTTCTGTACCGGATTAGTAGTAACTCTGTCAAGTTAATTACTGCGTATTTCAGTATGGCTTTGAGTGTACTTACTTCAGTAATATATCAAGCCGACAATATTAAAAAACATATTACATACTAAATTCAAACATTTAAAATTAAAAAGAAATTCATTTTAACTAAGAGGGTAGGCTCACCATTAAAACGTTCAAGGATTACTAAACTTTACTCCATCGCTAAAATATTAAATCGAACATTAAAAGTGAGAAGGATGTTCAAAAATACTTCTCGAAATGTGCTTCGCAAAGTGTTTTCAGTTCGGTATAATTATAGCGATAATTGCCATAATTTGGAAGGGAATTACAGAGGGTGACTGTGTCGAAATTGCCGAATGATTAGATTCGCAGTTGTTCTGGAAATCAGATAATTTCTGATCTTGAAAACAGTTGGTAATCCAAGACCTTATTGGTTTTAGTTTCTTACTAATATTAATATTAAATAAAAATTTCAGACATCTTCTAGTCCAAACTAAGCAGAGCTTGTATTATGGGTACTAAACGACTGATATAAATACATAAACATTTTTTTTTTGTAAATACATCGGTAAATATTATACATAGAAAACACCCAGGCTCCGAAACAAATATTTGTGATTCACACAAATATTATACATATCCTGCACAGAACATTCATTCTATTTTTAAAATATCAACGGTCTCAAACTGGATCTCTTTAATGATTTTCTAGTAATTTGACTAGATCCTTAACTTTCAACTTGATTAATACAGAAATAGGTATTTGACCTCATCTTTAAGTCTTTGAGCCTTAAACATATTCGAGGTAGACTTATCTTGGAAATAGTATAAGTACTGCATTTAGGATGGATGCCTGTGGACAGTTCCTACACTCAGATAGGATATTTTGTAGTTTCATAATTTATTTTATCTTCCATTGTAATTGATTTTAAAAATTTTGAGTGTTTTCTCATTTAAATTAGTTAAGATGCACTAAATCTAGGTATGAACATTTAGCTTTAAAAAGGCTATTTTGGCATGCTCTAACCTAAATGTATTTAAAATAAAATAATTATAAACCAAAAGTGAACGAAATTAACAAAGATAATGTTTTAAATTAGAATATAAATGTTCCTTTCAGTAACAATGTCACTTCACGCAAAACAGGACCCTAAGTTAAGTTAAATAGGATACTTTTTTATATGCAGATCCAGCGAAATTGTCACCGTAGTAGGTTCAGCATAGTGAGCGTTGGTAATAAGAATCCATGAAGTGACGTGATGAAGCTCGGTGATGATGACTGCATAGCTGCTGGGTTTTCACCTGTGGAAGAATTACTTAAGTTTAATAATTGAAGTAGTATGCACTATATTTAAAGTGTATTATAGGTACTATCGAGTAGACAAATTATCTCTAAAATCACTAATCAAAGGCCTAAAGCATTGCCGTCCTGCAGCGGCTTCCTCAGAATCAGTGGGAAGGAAGAGGGTTTCGACTCCAATATCGAAAAGACGAAATGTAATAAAAAATATGCCAGACTCACGCCGACTCAAATATTGATTGTATTCTGTTTTTAGTATTTGTTGTTATACCGGCTACAGAATTACATTATCTCTGAAAATTTCAATTGTGTTACTGACACGGTATATGATATACAGCCCGGTGACAGACGGACAAAGGGACGGACAGCGAACTTTTAGTAGTAGAGCCTTGTTTAACTCTTTGGGTATAGCACCATTAAAACTGCTTAACACTATTTTTTTATTATGGTGAGTATCATTCCAATCGAGCTCTGCCTAAGTAACTATAAGATCATTTTTGATTTGAAAGAGGATCAAGATTTGTAAGAAATAAACTGCTGTTTCGATATAGTAGAATTCTCTTTTTCCCCAAAAAGTGGATACGTTTCACCAAATTGCCTCATTTAACTTCAAGAGACTTTCAAATATCGCAGTAAGTTAAGGAGAGCAAAAATCTATTATCACACATTCTGATTTCTGAAGATTTAAGTGGATTGACGTCATAAATTTATCCTCAAAGAAAAATATTTCGTTGCCTTGACTGAATATTAAAAACAGATCTTACGCACTAAGCATCCTAGCTGCCACGCTACTTATGTATTTTTTTTGAAATATGACATTTCTTATTTTTCTTCAATTTTCTCAATCTGCGTGAGGAATTTCTTGAGTAGGGACGGAGAGTATGTAAAAGAAGACCAGGAAATCGCTGGCTTTACCAATTAGTGCGTGTGGAATTAAGTTTGGCCGTCAGATGGCAAATGAGTTGTCAAATATACATTACAGTTTATTGAGTTTTGAAAGAATAAATATTAAATTTGGTTCTAAAAACAACAAATAACCACCTGAGTACCGTTTCCTTTGTATACGTATTACTGAATCACACATTACTGTGTCCAACCCATACACTGATTAAGTACATCTATTTTCATTTACCATCTTTGTTATGTGTATAGTTTTTAAAGACACAAAAATATTGACAAACGCCGCGATAATCTTTCCTAGTGCGTAACTTCAGGATTTGAAATATTCACGTTTCAATGAACACCTGATTGACTCAATTTCTTTGGAGTCGTAGATAGTCTCTTCGACTGTTGAACCATTTGCCCGTCTATCGAATTGAATAGTTAGGATTTGATGTAGGTATGTGGAGTATTTTTGGATGAATTATGGATTTTTTTCGTCTCGTAAGCATGATTTCTGTTCACGTAATCTGATACGACAATTTTGTTGCTTAGTTTATTTAAGCTCTTGTGTACTTTTAACAAAAAAGCACTGGTTTTTATAAATTGATATTAAAATGGGGTTAGGACGACAAAAGTATGATTGCGGAAATCGATCGCAGAACCACGCCTAGATGTGGTGACTCCTGCTTTGGCTCGTTCCTGGTGCAAAGGATGTCCATTGCAATCTTGTGAATCAACGCTGCTAGTATCATAGGCACTTTTGGGATACAGGGTGGGTTATTGTAAATAACACGAATTACTTTTAGTTAGAATTTATGTGTACGTTTTTGTTAATTATGTGTTTTTTGTTAATAGATGTTTTGACAATTTGAATTTTTGAAAAAAAAAATTATTGTGAAACTATTGAATAAATTCTTAACGTGTGACTAAAGAAATAAGCAGTTTATTTATTAAAAAAATCAAGCAAAGTAATTGGATGGAAATTGTTTCCATTTTATTAAAGTATCTCAATTATTTGAAAGAAATGTATTGTTATTAACGATATTTTTTTTTAATTTCAAAATCACCGATAGAAATACGTAGTCCAACTTCTAAAAATTTAACAAACAATTACTTTTTCAATCTAGCTGAAGGCGATAATGCCACTAAATTTCAAACTGTCTATACATTTGCTGACTTTAAATATTTAATTTTAGTGGATTTCAACTAAAACTTATTATAAATTATGTAGCCTCTTTAACTAAGTCAAAGTTCGCAATTAAATTATAATTTAGAACAAGCTATGGTTTATTAATTTCTAACTGATTTTGTACCGGCGAACCGGTGACCTTTGAAAGCAAAAAATATTTGTTATAGAGAAGCAAAATTTGATCCTGAGTAAAACTATTAAGCAAAATCGGCATTGATAAATTGCTTTGCTTCTTATCCGAAAATAAATTCCTCAGTTCAGAAACGAATCTGAGAAGTTTTGTCAGTTTGTGTCAGTATAATTGTATAAGTAATTGTCACATTGTAAATGAAATCATAAATACTTGATATCTGTTTAGCTTATGGACAACCTTACCGTGCTCACAGAGTCATGTGATTTAAGACCACAAATAAGCTCCTTATTAAGCCTTTCTATGATCAGAAAAACTCTGTAATACTTTTTGTCCCGGAATCGAACCCAATACCTTTTGATTAGCAGTCGTATATTCTACACCAACGAGGCAGCGATCAGTGCATAGTGATGTCCTATCAGTATGATCAGTAAGTATAGCGTTTGTTAGTGTGATGTCAACAATATTGTATTATTATTTATAATTATCTGTTATAATTTTGACATCTTCGAATTCATGAAATCATTAATAAAATAGTGTAGCTTGTTTTTACAAATTTACTATTTTCTTCGACTCCTAAAATTTCATTATAGTTACATACATATAAAATACTTTTTTTTTTAGATTTGGTTCAATTTTTTATTTCATTAAGTATAAAGTTCAAAGGGTCTCCATAAAACGAGAATACTGTTGTACAAAGGCATATCTATTCATTTGGACCATTAAAGGCTCTTGATATGGTAAGGATGTGAGTATCTATTATATATAAATTAAGTGTATATTCTTCTTCTTTAGGTACGATCTTCATCACGTAGTTCGGCGACTAAATGTCTGTATCTACCCATTGCTTCGGTCATGTGAATTAAGTGTATATTAAGGATAGTTACATAAGTTCAAGCCCAATGACGGACTGTTATCATGCGTGGAAATGGTTGTGACAACTTTGTTTTTCTCTTTCTGATACAGGATCTCTGTGGGGTCTAAAGTCAGTGTAATTGTAATATTTACCATTAAATATATGCACGTATATACTAGCAGGTACCGCGTTATTCGGTACACAAGTGTAGTTGCCGGCATGTGAAACACTTGCAGCCGGAATGAGAAGGTCTGAAAGCCGCTGCACAGGATCCGTAGTGACGTTGATTCCTCGTTCAGCATCGTAGTTGATCATTCTGCTGTTGTGGTACCTAGGTGAAGATAACAATAATTATTATATTTTTCCTGCGCTTTCTTCCATTTTATTTTGGGTTGGCAACTTTAGCCACTTGTTCTGGCAAATTTTTTCACATGAACTGATACAATTAAAATTGGGGATAAAACCTATTCATGTACGAAGTTGCAAGCTTACAGTGTGAATAAAGGAAAGATGGGTATAGAAAGAAATCTGGTGTCTGTGGTAAGGTTTAGTTTAGAGTACATAGAATATAGTACATAGAAATTCCACTTTTAAGGGCACTTTTTGTAAAAACAAGGCGTCCCCCCCCGCCTTCTAAAAGCTAAACGGCTGGCTTAACAAAAATCGTGATGGTAGTCCATATAATGAACTTTAAAGGGAAACTATACCGGATTATATGACTTTGTTAGTTCAGGAGTTATAGAGGCTTAACTTGTAAAATAAACTGTAAAAAACGTGTGGCCTGACACGCACTTGGCCGATTTTTTCTCATTCTTTTTATCTAATATACGAACCGTGATCATTGGTATTTGATTCTATTGTAATATGCAATGAAGAAATTCAACCTACTTTAGTATATTTTCCTAGTTTTTTTTTAATATCGGTAAAAACATCTTCTCGGGATTATTCGTACTCATAGATAGCTTGAATAAATACAATATTTACGAAAATAATTCGTATTATAACACAATCCAAAGGTCAAACACTCACATCACATAAAAAACGACACACGATCCAGCAAAAAAATATTGGAATCTTTGATAAATATGCCTCGTATATTTCTTCCCAGGATTCAGCATAAATATAACATCAGTGTAAATATAATAGAAGTATTTTCCCGATAACTTATTCCTCGTGAAGCTAAAGTCGAATATTTTTGTATGGTATCTAGCGAGAGGCCCAACAAAACTGAGTCAGCAGTGACAAGTTGATGAGTGCTGAAATCCAATTTGCACCCCATTTTGTGCCAACCACTGAGCGAAATCTATTCTGTACGGTACTGGTGACAATCTTTAGTAAACATGTACACGTATAAAATCTGTTCGATTCAATACTTACTGGATTGATTTATTTTGGTTCAAACGCTTTCAGAAGCTATTGTCAGGAAGAGAAATGTCTGCAAAGCGATTTTGGCAGTTTATTGGTTTACATAAATATGTTCAGACAAATGGGTATTTTATTTATTGGTTTAGAATAATTTTTCATTTATTCATAAATATGAGAACATATATTATTAAACGTAGTGCAACCTTTGAATTTCAGTTCTCTCTTAGGGTTGCAGAGGTCCGATGCCAGGCGCTCCGTTTAAAAACTGATATTCAGGTGAAACTGATTGAACTAGTAAAAGATACATAATAATATTGGGAAGAAGAAGAGAACATTTTAAATGTGAACTAATTCTTGGAACTTTTAAGATTAATCTATTGTTCTCAGCCACTACTGGATAAAGTCCCTCTCCTTAAAAAGGACGCCTTCAACATCTAAATTGCGAGTTGATGTAGAGTTTGTTTAAAATTTTCCTTCCTTTTTGCATGACCAAAAGAGAAAATTTAACGCTGTCCTGTTAAATTTCTTCCCTTGGTTATCTCTTACGAAACTCTTTCTTTTCCATGCAAATATTACCAGTTTATGGCTATGTACAGTTGAACCGACTAAAACCGCACCGTCTCGGGTATTATGTACAGGTGTACCCTCAAAAGTAAGTCCCTGGAACCCCGAGGTACCGAGGTACGTCGGTGTTCTAGGTTTGTAGATGGATGGTCTCATGTGTGGAAACCCATTTTTTTTCTTATTGCCCTCAAATGGAACGCGGATGCTCCCTAGCCCTCCCACCGCCACCCTGTTCTACTTCGTTAGCGAATGAGAAAACTTTTATTAAAATAATCACTCAAAAGTCTCCAAAAATAAAAATATTGATCACGTAAACGTGACTTTATTTGAAATTTTGTAAAGATTTTATTAAACACATACGACTAAACATACTTGAAAGTAAAGCCAAAATAGACTACTTAAATAAACTTCACATTAAAGTCTTTAAATTAAGTTTTAATACTGTACAGTTACTCTTTGCTCAACTTCTTAAAGATCATTTAAACTTTTAGTTTAAGAAGATCTCGAAAACTATTGTGTTCTTTACGAGTTATTTACACAATGAATTCAGTTTTAATTTCTTCTTCCTGTAAGATAAACTTTAACTAGTACAGTAAGTGGACTTACATTTTCAAGTTAGGTCATCATTAACATCCCATAATTATCCACTGCTGGGCTTAGGTTTTCTCTCGGGAGAGGGTTAAGGCCATACATCGCTGGCCGAGTGCGAGTTGGGACTGGCAAAACACGTTGTGGCTACACAATATTGCCGTTGGAAGTTTTTAAACCGCCCGAAGGCCTCCAACTAAGCTTCACGACTGCTATCATAGGGTGGTGGTATGAATGGTTCGTGACCTCCGACAGCAAAACTCATAACATATCATGCCACAAACGGTCACCCATCTAGGTACTGACCGCACTGTCGTTGCTTACCCTCAGTGATTGTTTCCAATAACCTCAGGTCATAAGCGCTTTAAGTTAAGTACTTTGAAGTAAAGGCAATAGAAAAGAAACATTGGAGTTCCCACACGGAAGAGTAAATAATAATCAACAATCAATAGATGGCCGGGGAAAGTTGAGATTAAAGGAATTTCCATTGTAGGTTCACTGATTTTCCAGCTACTGGTGTTCGATACCTACATCCCCAACACACACACACATTCACACGTGATGCGATTTAAAATTAAATGTTGTTTTGAAATCATAAAAGAAAAATTAGAAAATATTTTGCAAATCACACTTGAATAAAAACAGAATCTACTAAGTTTTTTCTTAGATCGTCGAATGTAGTACACTGCGTCAAAAGGTAATGAATATCGAAACGAACAATGCCATCGTAAATTGCTTAGTGATGTAGTCCTACCATGTATTCCGTACGTTCCATATAATTTAGTGATTAGTGATGCTCATTCTTGGTAGCATAAATTGATTGCCGAGAATCGATATGAAAATAGGTTAATAATACTTTACGAAGACTAGTAGGATTTAATAGAAAATGATTGAAAAATAATCTATACTGATTAGTATTCATTGTATCACAGCAGTACTCAATCAATAAACATTTTTTTAGGGTTCCGTAGTTCGTGACTCGAATCCCTTATATAAAGTATATTGATCTCCTTATAAAGGTTTTTTCTTCTAAGTAGACGAACCTGTCAAAGTGACTTTACATGACCTGATGGTCACTATGAATGTAGTTCAACCAAGCAACGTTACTTTTAATTACAAGTATATACTAATAGTAGCTGATGCCCGCGGCTCCGTCCGCTTCCTACGGGTATAAAAAATAGATAGTAGCCGATTCTCACTTACTGAATATGCATAAAAAATTTCATAAGAATTGGTTAAGCTGTTTCGGAGGAGTATGGGAACGAATATTGTGACACGAGAATTTTATATATAAGATATTAAATTAATTGATACTAATAACATGAAACTGTCATGACAGTGGTATCAAATTAGTGTAAATAAAACAGTTCCGTTACTGCCTGACTGATAGACAATGCACAGCCGAAACTATTAGGCGTAGGAAGCTCAAATTTGTCATGTATGTTCCTTGTCCTTCCTTCCTATGTAGGTATGTTCCTAGAGAAGTGTAGGCGGGCACTAAAAAGGATTTTTGAAAATTCTTTCCCCAAGGGTGAAAAAGGCAATTAAAGTTTGTATGAATAAAGATTTATACATCAGAATAAAATGTGGGCGCAGGCCTGTTAAAATGTTGGTATTTTAAGGATGATTAAAACTGGATTCAAACAGAAAGATCTTGACTGGAGACCGCGTCTTGGAAAACGTAGTGTAGGACGTCCACAGGCCAGGTGGAGTGATGATTTGCGCAAGACGGCTGGCAGGAGCTGGATGCGAGAAGCCGAGGGTCGAACTAAGTGGCGTGCAATTGGAGAGGCCTATGTCCAGCAGTGGACTGCGATAGGCTGATGATGATGATGATATCAAGAAATCGATTGTTTTCTGATTGAAATCACTAGGTAGTAGAGCCACGCTGGTTTCAGCACGAATGGGCCGGCTCGACCCGGCCAGTACTACCCTCACACAGAAGACCATCCTAATAATGACAGCATTACTGCTGTCGTATTTCGTTGGTGAGTGTGAGACCGGAGGCCCAATCATTCTGCATCATTCTCCCGCCCTTCGAAGGCCGGGAGAATGATGCAGAATAATCTAACCAGGCTGCCATGGTAAGGGTCACCATGCTACATTGCCTACCCTCACAATAACTCACAATAAGCATGGTGACCCCTACTCCTGGATTCTACTCATGCTTTCCATCAGGCAGAGTAGAGTCACTTTGGCAGGCTTAAATATAAAAAAAAAAAAAAAAAAAAACTTACCAGAACACAAAAGCCGGTGCTTCTGTCGTTTGAACCACAGAGCACTGTAGTCTCAATGTCGACCCTGGCTTCAAGTACTTCTCTGTAGGACCTGAGATCTGCGCTCTCGCTTCTGTAACAAATAATATGATTTAAGCTTTCTTAATTTAAACATAATTTAAACATTCTTTATACAATTTAAAATGTATAACTACATAGCTATTAACAAGTATTCGCATAAAGTTATGTGAGTAATTAATTATATAGCAATACAATATTCATAGTATGAATTAAAATTTTCAGTTCAGTCAATAACACCACTTTTTATTAAAATCAAAACTTTTGATATTGATATGTGCAAATCAAAATATGAAAAGCACGGATATCGCAGTGGCATAAGCCATCACCATACCGCTTCTTATTGGAGCTAAATGGATTTAAACCCACATGGGACAATATTTTGTATGATCCGCAAATTGTTGTTCTGAGTTTACGTGTTCTTTGTGCCCGTTTCATCACTATTTGTGAAATCCACCGCGACATAAGATATATAAAATTAAAATTCAATTCAAGTTATTCATTTCTGAAAAAGAGTATAATCAAGTTATAAGTCTAAACTCAAAAGTAACTGAACCACTATCGTTACGTATTTCAAATGTATTGTTTAGTAACAGACACTATATATCGCCACCCACCATACATAGACACTTTGTATGTGTGGTGACGGATAAAGAATACAAAGTATCACCACCCCTATTCATCCTATGGGTGTCATAAGAGGCGACTAAGGGGCAAACTACTCAACAACATCATTGAAAAGAGAAGGAAATTAAGAGAAAAAAATCATATGTTTAGCCTGAGTGATACAGAAGGCCATAATCTCCGCCTAAAAAAGCGTAAAGCCTAAAAAAACTGTGGATGTGAAGTCACTAGATTTACTTATTACTGTTCTCGAAGCGCAACAGAATTGAATTTCTCTAAAACGAGTTTTGAAATTGGTTCCATCAATAAGAGTTACTGATTTGAAGTTTTCAAATCACACCTTATTCAATTATTCCTTAATCTCGACAGAGAAAGTACAAAATGAATGCTATTTCTTTCTTATTGGAAATAATCTATTACAGTACTCTGATATATCTAGATCTCATTTCAGACTAAAAGATATTTTAAAGGTTGAACGACTTTCAAATTACTGAGTTAAGTAAAATATTTGTCTTTGTTTGAATCGTGTTTTGAAAATACTTAGTAGAGATGCATGTTTGATTGAAAATCAGTAATGCGAAAAGTTATGTGCTTTGAAAAGGTGTATTAGCTTTGTAGATTTTACAAGGTGAAGTACTGCAAGTTACGGATTTATAAATATATTCTATGTAGA
The DNA here is from genome assembly GCA_932526445.1 of Phragmatobia fuliginosa. Lineage (NCBI taxonomy): Eukaryota > Metazoa > Arthropoda > Insecta > Lepidoptera > Erebidae > Phragmatobia > Phragmatobia fuliginosa. The sequence continues at coordinate 13,241,325 of OW052079.1, read as the reverse complement.
ACTAAACCTGGAAATTTAAATTTATCGTCTTAAATTTTAAATTCGACTATCTTGATGGATAGTGTTAGCGTTAGAGTTAGCGTATGAGATGTAAGAGGTCTCGGGTTTGATTCCCGGGTCAGACCAAATTTTTATGTGATCTGCAAATATTTGTTTCGGCGTTCGGGTGTTTTCTATGTATAAAATGTATGTATTTACAAAAATAAAGTAAACATGTATTTATATCAGTTGTCTAGTACCCATAGTACAAGCTCTGCTTAGTTTGGGACTAGATAATGTTGGTAGTCGTCCGAAAATGTTTATTTATTTAAATCTAAGTTGGATATGTAGATTTACTATATTTAATAATTGTATGTAACGACTTATTTAACATATTCACAGTCCTATGATCCCGTTATGGGCTCACGTAATGTGTATGGCTCTAAGTCTGTGAGCCCACATTGGGCTCACACCTATTAAGTAACTTGTTCTTATTTTTTTTTCACGGACGTATCAGTTAAGTCTTTTAAGTTTTAGGACTTGAGGCCAAGGTATTTGTTGTGTGAAAATCACCAATACAATCAATACAAATCAAAACAATACATAGTCAATAACTGTTTGGACTTATGTAATAGTTTTTAATATTGTATGGGGACTGTGAAGGTGTTAAGATGCCCGGCGGCGACTGGATGCGTTAACCGTAGTAACCGACAGTAGACCGGGCATTGTGGTATGCCTTCACAGAGGCCCATGTTTAGCAGTGGACTGCAACGGGCAAATGATAATGACGATGATTTAATGTAAATTAAAGATTGATGATAATGAACCGTGTGGTGACGGATTAAGAAAAGTGTCACCACCCCTATTCATACCATGGGAGTCGTAAGAGGCGACTAAAGGAAAGGAGAATAAGCAGCTGACATCACTGCCAAGAGAAGGAAAACTTTTAACAAACCCTATACCAACCCGTCTGGCCAGCGTGGTATAGTAGGCCCAAAACCTCCTTTATAAGGAGAGGCCCATGTCCAGCAGTGGAATGTTAAAGGCTGTTGATGATAATGATGATAATGGAGCCCTAACAGTGAAGTGGCCTTCGGTGATTGGAAACAATGACCGGGGTAAGCAACGACGGCGCGGTCGGAGGCCTTTAAAACCACTTTTGGAGTTCACAACATATAATGAATAAAGCATCACCTTATTATTTATCCTGCAAAGTAATAATAAACATGTTTTTATTTCCCTGTAAAATCTAAAATAACTTATTCCTGTAACTTATCAGTTTTGTATTCATCAGTTTAAATTTATTGGCAATTCACCGTTGCTCGATGAGCGATGAAAATATCTAATACATTCATTTGAAGCAGGCTTAATATAAGGTAATGTAAAGGTCACCCTTTGTTAATACTTCATTTATATTCCATTTTCATACCTTCACTTAACGTGCTATTTTGTTAATCAAGTTTCTAGTCTAGAACAGGCTTAGGCTCCTTATAACAAAACAAATAAATTAACAAGTATCCAAAATAACTGCCTTGTTAGTCTAGTGTTTAGCGTATGCGGCTACCGATCAAGAGGTCTCGGGTACAATTCCCAGGTTGGGCCAAAAGTTTGTATGATCTACAAATATTTGATTGAGTGTTTTCTATGTATAATATGTATGTATTTACAAAAAAAGTACATATATGTGAATCTCATATCAGTACAAGCTCTGCTTAGTTTGGGACTACATGGAGTTTTATTTGTATTATATCCAAAATTTACATTACTCAAGTTCTTGATAGCAAACTTTCTCGAAATATGACGCCTTGGGAATGTTTGTACGAAGTTGCGTGACGGCGTTAATTTTGTGTTGAACGCATATGTAAATTCAGATTTAATAAGGATTTCTTTATTAGAAAAGTTAATTACGAAACTTGAAACTTTGTAGACATCTTTTCAAAATATATATATTAGTGTTTGCAATTTCTTTTGTATATCTGTAATCTTCATAGTTAATGATAAAGTCACAACATATTAAAGTAACATATTAGTTTGGAATTATTGGACTATCCGTTACGGATCATTTTTTTAAACGACTTCAAAGAAGGAGAAGATTCATGTTCAGATTATTGTTCTCATCTTTGCGATGGTCCGCGCAGTACTTGCTTGACGCTCTCGATAGGTTGCCACCGAGCCACCGAGTTTCTCGAGCCCTTGCAGTTGCGAGGTCCTTCAAGCGGGGCGTGAAGAAGCATCTGACTAGGCCGCCATAGTGTGGGTCACCGTGTTGCATTGACGTGTTGCGTTGGTAATGAGGACGGTGGCCACCACTCTTGGATTCTGCTTAAGCTTTCCATCACGCTGAGCAAAGTCCTTTGGCAGCAATAAATAAACAAAATTAAAAAAAGGTTTCTTAATTCGACTATATTTTTTTTATGTTTATTACCTCAGAACTTTCGATTGGGTGAACTGATTTTGATGATTATTTTTTTATTTAAAAGCTAGTACCTCCTATGATAGGATCCTGGAGAAATCGAGGAGACTCCTCAAATATAATAGGCCTACCTGAAACGATTTGGGTACTTGGAATCGTTTTCTTCGAAGTTCGTTTCTTTTTTGTTAAAATTATTTAATGATTCATTGAGTTTAAGATTGAAAGGAAATGACTATAGTAGTGACTATATTGACCGAGTGACTATATTCTTAACTAGGGGACGTCAAGATAAATTCGTAATCTGAAGGTCATAAAGTTACCTAATAAGTCTTTTTTACAAAGAGCCAATTTGGACGGTTATTTGGGAGTTGATGGCCTTAGAACTCAGGGTCGTTGGCAGTTTGAGTTTGACAGACGATGAATCTGTCGATCGTGGGTTTGAGTCCCACTAAAGATCAATTTTTGTATATTGTGATATTGTATAATATAATATGCATTTAGAAGCATGTAACTATGTTTAATAGAAGCCTAGTTGTTATAAAACGAGCTCTGCCTAGCAATAGTTGTTGACTCCCGTAACAATAATTCTTGATTCAAACTCAGCTCTTTAGTTTTAAGATATAACCTAGTAATAACAAAAATAACTAGTACACAAATATTCTATGCCAGTAGTACACGAGTCAGCTAGTAAATTTAATTTGCGATCACAACTTCGTCCAATTTTAAAGTAAATAGCCAATTTATGAACCAATTAGCTGCCAAACAGACATTGCCATGTTTGAATTTCTATAAATTTATTTGTATTCATTCTAAATTTACTGCAAATAGATTTCATAGTGTAAATTAATATTAGAATACTAGCTGATACCCGCATTTATTGTTGTAAATCACGAGTACCGACAAGACCATTTTTTTTATAGTTTTGGACATCTTACATACAACGTCATCTAGCCCGAAACTAAGCAGAGCTTGTATTATGGGTTGTCAGGCAATTGATATAAATACATAAACATACTTTTTTTTCGTAAATACATACATATTATACATAGATAACAAATTAGTAAGTTATCTTTATATATATAATTCTTGTGTGAGTGTTGGTACGAAGTTCGCTGGGTCAACTAGTATTATATAAATATTACAAACGGACACTTCAATTAGTTTTTTTTTAGTTTCTTTTGAAGCAGTCGCGAATATAATAATTAACCTTGCTTCTGTACCGTTCAGTACAGTACAAGTTATTATTGAAAACTTACTCATTAGTCATGGCATTATGCCTCTGTGGTTTTTGTTATTATGATTGTTCTTGTACATTATTTATTTATATATATTTATATGGGCGCAGTAAAATGAATCCTATCCTTTATAGAAGCGCCATCGAGTTCCATTGAATGCTCACGAACGAACTAAAATTTTAATAAGATCTTGCTGAAACACAGAGAAAAAAAAATAGTTTAAAAAAACTAAATAAATAAAATCAGAAAATAATTTTAATGTCACAAAGCGTGGGTAGCTTTCTGAAAATATTTCAATGACGTCGCGTCACGCTTTTTAAAACTATTTTTTTTTGAGAGACTACAAAAGACCATTTTTTTAAAATTTTATTTTTCATATTACTGTATTGTCATCGGTCTTCGATAAATTTAAACGGCCAGATTTCGTTCAAACTTTGTAAAGTTTGAACGAAATCTGGCCGTTTAAAATAGGTCAAAATCGCACAAGGACTCGGTTACAAACATATAGGTGAAGCTAATAAAAGGGTGTAAAAAAATTGAATAAAATCTTTGTAAATTTCATTTTGCACTAAACAGGCTATATCAGACAAGGTAGATACTTCTAACTTGTGTATTGTGTAGCCCCCCCCCCCCCCCCCCCACAAAATATATCATGAATTATGTAGCAATGAAAGCTTGCAAGTTTATCTCTTTCTCATTTTGAGGACGATATGAATCCATTTAAAAATGTAACACAATTTAAAACATTCAAGGGTAATTAAAAATGTATTACACCATTCATTTGAATAATGCTTTGCCTAAAATGAAGCCGTTTTACCTCATGTACGCGTTGAAATTTTAAGGGTTTTAATTATTTTTACCATTATACCCTTTTGGATGCTGTATTGTGGTTCTAAAGGGTAGGTACCCCATTTATATGGAAATAAGTGATTAGGGTTGTGTTAAAAGTATCAAGTACCGCGTGGAATTTAGTAGGGAAAGTATTGCAGGTGGGATATTAATTTCTGGCTGTCATTTAATTAACATCCTTATAAATATTCTAAGTGGACAAGGGCTTAAAACGTTGGACAAAATGTATTAATGTTTCAAAGTACAGATTCGTGTCCTTAATTTCATTAAAGTATTCAGAATATAATTTATACTTTCGATTGTCAGCTCCTGGTGAAACTTGTCGAAATACACCTTTCATTAGCATTTTTTTCACATAACCTCAAATCGACTGTGAAAAATTTAAAAAAAGCAAGTTATTGGTTTTTTAAGTTCATTGAATTGTGGAAATAAATACAATTGAGTTTACTTTCAAAAGTGTATATTAAGAATAACTTATATTCTCAAAATAAAATCATTGATATTAATGCTCTAATTATGTCTCAATAACTACAATTAACTGTTTTTGTGTTTCGTTTCGTCCCTCGTTGTCCGTGTGGTGACAGATTAATACGGATTGTAACCATCACTATTTACTGATTATTCCATGGGTGTCGATGTCGTAAGAAATGACCAAGGGAAGAAATTAACTGTAACTGCATGACACCCTTAGTCGACTCTTATGACACCCATGGAATGAATAGAGATGGTGAACTACCGTATTTGACTCTGATATCCCAGTAATGACGGCCTCCCTGGTGCAGTGCTTTTATATGCAACTGCTGTGCTTGAGGTCTGAGGTTCGATTCCCAGGGCGGACCAAATTTCTGAGTGCTTCGCAAATATTTCTTTGGGAGCTTGTTTCCTATGTATAATATGTATGTATTTACAAAAAATAATATGTGTATGTATTTATATCAGTTATTTAGTACCTCTGATTCAAGCTCTGCTTAGTTTGGAACTAGATGGCTTTGTGTGTAAAATGTCCGAAATAATAATTTTATATTTATTATTTATTTCCATTCATTCACTATAAAAATTATCCCAAAGTATACAAAATATAGTATTTATTTAGCTTGCCATTGCTTTCAAAAATTTCTATTCTTAACCCCCAGAGCTGCCCCCAAGATTCTCTACAACAACCGATCATGTTCTGCCCACATCATCCAACGTTTTCCTGCGTGATCTTCATCAGATCATAGGGTCAAATTGTAAGTCGGCCTACCCACGCTTCGTCTTCCAGTACGAGGTCACCACTCCAGAACTTATTAGCTGCATCGGCCGCCTTGTGTACTAACCAAGTAAGCTTGGTAACCGTCACTAATCATAAATCGGTTCACTAATAAATATTTTGATTACGGTTTTACCATGTGGTTGTAAAAATATCTTTATTACATGTAAATTGAGTTTATTTTCATTTGACCCATGTAGCCTATATTTTATCACATAAATTGACATCACTTTGATGGTTGTACGTCAATTATTTTTCGGGGAAATGGGAAAGTAAATTGTGTATTTTTTGTAACGTATTCTGCGGAACGGAACTGCCTTATTGGTCTAGTGGTTGGCGTATGCGACTGCTGATCGAAGGTCTCGGGTTCGATTCCCGAGTCGGACCAAATATTTGTATAATCTGAAAATATTTGTTTTGGAGTTTAGGTGTTATCTATGTACATTATGTATATATTTACAAAAAAAGCGTAAATGTAATTATGTCAGTTGTCTTCTACACATAATGCAAGCTCTGATTAGTTTGGGACTAGATGATTTTGTGTGTCAGATGTCCGAATAAATATATATATTTATGTAACGTACGTTTCTTTAGTTATAATTTTCATAGGAAATGAGTTACATTACATGAATAACATGACAAATAATGTATTAGACTCTGTACGGTCATTATGTTATCTCTACGTGCGGTCGTGCGACTGTGAGCTGGAAATGACAACATTCTTCTTTCTCAATCTTCACAGATAGTATAGTGAGCGATGAATGAATGACTAAGTGACACATACACTACAACCCTTTCACTAGGAATAATTAAGTTTTTTGCAAGAGGATTGAAAAACGTGTGTGAAACAGACACAAAGAATACTCTGACCCAAAATAGCAATTTGTGCATCATACAGAGACAAAACCTTATTTGGACAATTCCTATCTTAATCTCTTTCTCTTTTTCATATATGAAAAGGCATTAGAAATAAACATTCTGTGTCGCAGGGTACTTTACTAATATTCATAAGACGGACAAAAAAGATACTCAGACTCAGAACAATTATTTTTGGATCACACAAATAGTTGTCCTTAAACTGAACCTACAACACTTGGCACATTAGAAAGCGTAAGTAACCACTTAAACCACTAGGCCAACCGTGCAGTTAAAACGGGCGAATCCATAACATACAGTAACAAGCGGCGAGTGGACCACTTAATCCGTTACGTCATCCCTGCAGTCAAGCTGTTATTGCGAACGCTTTAAGAATAAGAATTAACCCGTATAATATAAGTGCACTGAAATTACTCCATCCAAAATGATAAAGGAAGCCAGGACGAAGCGAATGAGTTAGTAACTGACGCAATTTATATGTAAATAAAACTGTTGAGTAAAAAATTGACGGGTCCCCGAAGGGGTGTTTAAAACACCAGGTGCGCTTAAAGCGCTTGAGTGTTGCGTCACATACTTCACCTATATTAATGAGATACCTACATTGTTTCAAGAATATTAATGACACAACTTTTTGGTGTATATTTTTGGAGAATTTCTTGGCTGTGTTATAGAGAATATTTTAAGTATATAAATATAAATATAAATATTTTTGGACATCTTACACACAACATCATCTAGTCCCAAAGTAAGCAGAGCTTGTGTTATGGGTACTAAACAACTGATGTAAATACATAAACATACTTTTTTTTTGTAAATACATACATATTATACATAGAAAAACACCCAGACTCAGAAACAAATAATTGTGGATCACACAAATATTTAGTCCGACCCGGGAATCGAACCCGAGACCTCTTGATCAGCAGCCACATACGCTAACCACTAGACCAACAAGACAGTCCAGGCAGTATGGTTGTTTTGTAAGTGTAAAGAAAAAATATCGATTAAAATGTTAAGTATGTTTTAGTTAAAACCTCTCTCATTAATGGAGAGGCACCGTAAGGACGAAGTTAAAACCTATTATAAGTCAATTGGTGACGGATTAAGAATACAGAGTGTCACCACCCCTATTCAGCCCACGTGGGTGTCGTAAAAGGCGACTAAGGGATAAACTACGCAAGACAACATCAATGCAAAGAGAAGAAAACTTGAAACCAACCCTATACCATCCCGTCTGGCCAGCGTGGTATAGTGGCCAATACCTCCTTTTCAAGGAGAGGACTATGTCCAGCAGTGGACTGTTAAAGGCTGTTGATGATGATGATGATGATAAGTCAATGGAAACACAACTGTATATTATTTATTTTAAGTTTATTTTATATAGTTTCAACTGACCTTTGTCTGCAATGAAATCTTGCAGGTTAAATTTAATCCACTCAACGGTTTCTGATTTATCTAAAATTTTGCACGTATAATATGTTTATTGCGTGATAATGCAATATTATAAAAATCTCATTCTGGAGCTATCAGGTGGCCATACTTTTGCAATAAAGCGATACAACCACTTCGAATTTGGGCTCGTTGGATTTGTTTTTACTAAAGTTTTTATTGTTGCTAAAGCCTTTATATCGTACACCTGGTTTTTGCTTCGATTCCGAGAATGTTATTATCAAGCGAAAATTTCTTACGCAATAGAAAATTATGATTAATTTACATCTGAGACATAATATTTGAAGGTTAGACATTTAAGTTTAAGAAATACTTAAAACTTTGTTAAAATGGTTATTGTTTACTTTATTTACTTTACCCCTATTTTACAAACATAGACTTCAAAGTTGTAAATCTAGATTTAATTTAATTCCAGCTTAAATTTTATCAAAAGTTTACTAAGCTTTTCATTTGATCTTGAAACTTTAAAAGTCATTTTTTTTTCAAGTTTGTTTACTAAAATATCGAAACAGACACTCATGTTTTCACTGTAAACGGGACTTATTCGCGATAATATTATAAAGGTTACGATACCTTTTATTCCCGTCTACCCGTGACTACGAGCGGTATACGCCGTTCGAAACGTCGTAAAATAGAAGGTATCGTAACCTTGAATATGTGTAAAAGTCGCGAAAGTCTAAAAACAGTTATCGAAACTTATCTTATCGCACATGTTGTTCAAAAGCGCACTTAATGTCTTGAGGCATTCTCTCCCAGTCAGTCTTCTGGGGATGTAGAAATACGATGAGGTAGGTCTATGCGCCTACTAGAGAGAATAGAGAAATAGCAACATATTTCTACCATACTCGTGTGACTGCCTCTTTGGTCTAGTGGTTAGCGTATGCGACTGCTAATCAAGAGGTCTCGGGTTTAAATCCCGGGTCGGGCCAAAAAGTGTTTTTTGGGTTTTCCAGCAGCCACGAGTTTGAAAGTTTGGCGGGAGATTCACGCCCGTGCCTCGGAGAGCACGTAAAGCCGTCGGCCCCGGTGTTCATGATCATCTATGGCAATCGTTTTTTGGAAGTCAGTGCCCTCAAATATCCTGACAACTAGTACAATCATCGAATTTTAGTTCTCCCTTTGAGTTGCGGAGGTCCGATGCCAGTCGCTCCGTAGAAAAACTGAAATTCAGATAAAACTGGTTGAACTAGTAGCCGACCCCAAATAAACATGGGAATAAAGGCTAGGAAAATGACTCGTAAGTATGTCATAAACTTTTATTACATATAACTAATATCATTTTCAATTATTTTTTATTTTGATCACGTGGCTGAGTGACATGAAACAAGAGAATAGAGAAATAAAATAGAAAACGCAAAACATTTGCAACTTGGTAAGGGGGCTGGCCTGTGGACTCCTAAACTTCGTTTGCAATCAAGAACCCGTTTATCCCAGCGTTTATCACGGCTTATATAGCTAACCCATTTCTACTTCAGCTTGCTAAACCTGTGGGCTATATCGCTGACAATATATTACATACTACTAGCTAATGCCCGCGGCTCCGCTCGCGTTTTAGAGGTGTGAAAAATAGATGTTGGCCGATTCTCAGACCTACTGAATATGCATATAAAGTTTCATAAAGATCGGTCAAGCCGTTTCGGAGGAGTATGGCAACGAAAACTGTGACACGAAAATTTTATATATTAGATAATATCATCATCGTCATCAACAGCCTTTAACAGTCCACTGCCTTGTTGGTCTATTGGTTAGCGTATGCGGCTGCTGATCAACAGGTCTCGGGTTCGATTCCCGGGTCAGACCAAATATTTGGGTAATCCACAAATATTTGTTTCGGAGTCTGGGTGTTTTTCTATGTATAATATGTATGTATTTAAAAAAAAAAGTATGTTTATGTATTTATATCAGTTGTTTAGTACCCATAACACAAGCTCTGCTTACTTTTGGGACTAGATGATGTTGTGTGTAAGACGTCCAAAATATTTATTATTATTATTCTCTTTATTTGATAATATTTACATATAAATTACATTTTTAAATATAAATATAAAAAATACATTTAAAAATATAAAAAATAGTAGACCACCGACTTCGGGTACAGGGACCAAGAAACCGGTGGTTAGGACTCCAAAGACAGGAACCTCCTCACTATACGTGCCGTGTCAAGGAGGACCGCCTTCTGCATCAGACCCTTGATCCAGCCGTGCAACGTGAGCCTCTTAAGGTGTTGGTCGAGGCTCTTGGCTATCAAACCATGAACAGAAACGACTATCGGAACAATGATCGCCGAGTCGACATTCCACATATCGACAATCTCGTGAGATAAATCCAAATATTTTATTTGTTTTTCTTTTTCAACCTTCACGAGATTCTCGTCATGAGGAACAGCGATATCGATAATCATTATTATTATTATTATTACTGCTGGACATAGGCCTCTCCTTGAAAAGGAGGTATTGGGCTACTATACCAAGCTGGCCAGACGGGTTGGTATAGGGTTGGTTTCAAGTTCCCTAAGTTGGTGGGAACTGCCTCTGCCCCAGGGCGACTTCTGCCCAATTTGGGCGGGGCCAGTGTCCCCACTAGGCAGCTGTACACGGGGGTTGTCCGGTCAATGGCACTTTATGGTGCACCGGTGTGGGCGGCGGCTCTGTCCGCCCAGAATAGGGCGCGCCTCTGGCGCCCCCAGAGGGTATTGGCGGTCAGAGCCATACGCGGATACCGCACCTTATCTACCGAGGCGGTGTGCGCCTTAGCCGGAACACCCCCGTGGGATTTGGAGGCGGAAGTGCTCGCCGAAGTTTATCGGCGAGTGGCTGACTTCCGGGCGGAGAGCGGATTTCGCCCTCCGCCCGAGGACGTGCGCGAGTGGCGCGAAGCCGCTCGCCGAGCCACCATGCTGAGATGGTCGCTCCGGCTGGAGACCCCACGCGCTGGCTTCGCCGCCGTGGAGGCTCTTCAGCCGGTCATCGAGGAGTGGGCAGGGCGGCAGCACGGGACCCTTTCCTTCCGGCTGACGCAGGTACTTTCCGGGCACGGTTGCTTCGGAAAGTACCTTCACTCGGTCGCTAGGAGGGAACCGAGTCCCACCTGCCACCACTGCGACTGCAGTGAGGACACGGGCCAGCACACGCTGGCGGTCTGCCCCGCTTGGGCGGCGCAGCGCCGGGTCCTCACTGCAGTCATCGGAGGGGATCTCTCGCTGCCGGCCGTCATAAGATCGATGGCCGGCAGCGACAGTTGTTTTACCGCGGTCGCAACCTTCTGCCAGGACGTAATCTTGCAGAAGGAGGTGGCGGAGAAGAATCGGAGAGAACGAATCGGACCCGATCCGCCGTCGGCGCCCCGGGCGGCGGAGGCGCGCATACCTGCGTCTCATGCCGCCCCGAGAGTAGCCGCGGATGGGCGGGACGGGTTTCCCGTCCGTCCGCAGTAGAGGCCAACCGCGAGGGGGCGGCGTCCGCGTGTGACCGGACGTTGCCCAATTAGAGAGTACACAGTTGAGGTGGTGCCCGCAACAGTGCGGGCAGGCGCCGGTTGGAGTCCAGAAGGAAATCCCCTCCCTGGACTCCTTCCAATACAAAGGCGCAGAGAGGGTCACACCGTGTGGTTTTAGTCGGTTCGAGTCCGACACACCACCCCGCCGTAACCCCCGACGGGGTGACGGTCCACGGGGATTTCCACACGTTAAAAAAAAAAAAAGGGTTGGTTTCAAGTTTTCCTTCACTTTGCATTGATGTTGCCTTGCGTAGTTTTATATTATAATATAGATATACCTAATGTTATAACTAAATGATATCTAGTCGGATGTTAGGGTTGTCATCGTACTGTCAATCCGTTTCGAAAAATTCGAAGTACTTTTAGGGCCACAGCACACTAGCTACTTTTAGCATCGGCAATCGGTAACTAGTCGCTTATTAGAATCCAAATACGGCGACCCAACGCTCTACACCGCACACTTAAAAACCCCAAACGCTTGAGATTGAGTCGCTTTTTAGAAGCGCGACACAGCAACTGAACGCTACTCTCCTCACACATTCGGATGCCGGTAGCATCGATTTGGCATCTGAGTAGACGCTAAAACGCGCGTTCCAGTGAGTAGCTAGTGTGCTGTGGCCCTTACTGGCATTTATGAGCGTTTGTAGACTGTTTAAAGGTGCCACAAAGCCTACTGCTTCCATAGTCGGGGTCATGTTAACGCCATCTATCGGCGTTAATAAAACGACAACGATCGCGACGCGACGAACTTCACTCACATCTTGTTACTCGCTTATTCATAATGTTATGGAATACATGTTAAATTCATTTGTTATTAAATGTATTGAAAATCAATAACAAACGTATATCATTGAAGAGCAATGCAATTACGAAAGGATCCTGGCCTCAACAACAAGAATAGACTTGCTTTAAAATAATCAAATTAATTAAAAAAGTAAAATAAAAAGTTGGCAACGAGTTATCATTCAACCACAAAACAACTAAAGAAAGACTGTAGCACCATTCTTACTCACAATTAAATAAAATCTCAAAATGTTCAAGTCCACTTACCGACGACGTCGAGTCTTAGAAAGATGCTAGTGGGGGGGTGTGATGACACTTGACACTCGTAGATTCCGGCGTCGCGTTTCTGAACGAATCTCACTTTCAACGTCCAGTCCTGGGGAGGAAATACGTTTGAAAATACATAAACTAGCAATAGTCGTATACTTTTGGCCAAAGAATTAGAACTACGGGGTGTTATAAGTTTGACGTGTCTGTGTATGTGTGTCTGTGAGTGTCTGTCTGTGGCATCGTATCTCCCGTTCGGATAAACCGATATTGTTTTTAGGGTTCCGTAGCCAAATGCCAAAAAACGGAACCCTTATAGATTCGTCAAGTCTGTCTGTCTGTCTGTCTGTCTGTCTGTCTGTCTGTCTGTCTGTCTGTCTGTCTGTCCGTCCGTATGTCACAGCCAATTATTTCCGAAACTATAAGAGCTATACTGTTGAAATTTGGTCAGTCGATGTATTCTGTGAACCGCATTAAGATTTTTATATAAAAATAGAAAAAAAACAATACATTTTGGGGGTCCCCATACTTGGAACTGAAACTCAAAATTTTTTTTTTCATCAAACCTATACGTGTGGGGTATCTATAGATAGGTCTTCAAAAATGATGTTGAGGTTTCTAATATAATTTTTTTCTAAACTGAATAGTTTGCGCGAGAGACATTTCCAAAGTGGAAAAATGTGTGTCCCCCCCCCTCTAACTTCTAAAGTAAGAGAGTCATAAAACTAAAAAAAATATATGTTGTACATTACCATGTAAACTACCAACGAAAATTAATTTGAACGAGATCTAGTGAGTAGTTTTTTTTTTTTATACGTCATAAATCGTAACACGCAATATACCTTTCATCCAATCAATACACTAGTATAAAAACATCGATGAAAGTTACAACGAACTACAAGAACTTTTATATGATGTTACTTGCTGGTACGGAACCCTTCATGGGCGAGTCCGACTCGCACTTGGCCGCTTTTTTTTAATTTTTTTGTTTCAAAGGTGAATTAGTAGGGAGTGTCTTAGACATGTTTCAAGGAAATCGGTCTAATTTTTTTAATTTTAAATTTCACTTGTTTATTTGTATTTAGTCGTTTGATACTAGTGACAACTGACTCTGATACCAGGCTGTATTTTAAGGACTGTAGTAACTCATAGAATAACATGGTAGGGAGTAGGCATACCCAGCCGTTCCTTTCTATCAAATCATAACCCTAATGGGCGTACCTATGCATTACAGTATAACACTTTCATGACACAGAATGTGTTTATTTGAGTGAAATTTCAATTTATTATATTTATACAGAATGTCCCAGAAGTCGACGCCAAACCGGAACCGGGTGATAGTCGTTTTAGTAATCAGAAAAACTTTTTTTGAAATAAAAAAAGAATTGCAATGTTCCAGAATTCAAGACTAATTTTTTTTTCTGATAACTACTATGACTTGGGGTTTCATCCAGTTCCGGCTAGGCGTCGACTTCTTAGACATCCTGTTTGTGTGAGTTCATATTGACCTGGAAATTCTTTTTATATAGTTTGAGTATTAAATATGTATGTCTTAAGATTTCCCCTACAGAAAAATGTTAGCCTGTTTTCTATAGGAAATAGACGCTAAAGCCACTCCATAGTAACCACTTTGATTTATCAATGATAGTCACATTTCAACTTATACCTTCACACTTTAACGCTCCTAAGAGTTTAGTTTGACAATAATAATAATCTACCCGTGACTACGAGCGGTATAACTCGCTCGAAACGTCGGAAAGTGGAAGGAATCGGAACCTTTTTAACTTGTCTCGAATAAGTCCTGTTTACAGCAAAAACATGAGTATTAAATAATATTAATTTATTAATCGTTTATTTGCCAGAATGTACGTGTACAAAGTTTGATTATAAAATTAAATTAAATATGATTTAAATGGTAAATCCTACCAGTACACATGGAATGCTAATATAGTAGTATAATAATAATAGTCCGGTACATTTGACATGAAACTCATTAAATCGCAAATATGTAGGTAAGTAAATTAAATATCGCATGCAATGCCAAAAATATCAATTCGGAATAACAACAAAGGAAATTAAAATATCGTCATATTATTTCGAAAATATCTGGCTGCCTTGTTGGTCTAGTGGTTAGCGTATGCGGCTGCTGATCAAGTGGTCTCGGGTTCGATTCCCAGGTCGGACCAAATATTTGTGAGGTCCACAAATATATGTTTCGGAGTCCGGGTGTTTTCTATGTATAATATGTATGGATTTACAAAAAACGTATGTTTATAAATCTATATCGGTTGTTTAGTACCCATAATACAAGCTCTGCTTAGTTTAGGATAAGATTATGTAGTGTGTAAGATTTCTAAAATATTTACTTATTTATTTATCTAAAAGTTTAATTCACTTTAGCGTGCAGGGGATGGGTGTGCATCGAACGAGTGGTGGAACATTCTATACGCACTGTGCTCCATCATGCCAGAGACAAAAGATAAATTATACTTTTCTTCACCTTCTTTCCTAATTAAAAAATGTTCATGGATATTGTCTATGTCAAATGAATAAAAATGATGTAAAAAATAATAATGCCAATATTCTATAAAATTACAAAGTCTATTTATTACATTTTGTGATAAATGTTTATGATTAAATTATTTTGTAAAGTATACACAACTTTGTACATATTACAATTCTCTTCTAATTCCAACTTTGTTTGTGTAAATATAACAGAGAATGTGAGTTTGTGTGTTTGTTCGTTACGCTTCTGTTTATAATGGTTTAACAAGAGTTTTGTACCGTTGATAGGACGTTGAGTAATTTAAATGTGGACAGGGATGAATCCTCTTTTGTGCAAATATTTAGCGACCACAAAATGAGGTCGGACCCAAAACATTTTTGTTGAC
Source organism: Phragmatobia fuliginosa (assembly GCA_932526445.1). Lineage (NCBI taxonomy): Eukaryota > Metazoa > Arthropoda > Insecta > Lepidoptera > Erebidae > Phragmatobia > Phragmatobia fuliginosa. The sequence continues at coordinate 13,225,839 of OW052079.1, read as the reverse complement.
CAAAATGTGTATGTTCATAAAGAAATACATTTTATAATGTTGTCAGAGATTTGTATAAAGACATACATAAACGTTTCCATGGGTTTTGTTGTTATTCGGATTAAAGGTGGAATGTTAAAGTAAAAATAAAAATTGTAAGTACATTTTGTAGCCTTCTTGAAATTCTTTCATTGTTGCTGTACAAGAACTGAATGCCCCGTTGTTCTGGCGGTTAGCGGATGTAACTGTTGAGCAATAAGTCTCAGGTTCGAACCTCGAGACGAGTTGTTGCTGGGTGTTTTCTTACAACAAATTCTTTATAACATCACGGAGTATGAAAACATAATAGATTTTTTTAGAAATATTTTCAGAAAGCACCACACGCTTTGTTCATCAACAGCCTTTAACAGTCCACTGCTGGACATAGGCCTCTCCTTAGAAAGGAGGTTTTGGCCTACTATACCACGCTGGCCAGACGGGTTGGTATAGGGTTGGTTTCAAGTTTTCCTTCTCTGTGCATTGATGTTGTCTTGCGTAGTTTATCCCTTAGTCGCCTTTTACGACACCCGCGGTATGAATAGGGGTGGTGACACTCTGTATTCTTAATCCGTCACCACACGGACAAATCCGTCACCACACGGACACGCTTTGTTACATTACAATTATTTACTTACTTACTTTTTTAAACTATTTTTTTTCTAGGCTAAAAAACTAATTAGTTTAAAAAATTTTTTTTAGTTTTTATTTCAAATTAGAGTATTGTCTTCGGTTCTGGATAAATCTACAAAGTTTGAACGAAATCTGGTCGTTTAAAATGGGTCAAAATCGCACCCAAAGGAGTCGGCTACAAACAAACAAACTGGTGAAGCTAATATAAAGCGTGTAAAAATGGTAGTGTTTCACATTAAGCCGTCGTCGGTCCCGATTGTCAAGAACACAGCCTATGGCAATCGTTATTGGGAAATCAATGCCATTAAATATATCGACAATAAGTTTAAACTTTGAAGTTCTAAAAACTGATATTCAGGTAAAACTGATTGATCTAGTAGTCAACCCCATATAAACTTATGAATAATAAAAGCTAGGAAGATGATATGACAGCTTAAATATTTTATGCCAAAATTCCAATTTCCTTACTATAAAACGGCCAGAGTTATCAGATGACCTAAATCTCTTCCAATATTTCCGTTATGCGGAAACAAATATCTCGGAAGTAAGTTTTTTTATCTATTACAGCTTGTAGAACTTGAAATATATTCTAGGAATCCTTAGGGAAATTATCGCAAAAGGAGATCCAAGCATCTTGTTATAATATCGCTACGTGATTATGCCAAGGAGTTTGAAGACTCTCACTTGCCAGATGCTGAAGTAAGTGATATTTTTATCTGTTCATAATTGACGTTATTGCATAAGTTTATTATGGTAGGTAATAAGAAAGTGGTAGTATTGTAAGTGCCGGTAAAATGTTTAATATCAGAATAGTAATGGTTAATTTTATAGTAGGGTATAAGTTTGACTTTGACTGCCTTGTTGGTCTAGTTGCTTCTGATCAAGATTCGAACCCTGGGTCGGATCAAATGTTTGTGTGATCCGCAAATATTTGTTTCAGAGTCTGGATGTCTTCTATATATAATTTGTATGTGTTATGTAAAAAGTATGTTTATGTATTTATATCAGCCAATACCTGTAATACAACTTTTGCTTAGTTTAAGACTAGATGGTGTTGTGTGTAAAATGTTCAAAATATTTTATACAAGTTATGTGTACCTTCTGCTTCCTAGCTTAATAAGGCTAGGAAGCAGAAGGTACAAATAACATAACAACGGAACTAGTAGCCGACCCCAAATAATATTGGGAATACCTAACTACCTATATGTACGACCAGCTTGTTTATCCGCGTTGACATCTACGGTTATTACTACAAACCGCGAGTAACGCCATAGAGTAAAGCTAATCTAAATAGGCTAGAGCTTAGTCACTCCCTACATCATCAGCAATCTGCAAGTAAAAGTCCCGTCAAAATTGATGCAGTCATTTCAGAGATTAGTCCGAACAAATCCACCGACAAACCGACAAAAAAAATGGTTTGATATAGATACCGAATATAATTTCGTATGTAGTGAAAGGCTATAAATTTGAAATTACAAACAGACACTTCTATTTTATTTAGTTGTATACATTATATTTATAAAAACAATTAAACAAAACTGATCGATGCATAACGTGGCCTTTTTCTAGCACAGAGACTTAGCATAGCCAATCAACGTGGCAATGCTACTAGTCTTTTGGGAATGCTACCAGTAAGCAATGATGCAGTGGAATTTTTTGATGCTTATATTTTATGTAAATATTCAATATTTTGGACATCTGACACACAACATCATTTAGTCCCAAAGTAAGCAGAGCTTGTGTTATGGGTACTAAACAACTGATACAAATACATAAACATAGTTTTTTTTTTTTTTGTAAATACATACATATTATACATAGAAAAACACCCAGACTCCGAAACAAACATTTGTGGATCACACAAATATTTGGTCTGACCCGGGAATAGAACCCGAGACCTCTTCATCAGCAGCCGCATACGCTAACCACTAGACCAACAAGGCAGTCAATAACATTACAACAAATATGCTAATAATGTAAACATTAACAATATGTTTTATTTATTTAGGTGTTTGAATACAGTGCTATACATCCTTACCTCTGAGTGCTGTAAGTGTATGGCCTGGAACCTCTGGTCTGAACTGTACGTCGTCAGGCCAACTGTTAGCAGGTGGTAGTCTTTCCTCCTGATCCATGACACCTAGAACAAAGAAATGATTTGAATCATAATAATAACTAGCTAAGGCCCGTAGTGTTACTCGTGGTTATTTTTGTAAATTGCAAGCAAAGCTAGTCAAAAAAAAATTGTCTAAGTTACTCCTTAGGTCAACAGCTTTCTGCCAGTGAAAGTCTTGTCAAATTTGGTTCAGCTGTTTCAGAGAGAGAGAGAGACAGACGGACAACAATTTTAAAAATTGCTTTTTGGTGCAAGTAATTACTTTCATATGCATTTAGTAAAAAACTGTTAATTTGACACATACATACACTTCAATTTATGTTATTAGATTAGCTTAGATTGCTGAATGTTATTTATTAGATTAGCTTAGATTGCTGAATATTATATACGGAACATTACACTATCGAAGATGTCGGTCTGTTTTGAGGTTGTATTCTTTCATAGCCTTCAAAGAAAAATATATTATGTGTTGAGGAGAAACATTTGTTTCAGGTCTGAGTACCTATAACATCTTAATCATTTTCCTTATTCCCACTGGTTGAGACGGCTACTGGGTCAACAGGTTTCACCTGAATATCAGTTTTTCCAAGAAGCGACTAGTCGGAGTACCCAAATATTGTAAATATAAATATATTTTTGAACATTAAACATGTGTGTAAAGCATTGTGATGCGAACGAGTATCAAACCAAGCGTTCATTGCCGTGTGATTGGAAACAATCACCTAAGGTAAGCATCGGCGGCGCGGTCAGAACTAGATGGTTGACCGTTTGTGGCATGATATGTGATTCGAAGGTCATGTTAAGTAGTCGGTCCCGGTTTTTATCATAAGATAGCAGTCGTGAAGCTTAGTTAGAGACCTTCGGGCGGCGTAAAAACATCCAACGGCAAGATTACGTAGCCACAACGTGTCTTGCCAGTCCCCAACCCGCACTCGGCCAGTGGGAGAGGAGACCCGAGCAGTGGGACATTATGGGTTGTTGATTGATTGATTGATTGATTGATTCATCAAACCAAGCAGAGCTTGTAATTTTCAATCACACGAGTGCATTACTATTACAGTATTTAGTGTACGATCTTGGGTTCCAAGCAAATGTTGGCATGATCAGATGTTACTTACTTGTTTAGTTGTTTTGTGCCCGAAATGTATATTTTTAGTTTTATAAACCGACAAATTCTTCATATAAATATTTAAATAAATAAATATTTCGGACATCTTACACACAATGTCACCTAGTCCAAAACTAAGCAGAGCTTGTAATAAGGGTACTAAACAACTGACATAAATACATAACCATTCTTTTACTTTTGTAAATACATAAATGTTATACATAAAAAACACCCAGGCTCCGGTACAAATATTTGTGGATCACACAAATATTTGGTCCGACCCGGGAGTCGAACCCGAGACTTCTTGATCAGCAGTCGCATAGGCTAACCACCAGACTAACAATATTAATTTGTATACTACAAATTCCATAGTGCAACTATATAAAATATTAAATCATATTATATACAAATTGTTCTTGTAATATATAACTAAGTACAAGCAATGAGATGCCTGACTTGAATACATTCTTGTTAGATAATGATACTTAGGGTGTCCCATATAAAATTGGTACCTATTTTTCCTGCTGCGGGAGCCATTTTGAAAATTTATTTATATAGCCTATGTCACTACCACAATTCTAACAAATTTAAAGACACCTCATATGTCAAAAATCGTAAAGCCGTTTGAGTTGTAGGGTGTGCCAAAAAAATGCATACGCATACGAAAAATGTAACATAACTGACACATTCGGGTAAAATACATCATTACATAAAACTACAAGTATAAACCTATTACCTACAAATATGAACTCCACTTTAACTCTTCTAAAATAAAATTCATTGCACTACAAGTGAAGATATGAATGACTGTACAATTTACTGCACCGCACGATTTACGCCATGTTTGTTCACTACAAAATGCAACATTTCGTCGGCTAACGATGCTATATTTTGTCTTAGTTTCCACGTCTTTTACAACTAAATATGTTACAAGGTAAGTGATACAAAGTAAACTAGGTTTGAAGTAATTTGGAGTACATTATGACCTGTTCCGAGTGGTGCTCGTAACCGCAACAACTGTTGTTAAGCAAGCTGTTATTTCTAGCTGTTAAAGACCAGCGTTATTATAGCTTAGAATAGAATGACTGCACTGCATATCATAAAGGAATTATATTGAATCTAAAATCGGTAATCTGCATCATAAAGTGTCTATATTGTTTGTAACGTAAGGAAGAATTATTTATGACTAGCTTTCGCCCGCGACTCCGCCCGCGTATATGTCGGTTATCGCGGTAAAAAGTAGCCTATGTCCTTTCCCAAGTTCAGTTCTATCTTCATACTAAATTTCATCAAAATCGGTTCAGTGGTTTAGGCGTGAAAGCGTAACAGACAGACAGACAGACAGAGTTACTTTCGCATTTATAATATTAGTAGGGATTAGTATTTTCATTCAATAACTAGCTTGTCCCACGGTCTTCATCATCATCATCATCATCAGCCTATCGTAGTCCACTGCTGGACATATGCCTCTCCAATTGCACTCCACTTGGTTCGATCCTCGGCTTCTCGCATCCAGCTCCTGCCAGCCGTCTTGCGCAAATCATCACTATACCTGGCCTGTCAGTGGACGTCCTACACTACGTTTGCCGAGTCGCGGTCTCCACTAAAGAACCCGTGTGTCCACGTTTCGGCTCCGTATGTCATTACGGGTAGGACGTACTGATTAAAGGTCTTTAGACCCACTGTGTTATCTTGTCTAAAAACTCTTTGCGTGTTACATAGCCCATGTATTGAGAAAAGCCATAGGCTATATATATCATCACGCTAAGATAAATAGGAGCGGAGCACCAATTAAGAATGTTTCAAAAACTGGGATGTTTTTTCCACTTGTGAGCTTCTGCGGCGTATGTTGAGTTTCGCAAAAATCATGTAAATATAAGTCCGCGACAGCATTTATTAAGGTTGGCTCACTATAACCCTATTTATGGGAATAAAATTTGTTTCCGCGGTATACAATTACTTCTTCTTCTTCTCCTTGTTCCTCTCCAATTACTGGAGGTTGGACATCAGCCCTGAAAACCTCACCCTGAAAAAGAGTTCCACGGCGCTCTTGACTCCGGTCCACTCGCGGATGTTTTGAAGCCACGATTCTTTTTTTACGGCCTACTCGACGTTTCCCCGCAATTTTGACCATCACAATGAGTTGCAGTAAATTGTATCTGAAGACATGACCGAGGTAGGCAAATTTTCTTGTTTTGATGGTCTTCATCAACTTGCGGGTTTATCGACACATGTTAGCACCTCAACATTGGAGATTTTCTGAGTCCAGCTGATCGAGAGCATGCGTCGGTAAGTCCACATTTCAAAAGCTTCAATACGTTTACGAATTCGTTTACGTTTTCTTTAATAGTCCAAGCTTCGCAACCATAAAGGGCTATGGGACAAATGTAGTATTGAAGTAGAATAAAATTACGTTTCAGGCTATAAAAGATGCAAGGGTTGTCGAGGTCAGCTAGTCTACATACAAAATTTAATAAAGTCAAATAAACCGAAGAAGTTAATTCCAATTTAAACAGTAAATTCAAACTAACGACCAATAATCATCAAGCAACACTTGATGCCACCATCTAATGTGGATGAAGCGGATTTACATCGTGTAATGCTGCATAATGAAAGCTAATGAGCTCATAATGACATGTTAATGTGCATATCAGTCAAAGTGTCACGAGCGTTGCAGTTTAGTTGATTTCACTTGTTCTGCTGTTTCAAATAAGATTCATTATTGACTGCTCAGTGTTAGTGCGCTGATATGATGATCGTTGTGATAAAACGGTCATTTTAATCGACTTCAAAAAAAAGAAGGAGGTTCGTCGGTTTTTTTTTTGTGTATGTATGTAGCGATAATTTCGTCGTTTATGAACCGATTTCAAAAATTATTTTTGCATTATATTTATATTTTTGGAAATATAAATATAATATATTTATAAATATTTCGAAGATCTTACACACAACGCTATCTAGTCCCGAACTAAACAGAGCTTGTACTATGGTACTAGACAACTGATATAAATATATATATTATACACTTTCCCGAACCTTTAACGATTCGAACCCGAACCCTTAAGCACAGCAGTCGTATACCTTATCACTGCGCCGCCGAGGAAGTCGATTGGTAATGATTGATCAAAAATCTGGTGATTGAAATTCAGAAATATTTAATTCATTATTTCTCAAATTAAGATTTATTTTCCAGTTTCCAACTCAAGGATTTAAAATTCCCCGACGCACCCCGAAAATTATAACTTTCAGCGAACAAAATGAAGGCTTTGACGGAGACTTCGAGATAAATTATTACTACAATTCAACACGTTAATGTTCGACATTTCTTTTTAAAAAGAAGTTTAATTTATATTTATTGCAGTTTAAAGTTTAATTCTAAAAGCTTTCCTAAGATAATGTCTATGAGACTGAATAAAAAATATTACGATTTATCTTAATACAAAGATTCAGTATTTTTTTCTTTATGTTCTTTAGTACTTAGAGAGCTAGCTATTTTTTTTTTTACTAGTATTTGTGGGTATTTTTCATGTCTTTAAATTTTAAAAAGGATTTTAAAATTAATTTTAAAAATGTTTGCATTTTATCGTTTCATTGTACTGTTTGAGTATTATCAGAGTATGTAAAAGGATTTTTGGGATATATAATAGTCTGCCAAAGTGACTCCACTCTGCCTGATGGAAAGCAACTCGGCATTTACAAGTAATGGTCACCATACTTATTACGAATACAGTATATGACTTGCCTTGTTGGTCTAGTGGTTAGCGTATGCGGCTGCTGATCAAGAGGTCTTGGGTTCGATTCCCGGGTCGGATAAAATGTTTGTGTGATCTTTAAACATGTTCTGTCATTTCATTGAGTAGGAGATCATGGACTTCATTCATCATCATCATTATCGATGAGATCATGTCACCCGTGTCATTATTGCCAATCTATTGACACTTAATTTATTAAAACCAGTTCAAAACCACTTCTGTGAAACAAACAAACATATAAACTGCTTACACTATTACCCTTTGCCGTAGTCAACTAAATCAATTAAGTACACAACAGTATCTAAATTTAACTCCAATTTATATCAGTTGTAAATTTATCGGCAGTGGTTTTACAGAATTTCACCCATTGTACCTTGAACAGTGACCGCTGGGTCGATCGATCTTCGATAGGTAACATTGTGGCAGGCCGCCAACCGCCCTTTACACATCAAGTGTAACGTCCGAGTCCCTTCTGCCTTGTAAAATGGCTTGTATATTTATAACTAGTCTGTTTAGTTTGGAATCAGCCGGCAGATGTGTGAGGATATTTTTAACTAAATCCCTACTAATGATGCGAAAGTAACAAATTTCATCAAAATCGGTTAAGTGGCTTAGGCGTGAAAGCGTAACAGACAGACAGACAGAGGTCTGTCTGTCTGTTATGCTTTCACGCCTAAGCCACTTAACCGATTTTGATGAAATTTGGTACGAAGATAGAACTGAACTTGGGAAAGAACATAAGCTGCTTTTTACCGCGATAACCGACATACACGCGGGCGGAGCCGCGGACGACAGCTAGTAATACATAAAATTGGAGTGTCTGTAAATAATTTTAATCACCTAACAGTTTTTTGTTAAATGCATTTCAAAGCATATACATACGTTACTGATATAAAAAAAAAATTTTATTTAAATTGGTCGTGTGTCTGTCTGTTTGTTCCAATTAATCTCTGAAACGGTGGAACCAATTTTGACGGGACTTTCGATGGCTGAAAACTGATGAACACTTGTGAACAATTTCTGGGAAATAAAGTCCCCTTGTCTCACTCTTCAATGGTATGGCTTTGTTTGCTGGTTCTGTACTTGAACGGACATGCTGACGGTATCGTAGAGACATCTGATTAGTGTGAGATGTATCGCCAATCTACCTGGCAACGCTGCAGGGACTCCTGAACAGACCAGATCTCAACCGTGTCAAAGGCCTTTTCTATGAAAAGGTATAAAGTTTGTTTGACGAATGCTAGGCACAGAGGCTGATTACTCTACTGGCTTCTGTATGATCCGCCGCACTGTGTGCATGTGGTTTACGGTGCCATATCCGCTCCAATATTAGCCTGCCAGTTTCAAAATTCTTCGAGTCGAGTCCTCGCGTAAGAAGATGACTCTTAAAAACAGATTAGAAGGCAAATGGGTCGAAATAATGAATTGTTATTATTTATTTATAAGCATGGATTTCAATTGTTTGTTACGAAACAATTAGAAATATTTTAGTTTGATAAACTTAAATTCTATATTTATTTATTATTTGTTTGTTTGGTTGAGCATAACTACACTTTTGAGTTGAAAATTATTTTATATTTAAATAGCTAATTAATCGACAAACCCTATTTGCTTAACAATATTTAAATATGAACAAAATTATTATCAAGTGTTTCAAAGTGGATCTAATTCTATACCTTTTTAGACATGTAGACAGCTAGTGTTAAATAAATCTTGTGAAACAAACTTAAAGAAGCAGGAAAATAAAATAATTTCCTTCTCCTTCGCTAATTGAGCTTTTTAATTCTTTTAGCAGTAATTGAGCTCTAGGTGTCTTACAAAAATGACGTTATAAATGCTGAGCTAACTAATTTTCTTTTAAAGAAATTTTTTCATCATTTCTAGAAAGATTTTATAAATGTTTACGAGATATGTTTACGAGTAATACAAGTTTCTAATGCTTATTATTTACAAATAAATAATGGTAAACAATTTATTCTGAGTGGAAATAGAACCTACGAACATTGAAAGTCAAGACTCTCGTCTGCACTCATACCCGTCTTCTGGGTTTATTTATTCGTTATACAGACGCACGTACAATACCTCATATATCTATACAGCCATATACACATGCACTCACTTATCCACACACTCTTTTGCGCACAAACATATAAAAATGTTTAAATATGCTAATCGGTGTGAGAATTTCTCTTTCGTGATTCAGGATTAGTAGTTACTTCGTATAATTCATTCCATATTTTTCTTCGTGGTTCAGTGTTCCTTCGGTAGATAGCGCTATCGTATGATTTTCGCTTGCGCTGTATGTGGAAGTCGCCATATTCAGACGCACACAGACAAAATTGCTTATTAGCAGCATTAGCATGTACACACACACACACATTCAATGCCTCATATGTCTATACACCTATACACTCACTCATTCATACACATTTTTACGCACAAACGAGCACACACCCTCGTATCAACACATACCAAAACACAGAGCATCCCACTTCCCTCAACCTATACTTTCATCTTATATTTCTCATTCTCGTAAGTATGTAACTTGAGTCGATCTCAAGAGGCTGATAAATCTGTCATACAGGTGCTAGTACAGTTGATGGCAGTCTCTCGCACAGATTTATTTAATTAAACATGTAGCGTCTAATCTAAACTGGTTAATAATGATATTTTGTGTGAGGTAAAAAAATTAGAATTGTAATTATAATTAATTGAATTTATGTTTCCCAAAGTGTATCTATTTACTCTGATGAAAAGCATGAGTAGGATTCAAGAATAGTAGTCACGATACGCAGGCAATGCAGCATGGTGACCATAACTATGGCGGCCTTTTAAACTTTCATTGGTCTTCACCAACGAAACAAGACAGCATGCGTCATTTTAAGTTGGCATTCTGTGAGAGGTAATACCTACTGCGGTCGAGCCGCCCCATTTGAGCTGAAATCAGCGTAGATCTAGGCCTTTGGCAGCACGACTCACCTACCTTTGGAGAGCTTAGAAAACATATCAACGTTTAATATTTTTAATAAAAGCAATGTTGCTCAAAACATTCAACCCTAAACTGTCGCCTATCCAAAATTATATACCCATTTAATGTAATGCTAAGTAAAAAAACATTATCAGTTTCTATGCCTGTTACATAAAAAGTTAAATGTCACATAGGGATAAGACAGAACAAGCAATAAGGCCTGCCATTACTTTCTATGGCCTTGGCTATCTAAGAAAACATTTTCGTTTCAATTTATATAAGTAAGTTCTGTTGAACAATAAAACTTTATTTCTAAACATACACTGTAACTAATTTGATTATAAAAATCAATTTTAGAGTATATATCTATGTACAATAATATTAAATAAATATTTCGGACATCTTACACACATATGTAGTCCCAAACTAAGCAGAGCTTGTATTATAAGTTGTCTAGCAACTGATATAAATGCATAAACATATTTTTTTTATAAATACATACAACAGTAAAAATAATAAACATAGAAAAACACAAAGACTTCGAAATTGTGAATCACACAAATATTTGATCTGACAAGGGAATCGAACCCGAGACCTCTTGATCTGCAGTCGTATAAGCTAACCACTAGACCAACAAGGCAGTTTCACAATATGTATCGATTTTGAAAAAAATTAGTATATGAGTATTCTATTCGTCAATTTAACTTTAGTGGAACAACTTCTGTTTCATCGTCATTAGCCTATCGCCGTCCACTTCTGGCAATAGGCTTTCTTGGTTCTGCTTACTTTGAAGCTAAATAAAGTTGCGTCTATAATACTGTATTTTACTAGCTACGCCTGCGTGTATGTCAATTATTGCCTTAAAAAGTAGCCTTTTTCCTATCTCAAGAATCAAAGTATTTCCATGCCAAACTCCTTTGAAATTAGTGCAGCGGCTTCGTCGTGTAAATGTAAAGCCGCGTCCACACTATGTCGACTGTATCGATCTTTTTTCATAACTCTCCCACCGTTAAAAGTGCCATTTATTGCAAGATTGTGTAAAACCAAACCTATAGTGTAACTTCTAAAATAAAAGGAAACAATACCTATTTAAAAAATAACTTTACACAAATTGTTTTTTTTCTTCTGTGAGGTCTCTTGAAATAAAAAAGTTACTAACTTAACCAACAAGTGAAGTAATTAACATCACATACGACCATTCGGACGTAAATAATAATAATTATGACAGTTATGACAATGTATGGTGCTGCATCGTTCTCCATACAATTGTAGGCCTTCCGAACAACATTACTTTTATATATATTCTTATTTCTATTATGTAACTTGTTTGTTAGAATTGTCCGTTGACCCAAACAATTTATGTTGCGAACTTGGGATTATAAATCCTTATAATTTTGACGTTTTGATTACAACCAACGGCGGTATTCAGTGTATTTTATGAGATCGTTAAAGGGTTAAGTGAAGGTGTATGAATTTAGGTAAGTCGAGGAAATTACTAACAGTTAAGTAAGGTAATAGTAAGGTGTGTTGAGGTAATTAAATTTACAAGGGTAACGTTTAAGTGATTAAGGTATAATAAAAAGGTATTATTAATGCTTTCTTAAATTATTTAATTTCTGTACTAGTACTAGGAAAACGTCGTCGCCTTTGGCCAGTAAACTTAATAAATTTGAAAATCGAATTTTAAATCCATATTTAATATTTTTCTTCTTTTATGTCATTTTAATGAAAAACTGTAACAGTAAAGGGCTTAGTACTACCAATATTTTTATGAAGAAGGGGAAGGTGGGGTCACTACAATAAAAGATACTGCCTAAAACTTTGAGAGCCGCAGGTTCATTCTATATAATATGAGTTTTTCGTTTCTGCCAATAAGTATTATATTTATTTATATCTGTCTGCCTGTCGTATTTTTGGACTGACATCACCTTAAAAAAGGTGCATATTTTCACCTCAATATTTGGAAACGCCAATCAATCAATTCTTTACTGTCAAGACTTTCTTAAACTGTCAATAATAATTATATATATGGTAAAGCTTACCCTGGATGTCGGGATGTATGTATTTTGTACTGCATTGTTGACAGTGTTTCGTCTAAAAATAACACTGATGACCGGCCTCAAAATCGATCAGAGTGGTGTGCAATGGAAAAGGCCTATGTCCAGCAGTGGACTGCGATTTTTTGATAATGATGATGATGATGATGACAGGCTTCAGGTGACACCACTTTGAGTGTGAACTGTGGCCTTACTCTTGAATTCAATCCCAATTTCAATCTAATTCAAATCCAATTCGACTGCAGATTTGGCCTATTGGTTGAAGCGGTCGCCAACTGCCTCCTACTTCGCCAAGTGTTGTGAAACTCATATAGTGATTATGAAAGTCAATGTTGCTGAGTAATCAGAGACCGACCCCGATTCTGAATAGGGGAAGGGAGTATTCAAAGGTTTGCAGTCCAATTATGACCCTTAATGTTAGCAGGTATCTCGTTTTCTTCTTTGCAATTACATGGTTCCACCCGCAAACATGCGTGTTGGGTATCGCAGTAAAGAGTATTATATGTTAACCTCGAGAATTACAATATCACTCTGATATATATCATCGAAATCGGTGCGTGAACGCGTAACTAACAGCCTGTTTCTTTTAATTTCAAAATATTACTAGTCTTTAAACGGGACTCTGGCGTTGTATGATGTTTATCGCGACGAAAGCTGCCTATGTCCTGCCTGCTCCATGGTCCAATTAAAGAGGTTTAGCCGTGAAAAGACATGAGATAAACAGTGTCATTTTTGAATACATAATACTTGCTGATATATATAGTGATATTATACCGCGGAAACAAATTTGTTTCCCATACAAAAGATTATAGTGAGCCAACCCTTAAAAGATAGATATATGGTATCGCGGACTTTCGTTTTAGAACTTTTAAACTTTGTCATACAAGATTTTACGCAGCGCACGCAACGGAAGCTCTCGAGAGGAAAAAAACCCCAATTTTGAAACATTCTTTATTGGTACTCTGCTGCTGTTATATTGGTTTTAGCTTGATGATATATAGCCTACAACCCTTATCGATAAATGGGCTATTTCACACTGAAATATTTTCTCAAATGGACCAGTAGGTCCTGAGATTAGAGCGTTCAACTGAACAAAGAAACTCTTCAACTTTATAATATTAATATAGATTCCTATGGATAAAAGTTTGAAGTTTTCCAATACCTTCAGTGAGACATATTGTTATTCTCACTGACTTGATTTAAGTAAAGTATTGGAGAAAATCTCTTCAGAATATGTTTACGTAAGAAGTATTTTACACAAATCTGTTCAGAATATGATAATACTAGTAAACCAAGAGAAAAAGATACCTCAAGGAAAACTACGTTTGGTTCTGTTCAGTTAATAAAATCGGCAAAACTAAATCCTCACTGAAAGCCCTACGTCCTTGAGGGAAAATAAAACACGTGTTTCTTAAAATATATTTTCTGAAATACTTTTGCAGAATCTCTGCGATATTACAATGAAAACATGTCGTTATTTTTTATAAGTATCAGTAAAAATGCTTTAAAAATTAACTGCCTAGAACAAAAATGAAATAAAAGTAGGTTGGCAATATTCTCGGCAGCCATTATGCTGATTTTGATCCCATTATATTCATAACATTGCGAATTTCTCTATGATGTACAAGGAAAATTATCAGTTTTGGGTATTTTAATTTTAGCAACATCTACAAAGCTTATTAAATACTAGCTTTCGCCCGTGTCTCCGCCCGCGTGTTTATCGGTTATAGCGGTACAAAGTAGCCTATGTCCATTCTCAGCCTCTAGACTATCTGTGTCTAGATTTTTTTGAGTACATAAAGTGTTGTAGGTCTCGTGCTGTGCTTGAGGTATCGTTTTGGATTCCTGGATTGGACCAAATGTTTGCATGATCTATGGAGTCTTTGGCTGGTTCATATTTACATATGAAATATTTAAATATAGACTCTATTTCTAAACCATACAGAATTTAAAGTGGCATGACATAATTTTCATAGAAACATGCTCTCGTAATGTAAACGGTTAATCAAAGCACACTTGGTTTAAGTAACCATCAGCGAAATACGCTTAGCTCCCTTTGTGAACATCTGATCCGCGGTTAACCATTAACTAGCATCAGCAATATTACATTTACACAGAAACGCTAATTTCGTGTTTAGAGCTTTGAAAATGACGATTTCTCGAGCAACCGTTTATCCCTTTCAAAGGTGAAATTTTCGGAATTCCTTTCTAAGCGGCTGCTTCACTACATATTATAAAAGAAATCCCTTTGCTGCGTCTGTCTATTCGCAATAAACTTAAAAACTACTTAAGCGATTTTCACGCTGTTTCAGCAACGGATATATTGATTCTCGATGAAGGTTTTAGTAGTAGTAGACATATAGCACTAAATTAATAGTTTAAATCTCATGAGGGATCAGTCAGTCAATCAGCTGATAATTTTAAGAGTATGCGTGGTATCATAATAGTAATGAAATATATCATACATCATCATCATCATCAACAGCTTTCAACAGTCCACTGCTGGACATCATACAACAAACCATAACATCTCACTGCCGGGCTCGGGTCTCCTCTCAGGAGAGGGTTCAGACCTTATGCCTTGATCACACGTACCGAGCAAACGGACGAGACAGTAAAATGTTGCTCGGCCGAGACAGTGATGTAAGCGAGTAGCTGTTCACTCGTGTTTTGAAATTAGCACAGTCAGTTCAGTTGACACTTTATTTCGGACACGATGGATCATAAAAAGATAATTAGAAAATATACAAAGATACTCATTCCACTATTAAATATAAAATAATAATATATATAATTATAAAATTAAAGGAATTGTTGGAAAAAGAGCAACTTCGGATTTGGACAAGATCATGAATGTTGAGATCTGATTTTGGTGCTACACACGATGATAGTTTGGTGGACACTCGGCCTAGTAAGTAGAACGGACGCCGAGCTACTGTCTCGCCACTTCTTTCGGCGGAGCGTTCAGCCGAGCGCTCGGCGCTATGTTTATATGTACCGAGTACTCGGCTGAGAGCACTGTCTCGCCCATTTGCTCGGTACGTGTGATCAATGCATAACATCCCTACGCTGGCCGAGTGCGGCATGGGGACTGGCGTGACACGTTGTGTCTACATAAAAAAAATCATTAAATGTTTTTAAGCCACTAGAAGGCCTGCAATAAACTTTACGACTATTATCTTATGATAACAGCGGAGACCGACTGCTTAACGTGACCTACGAGTCACGGAAACGCTCATAACACATCATGCCACAAACGGTCACCCATCTAGGTAATGAAGACGCAGTCGTTGCTTACCCTCTATGATTGATTCCAATCACCTAATGACACTTTATTTCGGACACGATGGATCATAAAAAGATAATTAGAAAATATACAAAGATACTCATTCCACTATTAAATATAAAATAATAAAATATATAATTATAAATTGTTGGAAAAAGAGCAACGCCGGACAAGATCATGAATGTTGAGATCTGATTTTGGTGCTACACATGATGATGGTTTGGTGGACACTCGGCCTAGTAAGTAGAACGGACGCCGAGCTGTCTCGCCACTTCGTTCGGCCGAGCGTTCAGCCGAGCGCTCGGCTCTATGTTTATACGTACCGAGCACTCGGCCGAGAGCACTGTCTCGCCCGTTTGCTCGGTACGTGTGATCAAGGCATATGTTTATACGCACCGAGTACTCGGCCGAGAGCACTGTCTCGCCCATTTGCTCGGTACGTGTGATCAAGGCATAACATCCCTACGCTGGCCGAGTGCGGCATGGCGACTGGCACGACACGTTGTGTCTACATAAAAATTTTCATTAAATGTTTTTAAGCCACTAGAAGGCCTGCAATAAACTTTACGACTATTATCTTATGATAACAGCGGAGACCGACTGCTTAACGTGACCTACGAGTCACGGAAACGCTCATAACACATCATGCCACAAACGGTCACCCATCTAGGTAATGAAGACGCCGTCGTTGCTTACCCTCGATGATTGATTCCAATCACCTAAAGACACTTGACTTATTAAAATTGATTTCATTATACTACCTTTACTTATTAGGGTTCCGCTGCCAAATGGCAAAAAACGGAACGTCTATCTGTCTGTCTGTCTGTCCGTCCGTCCGTATGTCACAGCATCTTTTTTCCGAAACTATAAGATCTATACTGCTGAAATTTGGTCAGTCGATGTATTCTGTGAATCGCATTAATATTTTTACACAAAAATAGAAAAAAAGCAATAAATTTTGGGGGTCCCCTTAATTAGAACTGCAACTCAAAAAATTTTTTTTCATCAAAACCATACGTTGATGGATAGGTCTTCAAAAATGATATTGAGGTTTCTAATATCATTTTTTTCTAAACTGAATAGTTTGCGCGTGAGACACTTCCAAAGTGGTAAAATGTGTCCCCCCCCCCTGTAACTTCTAAAATATGAGAATGATAAAACTAAAAAAAATACATGACGTACATTACCATGCAAACTTCCAACGAAAATTGGTTTGAACGAGATCTAGTAAGTACACACATCAAAAGTGTCTAGGGATCAACATATATTTTTGCAATAACTTTTCTCCTGATTGATATTAATTAAAAATTTCTTTAAGGATTCATCAAATAAAGTGTTTTCGTTTGTCACAGTAACGATAAACCAAGTCACCTTTGCATTAGTAAAGAAATTTGCCATTTTCCTAATAAAGGGATTTTTGACATTTGAACCACTAACATTAAAGTTCGAAAAAAAGACTGAAATAACAGTTTTCTTTAAAATTTTATTAGGTAACTTAAACAATTAATAATCCGTGTTTCTACCGCGAACACTAACAACACAAGAACATCGGTTTGGCATACTCAAAATGAGTTCATCCAAATCACGCTGTGGAATGGCCGCCCATGTTCGTTGCAACAACAAAAAAAGGTCTTCTTGCGACTGGATACCCTCCATATTCGGCAGAGCTCTTCTCTGTAGCATATCCCATGCATGCTCAATCGGGTTCAAGTCTGGCGACTGAGCAGGCCAGGGCAGGACATTGATGTTAGCTGCGGCGAGAGTCTGTCTTACAACTCTTGCGGTGTGCGGTCGTGCATTATCATGCATTAACTGAAATAAGGGACCGATTTGCACTTGTAGAGGAACGATGACGTCTGATACAATCGTCTCAGCATAAATTTGAGCGTTGAGGTTGCCTCTGATCCAAATCAACTCAGTTCTTCCGCCGATCCAAATACCCGCCCATACCATGATGGTTCCACCACTATAAGGATGGACTTCCTGGCAGGATTTTAATCGCTGTTGGCGTCCAGGGGTTCTCCAGTGTCGTATACGTCTTGTATCCGGTCTCATACCAAAACGAGACTCATCAGAAAAGCACACGAAACGCCATTGTTCTTCTGCCCAATTTCTGTGTTCAAGAGCCCATTGATATCGAATCCTACGATTGTGCATTGCTATAGGTGGTACCCGTAGCGGTCTTCGGGAATGAAGGTTCACTTCATGCAAGCGGTTTCTGACTGTTTGGTCGCTAATTAAGTTCCCTGAAGAGTGATGAAGCCTCACGGCTAACATCATGGCGGTTATTGTTGGAGCTCTTCGAGTTAAGATTTGAATGTATCGGTCTTGTCTCCGTGTGGTGCAGCGATACCGTCCTCCATGGCGCTCAGCCACGGTACCAGTGCTTCGGTAACGTGTCCAAAGTCGACTGATAACACTCTGACTTGTATTCAGAGCTAAAGCCACAGTACGTTGCCGGGAACCAGCTTCTATCATTCCCACGGCTCTGAGCATTTCTTCCCTGCTTAAATGACGTCGCCGCTCCATAATAACGTTGGTTTTAATCAGTAGTAGGGAAACAGTAGCACTAATAATTTCTTCAATGCGTTGTATGTTTTTATAGGGAAAATATTGGCAGCTGATTTTTATCTTTTACTCGAATTTGATTGACAGTTCCTGATTCAAATTATGAAATGCACCAAAAAGGATCCATATAAATTTATAAAATCATAAATTTATTACAAAGCCACATCTCAATCTCAAGAAATCCGCATAAAAATGCTTGATCCCTAGACACTTTTGATGTGTGTAGATTGTTTCAGTACGTTATAAATCATAAACCGCAACTTACATTTCTTTCAATCAAAACATTGATGAAAGTTACAACGAACTACAAAAGCTTTTATATGATGTTACTTGCTGCTACGGAACCCTTCATGGGTGAGTACGACTCGCACTTGGCTGCTTTTTCGTAAAAAATATCTCTAATCTACCTCTTCAAAGATACACAAGCGTTGGTATATAAAAATAAATCCACGAGAGTAATACACTCAGACAAAAATAAAACTAAACATATAAACGTTGATTAATTCGGGCACGATCTCATAAAAATATCATCCGGCAATTTCGGAGCTCGGGTTACTCGACTAGGTTCTGATATTACTCTCGAATGACAACACGGTGAGGGACTCGAAATTCCCTCTTTTACGCAAGTGCGGAGGGAAATATGAGCAGCTTTCATGATATGCTCACGTTTCTGTCATTTGGACTCGGAATTAGCAGTATGAGTTATGACACTCGCTTCGTAATTAAAATGCTTACTCGTGTAAATATTTTTGAACTTAATATCTAGTTAGATGTGACGTGTGATAAGAAACAATGTGAGTTACACATACGAAATAATTAATTAAATGCTTGCTCTGTTACATTGTGTTTTAGTCATAACTTAACCTTAATAGACAGAATTCAGAATTTATATTATACGAAACAGCATCTGCCAAAATATAGTTTTCAACAAATTTTTTGACGGGATTGTACTTTTTAGGGTTCCGTAGCCAAATGGCAAAAAACGGAACCTTTATAGATTCGTCAAGTCTGTCTGTCTGTCTGTCTGTCTGTCCGTCCGTATGTCACAGCCAATTATTTCCGAAACTATAAGAGCTATACTGTTGAAATTTGGTCAGTCGATGTATTCTGTAAACCGCATTAAGATTTTTATATAAAAATAGAAAAAAAACAATACATTTTGGGGGTCCCCATACTTGGAACTGAAACTCAAAATTTTTTTTTTCATCAAACCTATACGTGTGGACTTATCTATGGATAGGTCTTCAAAAATGATATTGAGGTTTCTATTATCATTTTTTTCTAAACTGAATAGTTTGCGCGAGAGATACTTCCAAAGTGTAAAAATGTGTGTCCCCCCCCCCTCTAACTTCTAAAATAAGAGAGTGATAAAACTAAAAAAAATATATGTAGTACATTACCATGTAAACTACTAACGAAAATTGGTTTGAACGAGATCTAGTGAGTAGTTTTTTTTTAATACGTCATTAATCGTAACACGCAATATACCTTTCATCCAATCAATACACTAGTATAAAAACATCGATGAAAGTTACAACGAACTACAAGAACTTTTATATGATGTTACTTGCTGGTACGGAACCCTTCATGGGCGAGTCCGACTCGCACTTGGCCGCTTTTTACAAACATACAATGTCTACAAAAATTTTTTAAGTGCTCATAGCCCTTTAGATGATTGGAAATAATCACCGAGAATATCCAAAGATGGCGCGATTTGATGATAAGTTATGAGCATGTCCGTGATATGGAGTCGGTCGGTCCCGGTTGTTACAGCGTTGCAGTATGGCCATAACACTCTCCTGAGTGGTGACCGGGGCCCAGTAGTAGGACGTTATAGGTTGTAAATGAGGTTGAAAATTTGTTGTTTTACGTAGGTAATGATTATTTTCTAATATTCCTACTCAATATAATCATGTTGTTTATTCATTTCAGTGCAGTTAATTCCAGAATAATTTAGTGATTAAAACATAAAGCGTAATATTTTAATCAAACAAATTTCATGACTTGAATGGAATTGTTACTCTCAATAATACATATAAATGTCATGTTGAATAAATAAAAATAATTGAGTAAATGCACGGATAGAATTTGGATTGGCTTACGTTCCTTTCAATCTTGCTGTAGATGATCAGTAATGTCTCTTTTGATACCTACATTGGAAATGTAAAAAAAAAGTCTATTTAATGCCTGCCAAAGTGACTCTACTCTGCCTGATGGAAGCCATGAGTTGAATCATGAGTGGCGGTGCCGACCCAAAAAATGGTGACCAGTGAGATGCTCTTTCACGCCCCTCTTATAGGACTAGGGATCATAATAGGAAGACAACACGTGAGCTGGTAGAGAGTTTCAGTTTTAACTTCTCAACGCAGGAAAGAAGAACCACTCCGTTTAATTTTAGTGCGTATTTCAACCTACTCCAAGCGGTGACTTCCAAGGCCAGCACGTGTTGTCCTTTCTATAAATATTGTCCTATATATTTAGTTTGGTTCATTGAAGAAGGAAGTATTATATAAATGCTAAAAAGTTCAAGGGCAGAAAATATTGGCAAGTGTCAAGCCAAAAATATCTGAGCAGTATTGAACTGATTCGTCATTTTCGTTGGAAGTATTGACCCTTGTCTACGTTTGTTGAGAATGGGAGCCAATATGTTCGTGAAATGAATCCGATTTTGTGACTTTAACTGAATGTTTAGTTATTTGGATTTATTTTAGTTTTTTGATCCCTAGTTATTAATAACAGATATTTCAGACTTACGCACAACGTCATCTAGTCCCAAACTAAACACAGCTTGTATTATGGGTACTAGACAACTGACTTTAATACACTTTTTTTTTAAATACATACATATTATACATAGAAAACACCAAGGCTCCGAAGCAAATATTTGTGGATTACACAAACATTTGGTCCAACCCGGGAATCGAACTCGAGACCTCTTGATCAGCAGCCGCACACACTAAGGAGCGAATAGAAGTTGCAGGTTTTACTTCCTCGGGGACTTCAACGAACACTATCACAACGTAAAAGTGTGTACATCATCAATCATCATCAACAGCCTTTAACAGTCCACTGCTGGACATAGGCTTCTCCTTTGAAAGGGGGTTTTATGCCTGCTATACCACGCTGGCCAGACGGGTTGGTAAAGGGTTTGTTTCAAGTTTTCCTTCTCTTGGCAGTGATGTTAGTTTCTTATTTTGTTCGCCTCTTACGACGCCCATTGAATGAATAGGGGTGGTGACACTTGTATTCTTATCCGTCACCACACGGACTCTATAAGTATGTACATTCATATTTTATAACATAATAAATTTTAAAGTAACTCCGTCTGGCTGTTAGTTCCGAGTAATGTCGGGAATGGCTGGACCGATTTTGACAGCTTTCACTGGTAGAGATCTGATGATCTAAGAAGTAACTTAAGCAATTTTTTTTATGCTAGCTTGGCTGAGCGGCGTTACTCGCGATATACAACAATAAACTTGGGTTACACTGAGCCGAGTTAGAAAAGCAAACTCTAAAGCTAACGAATATTACAAGTACATAAATTTGAGGTGTATCGTAATTACCTACAAAATTTTGTATGAAATTTTGAATTAGAATATATTAAACCAATATTAACCCTGTTTATGAGCTGTACGGTTTAGGAAATAATTTCAAAAGTAATTTGTATTAAATATACGGACTAATCTAATAATATTACCTGAGTATTAATTTTAATACTTTGATGTTCTATTAAGCATGACTTTAATAGAAATATAATTATGTTGATCTGTATAGATTGTTGTTACAGTGTTACTATATCTATTTATCATATTTGACTGCCTTGTTGGTTTAGTGGTTAGCGTATGCGGCTGTTGATCAAGAGGTCTCGGGTTCGATTCCCGGGTCGGACCAAATATTATTTGTGTGATTTACAAACATTTTTTTCCGAGTCTGGGTGTTTTCTATTATTTACAAAAATAAAAAAAGTGTGTTTATGTATTTATATCTGTTGTCTAGTACCCATAATACAAGCTCTACTTAGCTTGGGACTAGATGATGTTGTATGTCAGGTGTCCGAAATATCTATTTATTTATCATATTCGGTGTTTTTAGTCATCATTATCATCTCAGTTATGATCACTGTGTTTTCATAAGTTGGTCTGTTTACTTGAAACCAGGTCGTTCTAAGATTATTTTTCAATGTGAATTTGAATATGAAATATCTCTAGATGTAAAGATAATGTATTAACATTAAACAGGAACCTACAGACAGAATTCTTTTATGATTAGGGCGTGAGGTGCCACTCGTACAATGCTGTGTGTCGGAGAATCGTCATTGACCTTTAAAACACAAGTCATACGCAAATGGAGAAAATTACATATTGAATGCTTTAATCATTGATTCCTCGAGATACTGTCGTCAATTCCTTGTTTGTGTGCATATGTATTGTGATTATTTAGATTGACTTTGTACATATTTGTCAATTTTATTTATTATTGGCCTTCATTTAGATTATGGATATATGGCAATCGTTATTGGGAAGTCAGTGCCCTCAAATATACTGACAACTAGTTCAATCTTCGAATTTCAGGTCTCCTTTAGGGTTGCGGAGGCCCGATGCCAGTCGCTCCGTGGAAAAACTGAAATTCAGGTAAAATCGGTTGAACTAGTAGCCGACCCCAAATAAACTTGGGAATCTTTCATCGGAAGATGATTTAGATTATGGATATATATTTTTGAGACGTAACTATCTGTAAGTTTTCTAAATCATAAAATAAAATAATAGTTTCAAAAAAGACCGTTATAAAGCTTCCGTGATTTAGAGGTCACGTTAAGCAGTCGGTCCCCGTTGTTATTATAAGATAGCAGTCGTGAAGCTTAGTTGAAAACTTTCGGGCTGCTTAAAAACATCTAACATCAAGATTACGTAACTACAAAGTGTCTTGCTAGTACCCAACCCACACTTGGTCAGCGCGGGGACGTATGGCGAGCCCAGCAGTAGGACATTAAGGTCTGTTGATTGATTTAAAGCTGCAGCAATGGCCATAAACTCACTTAGAACTTTGGAACCAGCTCTCTTTAAGATTGCTAAAAGTAATGTAGAAAAGATTTATAAAATTTATTAAATTATGTATACTTACAATTCCATCACCGATATTTCTGATGACACAAGGCAGGAGCGCTGTAGATCCAGTTTGTGACGTCACCACAGTATTGTTCTCTGTTCCGAAGTGCTTTTCTGGCGTATTACTGTATAAGTCTTCTAGAGGAGGGAAGGAAACAGTCAGCTCATTGTGTTCAGGCTTCTCTGTGGAGGGTGAGGGGACGGGTGATGATGGACCTGTTGACAAAAAAAGTAAAAAGCAGTTTAACAAATTATGTTCTGAATATTTGAAAGGGAAAAAGGCTTGATGACCGTTGTCGCTTGTTTTGTATAGGAATAATGTAGAATGGAATGAAAGCAGTGATAATTTATTTCAGTTTCTTGTTTTTTTGTTGTTGTGGTCATAATATTAAAAAAAACCCTTTTCTTACTAATATTATAACCACGCCAGTTTGTTTGTATGTACTTTAGTTGTTCTTTCACACAAAAACTACTGAATGGATTTTGATGAAACTTCATAGCTTACATGTCGGAATAACACACATTTACCGCCGTGATGGACCTACACACGGGCGGAGCCGCGGGCAAAAGCTAGTGAGAAATAAAACTGCCACATAAATAAATAAAGCAGGCTTTTTTTCGCATCAAATATTACACTGCGACGAAAAATATTTTTTTGAGTTTTCGAACGGTACTCAAATGAATATAATATTTTTATTAAGGTTAAGTACCATCCTATAAGTAAAACATTTAGAACGGTAGCTTTAAGATTCAAGTGGAGATTACCTCGACCATTCCAAAATCATAATTAGTTCTATATCTAAATTATGCGACCGTGTAAGACCCTTTTTAGATGGAATCGCTGAGAGCAGAGGCTAATAAATTTTCCGTAACAAGACCGCCCCTGGATTTTTTGTAGGAATTCCGTATTATCCAACATTGCCTACATGTCTCACACCATTACGTTTCTAACCACGATCAGACGATATATTTATACGAGTATATTTTTTATACATTCGAATACTCCAAGGATTTAATATAAACTAAGCTCGTGGGAAATCTCAGAGTGGCTGTAAGGATGTCATGTAATTGGCAAGCTGTTCATTAGAGCGTGAGAGTTAAAAAGCGGTGAGTGATATATGAGGAAGTTTTTGCGACAATTTCTTGTGACGCTTGTTGAGTTCTCTGGTTTTAATTTAGATGCTAACTAACTATGAGAACCTAACTATGATGTAGTTTTTTTTTTTGTAAAATATTTTAATAAAATTTTAATTAAATTTTGCTATGAACACTTAAATGTTGGTCTAGTGGTTAGCGTATGCGACTGCAAATCAAGAGGTCTCGGGTTCGATTCCCGGGTCGGACCAAATCTTTGTGTAATCCGCAAATATTTGCTTCGGAGTCTGGGTGTTTTTCTATATAATATAAGATGTATGTATTTACAAAAAAAAGTATGCTTATGTATTTATATCAGTTGTCTAGTTTTTTTTTACATATATTTTCTATTCAGAGTCATGTATTTGAGAATAAATAGTTTGAGTATTGAAGATTAAGTACATTGTATAACCAGAATAAACTTTTCAAATCATACAACATATCTATTCAGATAATCATCAAAATTACCCTGTCAGATAAGGTAAATGAAATACAATATAAATTATACCCTTAAACCTCTCTAATTTACCCATATCTAAACTTCAACTAAAGCGTTTAACCGCAATAACGTTTTAACACTTAGATCTCGAAACTCTCGACCTTCCCCGTCTAGCAACAATCGTGTCTTCAGATCTGTGTCTAATTTAATTAAATCTGTATCTTGTTGTTTCCACCACTACAAAGTACCAATTTTGTTAGATTGCCATCTTTCCTTTGCGAAGATCCATCGCTCACATTCACTAGTTCGTTCATCACAAGAATTTCATCAATTGGATTTAAAGCATTTGAAAATATTTCTTATAAAATTTTTTTAAAATTCATGAAGGCAAACATCGTGGATGATTTTTAAAAATTCTTCTTAAGAAATATTTTTATTTCTATCTATAGGTTGGTAACCGGAAAGTGACTAAAATATTCAATTTTAATGTTACATTACTGTGACAAAGCCGTGAGAAGATACTAATGAGGTTGTTTTCTATAATTTTTCTTTTATAATATAAATAAATAAACAAAGATATATTAAAAAAGATTTATATCAAACGACTAGCGCACACCCTAAATATTAAATCCATATGATTCCCGAGCTAAGTAGCTTGACCACAGGCGCTTTCCACGACACGCAATTGTAGCCAAATTTGGTAATGTAGACCTGAAGGTTAATTCTGGGTATCTAATTTGTTTTGCTTCGAAATATTTAGTTATGAGTTTGTTAATTCACCTAAATATTTTGGTTAATGCAAATATATAGTAGGCCAAAACCTCATTTTAAAGGAGAGGCCTATGTCCAGCAGTGGACTGTTGAAGGCTGTTGATGTTGATGATGATGAAATATATAGAATTTAATTGTGTTTAAACGAAGTTGTGGTTTAGGAAAAATGTTCTTTAATACTACACATATTTTAATTATTTTTTTTAACTATACTATAATATATTCATTGTTCGAATAGTTAAACTTCTTCTGTTTAAAAATTGACGTTCAGGATCTATATATATAGGTTGTCCATTAATGATAATTTCTTATTTAGATTCTCAAGTGATATTAAGCTATGTCTGTTTAAACAGATATAGCTCAAACGATTATATTTCGAAGCAAAACAAATTAGATACCCAGAATCAACCTGTAGGTGTATTTTTCTTCCATATTTCTTGATAGTTAATTCTACTATCGATATCGATAGCGATTTGTCCTTTGATACCGAACAGTATAATCTGGATATTACATGTCAGAAGCAAAAGATTAAAGCTCTCCTCGGAAATACTTTGGCAATTTTCTTTGAACATTCTTGAGTAACTCAATTATTTATACCTTAAAAGTCTTTTGGGAGCTCTTAAAAGCAAATGCAGGTGGAACAAATTAGATCTTTCATCGTATTTACGTTTTGTTGATCATGGTTTCCTAGTAGATACATGTATTGCATAACAGATCAGGTCATGTAAAAATCCAGAATTTGCTTTAACTCTTCAGAAAAAGATTGTAATATAGATCAAATCCAGGGTCTAGGGTTTGATTCCCAGGTCCGTCCAAATGTTGGTATGATCTGCAAATATTTGTATCAGAGTTTGCGGGTTTTCTATGTTTAATAATGTGTTTATAATATATATTATATATATATGTATTTATATCAGTTCTCTAGTAGTAGTTTGGGACTAGATGATGTTATGTGTCAGATGTCCAAAATATTTATTTATTTACATTCTTCATCATCCCTTCGCCCTTCAATAAAAATCATCTGGCTCTGTGCCGGCAGGACATAGCAGGTCATTTCGAACTATATTTTAAGCTTAACTGGATTCGAATCGAGCTCTTTTTGTTAATTGAATGAATTCTAAATTCACTAAAGTTTAAAATTAAGTATCCGCAACAGATTATACCTCAACCTCAAAAATAAAATATATCTATCTATTTAGAACTGTCATAGTTCAAAAATCTATACCATAATAGTTCAAATAATACAGGTGAATGAAGAAAACGGTATTCAAATTGGTAAAACTTCGACCGCTAGGCGAACTCTTGTGTCGTAAGCTCTTCAAAAGTCATCCAAGCTTAATCGGCATTGATCGCATATTAAATGTAAAACCTTTTTCAGAATAGCGCTTAATGAGAGGAAAACTGCGTGAAAACGTCCAGTTGAACGATATCGAACGGTCTGTTGGTTATTAATGAACTATCCTTACAAAGCACAGCTTACGGAGTTGAATGAAAGTAATGTCTAAATGATTCTGTGGTAAAAAAATTTTTAATAAGTATTTTTATTGTATAGCTGGTAAAAAAGCGGCCAAGTGCGAGTCGGACTCGCCCATGAAGGGTTCCGTATCAGCAAGTAACAAAGTTTTCGTAGTTCGTTTTAACTTTCATCGATGTTTTTATGCTAGTCTGTTGATGGAATGAAAGGTAAATTGCGGTTTAGGATTTATGACGTATTAAAAAAAAACTACTCTCTAGATCTCGTTCAAATCAATTTTCGTTGGTAGTTTGCATGGTAATGTACAACATTTTTTTTTTTAAGTTTTATCACTTCTTATTTTAGAAGTTAGAGGGGGGGGGGACACATTTTTCCACTTTGGAAGTGTCTCTCGCGCAAACTGTTCAGTTTAGAAAAAAATGAAATTAGAAACCTCAATATCATTTTTGAACACCTTTCCATAGATACTCCACACGTATAGGTTTGATGAAAAAAAAAATTTTTAGTCAGTTCCAAGTATAGGGACCCCCAAAATTTATTGTATATTTTCTATTTTAATGTAAAACTCTTAATGCGGTTCACAGAATACATCGACTGACCAAATTTCAACAGTATAGCTCTTATAGTTTCGGAAATAATTGGCTGTGACATACGGACGGACAGACAGACAGACAGTCTTGACGAATCTATAAGGGTTCCGTTTTTTACCATCTGGCTACGGAACCCTAAAAAAGACGCAATATCTGACGAACAAATGTTTTTTGCTGACACGGACACCTGCAATTTAGGAAAGACAGGAAGTGCTTATAGCAGAGTAGCCTTAGGTGATTAGAAACAATCACAGATAGTAAGCAAGGATTTCTTATCATGAGATAACGTTCGTAAAGCTTAGTTCGAGGCCTTCGGATGGCTCAAAAACATTCCACGGTAAGATTTACATAGCCACAGCGTATCTTTCCAGTCCTCAACCCGCACTCGACCAGCGTTTGTATGGCCTTAACCCTCTCCTGAGAGGAGACCCGTGCCTAGAAGTAGGAGGTTATGAGTTGTTGAAGTAATTGTATTAATTACGAGACAGAAGTGCGCGTTTAGGTATTTTAAAGAATGTTATTATATATCCAAAAGACTGAATTCATTTTTAATGTCTTTGAGTTTTAGGTTTTTAAAAGCTGTCTGCTAATGGTAATCTCACTGAAATTGATCCAATTCTTTCGATAACAATCTGAAATATCATTGAAATAGACCTAAAAAAACCAATTATTGTACTCAAATACATTAGTGTTTCTATTTTGACTCAAATACATAACTATTTCCATAGATATTACATAAATTTAATAGGAAATAATTTTGAATTTACTACTTCGAACCGAAATAAAATAATTTAGAAAGGTATAAAAAATCATACTTTTAATTTTCGTTTCAATAAATTTTTAAGTGCCCGTCTGCAGCTGAAGTAAATTTATCGTACTTAGAATAATAGATTTAATCTAACAATTCTGAAAAGGACAGCTTCAATGGCAGATGTCAATTCTATTTAAAATAGCCCGATCGATGTTACAAACTGAACGTTTTGTGCATCTTCATAAATATCATTATCACTGTCTGGGTTGCTCCGTTCGTGTTTCATTTTTAGATATTTATATTGTCTTGTTTGTCTGGTAGACGCTCTATAAGATTTTATGATTCTTTTATAGTTTTTCTTGTAACGTTATTATATTAGTTGGATGGATAATAAGATTTGGACATCATACTAAAAATGTATCTTATTTAGTTTCATAAAGATAGCTTAATTAACTTGTAATTTATTGTGTTACATACATTATTATGTTTACTGGAGTTAAATTTATATAGCAAGTTAAAGTATTACATTTTTATTTATGTTTGAATGTTTATTTTAATTTTTTTTATTCTATATATTCATGAGGTTTTGTTTTTAGTATTGTGATTGATTGAAAAAAAATTATGGAGTGATGCTTTGCGCAAGAGTTGATGCAAGTAGCCGAGGATCAAAGGAAATGGCAATTGGAGAGGTCTATATCCAGCAGACAGCGATAGGATGATGATGATGATAAAAAAAAAGGTAAACCTCGGTAGAATACATGTATGAATACATAAACTGCAAATAAATAAAGCGTTTCACACAACAACAACCATTGTTCTCCCATAAGCAAATAAAATAGAACGTCAGCATCGCTTTTCCCAATGAATCGGATACGATCAGTTCAATCGGAATCATTAATTTTCGTCTTTCGATTTACTTTTTGAGGAACTCCGACATCATTAGACCAGAAACATTTGAAACAACAAAGTGGAGTGAAGATTAATTTGGGTTCGGCCCTGATACATATGAGCCATCCCTAAAGCTTAGTCAACCCTCGCAAAACTATTTCGTTACTCGCACTCACCCGTGGGAGTAGACCATAATTAGTGGTTACAGGATTGTGTGTACAAAACTTATTCTTGTGATGATTTTTTTCTTTTAGAAACATACATTATTTTTATTAAGGACAACAATAAAGGTTTTTGACCACCTCTTGAGTTGCAGTCGCTTACTAATAATACAAATACTGACTGCAACTCAAGATTAACAAGTGTATTTCTTTGAGATCACCAACTCATCCGGTAAAAAGCAATGCAGGAATGATTTGAAAACGATTTTCAAAGCGACTTTGAACTTTTCCAAAGAGTTTAAAATAGCTCAGATCCAACATGGAGGCCACTTAAATAACTACATTGTTCTAAAATTAAACAAGTTACTTAATCCGTCCTAAAGCGTGTAGAAATACACGCATCAAAAGTGTCTAGGGATCAACATATATTTTTGCAATAACTTTTCTCCTGATTGATATTAATTAAAAATTTCTTTAAGGATTCATCAAATAAAGTGTTTTCGTTTGTCACAGTAACGATAAACCAAGTCACCTTTGCATTAGTAAAGAAATTTGCCATTTTCCTAATAAAGGGATTTTTGACATTTGAACCACTAACATTAAAGTTCGAAAAAAAGACTGAAATAACAGTTTTCTTTAAAATTTTATTAGGTAACTTAAACAATTAATAATCCGTGTTTCTACCGCGAACACTAACAACACAAGAACATCGGTTTGGCATACTCAAAATGAGTTCATCCAAATCACGCTGTGGAATGGCCGCCCATGTTCGTTGCAACAACAAAAAAAGGTCTTCTTGCGACTGGATACCCTCCATATTCGGCAGAGCTCTTCTCTGTAGCATATCCCATGCATGCTCAATCGGGTTCAAGTCTGGCGACTGAGCAGGCCAGGGCAGGACATTGATGTTAGCTGCGGCGAGAGTCTGTCTTACAACTCTTGCGGTGTGCGGTCGTGCATTATCATGCATTAACTGAAATAAGGGACCGATTTGCACTTGTAGAGGAACGATGACGTCTGATACAATCGTCTCAGCATAAATTTGAGCGTTGAGGTTGCCTCTGATCCAAATCAACTCAGTTCTTCCGCCGATCCAAATACCCGCCCATACCATGATGGTTCCACCACTATGTTCTATGTTCTATGTTATGTGGGTGGTTTCCGCACTTAGTCCTTTAAGTGGACCATTGTACGTGAGGGCGGCCATCACTCCAGCCAGCCCACCTCCCTCCAGAAGCGGATAAGGTCTCCAAGCCTGTTCAGACATTCTGCAACAGATTTGGGAGATCCAAGGGTGTTTTTGCGTGTTTCGGTGACACCTGTGCACTCAATGAGTACATGTGACACCGTTTCCTCTGCCCCTAAGCATGCCCTGCATAGGGGACTGTCAGTTATGCCTATGGAGTGAAAGTGTTTGTTTAGTGAGCAGTGTCCGGTGATAGTTCCTGCCACCAGCCGCAGACTGTCCCTGTCCAAACGCAGTAAGCGTTTGGTTAGTTTATCATTAGGAAGTGGCATGGCTTCCTTTGATTGTCTGCAGCCTGGGACAGATAGCCAGTGGTGTTGTACTTGTGTGCGGGTAAATTCTTGCAGCCAGCCACGGAGCTGGCCGAATGGGACGGGCACGATGGGTTCGGGTCCGAAAACCGCCGCGCCCGATCCCCTCCTAGCCAGCTCATCAGCCGCATCGTTACCTAGGGATCCGCTGTGTCCTTTTATCCATTGTATTGTCACTGAATTCCTGCCGGAGGTCGCAACGCGTTCTAACGCGTTGTGACAATCCATTATGAGTTTCGAAGTGACATGGGTTTTATTGAGGGATTTAAGTACCGATGCACTATCAGAGACTATACGGATGTGTGAGTCCGTAATTTTCCTTGTCTCTATAGCGTGGGCCGCCAGGATAATACCCACGCATTCCGCTTGGAATACAGTGTTGAATCTGCCTAGCGGCCTCGATACCTTGATGTTGAGTTCGTCTGAGAATACACCTGCTCCGGTTCCTGAGTTGGTTTTGGAGCCATCGGTGTATATTCTGAGTTCATTTGTATCTGATTTGTCGTGTGGTTCTTCATCTAGATGTATATTATAGTGCTTCTGAAAATTAAATTTCTTCAGCATCCTATCGTTGGGTGATGTCAACATTGGTTGATGTGTGATCGCTCGTTCTCTTATGCGTGTGTGTTTGATTCTGGAGTCATTTCCCAGTGTGCCGGCATTATGAAGTCTAAACGCTGCTAGTGCTGCCTCCTCTTTAACAACTAAGTGTAAGGGTGGCAGCCCCAGCATAGTTTGCAGTGCGGCTGTTGGTGTGGTTCTCATGCTACTAGTGATAGCCACGCAGGCGTATCGCTGTAGTTTTTCTAGGGTTTTTTGGCAAGTAACCAAGTCTGTCCTGGGCCACCAGTGGTTCCACCACTATAAGGATGGACTTCCTGGCAGGATTTTAATCGCTGTTGGCGTCCAGGGGTTCTCCAGTGTCGTATACGTCTTGTATCCGGTCTCATACCAAAACGAGACTCATCAGAAAAGCACACGAAACGCCATTGTTCTTCTGCCCAATTTCTGTGTTCAAGAGCCCATTGATATCGAATCCTACGATTGTGCATTGCTATAGGTGGTACCCGTAGCGGTCTTCGGGAATGAAGGTTCACTTCATGCAAGCGGTTTCTGACTGTTTGGTCGCTAATTAAGTTCCCTGAAGAGTGATGAAGCCTCACGGCTAACATCATGGCGGTTATTGTTGGAGCTCTTCGAGTTAAGATTTGAATGTATCGGTCTTGTCTCCGTGTGGTGCAGCGATACCGTCCTCCATGGCGCTCAGCCACGGTACCAGTGCTTCGGTAACGTGTCCAAAGTCGACTGATAACACTCTGACTTGCATTCAGAGCTAAAGCCACAGTACCTTGCCGGGAACCAGCTTCTATCATTCCCACGGCTCTGAGCATTTCTTCCCTGCTTAAATGACGTCGCCGCTCCATAATAACGTTGGTTTTAATCAGTAGTAGGGAAACAGTAGCACTAATAATTTCTTCAATGCGTTGTATGTTTTTATAGGGAAAATATTGGCAGCTGATTTTCATCTTTTACTCGAATTTGATTGACAGTTCCTGATTCAAATTATGAAATGCACCAAAAAGGATCCATATAAATTTATAAAATCATAAATTTATTACAAAGCCACATCTCAATCTCAAGAAATCCGCATAAAAATGCTTGATCCCTAGACACTTTTGATGTGTGTATATTTGATTCATAAACTTTTTACCACAATTCCGGTTTTACTTGCTACAAAATAAATTAATTTAGTTCACTGTAACGTACTTATTTCTTACATTAAACTTGTTTTCTATACTGTCAACATAAAAAGGTAAAGTTTGTGAGATTGTAGGGGGAATCAGTAGATCTACTGAAACGATTTTGCTTTTATTTTACCAACAGACAGCCACATTATGCTACCAAGACTTTCGAATATGCCACTACCGATCGCCAATTACCAAATTCGAGTCTTGGGTCGGGTCAAAAGTGCTGTAGAGTTTTTCTAACAAGAAATTGAAATTTTTATGCAGTTTGGCGATGTTTCCCGCCAAATTTCCATGCACTGGACTATTAATAACGGCTTCCGTGTTTTGGAGAGTACATAATTCCGTCGGTACCGATTGTCATAAATATCTATGAGTATCGTTATCGGGTAGTCAGTGCTACCAAATATTCTAACAATTAGTTTACCCTTTGAATTCAGTTCAC
The DNA here is from genome assembly GCA_932526445.1 of Phragmatobia fuliginosa. Taxonomy (NCBI): domain Eukaryota; kingdom Metazoa; phylum Arthropoda; class Insecta; order Lepidoptera; family Erebidae; genus Phragmatobia; species Phragmatobia fuliginosa. Next base: position 13,192,276 of record OW052079.1, on the reverse strand, counting down.
TATCAGGATTGCGGTGGTATAATGCTAGTCACTCTGTCGAAAAACTGATTTTAAGGTAAAACCGGTTGAACTAGTGGCCGACCCAGAATTCTTAATAACTGTCCTTCGCTCTAATTAAAGTCGAGACCTGTTGATCGGCTGTCGTATACGCCATCCACTAGACATGCGAGGTAGCGCAGGCATTTTCTAAACGCTACAGTACTGTCTCTGTTTGCGCAACCCTAAAATTTTATTCCTATATAGAAAAACCAACAAGTAACTTCAAAACGTTATTTTTAAAACAGAAAATGCCCCATTTGTATATTATTATTTATGTATGCAATGATAACGTGAAATGGGAAAATCTGTGACTTAATATTGTAAAACAAAAACCATCCTGGATTCATGGATGAGAAAAAAAAAAACTAAATGTATTCAAATATGACTAAACCCCAATAACTAATAATGTCTGCCTTGTTGGTACAGTGGTTAGCGTATGCGGCTACTGATCAAGAGGTCTCGAGTTCGATTCCCGGGTGTGTTATCCACAAATATTTGTTTCGGAGTCTGGGTGTTTTCTATGTATATATTTACAATAAAAAGGATTTTTATGTATTTATATCAGTTGTCTAGTACCCATAATACAAGCTCTGTTTAGGTTGGGACTAGATGATGTTGAGTGTAAGATGTCCGAAATATTTATTTATTTATATTTTACTAGTACACCTAACGTGGGAAGGAGCAAAGGAAAAGAAGACGAAGATTTTACTAGTACATGTTGCCACTGTTGCCAGTAGTTAGTAAATTACCAGAACAATCTATTCTTGGTTGGCAACTAACTCAGTATTAATAGACGTAAGTCATTACTGCGATGTTATCTATTTTACGGATTGCTGTAATTAAATTTTGTTTATTTAGAGATACGGATGGGATCACAAAATAAATAAGGGTGAGTTAACTAGATATTTCGGATGTAATTACTTTAGGGCGGGTACCAAAATGTTGGCGAAGGACTCGAATGGCTTCAGTGAAGTGTGAACGATTATAAATTGCAATGGTTTTGTAGGATGTAAACAATTTAATAATCCAATTGAAGGGATCGTTGCTTAGCTCAATGCAAAATATGAATATGTGACCACCTTAACTTATCAAAACCATTCCTTATTGACGTTAAGTAATAGACTTAATAGAGTAAGAGCCCAGAGCGATCAGACATAACTTATTTTCACATGGATGAAACTTTAACTACTCAGTAGCGTCTAGTGTACTTTTAAATACCTGCGTGTTTGTGGAACTAGATCTGTGACACCTGGGCAGATATCAGGTGAGAAAGGTAACTAAAAATAAGAGTTATCTAACTTAAATTAGTATGGCTGATCTTTATATATATTTTGTAGAATATTATTCTAAACTAGTTTCATAAAGTGTCAGACACTTTTCATGGACCAGAGCTTGTGTCAGACGCTTTAAAGATCGACAAAAAATTAATGAACTTTACTTATTTTTACATGTCTGATTTTTTAATATGTTGTTAAAGTAACTATTACAAAGTTACATTTCATCAGTCAGACAAATTCGAGTGACCAAACATCCCTTAAACACAAAAATTATTCAGCCGGGAGTGCGATCATCATGCTATTTCAGAGCGAGTGAGACGTCCACAGCAACTTGGATCCCGTTTTTAGGGTTCCATAGCCCAATGGCAAAAAACGGAACCCTTATAGATTCTTCATATCTGTCTCTCTGTCCGTCCATATGTCACAGCCACTTTTTTTGTAAACCATAAGAGCTATACTTTTGAAACTTGGTAAGTAGATGTAATCTGTGAACCGCATTAAGATTTTTACATAAAAATAGAAAAAAAAACAATACATTTTGGGGGTCCCCATACCTGGAACTGAAACTCAAAAAATTTTTTTTTATCGAACCCATCGAGTGAAAAAATTAAATGTAATGAAAATACTTACTAATTTTACTAATTTCACCCCCAAAATGTATTGTTTTTTTTCTATTTTTATTTAAAAATCTTAATGCGGTTCACAGATTACATCTACTTACCAAGTTTCAAAAGTATAGCTCTTATGGTTTCCGAAAAAAGTGGCTGTGACATACGGAGGGACAGACAGACAGACAGACAGACATGACGAATCTATAAGGGTTCCGTTTTTTGCCATTTGGCTATGGAACCCTAAAAAACGGGATCCAAGTTGCTGTGGACGTCTCACTCGCTCTGAAATAGCATGATGATCGCACTCCCGGCTGAATAATTTTTGTGTTTAAGGGATGTTTGGTCACTCGAATTTGTCTGACTGATGAAATGTAACTTTGTAATAGTTACTTTAATAACATATTAAAAAATCAGACATGTAAAAATAAGTAAAGTTCATTAAGTTTTTGTCGATCTTTAAAGCGTCTGACACAAGCTCTGGTCCATGAAAAGTGTCTGACACTTTATGAAACTAGTTTAGAATAATATTCTACAAAATATATATAAAGATCAGCCTTACTAATTTAAGTTAGATAACTCTTATTTTTAGTTACCTTTCTCACCTGATATCTGCCCAGGTGTCACAGATCTAGTTCCACAAACACGCAGGTATTTAAAAGTACACTAGACGCTACTGAGTAGTTAAGGTTTCATCCATGTGAAAATAAGTTATGTCTGATCGCTCTGGGCTCTTGGACCATAAAACCGATCCCAATCTATTTTGGCAAGAAAGAAAGAGATAGCAAGAGATTCCCATTTGGGTCTTCATACTTCTTTTATAAAATTGTTAGTGTAATCTTTCGGTATTCTTCTTTGCTCTTTTGTTTTTATAGTTTTTACTATTAGAGTCATGTTATAATGGTGATGTAGTTCTACATAAATAATCATTAATTACTTAATTACACATCACATTACGAGAAAATATTACCTTTGAAATTTACTTCATTTTGTCATCAATTAAAATTGTTAATATACGTTTCAATTAAAACATATTTCTTTACCTTACACGCGATCATCTTAATAGTCTGTGCCATAATATTAGACTGATAATAAACACAATATATATAAATACATCTTCTTCTGCCCAGCTTTTATAAGAACAAAATATTTTTTATTATTTTTGCAAAGCCGATTATATCCGCATCTTATTTTCAGTAGTGAACAGCAATAGGCTGATGATGACAAAACAGATTCTATAAATTACTAGTAGTTTAGAAAAAGTTCCTAAATACAATCAGCAGGAGACACTAAAAATTCCCTCAAAATGACTGAACATTTTTTGTCAATTGTTCGTCTGGAAAATCGTTTTATTTCTGTTTCTAGCAAGCGTTTCAAATGTGCATGAATTATTCTGTGGACGTCCGATTTGATTACTGAGAAGATAATGAAAGTTACAATGAAACGTACTGGCGTTTCACTTTAGCTGGTTTCCAGCAACTAAAAAGGAAAAATGTTATTTCAGTTAAGCATGGTTCCTGTATGTTAACCAAATTTCTCAGAAGTGGTTTAAATTAATTCAGTTCTTTCCCACATGAGGGTGGCCTTCCTTACATCACTCAACATGGTTATATTTGATATGTATATATATATATTTACGTATATAAATTTTTAAATCTACCAAAGTGACTCTACTTAGCCTGATGGAAAGTATGAGTACAGTTCAGGAGTATGGGTCAGCATCCTCATTGTGAGGGTAAGCAAAGCAGCCTGGTTACCCATACTGTGGTGATCTGCTCAGATGTTTCCGAATCATTCTCTCGGCCGCGGGCCTCTGCTCTCACACTAACCAACGAAATACGACAGCATGAATGCTGTCGTATTTCTAACTACTACTGTCTATAAGCTATTTAAAAGTTTATCAGATAACATTCTGAAAGTTCAGTTCACTGCTATACATATGCCTCTATATTAAATCACTTGATTAAAAAAAGAATACGATAATCGGGCGCCTATGGAGAAATGATTCATTCTTATTAGGTAGCTTTTAGAACGAAGCCAGCTTCAACTTAAAGTCTTATAAGACTTTATTGTAACTTTATAAGATTTTTAAAAAACGAAATGCTCTTAGTATAAGATTTGATTGTTGTAAAACATTCTGTCATTGCGTAGTTCATACAATGGATTCCTTCATGAATAGAAACCCTCTACCTGAATAACTTGGTACTACAAAGACTTTAGTTATTGATTGTGATTGAGTGTTGGTACTTGATAAAAATACACTTTGATAAATAAAATTAGGAATATAAGAAAAGAATATTGATCCATCTCGGGACATAAAGCAGATATGAAAAATTCACGTCTCATTCACGTTAAAAGTTATTTAAAACGTAAAGATACCTTCTATTTCCCGACGTTACATACCAAACGGGTTCTACTGGTCATGGGTAGACCAAATCAATTAAAAAGAGCAAGGTCAATCAAAGCATGGGTATTGTGCCCTTTTTTAAGCTACAGTTTAGGAGTATAAAATAATAACATATATGAAAGAGAATAAAAAATATAGCGGTCAATTTTAAAATAATACCAGTGTCACTTGTTCATGGGAATTCGTAGGAGTACCAAATTATATACTGTCAGAGTATGGCCGGGAGAAAGATGTAGAAAATGAAGACCAGGCCAGTATGGCATGGGTTACCATGTTGGATTGCTTACCCTCACAATGTGGATGGTGACCCCTACTCCTGGATTCTACTCATGCTTTCCATCAGGCAGAGTAGAGTCACATTGGTAGGCATCAATTTAAAAAAAAAAATGTGACATATGCCGTGATGACGCCTAAACACAACTGACGACTACGACGCATTACATGTTTTACATCAATAAATTAAAATAAGAAATACCTAACTTTATTAAAGTCATCGTATAATACACAGACATGATAACTAACAAATGATTGTGTTTGCATCATTCTACTAGAGTTCCATATTCAGCAGTATACTGTTAGGGGTTGCTAACGAAAAAGTTTACCTCTTTTTAGAATTTCGTGACTTTAACACATACTTGGCTTTTATTGTACAGCTGGCCTTATTCGCGATAAAAGCTAATTAAAACTTTCATACCGAACCGGTTATGCTGGTCACAGATAGATCAAATAAATTGACCAGAAGGCATTGTGCCCTTTAGTTTTTCTTTTTTTTATTTATTATAGCCAATAAGAGCTGCCAAAACAAAAACGATAAGATGTTAATTCTACAAATAAAATCATTCATCTCACAATTCTTGGTCCTGTTTAGAAATTATATCCTCAATCTCTAGCTTAACAATAACAATCACTAACCAAAAAATCATCATCATCAGCCAATTGTAGTTCTCTGCTGCATATAATCGATCGATCGATCTCCGCTCGAAAAATATTATGATAATTTCCAGGCTAGTAATAAATAAATTAAATATCATTCTCTATAGAGAGATTTGGCGCACTCAGCGAAATTGACATCGAACTGACCCTTACAATGCAGCAAAGCCCATGCCTATATCTAACTCAAGTCCAATGAGAATATTGACATAATTGCTACGTCAGTCGATGCCGGCCTCACCGATTGGCTGTGGAGAGGACACCTCTTGGGGATTTGATAAAGGTTTGTTCAAATGCGAACAGTTAAGTAAATTTGTGTGCGGTAACTTTGGCGGGCTTTTGAATCTTTAGGTAGAAATCAATAGTAGTTTAGCCATAGTTGTGTATTTCTGACTTTGAAATCTAATTTTGATTGGTGTTCTTTTTTTAGGAAGAAAGGGAGGAAATAACTTAACTGATAGGGGTAAGGATTGAACCACATCAATTTTAAGGTTGATTAGGGAAAATCATGCAATTTATTGAAGGAACTAAATTGTCGTAAAGTATTTTAAGGCTTAGTTCCTGCAATTGTGGATGTCATGGCAATATTTTGTTAATCGAACATAGACAAATAGTTGTAGGTTTTACAAGAGAGCCTCGATAGGAGAACCATTGAGGAAGAAAGAACGAACGAAGAAAAATCGAAATCTATAAACAACAAAGTAGTGACAACCGAGTATGTATGAAATAAATTAAAAATTTAAAAATAAAATTAAAAATGGCATTTCTGGAAGTATATCCCAACATTTACTGCAGATATTTCTGTAAAAAAATTTTTTAACCATAATTATTTTATTCTTACTTGGAATGCCTTTTACAGTACATCGGCTTTCTGTAGTACATAAATACAACTATAAAGTATTTCAACAAAATTTGGGATTTATTAAACTAATGAGGGTACTAACTGAATTATCTCCAGCTGAATAAGAAAACACAAGACTACCAATTCTCAAGTTTATTCCCTTCGTCTAAGTACAGAATTGAAAAGTACGGTACGGTACGGTTACGAGTACGGTAAAATAAAAACCACTGATAACCTTACTTGATTATGAATAATTTAATTAAAACAGACGTCAAAGGGACAAATTTATAAAATGATTATCAGACTTGCCGTCCTACATGTTGGCTAACAAAGGAAATGGATTAAAGACGCCTGCATGTGGCGGAAATGCGAATGTTAAGATGCATGTGTGGTGTGATTAGAATGGATAAGATGAAGATGGAGTATATTAGAGGAAGCCTGAAAGTAGTACCATTAGATGAAAAGTTGAGAAGCAAAAGATTATCCTGGTATTTACATGTGATGCATAGAGAGGAGCAAAATGTAGTGAAGAAAGTATGAAAGTTGACGGATAGAAGAGTATAGGCCAAAATGTTGGATGGACTGTGTGAAAGAGGATATGGCAGGAAAGGAATAAACAGTGAACTGACGAGTAATGAGAATGGAAAAAGAAGATTCATTGCACTGACCCCAAATAAATTTGAGAAGAGGGTAGGGAGATGATGATAATTAATTAAAACAGACAAATATATAAAAAAAAACAAATTTATCTACCCAAATATGATTTGATTCAAGCAATAACAATATTTAACTATACCAGCCACAAATACAAGTCATGGTGTTTTATTCTTTGTTTCTGCAATTGATTTTGTCGTGTTTGATGTGGATGGTACGTAAAAAGCTGTTTATAATTATATAATTATGAATGTTTATATGTATATGAATGTTTTAATTTCACGGTTTTGACTGTTTATTTACTTTAGTATATTCAATTCATAAGAGAAGCTTTGAAATTAAATACCAGAATGTTAGTCCAGAACTCTTTGAAGTTTATTGGTGTACAAATAATTTGGCTGCTGGTTTCTGAATTTTATTTCAATTATTCTGTCCTTTTTGTTTTTTGATCGCCGTGTCCCTTAGGCTTTTACAATTTGTTGACTCTTTTTTGTTGAAAGGATTCAAAGAATTGTTCTTTATGTTTTGAAAGTACCTAAATCATTTGCAAATTATCTAATTTCATTCATTTTTGTTTTACAGGGAGTACCTGGGTCAAACATTTTGTTCCAATTGTACATTTAAAATACATATTTTCTTCGACACCTTTTTCAAAATGTTTTAGAGATAAAAAAAATTTTTCTGGATCTAGAATCTGGATTTAAAAAAAAATATGTGAAAAATATGTGCATAGATTACTACGACTGATTTCAACGTCCCTGCATTAAAAATATACATCCTAAACTTAACAAACATACATGAAACTGATACAATGAACACCCAGACTCAGGACAACTATTTGTGCATCACAAAAGTATTGCCCATGTAGGTTTTGAACCCATAGCACTTAGCGCAGTAGAAAGAAGCCAACAAACTAATTACAAAACTTAAATTATATATACAATAACAACCCGTAATGTCCCACTGCTAGGCTCGGGTCTCTTCTCAGGAGAGGGTTAAGCCCATACATACATAACAACCGGGACCGACTGCTTAACGTGACTTTCCGAATCACTCGTAATGAAGAAACTTAAATCAAACAGGTTATTACCTTCGCCAGCGCCAGTGACAGTATGTATAAGCAAGACCACGACGCACAAGCACCGCTGGCTCTCCACAGACATCGCGGTCGTGGGTACCGCACCTGGAACAAATAGCAAACCATAGTCATTATGTGCAATTACCATTACCTACAGTATAAAATCTCATACTAAATCATCTTGGACAAGAAACTTCGATTGGACTCGAATTTTTACTTTGGATGAAAGAATTAAAGAAAGTTATTTATTTATGGTCCACACATACAGTGACATCTAATTTTTACAAAAAGGAACCGACTTCATTGAAAAACTATTCCGAGTACCCAAATCGCGACAAGTGTGCCTATGATATTTTAGGTGTTCCCTCGATTTTCTTCGGATCCCATCATCAGATTCCAATATGGTGACGATGGGACCACCTGTAAGCTACGCCTATTCCAATGCAAAAAGAATTTTTGAAATCGGTTCTTAAACGACGTTATTATTGCTGAACATACATAATACATAAAAAAAAACGATTCCGACGAATTGAGAACCTCCTCCTTTTTTCGGTTAAAAAGGAAAAAAAAAGAAGTCGGTTGAAAAGAAAAAAAACTGGTTAGGTGTACATCACTAGGATCTGCATCGAATGTGTGAATCAGAATGGGTTACCATCTCAGTTGAGACCTTCGCGGTGACCTTGTAGCGCTGATTTTCAGATGGCACAGTAATTTACGATAAAGATTAGTTATAAATTTGCCGATTTTATTTGAGATGAAAAGGCTTAATTGAGGGATTATCTATACTTTCTATCAGGCAAAGTCACTTAAGTAGGCTCATTGTTAAAAAATATATACTTGAATTATCTTTTAGCGAGCTTAAGGAGGGAAGATGGGATATTAGAGATAAAAAAAATAGAATTGTGTATAGGTAAATATAGTTAAAATATATTATGCAATTAAAATAATTTTAAACTAATTGATTGTTTCGATTTCTGATATTTTAATTACGATTATTGGAACTATGCCTTTATTATCCATATTATTAATTAACGCTATCCCAAATAGTGAATTTGTCACTAATGTTTTCGCTGTAACTTTTGAACGGACATGCTTAATACAACAGTATATTAAAAGTATTAGAACAGAAGTACTGGATTAACCTTCAAACTTTTACGTTTCATGATGCTTGCCCCTAGAGACGGTACCATAAAAACAATATAAGCCTTTACAAACAGGTTATCACGGGCCTCTAAGGGTTTCTTTTTAGGATACACAAGGGACCAATGTTATGAGACCCAATGAAAATCCTCGGGAGTTTCAACCAGGACCAAAACATTGAAATTTATAGGAATGGTTATTAATCGCGTTCATTTTTATTCATTGGTAACAGTTTTATTAAAAAAAAAACGGCCAAGTGCTAGTCGGGCTCGCCCATGAAGGGTTCCGTATCAGCAAGTAACATCATATAAAAGTTCTTGTAGTTCGTTGTAACTTTCATCGATGTTTTTATACTAGTGTATTGATTGGATGAAAGGTAAATTGCGTGTTACGATTTATGACGTATTAAAAAAAAACTACTCACTAGATCTCGTTCAAACCAATTTTCGTTGGTAGTTTAAATGGTAATGTACAACATATATTTTTTTTTACTTTTATTACTCTCTTATTTTAGAAGTTAGAGGGGGGACACACACATTTTTACACTTTAGAAGTGTCTCTCGCGCAATATATTCAGTTTAGAAAAAAATGATATTAGAAACCACAACATCATTTTTGAACACCTATCCATAGATACCTCACACGTATAGATTTGATGAAAAAAAATTTTTTGAGTTTCAGTTCCAAGTATGGGGACCCCCAAAATGTATTGTTTTTTTTCTATTTTTATGTAAAAATCTTAATGCGGTTCACAGAATACATCGACTGACCAAATTTCAACAGTATAATTGGCTGTGACATACGGACGTACAGACAGACAGACTTGACGAACGAACCCGAAAAATTAGCTGTTGTCTGATGAACCGGTTTTTGCAGTAAAAAGTCATCAAATAGCATTATCATCAGCGAAGCAGACAGAATAGTTAATTGGAAGTTTTCTATAAATATTTCGAATAATAAATATTTCGGACAATTTACACACAACGCTATCTAGTCCCCAAACTAAGCAGAGATTGTATTATAGGTAACTAGACAACTGATATAAATACATAAACATAATTTTTTGTTAATACATACATATTATACACAGAAAACACCCAAACTCCGAAATAAATATTTGCGGATCACACAAACATTTAATCCGACCCGAGAATCGAACCCGAGACCTCTTGATCAGCAGTCGCATACGCTAACCACTAGACCAACGAAGCAGTTAATTCCATGCATAATATGTGTATATTTAGAAAAAAAAGTATATATGTATTTACATCAGTTATCTAGTACAGATAGTACAAACTTTGCTTAGTTTAGGACTAGGTGATGTGTGTCAGATATGCGAAATACTTATTTATGTATTTTGAATTATAAATTTTCCTAACAACAAAGAGAAATCGTGGTGTTTGATATTTCGAAAAAAATACTTTATTTCTTGTACGAAGAATGATTACCCTCTCAATAATTATTTACGTCAGCGAGGCAACCATATAAGTAAAAGCTTTCATCATTTTGCAATAAAATAAAGGAGTGAGCGGAAAGAAGATGTTTGTTTTTTTTTTTTCTTTTTTATGACAGTAAAGCCTACCAAAAGTGACTCTATTGTGCCCGATGGGACGCATGAATACACACCAGAAGTAGTGGCACCACGGTGGCCTAGCAAGTGTTTCTGCATCATCCTCCCGACCTTCTGAGGCCTGAATGATGCAGAATAATTGAACCTCCGATCATACCCTCACCATCACCCCGTAAGACGTAAGATCGTTAGGTGATGAAAGAGAAGAGAAACAACAACCTCATTGCACCGATTCCAAACAAATTTCGTAAAACAATAGACAAATGACCATAAACAGTAAAAAAAAATAGTGTCTACAAATGAAGTTGAAACATTAAACTTTAATGAAAACAAAATAATACACAAAGTGCATTTAAAATGAGAGTCGTAAGTATTAAGTAAACATGTTTGAAAAATGCATGATGCTTTTTAACCACCCGTAAATAATAGGTCTCATTAAAAAGATGAATGAATGTTTAAAACGAGAAAACTTTTATAAAACATTGTGTGTGTGTCCCAAATGTTTGCATGTTATTAACATACTCACTTTATTTATCCGGGTAAACTTTTTGTGACACGTGATGCTGCAAAGTACTCTTCTAGAATACGAGTTGTGTTAGTTTCGTTTGTCAGTTTTATTGTTAAGTAATTATAAAGAGTAATAGTATTGAATTAAACTACCTTATTGGTATAAGTCTACCGATCAAGTAATTTTATTTTAATTCCCAGCTCGAGACAAAACTTTTGTTGGGTTTTTCTTACAAAAAATTCATAATAAGAAACTAATTTAATAATCACACTCCAGTGTAGTAATTTTTCAGTGTTTCACGCCTAGGTCTTGAAGAATGCGTTAAGTTGTCGGTACGATTGGCTTAAACATCTTCTGAATTTTTTTATTAAAAAGTAACTGTCCTTTAATATACTGAAAACTAGTTTAATCTTTGAATAGACTTCACCTTCAAGGTTGTGGAGATCCGATGCTAGTCGCTTCACGTGATAGAAAGTGATGAAAAGAAACGATCGTAAATATACTTGTTCATTGTAATTTTATACATATCCAGGTTTCAACTATCAGGTAATATAGACGAATAATTTAATTTAGGTTTTGTGGAATAAATTCTAAAGGAAGTTAGGCAAGCGTTTATTTTACATTTTTGTCCGTTTATTTACCTTATATCGTTAACTGTCTAGTGGCAAAATATCAGATCATCATTATAAGTCTATTGCAGTTCACTGGACATAGATCTCTCTCATTGCACGCTATTTTGATCCACTTTGCTCTTCTCATTTATAGCTCCTATTAGCCGTTTTGCCTTCCACCTGGCCAATTGGCGTCCTACACTAGTTTGGCTGTGATGGTCCAACTCCAAAACGTGGACACTTACGGTACTGCTTTTGCACAAGCTCCAAGTCACTTCCCATGGAAATAAAAAGGTATCCTTGGCTTTGTTCTGAAGAATCGCCTCAGGAATGTGGTAATCCAGTAGAGGACTAATTTCATCGACATAGAAAACCGAAATAGCAAGCTGAAATGGGCTTGCCACATTAGTCAAAGTCAAGTCATTTTTGTTCTGTATTCACCTAACGTATAAATATTTAGTGGTTAATGATTTCAGCTTGAGATAAGTAGACTAATCTAAAAAGGGTATTAACCAATGAACCAATGTCACGTTTGGTTTTGCACATCAATGAACTCAGCGTGTAATAGTGTGAATAATTAATGCAATTTATTTTATACGGGCTGGGGGTTCGGCGTGGCTTCACATGCTTCTACATATTTATGAGCTTTATGCGGGTAGCCTATTTTACTTTCCAAGAACTTACGTAGTGTTATGATGCTTTAATAAAACATGCTGACTTTACAAACACACATGAAACGTACACAAAGAACACCCAGACTCAGAACAACAATTTGTGAATCACACAAAGTGTTATCCCACGTGGGATTCGAACCCGCGACACTTGGCGCAGTAGAGAGCGGCGTGGCGACCGCTTAAACCACTAGGCCAACCGTGCAGTCTTTAGTTTAGATGAAGTGATCATGTCTGGTGAGTTACTGCCTAACGGTTGATGTTGGGATCTTGCATATTATGCTAATCAGCGCGAGAATTTCTATATCGCGATTCAGTATTAGTAGTTGATGCATAGTTCTTTATTATTTAGTTCGGTGTTTCATAGGTAGATAGCGCTGTTTTATATTTTTTTCACAAATATAACTAACATTAAAATAGTCCTTGTTTTTTATTTTCATAAAAACAAAAAAGTTTCCTGAAATAAACAAAATTTTAAGGTTGTATTTACAAAAGAAAGAATCTTAGTATTATATCTGTCAATCCAGTTTTTATGGTACAGGCTCTGCTTAGTTAGAAACTAGATGGCGCTGTGTGTGATGTGTGTGTGATCCTTACTAATATTAAAAATTCAAACTAACTATGCCCATCTGTAATGCTTTCACCACTAAAGTTTAGGTAGTAGAGCAATGCTGAATTCAGCACAAATGGGATGGCCGACCGGAGCCGGAATGGAAGACACCAATACTGCCTTGTATGCACTAAGAATGAGGATGGTAGCCCATACTACTGGATTCTACTCATGCTTTCAGAGTAGAATCCAGAGTATATATTAGGCTACCAAATAAATATATAAAAATGTAATCTCCTATACTGATTTCAATAAATTATGGCATGAAAGTACTTTGATACTTTGACATACACACGAGTCAAAAAGCTAGTTAAATTCTAAACAAACAAGATACACGCGTAAATAATGATATTATATCTTTGTAAATATTTATAGCGAAGAGTGCGGTTATATTACAGAGAATTAGTTTATTTTACAACCTTATGTATGTAACATTCAACGCAAATAGGTATTACCTTACACACGAGTTTAAGTGTAACGTTAGAGTACCAGGTTTCTCTCTAAATTGTAATAAAGTGTGTATTAAGGTGAAATTGTCATCCTATCTTATTAATATTATAAATGTCAAAGTTTGTGAGTATGTATGGATGTTTGTGACTCTTTCACGCAAAGACTTATGTAGGAACGGATATCATCTCTTTACAACACGAAGGGAGGATCCTCCATTTAGACGTGAAGTGACAACCTGCGTAAGATGACTGGCAGGAGCTAGATGCGGAAATCCCAAAATCGATCAGAGTGGTGTGCAATGGGAGAGGCCTATATCCAGCAGTGGACTGCGATAGGCTAAAGATAATGCCTGTCCAACTGCTACCCTACGTTTGCAGATGGTATTAGATATACATATATGTATATTGATGAATCGCATATATTTAACAATAAAGATAAATATACATGAACAATGAACCTAAAAACTAAAAACCTTAAAAATTATAATAAAACTAGAATATATTATTATAAGGAGTCCCTTTAGGCAAGGTTCCAAAGATACTGGCAGCGTTCCCCCTTTGAATAGATATGCCATAATATATATACAAATAAATATAAATTAAAATATCTGTATGTATTATCAAATTATCATTTTTTTACTAAGAGCATGTGAAAAGTGATACCAAAAACGCAATTCTTAAAATTTTTGTCTAATCTCTAGAACGGGTGGGCCAATTCTTATGTGAATTTCGCCGGCAGAAAGCTGATGACACAAGGAATAACTAGTGCTATTTTCAATAACAATAACCGCCGGTAACACTGGAGGGGTCAGCTAGTTGTAAACATGTTTAGAGGCACGAGAATTTTGATGTGCCAATATAGTAGTTAAACTAAAGTTGGCTGGTCGAACTTCGGTCACCTTCGCCCTTGGAAAGCAATAAAATAATTATATAACGGTGGGTTTATTGTGCGGGCTGTGGTATTACTCTAACCGATGCTGGCCTATATGTGCCAAAATATGGCTGTCCCACATCGCATCAATAGCCTTTATGCGTCAATTGCTGGACTGAGACCTCTCCTTTTAAGTAGATTTTGGCCTACGCTGAGCCACGATTGAATAAATTGAATGAAAACAACACAATAACTATAATCCCTTTTCCCACTGTTTTTTTTTAATATATTGAATACACATGTATCGATGGTCAGAAATTTACATAACGAGTAATGAAACTTACTTTTTCCTTCGTTTGCATAAAAAAGTTATTTTTACAAAATTAATTTTATGATCTTTTTCATCCCAAAATGTTTTTTTTTCGAATTAAAAGAAGCCTATAAGTTCGCAGTATCCCTAGCAGTGTGTTTACATTTCATTACCATCAGTTGAACGGTTCGGTACTGTCTACGCGTAAAATTAGAACAAGCATACATTGTTGATCTTTAATTTTATTATTGTTAAGTAGTTTTTTAATCAAGTATTTGTTGGTTTAAAATAGTCAATAATCATCATCATCAGCAGCCTTTAACGGTCCACTGCTGAATAAAATTACTTAGAAAAAAGTCTTGGCCTATTGTTCCATTGTGGCCAAAATTAATTTGATAGTTTTTACACGCTTTTTATTAACTTCACCTGTATGTTGGTTTGTTTGTATGTTTGTAACCGACTCCTTTGGGTGCGATTTTGACCCACTTTAAACGGCCAGATTTCGTTCAAACTTTGTAGATTTATTGAGAACCGATGAGAATACACTAATTCGAAAAAATAAATAAAATGTTTAGACAAATTAGTCTTTTTTAGTATATTTTCTAAAAGAAATTGTTTAAAAAACTAAAAAAACACGCTGTTAAACTAAAAAGTAGAAAATAATTTTAATGTAAAAAGCGTGGGGCAATGTTATTAAAATATTTTCAGAAAGCACCCCACGCTTTTTTACATTAAAATTATTTTCTACTTTTTAGTTTAACAGCGTGTTTTTTCGCAACAAATCGGTCAATTTGTCTAAACATTTTAGTTTTTAGTTTGTTTAGTTTTTTTTATCTATTTATTTTATATTTAATCCTACCAAAGTGACCGTACTCTGGCACCCCCTTCACTGTGATAGCACACAATGCTGCATGGTGAATAATTATGATCTTATTGGTTATATTATCTGCATATCTTTAGTTACAAGTTTGGCTACTGACAGTAGACTCAACTATGTTAAGTCTTGTATTAAGGATATAAATATATAAATGTAGTTTTCATGACCTTTCACTTTATCATTAGGTTCGTTAATCTACACATCTGCCGTTAAATTTACGTTTTATTTTCTTGACACAAATACAAAAAAAGAAAAAAAAATTGCCCCATATCCTCTTCTGTGATAGGTATAAATACCATAACTTAAGACAGTAACATTTTTCAAATTCCTATACACTTACTATACTGGCTTGGCGACCAATAGTGTATCTTGGTCTACGACAGTAGAGTGCGCCATACTTTTCCATTCTGTGTTAGTTCAGACCAATCGGGCACTTTGATCTTTTTCATATCTCGGGCAATCTCATCTTTCTAGCAGTATTTGTGGCACCCCATTATAATAATAATAATAATAATAATAAAACTTTATTTGAAAGACACAACATACAAAAGATAGACAAAAAAACAAATATCCAAACACAGTCGATAGAGACAACATTTGACAATATTTTGAGGCTTGTGACATTTGCTAATGTCAAATATGTCAATCAATTTGATACAAGCTGACGTAAATAATTTAATTTAATTAAATAATTATGCTCTTTAAATGTCTCGATCCTCACTCATTCTTTCGATGTGGTCAAGCCAGCGAGCCTTAGGAGTAGTATTTAGACCTAGAAAATATACTAGCTTTCGCCCGGTGCTCCACCCGCGTGTATGTCGGTTATCGCGGTAAAAAGAAGCCTATCACCTTTCCCAAAGCGTGAAAAGCGTAACAAACAGACAGACAGATACAGTTACTTTCGCATTTATAATATTAGTAGGGAAGTAGGGATAACCATTCATGCATGCCGAAATCATTCTAACATTTTGTAGGGTAGCGAGGGGAAGGATGTAACACATAATAAATTATGATGTAACACATATTAGTTCACAATACATATTATTACATAATCTATGCCCTCATCAGCCCCATTTCAACAAACTGTTACTCCAACAAAGCAGTTTGAAACACATTAAGACAGAACAACAGACGAAACATGAGGAACTAACGGAATTAGTAATTAACGAGATCTTAATTGACAAGCGATACCTGTGAGGGAAGTTGCTGTCTAAATGTATGTAATAAGCTAGTGATGGGCTATGTTCAAATTTATCGATATAAATATAATATAAATTTTATTAATATTTATAACTCATTATTTGTGACCGTTTGAGGTATGACATTTCATGAGGGTTTCCGTGATTTGGAGGTCATGCTTAGCAGTCGGTTCCAGTTATTATCATGAAAGCAGTTGTGTAGCTTAGTTGAAGGCCTTTGGTTGGCTTAAAAACATCCAGCGACAAGGTTACGTAGCCACAACGTGTCTTGCCAGTCCCCAACTCGCACTCGGTCGGAGTGGTGACGTATGGCCTTAACCCTTTCCTGACATAGGAGATCCGAGCCCAATTGTTGGGCGTTATGGGTTGTTGATTTGATTTATGATAATTTTATAGTTTTATCATCGACGACTTCTTAATAGTTTACTTCTGGAAATAGGCCTCTCCTTATAAGGTTTTAGTCTATTGTATTGCTGCGAGAACTTCTTCCGACAAACTGTTTCATAGTTTGGCAGATTTTGTGATTGTAAAACGTGTTTTGAATGATAATTAAACAAATTCAAAAAAAAGTAAAGGTTCCCAGCTCTGTTCACATCTATCTACTGAAACACAGCACTAGTTTTCAACTCGTGATAGTAGATTCTAAATCTTTTTGTTTTTGAATAAAAAATCTCTATGTTTATTTAATTTACAGGAACAATTAATTAAATTATCGATATATTTACTATTATTATAATCTACCATAGCCCGGTAACATGATGTATAGATTACACTTAGGTACATCACTAAGTTTGCTAATTGTGTTAATTTAATGTATGAATAAGGAGGTTACATAGCGGATTAAAAGCGTTTACACAAAATTTAAAATAGTATTAAAAAAAAAATAAGGTCATAATATAAAGGTATACAATTTTATATTCATAGTGGTTAATATCAGCTACGCTAAATTACGTAGCAGAGCTACGTAGATTTGCTACGTAATTTTATGTAGCATTTACATATATGAGGAACAATTCCTTGTACGGTAGTTTTTAAAGTCTCTGCTAATTTATGACGCTGAAAATCTTACTCTTGAGCAAAATATTATCGACCATATAATTCTATATTTAAAAAGTCAGTAAAATATTTTACATGAACACATGAACAGTATTTTCTGTAAGCTCAATTTTATGATTTCCACCGGACGATGTAAGCTGCTTGTTCAGTTTTGTTTTACTCTCGACCGACGACGTCAAATCGATTGTGATTTTATCGTGGGGACGTAAAAACCGTGTCAAAAGCTTGCCTTTTATAGTTCTTCAGACTCATATTAAATGGAACAAATACAAAAATGTATACAGAAATAAAAAGTCTGTAACAACAAAGCACTTTGAATTTTATGGCAATATTTTACTCTATTTGTAATTTTATATTAAAAGTAATGTTTCACAAGTAACTGTTCAGTTTTGAGAGTGCTTTTATGAAGCTTACAGTAGCTTAATATTATTTTCTTTACGCTGTCTGCAACTTTACTTGTGTTAAAACTTTTATATAGTTCCAAGGTGCCTTTAAATAAAAAATACGAACTTCAGTACTTTTCATCAAATTTCACATTTTATTATTTGTAATAATTCTCTAGTACTAGTAATACATGACTTGCCTATTGACCTGGGACTAGGCATTATGTGACAGATGTCCAAAATATTAGTGTACCATCTTCGTCTTCATCTACACTTTCCATCAGGTGAGATGGAAGACAAACGCCTATTCCATTACAACAATAAAAAAAAAAAATATGCATGATTTAAAGCATGAGTAGAATTCAGGAGTACGGGTAACCATCCTCACTGCGAGTGTAGGCAATGTAGCATGGTGACCCATACCATGACGGCCTGGTTAGATAATTCTGCATCACTTTCTTGGCCTTCGATGGCCGGAATACCTGTAGGTAATTGAAGGTGCAATCGATTCTTAGTAATTTTTTATTAAAAACGATAAGAGTCTTTAAGAATATCTTTGCTATTTAATGTTAATGTTTAAATTAAAGCTTAATAATTTAGTATTAATTTTGACTTCTTTTTACATGTTACTTTAATAATTTCCAAACAAAAATTTTTCCCAAATATTTTCTCATATTTCCAAAGCCTCTATTTCATTTGAATTCATACTCCGTTCCGTTTTACCCGAGGTACGCGGTTAGTTTTGGTCAGATACTACTCGCTTGAATAAGCTCTTTGAAGCTAGACTGAAACTTGAGTGTGAAAATCTTACTTAAATTTATGCCAAGAAGATGCACAGAATCTCTCTCGACTTTATGAAATACAATAGTTGAGAAATTGAAACAATTCAAACACCGAATGAACCCTAAAATACCATAAGCCTACCATACCATTGTCTAAATATCCCTTTCAATAAACTATTTATATTCTAAGCCCAAAGAGCTATCATCATTAATTTAAATTCATCAATTTGTATTCTTGAAAGGTATTGAAACAATAGGATATAGAATACTTAAGGTGGGGCTGACAACCATTGTAAGATTATCGATTGGAACAAACTATTCATCTGACTATTTTATTAGACTGCACGGTTGGCCTAGTGGTTTAAGCGGTCGCCACGCCGCTTCCTACTGCGCCAAGTGTCGTGGGTTCAAATCCCACGTAGGACAACACTTTGTGTGATTTACAATTTGTTGTTCTGAGTCTGGGTGTTCTTTGTGTCCGTTTCATGTATGTTTGTAAAGTCCCCCGCGACACAGGAATTTATATTCCTACTGCGGGAGTTGTCTTTTAAAAAAGAAAGAAAGAAAAGAAAAATAAATATAACTAGTGCTCTCTCTCCGCAATCAAAATTGGACCGTAATTGAATACATCTTAAGTTTAAATCTTACCAAAGATAAATTTCTTTTGTGTAAATTTTTGAGTTGTTAAACCACAGATTAATGTATTTCGATATGAAGTGTTTTACTGTGTGAAGTTTTTAATGTTTAATTTTGTACAAGATTTCATACTTTACCGTCTGTGTTTTATTGTGATTTCTCCAGAAATTCTTTCGCATTCGATATTAATAGTACAAATCATTTTGAAGCTATTTAATATATAATTGTATTGTATGTACATATGTACTATCGTTTACGTTCGGTATCAACAAGGTTAGCCGAAAATGCAAAACCAAATTCTGATGTAAAAATCTTATCTTTTTGATCATCATAATATTTTTACTTAACATAATGACTTGTAGAAAAAAAAAAATGTTTTATCTACATGCCTTATTTTCTTTTTAAATTTCGTTAAGTACACATATTTGCTGAGCAATGAGCAAGCAAAGTAAATCGAATTTTTCTAGAGAAAAAAAAGAGAAAAGAAAAAGTTACTACCAAGCCTGAATGTACAGCACAGTTATAAAATATTACCTTACACCCACACCTAGTAGCTTAAACTCCTATTGTTCTATTTTAAGTCTCATTCTGTGTAAAAGGAAAATATCCGGTTAGGAAAAGTGGCAGTTTATTATTCTGCTTTAAAAAGAAAACTAAGAAGAATTTGTGAGGAAAAATGTATGTAAATATACTTAACTTGATCGGGGAAAATATTATTTTATTGTTTAAATGAATAGTCGAGCTCCATTCGTTTTGGTTTCTTTTATAATACGTAAAAAACACTCTAAAACATATATTTCACCGATCACAGAAACATTTGATAAATACGTCACCACACGGACGGTTGGTTATAAAATTAAAAATCATAGTTAAAGGCAAAGTAAGTGAGTTCAACAATAGATAAATACTTTTTAATATATATGTAGTACGGTTCAGAGAGAACTCAAACTTTGAAAACAAACCCTTAGTATTTGCATTCGGCGTATAATTTGATTGTAAACGACGATTCTATCAAAGGGAAATGCTGAAAACCGTTCTCAAAGTTGAAGTTGTTGTGTTCACTTTCAATTGTTGGGAAATGGCCTTAAAAGACGATCAACTTAATACATTTTTGTTTTTTGATGTGGAAAGTTCCTTCGCTTCCGTTTAAAATGTTAAGATCAGATATTTTTAATGTGGCACAAGGAAAGTTTTGAACGTTTATAAGAGGGATGAACTGAACAGTTGATTTAAACATGTATTTTATTTTTTAGGATTTTACTTTGTAGATTTATGCAAGACAAATCTATACAAATAAATAAAATTGGTTTGTCTGTTTGCAATATCAAATAACAGTTTTTTTTATTAATGCATCTATCCATCCTCAGGATATTGGCATCCACTGCTGGATGTATGCCTCTTGCATGGTTCTCCATTAATGCATAGAAAGTATTTACAGCTAAAATACAACTTTAAAAAAAGTCGTCTGTTCCGGATGTTCTCTGGAACTGCTGGACCAATTATGACGTTACTTGCCGCTACGGGAACCTTTTCTCATGACAACACTGTTCTTCAAAATAATTTTGGGTAGTTGGGTGGTAAGCACCACATTTGAATTGTAAGGCGTTAATATGCGAAACATCGTGGACATGTTTCTCTCCATGATGAAATTCGTGAAGGTCGACCATCAACTGCTATCAGGGAAGAAAATGCGATTAGGTTGTCAGATGACCATTTGAAAGAAATCAGTTTTTCACTTATTAGCCATTAGACTGCCTTGTTGGTCTAGTGGTTGGATCAAGAGGTCTCGGGTTTGATTCCCGGGTCAGACTAGATATTTGTGTGATCCACAAATATTCATTTTGGAGTCTGGGTGTTTTTTTATGTATAATAAGTGTGTATTTAAAAAAAAAAGTATGTTTAAGTATTTATATCAGTTGTTTAGTACCTATAACACAAGCTCTGCTTTCTTTGGGACTAGATGATGTTGTGTGTAAGATGTCCATAATATTTATTATTATTTATTAAAAAATGAGGAAGATGAGAAGAAAAATTTACTCACAAAAAATATTCCTTTTCATTCATAATTTAATATTCTCCAATAGAAGTAGCGATACAACCATAAAGTCTGAATCCATTTTATGAAATGATTCATCTAAATTTCATAACACTGTGTAGACCTACGTCACCATCCGTTTCCAGGCTAACATCCTAAACGACTTTCACCCAGATTTTCTAAGTAATAAGATGTAGGATATATTGATCTGACCGCTCTGACGTCCCATCACCGTTGGTCAGACGTCAGGGAAATATGGCCGTAAAACTTTACTGTACTATAAAACATCAAATGTATTTCTGTCTTGAACATGTGTGTTTTACGAGCAACATTCATTATTACATTTCTATATTCCTCACTTCATGTATTCATAAAGATATCTAATAACAATCCCGTCCAAATGTTTCTTTAGAAGTAATAAACCAAAGTTACTAACTTTTTGATAGTTTGAAACTTAGGTGGATTGTGAAATTCATATTTTAACCAATGGAAAATTATCATTAAATAAATAAATAATAAATAATAATAAATATTTCGGACACTTTCACACAAAACGCCATCTAGTCCCCAAACTAAGCAGAGCTTGTATTATGGGTAACTAGACAACTGATATGAATACGTAAACATACTTTTTTTTTGTAAATACATACATATTATACATAGAAAAAACCCAAACTCCGAAACAAATATTTGCGGATCACACAAACATTTGGTCCAACCCGGGAATCGAACCCGAGACCTCTTGATCAGAAGTCGCATACGCTAACCACTAGACCAACAAGGCAGTGGATTGGACATTGGATACTAAGTTTTATCATTACAAAAAAACTTCAGTCTGATCAGTATTCAAGAAAGTTGGTCACCATCCTCATTTTCATCAACAACCCATAACGTCCCACTGCTGGGCTCAGGTCTCCTCTCAAGAGAGGGTTAAGGCCATACGTCCCCACGCTGGCCGAGTGCGGGTTGGGGACAGGCAAGACACGTTGTGGCTACGTAATCTTGCTGTTGGATGTTTTTAAGCCGCCCGAAGGCCTCCAACTCAGCTTCACGACTGCTATCTTATGATAACAACCGGGACCGACTGCTTAACGTGACCTCCGAATCACGGAAACGCTCATTTCATATAATGCCACAAACGGTCACCCATCTAGGTCCGACCGCGCCGTCGTTGCTTACCCTTGGTGATTGTTTCCAATCACCTAAGGCCACTCGGCTATGAGCGCTTCTCCTCATTCCTTTTGAGTGATCCTCATTTTGAGTGCACACAATGCAGCATGGTGACCCATGCTATTGTGGCCCAGTGAGATGCTTCTGCATCATTGGGCCTCAGGTCTTCCAATCACCAACGAAATACAACAGCATGAAAGCTGCCATTTTTAGGGTGGTCTTCTATGCGACGATAGTACCACCACAGTTGAGCCAGATGCTCAGTACCTTGTGCTACTCATAACTACATAATAGGTCCTGTTTATAGACACATTGGATATCCTCATTGTATTATTTAAATATGTAGGTATACTTATTTTACAACCATTTGTAGTTTATCCTCAAAAAACGAATCGTTATAATCTTTCAATTTATTTTTAGCTACGCCTGTTTTCAGACCGTTTGATTCCTTACCAGAGTAAAAAATCTGTAAATCTATTATATTTCCACGCCTGCATAGAAATACAGTTATTAATTCTGGAATATCCAAAATTCAGAATACAGTTTATTTGATATAGATATCTCAAATCTGTCAAGAGATACATTAAGTAAACTTGATATAAATATTTAAAATATATATTTCGGACATCTAACACACAACGTTATCTAGTCCCAAACTAAGCAGAGCTTGTATTATGACTACTGATATAAATACATAAACATACTTTTTTTGTTGTAAATATATACATATTTGCGGATCACACAAACATTTGATCTGACCCGAGAATCGAACCCGAGGCCTCAAGCACAGCAATCGCATAAGCCACCGCTGCCCTACCAAGTCAGTTATGTCTATGCATCCCCACCATTTGTTCTCTTCTTTTTCAGCTTATTGTCATGCCACTGATGACAAAAGGCCTCTTGCAAAGAGTGCCAACCATTTCGGTCTTATCCAACCCATATCCATCAACTTCCAGTCTTTATTCTCATTTTACGTCGTCATCGATTAATGTTTTGGATGTAACTATTCCTGCGTCATATATGGTTTAAAATAATTGATGGAATGGACCAGCACATTCAGATATGTGCCTATTATCGAGCACGTAGGAATTTAGATAATCATTTTCTCGTTGAGAACAAGACTTGTTTATGTGCAGTATAGCGATCGATTTTAGAATATATAATATAGATGTAAGAGCAAAACAAGGCATAACTAATATTTACCTTAGTGAGTAATATATGGTCCGTGCGGTGACGGATTAAAAATACAATGCGCACCACCCCTATTCATTTCATGGGTGTCGACTAAAGAAACAAAATAAGCAGCTAACGTCACTGCTAAGAGAAGGAAAACTTGAAACAAACCCTTTACCAACCCGTCTGGCCAGCGTGGTATAGTAGGCCAAAACCTCCTTTCTAAGGAGAGGCCTATGTCCAGCTGTGGGCTGTTGATGATTGGTGATGATGAGTAATATAGAGTAATAAAACAGTGCTTTACTAATAGACATGGCTGCAAAAGACTACACTGTCGTTGTAATTTGATTCCACCTATAAGTTCGCTATAGTAACCTATATATGAAAAGACAAGTCTAGACATTTTACGATAAAAAAAGAATTAGGGTGTAATAAATCTATACTTGTGTTAGAACTTTGTCAATAAAATTAAATTGGCAATCCTAAACCTACTTCAATATTCAATACCTGAGTTTATGTGTTGATATAAATTTACGATGTATTCGTGATATCTAAAATGAATAAATAATTTTCAGCTTTTTTATACTTTACGCGTTTGCCATTAAAAACCGCACAGATTGTGTAAACTTTTGAGACTTATACATAATATATATTGTTACAATCATATTTTGTGGGAATATTAACACAATGTTATTTTACATCTCTCATGTTCGGTAAGTAGGTTCTTATTACCTCCAAATGGGGCTTGTAGTTGACTAATTAGCGCTCTAGGGTAATAATGTAGCTAGAAAAGCCCTAGGGCGTAATTAAAAAAAAACAATTATTTCTTTTAAAAAAGTTCGCGTACATCCAACCATCATACTGGCAATAGACCTCATGCATTCAGCCCAATGACCAAAGAGGTCGCTTTGCTATTCAGCCTTGTCTTCGTGTGAGTATAATCATTAATATTAAATATCGAACGGCGAAGCTCAATTTCGTATTTGAAAAAAAAGGCGGGTTTTATTTTTATAATGCAGGTTTTTTTCTATTTACCTAACAATCGAGATGTAAAGCAGAATAGTTAGCTCGGGTGTAAGCACCAATTGCAGCCTCGAACTATAAGCGCCCTTGCTGCGCTTGTCTCGGGCTGCAATTGATACCTTACAGCCCTTGGCCACTAATCTACTATTAAATATGTTTAGGTTGTGACTTGTGATATGCTACAAAAAGCACATTATAACAAAGAAAAAAAGACTATATATTGTTTTAAACTTTCATGGACAGTAACAGTACTAACTGGCAGGAAGCTAATACACAAAGAATAATTTATTCTATTTTCAGACTAACTTCGCTCCGCGACGTCACTCGTAATTTAAAACAATTATAGCGGGTAACACTGCGGGACTTAGCTATTTAACAATAAAACTTAAAGGAATGAGACACGATAACTTATCACTTTTTAAGTGATACTGTATAGGAACGAGTATCGCAGTCCTCCAACACAAAGGGAGGATCCTCCGACCAGGCGAGGTGATCATGCCTGGCGGGCCACTGCCCTACAGCTGATGTTGGAATGTTGTATATATGCTATTCGGCGCGAGAATGTTACTTTCGCGATTCAGGATCAGTATAGATCATTCCGTGTTTTTCTTCGTAGTACAGTGTTTCTTCGCTAGATGGCGCTGTCGTATGTTTTTGTCGCGCTGTATGTGGAAGTCGCCACAATACTAAAGTGTTAAAATTTATGAGGATGACCCCTACTTCATAATTCTATTCATGCTTTCCATCAGGCAGAGTATAGTCCCTTTAGCAGGCTTAAAAACTGCTAAAGGGACTGCTAAAAACAAAATATTATACTAACGACGCAGAAGATGAACTAAAGAAAACTCAAAGCTATGGAATCCCAATATTAAAAGGTATTTGACCTCAAACTGTTGAAATCTTAGGATTCATAACTGATTCTTTCAATAAAAAATAATGTTCTCATAAAACGATAAGGCAACTCCATGCCTTTTTGAATAAGCTACGTTATGAAGGTTTTTGTAGGCTACATCTTCGTTATGAAGGCTTTAGTTGCGTGTAAATACTAATAGCCTGAGTGTAGAATGGAAAACAAGATAGGGCCTTGTCTTTTTGGAGATAATAAATGTGGATGATATATTATTTTTTATATGTTAATGAGAAAATATTCATTTTTTGTAAAATCCTTACTAATATTAACTCTGTCTGTCTACTTGTCATGCTTCCACACCGAAATTACTGTACCGATTTTAATATTATTTTGAGCACAGATAGTTTATAGCCTGCGAAAGGACATAGGTTAACCGCTATAACCGATAAACACGTAGGCAGAGGGACGGGAAAAAGTCAGTGCATTGTTTATTGTTGGCATTTTTTTCCGTTAGAGTGTTCCGTATATCCAAAATACGTTTGGGACATTTAATAGGTAGTAAAGTAACCCTGACTTCAGCACAAATGGGATGGCTTGACCGGGGCACTACTACCCTCAAAGAGAGATCAGCCTAATAATGACAGCATTGTTGCTGTCGTATTTCGTTCGTGAGTGTGAGACCGGAGATCCAACCATTCTGCATCTGAAACATCTGACCAGGCCGCCATGGGATGGGTAACCATGCTGCATTGCCTACCCTTAAAATGAGGATGTTGACCCCTACTCCTAGATTCTACTCAATATTTTCTATCAGGCACAGTAGCCTGACTTTGGTAGGCTTGGATATAAAAAAAGTTATAGATTTCTTTTGAAAGATCATTATGGACACTTTTATTTTTTGCATTATGAGGGCATAACTTTTTATATGTTTAGGAGCATTTCTATATAGGCTTTTTGCTTTTCTTGGTTAACTAATTCTATCCCTTATTGATTATAATTGACTGCCTTGTTGGTCCAGTGGTTAGCGTATATGGCTGCTGATCAAGAGGTCTCCGGTCCGATTCCCGGGTCAGACCAAATATTTGTGTGATCCACTAATATTTGTTTTGGAATCTGGGTGTTTTTCTATGTATAATATGGCGCCTAGTAAGATGCTTTTTCACGCCCCGCTTGAAGGACCCGGGGTCATAGAAGGGAGGAAACACATGCGCTGGTAGAGAGTTCCAGGTTTTAACTGCTCGGCACAGAAAGGAAGAGCCGAACCGTTTAGTTCGAGAGCGTATGTTTAGTACTCATAATACAAGCTCTGCTTAGTTTGGGACTAGATGACGCTGTGTGTAAGTTGTCCGAAATATTTATTTATTATTTATTTATTTATAATATCAATCAATAGTGACAATTGAGTGTGAAAATTATACTATAGCGCCTAAAGCGTCATTAACCGACTTCAAAAAAAAGGAGGAGGTTATCAATTCGTCGGAATCTTTTTTTTTTTTTTTTTTTTTTTTTATGTATGTTCAGCGATAATTTCGTCGTTTATGAACCGATTTCAAAAATTCTTTTTGCATTGGAATGGGCGTAGCTTACAGGTAGTCCCATCGTCACCATATCGGGATCTGATCATGGGATCCCAAGGAAATCGAGGGAACTCCTCAAATATCATAGGCACAATGTCGCAATTTGGGTACTCGGAATAGTTTTTCATTGAAGTCGGTTCCTTTTTGTTAAAATTATTTTGTTTTAAATTTGATCAGATAATTATACATTAGGTTCTAAAGATTTTGAAACGTAAGAGCCCAGTACAATACCTTACGAGGCCCGTGGGAAATTATACGTAATGGAGTATCTATCTATATCACGATCGAACTAGAAAGGTTTTTTCATTAATTGATTGATAGATTTCTCACGGCACGAATTAGGCGTGTGGCGTTGGAAGTGAGCAACATAGCATGTTCACTCATTGTTAGCAGTAATCACATATGAAGTCCCCGAGGACATATAGAGATCAATTTCTAGTTTACGAACCTTTACTACTCTGCCTAAGTACTATGTAGTAAGAGAACTGGCGTCAGAAATGTGATTTTTTTTGACCTCAGAATTATTTAAGACGAAATAATAATAAGGAATGTGATCGATTTCAATCACATGAATATATTTTGGATATCCTTTTTAGCACGGATAAAAGTGAACCTCCTTGGATTTTCGAAAAATATGTCCAAGATTAAGACAAACTAGATAAAGAAAGTAGCGCCATTGGTTTCGTGATTAGATGAGCACTAATGAGCAGTTTTTGAAATGTTTTAGTTAACTAATCTTTTGCGTTATTTTACAGATGAAAAGATATAAAAAGATAACCCACCTTTCTTTGCTTTTTCATATCTTACATTCTGATTATTTAATTTTGGCCAACCCACGCAACCTCGTACGTGTCACCTATTCCCGAGGCGTATGTGTAAAAAAAAATATTGTTCTGAGTCAACCTTAAAAGATAGATATATATTACGCTTTTTAAAGGACTACAACGTTGTTTTTGTGGTACCTTAACGGATTAAATTAAAACCCTAAAAAATAATGGTTTAAAAAAAAACATTTTTAATGAGACACTGCTCTTGTAGTAGTTGGTAGTAGCGAGATTCATCCGAACAAACAAACAAACTGTTCAGATGAACAGAATATGTAAATAAAATAATAATAATAACTATTTCGGACATCTTACACAACGCCATCTAGTCCCAAAGTAAGCATCGCTTGTATTATGGGTACTAGACAACTGATATAAATACATAAACATACTTTTTTTTTGTAAATGCATACATACTATACCTACATAGAAAACACCCAGACTCCGAAACAAATATTTGCGAATCACAGACCAACGACAACGAGACCACAACAACAACAATAGACCAACGAGGCAGTCAATAATAGATTTGAAAAATAAATAGATTTGTCTAAATCATAACTCCGCAATATTCAAACATGTATTAAAGCAATGTTTTCAATAAAGAAACGGGCAAGTATTGCCGAAGTTAAAAGCTTTAAATGAAGCTCCTCGAAACCTTTTCTTCTTAAATGTACTAAAGTAAGCGATATTCTTCAAAAGATCAAGTGCACAATACTTAGTGATTAATAATATTATATTCATAAGAATCAAATGAAAAGGTAGCCATATATTTCTCGAGTAAGACAACATCTATAAAGGAATATTATATTTTATCCAGTTTACCTTATAAAATAATACTGAATAAAGGTACTCCTCAAATCACTCAAACAACCTCTTTCTCTATTGACCCTTTATGCCTACAGACAAATACTTTTCCCTTGGCAAAGATTTTCAATTTACTAAAAGACTCTGGCGTTTACCTTTTGTGATTTTGGGTGTAGGGATTAAGGGTTGATTTACCGTACTAGGTAGGTGAGATGGGTGATTTGTGAGATTATATGATTATGATAGATGCTATCTTTGAATGCTATCTTTCTAAAAATGAGCAAAAGCTATAAATATTTAAGCTTTCTCTTAAGACCCATAATAATTGCGGTAAATCATCTAAAAAGTTAGCTTTTTATAAAATATACTACACTCGGTTCCAAAAATAACGTTCCAAAAATAACTGGAGGCTTCATCACGTGGAGGCAATACAAAGTATTAAATGAAGAAAGTGATGAAAAACAGCAAAAAAACAATGATAAAAAAAATGTAATCTTAAAAAAAATATGACTACTTTAGTTTTTTTTTAATTTAAGATTAATATTGTGGGTGTAACTAAGTTTTATTTTATTTTTTATCTGTATAATTAAATTCTCAATTGAACAGTCTTCGTTTCATTAGGATGGCATACGTAGTTCGGGAGATATTCGGGTTTATGTGACTGACCCGTTATTGGTTTATGTGACTGACCCGTTATTTTTGGAACCGGCTATAGTTAGTTCCAAATCTTAATCTTAATTTCTCAAAATCTTAATTTCTAAACTCATCCAGCCACTCATCCAGGATAATAAATTTCAAGTTAGTAAGAAAATATTAATTAAATAAAACCTCTTTATGCCAGCAACATTAATAATTATTTTCATTTCAATTATGAGCCAAATTTATTAACGATAAAGGGATTAATATCTAGGATAGTTGCTTACTCATTTAGCCAATAATATGATACTATCGCTCGTATTTGACACGCTTTTTATTAGCTTCACTTCTATGTTTGTATGTTTGTAACCGACTCCTTTGGGTGCGATTTTGACCCACTTTAATCGGTCAGATTTCGTTCAAACTTTGTAGATTTTTCTAGGACCGATGACATTACACTAAGTTTAAAAAAAAACAAATTAGTATTTTTGTCTTTTTTTAAAAAAAAAAGAGTTTTAAAAAAAGCAAGCTTTTAAACTAAAATGTAGAAAATAATTTTAGTGTAAAAAGCGTGGGGCGTGGGTTATTGAAATATTTTCAGAAAGCACCCCACGCTTGTTACATCAAAATTATTTTCTACTTTTTAGTTTAAAAGCGTGTTTGTTTAGTTTTTAAAACTATTTTTTCATATATAAGCCTACCAAGATGATTCTACTCTACCTGATGGAAAGCATGAGCAGATTCCGAGAGAGATGGTCATCTTCCTACCTCTGAGAAACGAGACCCTCTTCTTTCCTAATAAACCTACTACTACTACTACCTAGAAAGTTTGTCAGGATAGACCTACGTTACTCTTTCACACATAAACCACAGAACTAGCTTAAATTAAACTGTTCACTAATATCGTCCATAAGTTAAAATAACGCATCGACTAAATGTTACAACGATATTCAACACTCTCTGTAACTAAACTAAATTTAAATGCGATCTAGTTATTAGGAGCAATGATATGCAAAGTTTTGCTATTTTAGTCATTATCGTCTATTTGCCGCTGTTACAAAACTGGTACAGTTTAATACGGACTTAAAAGGTAATGTTTACCAATAACAGATAAGGCAAATATATTTACGAGATCAGTATACCCGTAGTCTACTTTAACGTACTGTACACAAACAAAATTGGTATTTACAAGCGCTATAGAGCCGAAATCAGAATACCCAATCAATAAATAAATACTTCGGACATCTTACACACAATGCCATCTAGTCCCAAACTAAGCAGAGCTTGTATTATGGGTACTAGACAACTGATATAAATAGATCAACATACTTTTTTTTTATCGCGGCAATGTTCGCGAGTGCTGTTATGCTCCAGAAGGAGTCCGCTGAACGGGATCGGGAAAGGGCTGATTCCACTCGAATACATACAAACATTCAAATAAACTAACATTATGTAATAAATTCAAGTTATTAAAATCAAAAGCCAGATGAATCAAAATTCAAATATCTTCCTGAAGAAGATTAAATTCCACTCAATATAAAATGGCGATGTTACTCATGCGTATAGATCCTCAATTTAAACTAGATTGATACATGACTGATTCTCTATAAGCTCATCTTATAAAGGTCTAAAGCCTCTTTCAGTGAGGAATCGCCTCTCAAATATTTTTATCGGTTATTTTTCTGTGCTAATATTTGTTTCGTCACTAGTTTTAGTAAAAACTATCTGAGTCCCGCGGTTGTTGTCACAGAGGACTTTACAAACAAGTATGAAATGGACGCAAAGAACACCCAGACTCAGAACAACAATTTCTTGATCACACAAGTGTATTCCCTCGTGTGATTTGAACCCACGACACTTGGTGCAGTAGACAGCGGCGTGGCAATCGCTTAAACCACCAGGCCAAACGTGCAGTCTGAATATAACCAGGCCAAGGTACCTCATCTGAGCCCGGACCGGTACGGGGACCGAGTTGACCTCGATGGAGGCGCCGGCGGGCGGACCACGACGGGGCCCATGGAATAACAGGGCCTCCGTCTTGTCCAGGGCCACCCGCAGCCGAATGGCAGACTATTGAAGGCGTTGGCAATGTCCAAGGACACCGCCAACACCACTCCGCCGCAGCTCACCGCCTCTTCGGTCACGGCCCTCAGACGCAGGTTCGCGTCGACCGTCGAACGCCCTTCTCGAAAACCGAATTGGGCGTCCGACAGGTCGGGGCCAACCTCGCAGAGGTGCCGGACGATGCGGGCAGAGAGAACCCTCTCAAACAACTTACCCGCCTCGTCCAGCAACACGATGGGCCTATAGGCCGCGACCGAATCGGCAGGCCGTCCATGCTTCTGGATGAAAACCAGCTTCCCGCACTTCCAGCGCTCAGGGAAGCGTCCGGACGCCAGGCTAGCGTCCAACACTCCCCTAAGGTGGTCCGACATGCAGTCGAGGGCTCGGGCCATCACTCAGGCAGGTACCCCGTCCGGCCCGGGGGCGGTGTTCTTGGACCGGACCCGTAGAACAGCCGCCCCTACCTCCGATTCCCTGACGGGCGGAACGTCACCCTCACTAACCCGACGACGACCACGATGGGCCATCGACGGGGGTGTGTGTTAAGCCCGCTGCGGGAATAGGCCCTCGACCACTTCCTGCAGGAAGCTGGGCTGGAGAGTCTCCATAAGGGGGGGGGGGGGCGGTGTGCGGAGCTTTTGGCGCACCGCACGGTAAGGCCGACCCAGGGGTCACGCTCGAGACTCTTCAGCATCTCCTCTCTACACGCGTCTTTGGCGCGGCAGATGGCCAGCCTCGGAGTTTCCCGAGCTGCTCGGTACTCCTCGTCAAGCCGATCCACCTCCTCACCGTCCCCGCGGTGTCGTCGCCGACTCCGGGTGAGGGACCTCCGGGCACGTACGCAAGCCGCACGGAGGTCCGCCAACTCCTGGGACCACCATTAGACCTCCTTCCGAGGAGGCCGACGGCCACGAACGCGGGGCATGGCCTCATCGCAGATGAGTGTTAACGCATCAGCGAAGCGAACAGCCCTCACGTCGACCTCCTCGAAATTGAAACCAACCCTATACCAACCCGTCTGGCTAGCGTGGTATAGTAGGCCAAACCCTCCTTTCTAAGGAGAGGCCTATGTCCAACAGTGGACTGTTAGAGGTTATGAATTAATATAAATTTACACAGAACTACGAGTGTGAAGTTAATATTGCTCTGCGAAAGGCTATTTAAGTAATCTCAAGAAATATAAACTTAAAATGGTACTATTAGTAATTTTGGGCTCATAGTATGCAACTATTATAAGCACAATTTTCCTTTTATATAGCTTACAATATCTACTAATGATTTTAACAAAAAGGAACCGACTGCAAAGAAAAACTATCCCGAGTACCCAAATCGCGACAATTGTGCCTATGATATTTGAGGAGTTCCCTCGATTTCCTTGTGATCCCATCATCAGATTCCGATATGGTGACGATGGGACCACAATTTTTGAAATCGGTCCATAAACGACGGAATTATCGCTGAACATACATAGAAAAAACAAAAAAGATTCCAACGCATTGAGAACCTCCTCCTTTTTTTTAAGTCGGTTAAAAATATAATTGTATTATGTTTCATTTAACCTTGAAAATGGTAATACTCTGTGCCAGGAAAATTCCGGATTCCTGTTTACAAGAAGCGTCAATTAGTTGCTTAACTGGTTGTTTATACATAGCATGAGCACTCGGACCCCAAGAACCTAGGATCTCAACCACAAACGCATCATAAATAAAATAGGTATCTAGATTAAATTCATTTAACTCCCAAACTTAACAGTTTTATGAAAATCATATGGAAATCTATTCACCTGTTCTGTAAATGAATCGAAATAACCAGAAACAGTTACAAAAATATTTTATTGTTTTGTTGGTGTAAATAGTTTTTTTTAACTATTTTGTGGATACATTAAAAAATGAAAATACTAATACAAAACAACAAATAAATAAATAAATAGTGAAAAGAGGCCTATGTCCAGCAGCGGACTGCTATGGGCTGGTGATGACGATGATGATGATGAGTATAGTTCCAGTGTCTATTAATAAGCTATATTCCAATAAACAAAAACACTACAATTATAGGTATTTGTAAAGAAGAATAATATTTCGTAACAAGAGGAAACAGATATAAAAACTTTCGGAACCAACTAGCGGACGGTAGTAACTTCGGTAGTAACTTGTTTGTATTGTACATCCAATATATTGCGGTAGTTGGGAATGAAGAACTAAATTATGTCTATACTTAACTGCACTGGGATATCGGTTAATTACCTCATAGGCGTATTGGTAGTGTATGTGATTGTCGTGCTTGAGGTTTTGGGTTCAATCTTGAAACAGACCAAAGGTTCTACAGTTTTTGTGTTATCGACGTATAATATCTGTTTTTGAAAAAAAAAGAATATATGATATGTAATCAATCAAGTTTTCATAGTTTGAAGCTAAATGACATTGTGTTATATGTCCGAAATATTTATTTATTTATCGGTTTACTAGCCTTTTGGTATAGCGGTAGAACCTTATCGCTAATTCATGGTTCGTGCAACCAATTATCATTCAAGAAACATGGTGGACGCTACTACGAGTATAATGGAAGAAGCCACGCCTAGGATGTCACCTGTAGAACCATTAATACCTAGTTCCCATGGTGTTGTATCTTTGAAACATCAACGAGTAGAACACAGCGAGTGAAAGGCTAAAAAATCTAAAAAAGTAACCCAAGGAATAACTTATATCATCTAGCTTCTCTTTATATCGTTCCGCTGTTTGAGAGATTAGCTAAAATAAACAGATAGAAAAAACAGATAAAAATGATAAAAAAAATGTTTTTTTTTTGGTGTAAGTACTGTATTCACTTTCATAAGCATTTACTGAGAAGATCTTAATTAGCCTGCATAAGTGACTTTACCCATTATAGCACTAAAAGCATGAGCAGAATCTAAGAACAGTGACCACCATATTCACTATGAATGCAAATTGCAACATTGCAGCATGGTGTAGAACTAAAAGCATGTTACAACATATTGAGAACTACTACATGTCTCGTTAGTGTCTTACACACAATAACGAAACAGGAAAACACGAATGCTGTCATTTTAGGTTTAGGTTAGGAGCTGCATCACCGGTCGATTCATTCTAAAATCATCACCATCATCATCACAATTCTACAAAACCATCGGAATGCATGAAATTAATATTGCAGACAATATATATTTGTTAGGTATCTTTTATTACTGTTTTATTCGACGTGAAATATTGGACCCCAATGAATGTGGAGCGTTCCGAACATTCTTTTGGAACATACCATTTTTTGAGCATTCCATTCACATTTGCTGTACATTGTTGAACAGGAATTTGGATTTAAATTATTGAAATATTTTTGAACAGTTGAACTTGCTATTCATCATCATCATCATCAGCCTATCTCAGTCCACTGCTGGACATAGGCCTCTCCCTTTGCACACCACTTTGATCGATTTTGTGCTTCTCGCATCCAGCTCCTGCCAGCCATCTTGCGCAAATCATCACTCCACCTGGCCTGTGGGCGTCCTACACTACGTTTGCCGAGACGCGGTCTCCACTCCAGAACTCTTCTACCCCAACGGTCATCAGTTCTGCGGCTAATATGGCCAGCCCACTGCCACTTCAGCTTGCTAATCCGGTGGGCTATGTCGATGACTTTAGTTCTCTGACGGATAACTTCATTCCTGATACGATCCCTCAGAGAAACGCCGAGCATAGCCCTTTCCATTGCACGCTGAGCAACTTTGAGCTTGTGGACCAACCGCACCGTAAGTGTCCACGTTTCGGCTCCGTATGTCATGACAGGTAGGACGCACTGGTTAAAAACTTTCGTTTTTAGGCACTTGCTATTGTTTTGATGGTAAACGATAAGTGACTAATGGTGCTAGCAAGAAAACTACCGCTGGTGCGTCTAGAAAACGTGCGTGATGATGCTCCTTTATTACTAGGTCTTGTGAATATGGTCTTTTCTTTCTTATTTTAAGATAAAGGAGGCAAATGATTTGACAGATCACTTGAGGTTGAAGAGGAACGGGTATTGTGTTCCTCCAACATAAAGGGAGGATCTTCCAAACAGGCGAGGTGCTCATGCTGAACGGTTGATGCTGGGATGTTGCATATTTGCTAATCGGCGCTAGAATTACTATATAGCGATTCAGGATCAGTAGTTACTTCCTAACTTAGTGGTTAAGTATTTCTTCGGTAGATGGCGCTATTGTATGTTTTTCGCTTGCGCTATATGTGGAAGTCGCCACAACGAAATGGTCGATTGATGTAGCTTGTAATTATGATAAGATAGAACTATTGTTATAAAAAAATATTTTTTAAAATTATGAACATATTGTGTAATGTATTTACAAACAAATTCTGGTTGCCTCTTATGGTTAAAAATGTATCAAATATATCTCTTTAATCAATATATTATAAAACAAGGTCCTCTGCCGCGCCTGTTTGTCTCTCTGTCTGTTTGTCCGTGATAAACTTAAAAAACTACTGCGCCGATTTTCATGCTCTTTTCAACAACGGATACATTGATTCTCGAGGAAAGTTTTAGTATGTAATATATCAAGATTAAAATGTTTTTTAAATAACTATATCTACCCGTTCAAAGCCGGGGCAGCCGATAGTGTACAATACGATAATGTTTTAGCTCTTCCTTTCCAAAGTACGGTAAAAGTCTTTCGGTTAACGTACTAAATTAGATTAACTTTTGCATATTCATGTTTAGGATCCTCCACCCTTTTATAGAATATGTGTTAGTTGTAAATGTACATAATGTACTTTCGAACCTATTGTTTGGAACTTTATGTTATACTAATATTATAACAACTACAATTATCAGAATTTTCCAGGCCATTTAGTAATACCAAGTAAGGCACATAACAAATCACGAAACCATAATGTTTGCAAGCAGTTTCGGCATTAAGTTTGTTGATTAAAATAATTTCAATTATGAATCGGGTACCTGTTAATGCGAGAAGTTTAATTTCGTTATACAGGATTCGTCGTTATTAACTTTCTTAACTAGATAATAATTATAACGAATAAATATTTGACAGTGGGCTGGCCATATTTGCCGCAGAACTGATGACCATTGGAGCAGAAGATTTCTGGAGTGGAGACCGCGTCTCGGTAAGCGTAGTGTAGGACGCCAACAGGCGAGGTGGAGTGACGACCTGCGTAAGATGGCTGGCAGGTGCTGGATGCGAGAAGCCCAAAATCGATCAGAGTGGTGTGCAATGGGAGAGGCCTATGTCCAGCAGTGGACTGCGATAGGCTGATGATGATGATGATGATAATGCAATATTTTGAACGGAATCTAGCCCCAAACTAAGCAGAACTTGTATTATGGGTACTAGACAACTGATATAAATACATAAACATACTTTTATATATTATGCATAGAAAACATCCAAACTCCGAAACAAATATTTGTGGATCACACAAACATTTGGTCCGACCCGGGAATGGAGCCCGAGACGTCAAGCACAGCAGTCGCATTCGCTACCACTGCGGAATATGTTCTCTATTTGCTAAATTAGTTTTAGTAAACTAA
Organism: Phragmatobia fuliginosa; assembly: GCA_932526445.1. Lineage (NCBI taxonomy): Eukaryota > Metazoa > Arthropoda > Insecta > Lepidoptera > Erebidae > Phragmatobia > Phragmatobia fuliginosa. Next base: position 13,155,063 of record OW052079.1, on the reverse strand, counting down.
AAAGAAGCAATGTGAACAAGAAACAAAATCGTTTTAAGTTCACGCTAAATATTCTCAGTTGAGAAACGTCTTTCGTTTCTATATGTTAATAGAAGGGATTTAATTTTATTGGTTCAATGCTCCGGGTATGTCGAGGTAGCTTTTCCAGCGTTTCGTAAGCCTGAATGAATAAATTCTAGATAAGGGAATGAAGATACCTTCTAGAGAAAAAAATATCTTTAAATATAAATTATTCTATTTCTGTTCATTGTTAAATTCGCTATACAAGTGTTAATGTTGCCTTAAAAGCCTGTCATTGTTGTTTTGTTGTATATGTTTAAAATGAAGTAAGTAGTTTTTTGCACTCACTGAAATGAAATGATTTATTTTACATTAAATAGAGTTTGTTTAAAGGTGGTAAGGTCATGTTTATTTTATAGATCGTCTATTTAGCATGGCATGTGTAAATGTTGGATGGCTCCGATGACATGTGGAAATTTGAAAATAGATTACATAACTGTTATTATATTTTACATTATAATTTAATTACGTTTTTAATTTGATTAAATTGAGATAAAAAAATTCTTAATCAAAACTTAAACCTTGAATATATAGGTTCTTACATATTATCGAAAAAAATATTACAAATTCATTTTGAATTCAGTAATTATTTCAATGAATAATACGATTTTTCCAACAGCCATGTTTTGAAACGGTTTTTAAATAACACAACAGTAAATCTTTGAAGCAATCAAGAACTATATCAACTATTTCATATACAACTATACATATTGGATAACAATTATTTTCGATACAAAGCGGTGTTTGGTGTACATTCCAAGACTAGTCTATTTGGGTTTCTAGTATTTTTGGATGCTTATATTTTGCTTTGTTAAAACTATTTGTAGTGTATCCTTCTACATTGAACGCTCGCAGACTCACGCGGCCACTCGCTATCGTCGTTAACAGTCAACTAAATTGTGTCATGACCGCACGTGAGCTGGAGATGACATAATGCATGCTTCTCATTCATTCACAGATAGTATAGTGAGGGAGTGAATGAATGAATGAGTGACACATGCACTACACTATCCACTAAACTGATAGTTTCAGAAAAGGTATAATCTAAATTTATATGTAGCGAGTAAGTGATGATTTTATATTACATATAAACAAACTAATCCACATCACCTCGTTTGTGTTTCTCATTGCCCTTAGATATTATAACAGCGTTAATTTTCTTTACCATAACAAGGTTATAGTCAACCAACTTTGAAAGATAGACATAAGGTTTTCGAAACTTTTTTGGAACTTTTAAGTGGAACGTTTATTTTGTGAACTTTAACTTTTTACGCAGCGCACGCAATATAAACTCTCAAAAGGCATTTTCCTCCGCTTTTGTATCATTTTTTAATTGATACTCCTCTCCTTTTGGTCGTAGCGAGCGTGATAATATAACTTTGTTGATAACTAGGCTATCTGATAAATACATATTAAATGGAAGCACCAATTAGTAAAATTATTGATATGAGTTTAAAAATCTCTTGTTTATAAACCATCCATGAAGAAAAATGTCAAAAGCACGACTCCAAAAACAACAATCACATCCTAAAACTTCACAAACATAATTGAAAATCAAAATACAATTTATTGTTCATGCAGACATTTCAACATTTTCATTCAAACAAAAATATTGTTTTCAAGTTCTTTGAATCATATTTTTAAATATAATAAAAGAGTTTTCGAACATACAAGATGCCGTTCTTTAAAGTTAAAATATTGTAGGCGAAATTTCGCTTAGTAGCCACTCAAAAGTATATTAAAAGTTTTCAGTAATAGTAATATTTATCAAAGGATTCTGATTGAAAATCCTGCAGCTTAATGAAAGATGCAATGCGCAAAGGACATACATCATCTCTTCTTTTTCTCTTATTTCAAATAGTTTTTCATCAATTTTGATATCATTAACCCGCCGTCACTCGCGCGGGGTGCTATCAGCACCCCACGCATTTTTGAACGTAAAAATGAATAATAATTTCTCTAGTTACACATCCGCGCGTTTCAGTACCTTCAAGTGACCTTTAAAACAGTCGACAAGGGGCGAGAGGGGTAGTTTTGTGCCAGCGCTTGCAACGTAAGGACGTGTTAAACTTTGTATGGGGTGGTCACGACACCCCGCGAGCGCTCATGTTATACTTTTACGGAGGTTACTTTACAGCAAGGTACGTGTTTTCAATTATTTTGTTAGAGTAAATTATTTAATTGTACCCTTACTTACTATGGTATAAATAGTGGTGTTTTTCGAAGCATACATTTAATGCTTTTTTTTAAATTTAGTAACTTTTTTTTTATTTTGTTTTCAGATGAGTCGGAAACAAGAGCAGCGAGATTGGCAGGTTTGTTAGAAGAAATAGAATGATAACGAAGACACTGTTGCAGTGTAAACTGGTGCCAGCATGGATGAAGATTTTGTTCAGGAATCTGATCATGATTCTTTGTCTAAACAGGATGCTTCATGGGTTGAAAAGTCTGAAGTAGAAGAGGCTAAAACCGAGGATCGTCAACGGGATTACATCGGAAAAGATAAAGTTACTAAGTAGCACAAAGTCAAGGGTCGTACTTCAATTAGAAGCCGCAAATTCAATTATCTACAAATGGAATATAACGCGATCGCAACCTAACATGAAAAGGCCTGAATTTTTGGAATCATTGGGTTTGAGCATGCTTCAAGGTCACCTTGAAAAAAGATCTTTACAACTAGGGTTACCCAAAGCACTCAAGAGGATGTTGAATGCTTCTGGATCAAGCACCGAAGGAATGGGACCAACAAAAAAGTAGCGCTGTATAGTTTGTCCGCTCTCTAAACATTGAGTCACTGCAATTTTTGCAAAAACCATGGGTCCAAAATACATGAAGTTAATTTGCAGTTCTTGTTACGAAAAATATTTTTTTTTTTATTAATTTTGTTAATTAATCCCTATATTTATGATTTTCAAGGAGAAAGTTTATGTTAAAAACTAAGAAGATTTATTTTTTTCTGGTTCTTTGAGGAAAGATCTCAATGTTGTTACTGAAAAGACTGATTACTATAATGTTTTGTACAATAGTAATAAAGTATATTATTAAATTTACGTTTTTAATTTACATACGTCATACAACACTAAATAAGAAAATTCTGTTATATTTCCATTAACTGATATTATATATATAAAAATTTACATTGAGTGTGTGGGGTGGCTACAGCACCCCGCGAGTGCTCACGAGGCTAAAAACCGCGCGAGTGACCGAGGGTTAAATTCATAAAATACAAGCCTTTTTTTCATCTAATTATTTGCTATAATCTATACTAATATACCTACCATAATATTATGTTTTTTTGGTTAATAAATAATTAATTAATAAATATTTCGGACATCTTACACACAAAGTCATCTAGTCCCATCCTAAGCAGAGCTTGTATTATGGATACTAGACAACTAAAAAACTTGTAGAGGAACGGGTGTCGAACAAAGGGAGGATTCTCCGATCAGGTGAGGTGATTATGCCTGGTGGGCCACTGCCCAACAGTCGATGTTGGGATGTTGTATTTATGCTAATCGGCGCGAGAATATATCTTTCGCGATTCAGGATTCGTAGTTACTCCGTATAGATCGTTACGTGTTTTCTTCGTAGTTCAATGTTTCTTCGGTAGATGGCGCTGTTGTATGTTATTCACTTGCGCTGTATGTGGAAGTCATCACAAACTCATTAAAACCATTTCTTTTAGACACACGCCAATGACAGTAATAAAAAGTAGACAAGATTGCATGGGTCAGTTGGTAGAATATAATTGCTCCTAAATGTAGCAGAAACTAATATTTTTTATTGGATTCTATAACTCAACTCAATCAACTGGTAACAGTTATAAAATACGAAAACAATATCTATTTATATTAGTAATTTGTTTTTTAAAACTGATGTCAATATAAATACAAAAGACATTCATCATCAGTCTTTCGCAGTCCACTGTTTGGCCACTGCTGAAGATATACTTATCCAAATTATATTTAACAGCAATCTGTCTATACACTGCATTACATAACGGATGAATTTGAGTTATACTCATCATCATCATCTGTCTCCCCTTATCCAAATTTTACTTGAGGTCAGCGCAGTGTGTTTTATCCTTCAATTCTACTCTATGACTCGTCATCTCACTGTTAACTCCCTCTCTAGCTATATCTTCTTTCACACAATCCTAGCACCTTTTCTTAGATCTTCCTCTTCTCTTGTAACCTTCAACTTCCATATTCAACATTTTCCTTAACCCTCCGCATAACATGTCCATACCAAGATAACCTATTAGGTACTTCTTAACTTTTCATCTAGTCTTGCAACTTTCAGACATCCTCGTGTGTACTCATTTCTGACCTCGTCCATTCAAGTCCCATCACACACCCATATTAGTATTCGCATTTCAGTTACGTTCTTCGTTAGTCTCTCATCCGCTTTATAAAAAGTTATACTATGATTCAGAAAGCAATCCTTTCTTTGAATTGCACTAAGTGACTAAGGATGCTGGATTTGATTTAAGTAAATTAGATCAGTATCCGTTTATTTAAATAAAAAAAAATATTGAGTAAAACACCCGTAGTTTCTCACCATAAGGAACCAATCTGCTAGTTAGTTCTTTATTCTACTAAAAACCTCCAAACCTATAACTTCAAATAAGTTTTCAATCATTGTAAACGTGCCAGTTCGTTTGTAACCACAATTATGCATGAATCTATTCGCATGAGGAAGTGTTTCTCCCATACCCTCAAGTGATAAGCTCCACCTCGTGAATTATTTATGAATCTGCTCCGAATTTTCACAGGAACTACAGCTGGTTACGATCGGGGGAAAAATTCCGAGGTGAATTTAGTTCAAAGTGGTGTTATTCGATTTGCGAATCTGAGGAAAAAATGTGTACTTCAAACGACATAATTGTAGAGAAAAAGTTTGGAAAATTGATCTGTTTTTTATACTTTTCATATGCTATCTGATTAGGATTAAATGTTTGTATCATTCCATTAAGTAGTATATAGTCTACACGTGGGAAAATTAAAATATTCTGCACTAAATCGTTAGTAAATCAGTACGTTATGAACTAGGGAATCTCAGGCAGACTCCTTAGTTTGTTTCTGTTGTAGTCCTTAGAGTTAAAACCACATATATTTCGTGGCCATATTTTTATTTTACTTACCCTTTGTGATATACAAGTAAACTATGTAATATATATGTAATAGTCCAGAGCTGAAGATGGGCCTTTACATTTTCATCCGCCTTCAGTACCTATTTTAAAATCAAACAGCTTTTATCACAAGTTGACCTTCCCAGGAACTTTCGAAACGTTAAAGTAATGACTGATACTCAGATAAAACTGGTTGAACTAGTAGAAAGATGAATTACTTGATTTTTAACTGCTTCGTTGGTTTAGCGTATGCGACTGCCTTTCAAGAGGTAATTTGTAATTTTCTTATGAAAAAGTCTCAATAAAGCTTCGAAGTTTGGTAGTATTTTACGCCCGTTCCTGGCAGAGCTCATTTAACTTGCGTGTGTATTGACTACACTCACAATCAACAAACTATCCTTTATTTACCCCACCCCTACTTTTGGATTCGACTTGTGCTTTCCATCCAGAGCCATCCATGCCAGAGTAGTCACTTTGGAAGCAAAACAATTTTTTATATGTGTTTAGTGAAAAGCTTTTAATTTGAAATCACAAACATAAACTGCCTCGATGACGCAATGGTAGCGCATGCGACTGGTCTCGAGTTCTATTCCCGGGTCCGACCAAATGTTTGTGTGATCCGCAAATATTTGTTTCGGAGTTTGGGTGCTTTCTATGTATTTATAAAAAAAAGTATCTAATAAGCTCTGCTAGTTTGGGACTAGATGATGTTGTGTGTAAGGTGTCCGAAATATTTATTATTTAATACTTAGAACATCAGCTTAAATTGTTGAAAAGAAAAAACCCAAAAAACCTTTTATCCTATCAGTACAACAATACAATAATTTAACATCAAAAACGAAAAACACCTTCCTTAAAGCTTTCGTTCAGTAATAAACACAGCAAAAGAAGCCATTTCCTTAAAGATTTATGTAAGAAAGCCCTTTTTGTGAGGCCGTACCATGTTTGTTATCCCGTAATAGAAATAGCTTTTTCTAATATATATATCGGTTGTTTGGTAATCTCTAGAATTGAGTAATAACTATATATTATATGTGTGTATTAAGTAAAAACATGTGATTGAAGGAAAATATTACTGTTATAGTTTTAACTACAATGAATGAAGAAAAGAATTCGCAATACCAAATCGCGTGTACCTATAGTAAATAAATACTAATTAGACCATTTTACACACAACGCCATTTTATCCCAAACTAAGCAGAGTCACTTTGATATACCTAAATACATATAATAATTAACTAAATATTTATTATTAATTATGATTATTTAATATGCACATAAGTTAGTGTATACAAATCACTTAATTTTAAATGCCTAGGGTGCAATAGAAAAGTATAAAATTATAATCAGGCTAACCAACCGCCCCGGCTCCGCCTGGGGACGCATAGGTATATAGCCAAAAACTAAAATTTATAAATTATAGCTGCCCGCCCCGGTCTCGCTGGATATTTAAGAAAAATAAATAAATTGTAAACACACTGTTGGCAGACTTTTGATATAAATACATTTTTTTTAAATACAATACATATTATACATAGTAAACGCCCAAACTCTGTAACAAATATTCGCAAATCATACAAACATTTGGTCCGACCCGGGAATCGAACCCGAGACCTCTAGATTGGCATACATATCTTTTTATTGCCACGCCTATTGAAATAACTGGGTTACGATATATTTATTGAAGCATAAACCCTTTCCTCGAATAATATTTATCAAAGATTTGAAATACCAATCTTAAAATATACCTCAGGTAAAATATTCATTGAAATCAAGTCTGCCAGAATCAGTACTTTTTTACTTATTTCACTGAGAATTGACAATATATATATAAATGTTAGCTTTTTGTAAATCGTATAAGTTTTTATAAGCTCGCAAATGTAGGCAAATAAGACTTCATAAATTCCAGGCATAATATTTACCTTTTACACAATTTAGGTAATATCAAACAAAAACTAAAACACAACCCAGTTATTTGGCAGAAAATTACGTTCCAAAACCCTATATAATTGGAGAAGTGTTAAAGTTAGATACTGAAATTCCTTGATGAAAAAAATATAGAATAAAGTTTGAAAACTAAAATCCGTTTACGTAAAGCACTTTTGATAAAATTTACATAGTCTATGTCACCCGGGCCTGCCTCGTTGGTCTTATAGATAACGTAAGCAACTGCTAATCTAGAGGTCTCGGGTTCAAATCCCGGGTTAGGCCAAAAAAAGATTTTGGGCTTTTCTTAGGAAATTCCTAATAGCAGCCTAGAGTTTGGAAGTTTGGCGGTGATTCACGCCCGTGCCTCTGAGAGCACGTAGAGCCGTCGGTCCCAGTTGTCATGAACATCTATGGCAATCGTTATTGGGAAGTCAGTGCCCTCAAATTGACTGACAACTAGTTCAACTTTCGAATTTCAGTTTTCCCTTAGGGTTGCGGAGGTCCGATGCCAGTCGTGCCGTGGAAAAACTTCTATTCAGGTATAACCGGTTGAACTAGTAGCAAACCCCAAATAATATTGCGAATAAGGCTAGGAAGAAAAAGAAATCTATGTCACCCGGGCCATTATGTATACAAATCTATTGACACTTTATTAGTTTATACATAATCGTATACTATACTTGCATATTGTACTATACTTATATACACTTGTATATTCATAACAAATATTTCATACACTACGGTGGAACATATGTACATATATACATAGACAAGATAACTACAACCTTTCCTTTAGGCTAGTAAAAAGTATGATAGTTGGATTTTAAGACGAAATATGGTAGTGATTGTCGAGTTCTATTGTAACGAAATATATAAATGTCATTCAGCAATTCTTTCATTACTTTTGACCAAGTGAAATGTTCTGTTACTATCTACGTTGTGATGGATTAAGAATACGGAGTATCACTATTCCTGTTATTCCCATGGGTGTGGTAAGAGGCAACTAAGGGAAGCAAACTACACTAGACAACATCACTGCAATTTTATTTTGATATATAAAATACTTTATTTTAATTATAAATATATCGGACATCTGACTCACATCATCTAGTCACAAACTAAGCAGAGCTTGTACTATGGGCTCTAGACAAGTGATAAAATTACATATTATTAAATACTTTTTATTTGTAAATACATATATACATATTATACATAAAAAACATCCAAACTCCGAAACAAATATTTGCAGATCATACAAACATTTCCTAACCGGAATCTAACCCGAGACCTCTTGTTCAGCAGCCGCATACGCTAAATATTAGACCAAAAAGGTGGTTTAACAGACTTTGACCCAAGTCTTAGAAAACGTGACTCTGGTAATCTTAATTGAAAATCCGAGAGTTACAGTCATATAACAAATTATAAATATGGAATATAATTCCCACCTCAAAGCATCCAGTGAATTTCTTAGGAGCCGATTGAGAGAGAAAACTACTTAGAACAACAGCATTGCAAAAAGCTTTATAAATTCTGTACCAACCCTCTTACCAGCGTTCCACAGTAGACCAAATTCTCTACTAAGCAGAGCTTGTATTATGGGTACTAAGCAACTGATATAAATACATAAACACACTTTTCTTTTGTAGATACATACATATTATACAGAGAAAACACCCAGACTCCAAAACAAATATTTATGGATCGCACAAATACTTGGTCCGACCCGGGAATCGAACTCAAGACTTCTTGATCAGCAGCCGCATACGCTAACCACTAGACCAACAAGGCAGATGAGAGTTTTCAGCAGCATATACCTAATATATTGAATGGAAAATTTAAGACTTCATTGCTATAAATAAACCCTGAGTTAAATCTATACAAAAAAAGTTCGGGCTTATCAGTTTATGAGAATATTTTATAGCCACGACATTTTCATCATCCAGTTATGTCCCATTGGCAGTCGAACGCGATAGATTTTTATCCAGTTTCATGGTAAAAAGGGTTGTAACGTTTTTATACCGTTTACATCACGCGATTTAGTCGTAAAATAATCAGATATAGATTTTCATCCAACTCATTTCGTAAACAATAAAGTTTTTATGTAAAAGCTTTCCTTAATATATCCAAAAGTAATTTGTAACTCATACGTCTGTGTGAGTGAATTCATTTCTGTTTCATTTAAATAGAATCATTTGGATTTTTCTCAAGGATTCATTAAACCATGCAATTTATAAAAAATAAGGTAAATGAAGTAAGTATCCGTTTTAATCATGTTTTGTTACACCTGCTCCAAGAGTCGCAAGCTCATATACATATTTAAACGTTTGAGAAATACTGTAGATATTTCTTCACTTAAAACTGTTTACTATGCCCTTTGTCAATCTGTTCTCTCTTACTGCATCACGGCCTGGGGAGGTGCTGGCAAAACATATATGCTGAGATTAGAAAGAGCTCAGAGGGCTATTCTGAAGAAAATGATAGGAAAGCCTTATAGGTTTCCTACAACTGAGCTATTCTCAATATGCCAGGTCCTTAATAATCGGCAGCTTTTTATTCTGAATGTAACCCTTCGTAAACATACTGAATTACACTATGATCCCACATTTGTCTCTTCTAAACGTAGATCTGATATAGTATGCAAAGTTCTGCTTCGCCGAACAGAAACAGCGAGTAGGCATTATTATTTTATCAGCTCAAAACTCTATAACAAGTTAAATAAAACTTTGAATATATATCCACTCACTTATAACAAATGCAAAACTACATGCGTCGATTGGCTTCTAAGTTTGACATATATAGACTCTGAACTACTCATAACGTAACTCGTCGTAACACTTACACTCACACTAGCTTTTTCACTCATACGTCTTCAAGTACACATTACACATCACAATTACACATCACAATTACACATCACAATTACACTTACACTACACTACCCTATATACACTTTTTATTTCATTTTATTTTTTGTTTTCGTAAGTATTTGGCTTTGTATAACATAAATGTTAATTCACGTCTTTTTTTTCCGTTTCTTTTCGTTATTTTTATTTTTATCTATAATTTCTAATTGTTGTTTGGACTTATTATCTGGGAGAGGGCGTTGATATCTGCTACACAGTTTTATTATTTCTGCAGATATCATCGTTTTCAATTGTACTGTGTAAACTTGTTATATTTTTATCCAAATAAATATTATTATTATTATTTTATTGAAGTGGCCATTGAACAAAAGTTTTATACAATCTATACAATACAAACAAATAAAATTGGAGTCTCTGTTTGTATTATCAAATAAGCAATTAAATTCAATGCATTTCAAAGTATATACGGTACTAACAATAAAAAAAAAAGATTTTTTTAATTTTGTCAGTCTGTCAGTTTGCCCCATTTAATCTCTGGAATGTCTTTATCGATTCAAATTCAAAATTCTTTATTCACTTAGGATGCAATACAGATCTCTTGTGACAGGTCAAGATTCTACATGTACATTTATGCCATGTTCGCAAACAATAGGTAGAGCCGGAGAAAAGAACATGGCAATAAAAACTCGCGGCCACTCCTTTCAAATCGCCAATGCTTACATAGTTTTAATGTTTATAAACCTGATATGGGGGTAAGGTGCTGCCACTAATATACTATACACCATGTTAGAGGACTGATGCAAATTATAGTGATTAAAAATTAGAACATAAGCTAATTTAAAAAAAAAAAAAAAAAAAAAAAATTGTCGGGACATTCATTTCCAGAAAGCTGATGTCACTTATGTCATCTATTATACAAATAAAAGTGCTTGTTTGTTATTTCCAATTTTTATAAAAAAAACTTTTACCAATAATATAATATTAAAGAACTAAAATTACTAAATTACTCGTATAACGAATTGAAAACCATTCTCATGTCATTGAGAAAGCTATATTTAGACCATATATAACATCACCTAACCTTCAGGGCTGGGCTAATGCTCATGACATGATGATCATGGAAAATATTGCAGAACGGGATAATTTATTCCTTCTAAGAGACGGAAACGTCTTAGCAATTATTTAGATTAAAAAAGCTCACATCAGTCTACCCGTAACCACGAGCGGTATAACCCGTTCGAAACGTCGGAAAATAGAAGGTATCGTAACCTTTATAATATTATCGCGAATAAGTCCCGTTTATAGTAAAAACATGAGTATGTGTAAAAGTCGTGAAAATCTAAAAACAGTAGATTAAAAAAGTCCAATGAGCGAGGGCTCATTGTACTAGATTCTAGTTTAGAAGAAATCAATACATTAATAACCTTTTATTTCTCGTAATATTCAACATCGCCCTTATTATTGCCAAAGTTTAAATTAATTCACTTATTACATACAATGAGAACGCATACGTTTGAAGCTTGTGGGACCATAAAGGCATTCGTTTTGGTACCAGCTGCGTTCGTAGACACAGTCACGTGCTGTATCGAGCCAGCGCCATCTGCCGGTAATTACCGTACGTGAGATTTAGATGCTCCATTTGCGTAAAGAAAATCGGGATAAACCTTTGCAGGTACAATAATTATTAGAATTAATAGTTTCTGTTTGAAAAGACGCGACGCAAGCGTAGGTTTTACGCAATGCTAGGGGAATTAAAGATCTGGTACTTGAACGATAAGTACGACGCAACTCTGTACGTCTGTTACGCTTTCACTGTTTAACCGTTGCACTGATTTCAATGAAATGCAGCATGAAGATACTTTGATTCTTGAGAAAGGACGTAGACTAGACACGATTTTTTTTTAAGTAGATCCCCTACAAGTGAAGTGGGGACTATTTTATTTCTAGCGTTAATCATCATTATGAGTGACTACAGAACCCCACTCTATGCGTGGCCAGTCACGCACTTGACCCATTTTTATCTACTATTTTTATACTGCGATAGAACCGATACAAAAGAAATCTGATGTTGGCTGCCAACTTTTTTCAATTTTTAATGGAATGAAAATATACCTTGATAGACGCAAAAATATTCTGTTTCAATTAGCTAAAAATATATTTCTAATTCACAAATATAATATAGTGGCGTAACCGAATGGATAATAGCTGATATAACCTATTTAAATGAAATTTGTAACACAGATAGTCTAAAACATGAGAATTTACCTAAAACTAGGCCTATTTTCTAAAGGGAATAAATAACTATCGATGCAAATAAGTAAAATAGAATTGTAAGTTTATAATTCCGTATCAACCTTTTTACCAAATGCATGTGATATACGGTACCAGCATAATTTGATGTGACACTCGGAAGCACTACACAAATGACACTTGTAGATAGATAAAATACTCTTTATTTGTACATCTTATCACAATTTTAGAATAGAGAATAAAAAGAAAACAATTTAAAATTAATGTACAAAGGGCGGCCTTATTGCTAAAATCAATCTCTTCCAGGCAACCTTAGGATGGAATAAAATGATTCGGAGAGACAGCGGTAGTTGACGGTGCGATAAGTTTTGTACAATTTGAAATTGCCAATAAATATATTTCATACACATACATATACCTACACAAATACATATATACGCTATATATAAATACTAATACACCCCAATGTGAATACACATTATACGTATAAATAAATAACTATTTAGTTAAATTACAATTTGGAAAAGGAAAACATTCACATTAAACCATATGCTGTGACTGACTCAGTTGTGACATATAAAACGCTTGAACTTATCCTCTAAGATACTTACTATTTTATTACCATGGTTGTTGATGTAAAGGTAAAAAAAAGAAGGTATAACGATTATTTTCTAAAATGAACAATTATAATTAATATGAAAGACAGAAGCACGGATGACAAAGCGACCCGACGTTGATTTGGGTTAAAACGAACTTTCAAAAGGGATAGGGCCTCGTAAAAGGACGTCGTACTAAATAACAAGTTTCAAGATCAAAATTAATAGGATAATCTCAAAGGGAGTTTGTGAAATAATCAATCTCATAAAAAACTTCTATAAAGAAATCAAGAAAATTAATCCATAAGGAGGCGCAAGTTGCTCCTTCGTTCGGAATTTCGTTCCCTCGTTCAATATATTCGTCGGACAAGGAAACAAAAGCAATTTATTAAGAAGGCTTATTACTCTTAGCCTACTTACATCCCTAATGTTCTTGATACAAAATATTTACGACACAAATACACTTAAGTAACAGATAAACAAGTCAAGTTTGTTGTTAAAATGCTCGTCTGTGATGTGAATAATAACAATTATTGTTGGACATCTGACACATAATGTCATCTGGTCTAAAATAAGCTGCTTGTACTATGAGATATACTGGTACTACTGACATATAAATATATACATATTAAACATCCAAACTCCGAAACTAAATATTTGCAGATCATTTAAATAATATACTAATTTTATAAAGCTGTAGAGTTAGTTTGTTTGGTTGAGCGCTTTTATCTCTTGTTTGTGAGGCCCGATCATTCTGCATCATTCTCCCGGCCGGGAGAATTATCTTCTTTATATATATAATTCTTGTGTGAGTGTGTATGTCACTGAACTTCTCTCAAACGACTGGACCGATTTTGATGAAATTTTTTGTGTGTGTTCAAGGGGATCTGGGAATGGTTTAGATTCGCAATTGGACCCGGTAGGTGGCGCTGCGATCAAGTTCTGGAATTTTAAAGATGGGCGGTACAAAGTTCGCTGGGTCAACTAGTATATTTATATAAAAATAAGTTATTGTTTAGAAAGTGACAATGAAAATGAAGATACTACATGTGGAGGCAGGCGTGTTTTTCTAAACACTATACTATAAGGTGTTAGTGGAGTGATTTAGCAAAACCACTCTACTAATAACAAAAAAATACACATTCTGATATAAATTAAGAATAAACAGTGCAAAAACAGATACTTAAATCAAACCCCAAAAGAGCGAAATCCCTGCAATGTTATTCTGTATTCATAAATTCAATAGTAATATTTTCTACCAAGACTTTGATACCGAGTTCAAAAGTTTTAGCTCTGTATTTTGTGAAGATACTTCTAAACCGATTGAACTTCAAAACAGAACCTTAGCGACACCGCAGATCAGAAAGATAGCATCACTTTGGGAAGTAAAAATTTTCGCAGATAATTCCAGTTTGAACTTGTAGAAACTTTAACGGTTTTCCGCTTTGATCTTTTTCAGTTTTATTTTTAAAGAAATTTTCTTCTTTGACTTGAATAAATGAAATTTTGAGTTATTGACTTTGTTATAAGTAGTTTCACTTCGGAACTCAGGAGTATTAAAAACCTTTAGGTAACAATCATAATTTTGCTATCGTATATATAATAAAAGGTTAAAGGTTAACTTAATAGAAATCAGAAAAAAAACTAAAGGAAAGTTTTATTTGACAAAAGAAATGCTGTCTGCTTACGTAACAGAATTTATATCTTTATATTTTTTTTTCGGACATCTTACACACAACGTCATCTTGTCCCACACTAAACAGAACTTGTAATAAGGGTATTAAACAACTGAAATAAATACATAAACTTACTTTTTTTTTGAATACATACATATTATAGATATACATATTTCAGTTATATTCCTAATGCGGGAGTTGTCTTTTATAAAAAAAAAAAAAAAAAAAATACAAAATACAAAGTTCTTCCTCGGGTTGCGGAGGTCCGATACCAGTCGCTGCGTGGAAAAACTGATATTCAGGTTAAACCGGTTGAACTAGTAGCCGACCCCAAATAAACTTGATAATAAAGGCTAGGAAGATGAAAACGTTGACATATAAGTAATAGATATGTTAAATCTTGAATCCACTGGGAACGTTAGTAGGCATCATATTTCTAATTGACGGTAGACGTGAGTTTAGCGGGTGAGGAGAATGTTCTCGTACATTCACTTTATTGTAGCACTCGATCACGAAATACAGTTAGGACATTGAATAGCAGCCCATGATTAATAATTTTAAATAAGACACTCCACCGAACACATGGTGCTCACACGAGACGATCCGCGACAACCCTGCTCGTCAACGACCGCGTTCCATTTTTATAGGAACTCACGAACGAATGAACGAACAATAATCATCTAGGGATGGGATAACATCATTGTCACCTGTGATCCTTGTCTATGACTTATGACATGAAAGTAATCGACTAAAATCAGTCATTCAATCGCGTTATTATTATTTTAAAGTGTCAATGATTCCCATCCCTGCGGTCACCGGTCGCACGCGCCAGTGCCCGGTGTTGCGTCAGTGTCTTACCTTCAGACACTTGACAGTGTTGCCAGCTAAAATAATCGATACGCCGACAGATACATAGAAAACGCTGTAATCCACAAACTATTTGTGGATTACACAAATAATTGATCCGACCCTGGAATCGAACCCGAGACCTCTTCATCAGCAGCCGTATACTCTAACCACTAGACCAACGAGGCAGTCAATCAATTCTGTACTTTGTAATGTTAATAATTTTAAATATTCTGTACAATATATTAGAACATGATCTCATGTACTGCGAAAACCAAAAAAAATAATTAAAACCTTACCTTAGATTTTAGTAAATACGCAATTATTCTACTAAATTTATTAGTATCATCATGTTTTATATTTTAATAAGGCTACAAAGGCAACAAAGAATAAAATTATTAGGCTGTAAAAGAAAAAATATTACTACTCTAAGTTTATTTAAAGACTAGAATAAAGGGTTCTCGTAAAAAAACAAGAAAAGCTTGTAATATAAAAAAGTTTCGTCTTAAAACTTGTCCTGAATTTAATATTCTCAATCTTTTTAATTTTGTACAATATAAACTGGAATCATTATCGACGAATCCATCCAACCCGCGTTTGTTGTTGTTACCGCGGGCAACGTTGGTCTAAAAAAATAAGCCTCAGTTACTCCTTATATTATCAGCTATCTACCAGTGTAATCTCATTGAAATCGGTCCAGCCGTTCCAGAGATTACCCGGAACAAACAAACAGACAGACAGACGAAAATTGTAAAAATAAAATTACCGTGTATATGTACATACATATGCATTTAGTAAAAAGCAGTAATTTTTATTATTGCAAACAGACACTCCAAAATAGAGTGTCTACTACAATGAGGTAGTACAGAAGACCAACCTCTGTTCGGGACCGGAGGCTCAATGATGGCGGCACACTGTGGGTGACCATGCTGCATTGTCTTCATTTACAATGACGATAGTAATCACTAGTCTTAGATTCTACTCATGCTTTCCATCAATTAAAATAGAATCGCTTTGGTAGGCTTAATTATTTTTTGTAAAACTATTATATTTTATTAAAATTATTATATTTTGTAAAATCATGTTTCCTCATTTGTGTTCTCATCACTCATCTGGAGGGTGTTGTAAAAGCCGAAATTATGCTTGAAAGGAATACTTGACTCAAACTCTATACCAAACCGATCTGTCTGTGAAGCATGGTATAATTTCGTTCTAAAGTATAGGTCTATATACAGCGTTGAACTATTGAAAACTGTTGATTATGATGAAAATGAAAAGTGTGGTTACGCTACTGTTGATGAAAGAAACAAAGGCCTGTTTAAAAGAAAAAAGATGTTATCAATGCTAAATATAAGGAGAGAGTTAGACAAATTGCTTAGTCTTCCCGTCTTTCTAGCCTTATTCCCAATATTATTTAGGGTCGGCTACTAGTTAAACCGGTTTTACCTGAATATCAGTTTTTCCACGAAGCGACTGGCATCGGACCTCCGCAACCCTACGAGAGAACTGAAATTTAATGGTTGAATTAATTGTCAGTAAATTTGAGGGCTATGACTTTCCACTAACGATACATATTCCTTAGTATATGTAGTGTAAGTCTTTGTAACTTAAAGTACTGAAAACTGTCACTTAAACTCATTTTGGGGTCCCTTATTTTATAATAGAAAACATACATAGCATTATCGTTTTTTACCTACCAAATGCAGCTAAGACGTAAATAAAACACTGTTTAGCAATATTTTCAGTTTCTAAAAAAAGGTTGTTATAAAGATACATACTGTACATAAAAGTATGCATGCTATAAAGAATAACAAAAAATTCTGAAATTCGTTCAGTTCAACCGATAGCCTTTATAAGAAAACTGTTTCCAAGTTTGTAAAACTTGAATAAATGCATCGATACAATGTTCAAAGTTGAACGTTTCCAAAGTAACGTAACGTTTCCAAGTAGATCACATGTAAAAGTTTTCCGCAATACACAATTTTAGTATCGTAAATCTGTATTAGTATTTTCTGATGTATTAAGATTGGAGTTCCGATAAGTTGAAATATTTTGAGAGATGAATCCAATTTACTAAAGAGTTTTTATTGTAACCAACTCAATTCCATCATTAAACTCTAGTATATATGCTATGAAGATATATATGAAGCGCGTTTAGAGCCAAATGGCCTAAGGTCTACTTGATGGAAACGATCACCGAGGGTAAGCAAC